>OU426970.1:16000000-16663010 GCA_911387765.1 Pyrgus malvae
TGAATTTAATAAATAAGCTTTCTTCATTATAGGTTCTCGTATAGACGATTCGACAGACATACACCAGAAACTAAAGACTTAACACACAGGAAACTAAATGTTTCCTTTTTTCCTTTCGACAAACGGGTCCTTAAAAACTTTTTAATCGTCATATAAAACGGATTATTTCGTCCCGAGACATTTTTCTCACGACAACCCATAAAAATCCTAATCTTACAATGACATGGGCAATAGATAGATTCTCGACCACAGTTGATATACAATTACAATGGACAATTGCTTCAAACGTTACGATTATGTGCTAATTTGAGTATTTTTGCCGACAAGGTTGGTATTAAGAAATCAGGTGTTGAAAGGTGTAAAATATGATTTAGATTTGTACATATGTAGCTAGTATATTATAGTATTATGTGACGTATAAGCATATAAGTCTCTTGGTGTTAAGTAATTACAGCGGCCAAAAGTTGACAAAATAAAACTTTGAAAATTACGACATAGTGAAGCCTAAGGTAATGGGTGTGAACCGATGTTTGTTTCTATTGTGATATGTTCTTTTATCACAATATTCCATTTACGAATATCCGTTTTAGCACAGATTACCGTAACAGTGTGTACTCGTAATTCAAATTTAACTTGACAACTCTGAAGTATTTAAATTTTTTAACTATCTAAAATACGACTTAAATAACGCATAGAGTACAAGTAGAAGAAAAATAGACAATAATTTCTCCAAAACTATTACACAAATCAACACACCTTTACTTACATCGTAACAATCATCCAACACCCACAACATAACAATAAATCGTCTTTATTGTTAGAGAAAGCAATGTTCAGCCTCTGTGTGCATTGTACGTAACATATGATTAATTGCCTAATAGCATATTGTTGACCAAATTTCTACCACTTACGAAAACTTACGTAAATTGTATGGAGGAAAGCTTAACTAAACTTTTCGCACGCTTGTCGTTAATGCTATAACATAACCTCTGTCACTAGAGGTAAGATGGACTGCTAATTGATGGGTATGATTACATCATTAACTGGTTCCTATTGTTTGTTTAGGGAGAGAAGGGGCGTGACCAATTCGTTGACAAATGAAAATGCCTTTAATTTATGACATTAAACAGCTTGCTCGCATTTCTAACACATTTTTTTTCAAACTCTTTCCTTTATTGGACTGGGATAGAAGACGAGCGTGCAGGCCACTTCTTACCTCCTAGCACCAGCTAACTGACTTGAGGGAGCGATCCTTTCCTCGCTCCCCGCGCTGTGCCATAGAGTACGGCGTGTACGCACGAGACGTCAAAGCTTCAATCACATAATAATATTATACTACAATGGGTTTCATTATGTGGAAGAGAACACGGGCTACTTTTAATTTTAGACAGTTATAAAGTAGAGATTAAGGACTTTACGAAGGAAGAATCATTCAAAAGAATTGATTTGAACAATGATGGTACTTATAAAAATATATAAGATATATATAAGAGTAATATTGATTTAAATATTATTTTAATGAATGGGAAATGTAATATGTTAGTAATTTTTATTTTATTTTAAGAACCGTCTAGAAACCGTTATAAAGCAACATCAAAAGTTTTCACACGTTTCATGTCGTTAATGGCGTAACCCCTGTCACTAAAGATATTAAGATGAGCCATTGACGTTCAACTTGATTACATAATTAACACATTCCTTTAATTTTTATACGGAAGAGAAGTTTTCTTAAGCAATAACTTGAAGTAACTCGTGAAAAGAATAACCTTTTGCGTATTTGTTTTCTTGTTGAGATTAGAGAGCACTTCATGACTATAGGAATAAAATGTTAGTGGTACGAGTAATTGCTGATGTTGGTGTAACAACACCTCAAAAACTACACGCTTAAACACATAATAATATGTTAACTACACGATTTGTATATAGTCAGAAATTTTCATAAGACAAGCGTATACAGTGTTAATATGACCCTTCAGCTTGTAAGTTTTGGGGGCTACGTTAGTGACCTTTGTCTATGATACGGAATCGGTTGGGGAGCCCTAGTAGAGATTCCTCGACCACGATGTTCCTCGGGTCAATGCAGGTCATATGGATGATACCAGATCGATCCATCTATCAGCTTTTGGTCCACTGCTAGAAATAGGCCTCTCTTTATTTATGTTTGCCATCCCGTCTGAATCTGCCCTGCCATTATACTGAAGAGAAAAAACGTAACGAACTTACCCTGAACAGCAGCATCCAACTGTCTCCTCCTACTGTCCACCGTCTCCTTGGCATCAGGGCTGTACTGGACGAGCGCAGTGGCCAGCTTCGCAGTCCGAGCTCGTAGCCCAGAGCCCTGGTCTCCGCCCAGAAGACCTACCAGCCTCCACGCCACCGCTTCACATTGCAGCTCCGGACGAGGGGTCGCCTCCAGGGATATAAGCCTGTGAAATAAATTGGCCTGTCATTGCCTATATGAAATAGATTTTATAGGTATCGATATTTTTATAACGTTTCACACTCATAGCCCCACAGTAAGGTACATAGATATACCCTGTGTCGTGGGTACCATGGACACAACAAAGACTGAAACACAAACACCCAGACCGAGAACAGAAATTTAAACTCTTCTTTTAAAATCTTTGATTAGTAGTCCGGCATGAATACCATTGCAAAAAAATCTAAGCTATATTATCTATAAAGTGACGCAATGGTATGGTCATCATCACTTCATGCGTAGGCTTTTCTAGTGGTTGAGACAAATAGTACACCTACACGTCAATGAAATAGCAAGTACAGGTGGGCAGTAGACTAACAAAATGGTCACTTAGCAGTTGCTTCCTTACATAATTTGCACTTGCCAAAAAGTTCATGTTTGCAAATTGACAACTTCTATAATAGAAAGTGATAAGTGGTAGTTGAAGGATACTGTGATTTCTTGTGAACAGACATAGAAAAGACTAATAATTTATTGTTGCAAATATAACAGACATAATGAATTTTGTAAAATATGTTTGTTTGTTTCCGGCGAAAAAAATGATGATATAAATATAATCGGCAGCTATTTTAACGAAGCATTCGGTTTCTTCTTGTATGAAATGTTGTTCGTTGACTGCAACAGTACGTCTCTCTGCTGGCCGTGAGTGTCTCCCCGTTATTGAGGAGCCATGGTGCTTACTCCACTACGCTACTCCAATGCGAGTTGTACAGTAGCTAATATTAATTAAAATCAAATAAAATCCGTCTCTGTGTGTCCGCTTGACTGTTTCATATCTTCATGCTGACTTTTCAAATTATTTTTTGTAATAGTTCATAAATAGTCCACGGTCTTCGACGCGCCCGATCCTGGGTTCAAATCCTCGGCGCGCACCTCTTACAAAGAAATTTGTAATGTGCAGATTTATCGCTGCTCCACGGTGATGGAAAATATCATGATATTTAATTGATTACGATGTTCTCCATCGCCGTGCATGCCTGAGAGAAATTCATAATTTCTCGAAAGCATGACGTCCACCAATCCGCACTTGAACAGCGTGGTGGACTATGGCCTAAATTCCTCTCACTTGTGAGGAGACCTGTGCCCAGCAGTGGGATATAAAAAAAGGTTGAAAAAAATATAGTTCGTAATTAGTAAGTCTATGCTATCAACAAATTCGCGCAACCTAATATAAATAAGTATGTTCCAAATGATAGTGCCTGGTGAATTAATGTTTTCTTGCTAATTGCTTGAGACTACTCTGTCTCAGTAAACATTAACATGAGCTAATGTTATAACGTTACTCACAAAGTACGACGTGGCCCCATTACGACCCCATCATTCTCGCACAATCAGCAGTAACCTCAGTCCTCAACTAACAAGAAATTACCATTTCCAGCAAAGTTCAAACAACGGTTTCTAAGCATTCCGTTTTCTTAATTCCCACAAAACAGTTTAAGACAATGACGCTAAAATCGAATTTATGAGCACTTAATAAAGTTAAATAATTGTACTGGCTATTTAAAACATTTCTCCTTAAAAAATCAATATCCTAGCATTCCTAGGTCGATGAAAACAAACCTACAGTATTGACTATGAAATGTACAATAATTTGTAGCATAATGTGCCGTGTTTCTGATTGTGTTGATTTGGAAGTGTCTTTATGCACCGTTGTAAGGTATTGCTCGCCTTAGTGTCTGATATTAAATTCAAGTAATACGAGTACCTACAAGTGTTCCTGAAAATGGTGTTTAGAAAATGAGAGCTGTTGAGATGAGATGAGATGTTTAGAAAATGTTAGCAGATGGCTGTGGGACGACATTGACACATGCGGTAGCTGTCACGTATGTTCCTTATCGGCCCATAGCTACTCTGTAAGAAAGCTAGCTATTGTATACCCCATATTTTAAAACAGGGCTGAAGTTTTTCTCCGTCTGCTCTTTTCTTCAGCTCAGCATTGCCTAAGCGCACCCTGAGCAGACAGAACAAAAAAAATAACATTCACTAAGAGTTTGTAAAGGAACCGTACAGTGAATAAAGAATATTTCATTTCATTTCATTTCAGAGAAACAGATTATTCTATATATTTATTTATTTATTCTATATTATTTCTAGAAATATATAATAATTTCAAATTTCTTCAGCAGCTAAATAACTAACCGGACGACGTTGGAGAGATTAGCTACGAAATCTTAATTGTTAGCGATCGATCTATGACTAAAATTATAGCTTATGGTTGCAACCTGTGTTGCGTCCCACTGCCGGGCACGGGTCTCTCCCCATTATTGGGAAGGCTTGGAGATTACTCCACCACGCTGCTCGAATGCGGGTTGGGGGAGAAATTCTAGCTTATATTAGCTTATTATTCTAAAAGCTTCCTGCTTCCAGTACCGCCTACAATATTATAACCTCAAAAACGTTTTTTATTCAAAGAGTATTATAGTAATATTAATGCTAGAACCGAACAAAAATACATACTTCGCTCTTTCAATTATGTATGTTTTGTAAACTCAACGTTATCTGATTTACCAGAACATCCGATTAAGCATACACAGAAATTACAGTTAGATCTGAGCATGGAATCTTCTAGTTCCCACAGAGCCGTTCGAAATGGCATTGAAAGATGTCTCGTATCTCAATAATTACTCAGCCATCGTATGTTGGTTCTTGCTATCTGAACCTGTTCATTGTTAGTCTAGAGATATTATTCTCAATCGTGGAAACTCGAGGAAAGTTATTTTTTGTGGTAACAACTAGAATTTTATTGTATGTTAAAAATGTTAACTATTCCCCGATAACAATAATTTTCCTTTTGTGTAAACTAAAGTATATATTATTTGCTTTTTTAGTTTCACTTTTATCTATACAAATAAGAAAGCCACTCTCAGCGTCAGTGTTTTTTGTACAATTAATACTTATATATGATACATTATAATTAAAATATATAAGTATTTACGCTTAGAATAATTACATTATAGAAACCAAGTTCGCGCGCCCAAATTGAAGCATGTTGATTGGTGCCATTAATGGCACCAAACGCCGGGCCGCTTCGTAAGACTTGAGGTTGAATTTTATCACAACACTTTTTAAAAACAAAAGAAGTCTAATAAAATAACTTTTCACGGTGTTTTCAATATTTTGTAGTATTTTATAGTTAATTTGGTCAAAATAAAAATATTTTGTTTGTCAGATGTGACAGCTGTAGGAATCTATTTAGTGCTTCAATTTTGACAGCGCGCTTGTATGAAGACTGACGTTCTTAACGTTATTATTCTAAGTAATTACGAGTGTAATCATTACACAGGACTAAGCTAATGAAGCGCGCCTGGCCCGGCGATTAGCGTAGAACGCAAACGATCTATGCAACTAAGCCAAACGGGCGCGGTCGGGTGTGAGATGGGTGGCAAAATATTTTATGCGCGTTTCCGTGCTTCGGAGGGCATGTTAAACCGTCGGTCCTGGCTGTTGTCGATAGATAACAGTCGTTAAACCTTGTCGGAGGCCTTATGTCGAAACCCGCATCTCCACCAACCCACATTGGAGAAGCGTGGTGGAGTATGCTCCAGGCTTCCCCAATAATGGGGAGAAAACCGTGCCCAGCAGTGGGACGCAAAAAAGGGTTGCAGCCACATATAGGACTAGATATAAATCTTTTCAATCTAAAATGATTTCCTTTACCAAGTGTATGACAAGATGAAAAATAAATAATGTAGTTTAAAAAACTAAAAAACACGCTTTTGTGAAAATACGAACTAAAAACTAAAAAAATAAGATGAAAATGTATTTTACTGTAAAAAAAAGCGTGGGGTGCATGGTGTCAATAGTATCTAAAAACCACCCCACGCTTTTTTGTACAGTAAAATACATTTTCTTCTTATTTTTTTAGTTTTTAGTTCGTATTTTCACAAAAGCGTGTTTTTTAGTTTTTTAAACTACATTATTTATTTTTAGTAGGATTTTAATTCTCATATTATTGCATTGTCATCGGCCCTTGACGCCTGTGTAAATTTTCAAGTTAATCAGACGCTTAGACGTGTTAAAAATATAAAACTTTATATTTGTTACATTAAGTACCTTAGGCCACGAATTTATCAGCCGCCCGTCGTATAATTTTTTTTATCCTGATGATCCTAGTTAGGAGTTTAATATAAAGTTATGAGATTATTGTATTGTCATCTGTCCTTGACCCCTGTGCAAATTTTTAATTTAATCAGACTCCTTGAAGTTAGTGAAAATGAAGTTCAAAGATTCCATTACATACATACATACATACATACATACAGGTCAAGTTAATAAAAGCGTGTTAAAAAGAGTAGTTGCTGATAATGATGAGAAGATACAAATAAATGCAATGGAAGTCAAACGATAAAAGATTTAATTTGATGGCTTCTGCAGACAAAACCAGGACAAAACACGTGTTCGCACCACGTGGTCTCTGCGCTCGTCTGATAATTCATATAATAAAATAAAATTAGGATGATTATAATCTACAGTTTTAAGGCTATGTAAAGCATTTGTGTTTAAGTTCATCATGATTCATGATTTCGAGGTACATAAAATCTCGTATCTTTTCTGTTTCTGTAGTTATTGTGTCGGTATAACTATGATCATTCTAATCAACGGTTTACAAATCAAACGCATTTATGTGTAACGTATAGTAATTCCATTTCCCATAGCCATTCATCACCAAATCACTATTTATGGTCCCGTCAAGTTTCGCCGCAAGTTTTTTGGTTATCAGTAAAAGTTTTACGAGATTTCGGTGGTCAGACGGTGCGGCGCGCGAACCGGTCGAACAGGAAGCGTCACTTTCACCTGCTCGTGCCCTTGCTTGATCGAATTCGTCTTTGGTCACAAGTTACGAGGGTTTTTTTGAGTCATTTGATGATACATGGTTGTTGGACGAAACTTTTAGATTTTTTATAATAAGCGAGCAGCAGAGACCCCTATTAAAATATCTCTATCTATACCTATATAAGCACATAGACCTAATACTTCTCGAGTCCTTAGGTCACATGTAGTGGTGTCGTTACTAGGTAGAATAAGGCCTCATTCAAAAGTAGCAGACAATCGCATCTTTTCAATGTAAGACGAAAGATCTGCAGCAATTAAGGGTAATAGTAAATTTTACAACCAGTGCAATGGAAAACTTAGATAATTTTTTTTAGCTTTCATTACTTCTTTTTTTTCTTGTTACTAACAAATAATGGATTTCTGTTATCCGACAAATAAATAAAATAAAAATGAATAAAAAAAAATACAAAGGAAGACATTGTAATGAAAAATTATAATATTTTTCACCACTGAACAGTTATATACGAAATAACGAAATTCTTAGTCAGAGGTGTGCACCGGGACTTAAACTGTGGACCCCGCATCTCCTCTCTTGATCTCTCACCATATCGACCATATGTTCTGTTTTTGAATATGTACGATGAGAAATTCATAGGCAAATTATATTAAACATCTTGGTTGGCCTGAAAGTTATTGGCTGTAACTTTTATTACAGTTTCTGAGGCGTTTAAATTAAATTTCAAAATTACAGACGGAAAATAATTTAACAAGTTTCGGGTTTCGTATTTTCAAATCGTTAGAGATTTTGGGGATAAATATGAGGCTCTACAGGAATATAATCAAATAATTTAATGTTATGTTTTGATATTCGAAATTTTATAAAATGTTATATTATGCCCAAATAACCAATGGTTAGAGCATCAAAGTTATTTATTTACTATATTCTAAGGTACACTATAATTACATTAAAATTAAAAAGGAGCTGAAGTTTTTCTCCATCTGCTCTTTTATTCAGCAGCTACTCAGAGTTTTTAAAAACTGCAGAGTGAACAAAACATTTATTTTTATTTTATTTTATTTCAATACATATATCATTCTACTCAATTCCCGCTAAATATGAGTTCAAATTACAATCTTCGATCTAGTATACATGTTCTCGTCTATTTATGTTGAACTCGTATCATTAAGAAGACAAGTGTCACTCTAAAAGTATCAAAGATAACAGATGATAAATCGAATGCATTGCAAAGTGATTGTGTAACAGAATGACATTCCCTTCGCTGGGACGTCTCGCGTTTCAGCAAGCATGTATCATTGCTATCATTGCACTATTTCATTACTTGATTACCTTCATGCTATGTGACTTTGGGCTATTCTCGTAAAACTCAGTTTTAATATTCGTTCTACTTGAAGCACATAGCCTAGTGGCTGGCAATTTTTCGATTGCCATTAATAAAGAGATGTCAACATTTAGTGGCAATCATTAAATGTTTTGAATACTTTCAGTAGTCCTATAGGTACTTTAGTAAAGGATCTTAATAAACGCTATACACTCATAGGCCTACACTAGGATACCCTGTGTCGTGGGTACTATGGATACACACAAAGACGGAAACACAAACACCCAAACCGAGAACAAAAGTTTAAACTCATCATTCAAATTTCTGCCTCGCCCGGAATCGAACCCGCGACCGGAAGATCGGCAGTCTGGCATGGTAACCATTGCGCCAAACGGTCGTCTTAAGTTGTGTTGTGTTCACAATAATTAGTATTAATCTAAATCTTTAAAAAGGTACAAAGAAACAGAAGGGCCTTAAGAGCTTATAGAGATCGTAACAATAGTTATATGGGTCTGGTGTCATGTACATAATGTTACAATCTCATTCACTCTCAGCAATTTTAAGTGTAAGCACTTTAGATTTTAAAAAATCCTAACAGATATAAGATAAAGATAGATGAAGTTGCAGATACTAACTTATGCCCCAGGTTGAAAAAACATCAAACACAAAACCACTACTCAGAGCTCTCACGCATTTCTCGCACGATAATGATCTTATGACTACGGAAGCGCGACACGGCGTAACCAACTATATGCATCTGCCGCAAAAACTTTGAATATGTAATCCGAGTTGCATCTCAGTGCGTGTTGGAGGAGAAAATCGGTAAAGATTTAGAAAATGCGGCGTTTAATCTGTTATTAACGTATTTTACTACACTTCTATTTTATAAGAGTATTGCATCGTTTATTGACATCTCGCGTGTTAGGCAAAGCGTATGTTTGTATGTTTTAAATCTGTTTTAGAGAAGATGATTTGCTTAAAATATTTTACTTGGAACATGAAATACTAATCTATATTCAGAGACGATAGAAAGATCCTTCACCTGTAATCCATCTTTAACTTTACTTACTATATTATTATGTACAATACGAGAGGTATAATAATCTGTGGGCAAGTGACATTCTACTATTGAAAATGCTTGTAAATTAGGATGAAAAGTATATAAGATTAACATTAACTAACGATCGAGATCATGTGACATTTCATCGTTCAGAATGCCATGTCTACTGACTGAGGTACCGTGTAATAGAAGGAATACTCATGCAATTCCAGCCTATTCTGATTTTGTAAATCATACGAACACATCATTATAATGATATTCCATAGGTATATCATTATATATACAGTAATACAACACTAATACAAAATATTAAACATATTGCTTCATAATGTTATTTTTCATTATGACTTTGTAATATTCAAAGCCAACTAGCTGGTAGGCTATGGCCTCAATTTCACTCAATTCCTAGAGAAGAATTCTGCTCAGAAATGGGACTTAAAAATATAAAGAACATGAAAAAATATCTTCTTTATTCAAATGATTAGCAGATTAATAAAGTAAAACTTACCGATTTAACAGCGTCTCAATCAAATGAGCTGAATGTGGCAGAGCTTCCACCAGCAAATCAATGGGCAACTCCGAGGCAACACTTTGGAGCACCCCAGGGCCCAATCTGGACAGAATAGCCGCCGCTTCCCTGAACTGGCGGCCCTCAGCCAATAGCAGCACGCGACGCAATGCCAGACGAGGAGAGGTATACGTGTTCTTCTCTCGTTCCCTCTCACGTCGAATCCGTTCGCGGCTTTCGTTCATCATGATTCGAGTTTGCGTGGTAGCACTAGCCCATTATATTTGATGTGTGATGCTTATGTTGGATCTGTAACAAAAGAAAATATATCTTTAAACAAATGAGTTCAATAAAAATTACAACTTTTATTATCTTTAGAAGGTATCCAGCATAAAAGTCCTAACGAGCCCATCTTGGTAGAGCGATGTAGCTCTCACCCTCAAGTGCTTACGATGGCGTTTGGTCCCACATACACCGCTGTCCTCCCCGGGGTTAGCAGCAAGCTATTCTCGCCGAACACAATCACGGAAGCTAGTCCGACAGTATTCACGACAGTATAGTGTACTATACTGTCGTGAATACCAAGGACATACACAAAGACAAGGACACAAACACCCAGTCTTGGGGAGACCCCTAAATTCATCATTTGTCTCCACCACTGAAGCGTGTATTATAAAATAAATAAATAAATAACATTTCACTCTCATAACCCCACAGTAGGGTATATTTACCCTGTGTCGTAGGTGTCATGGACACGTACAAAGACAGAAACACAAACACCCAGACCGATAACAGAAATTTTAAACTCATCGCTCAAATTTCTGCTTCGCCGGGAATCTAACCCGGGACCCTCCGATCGGCAGTCCGGTATGGTAACCATTACGCCACGCGGGTCATCAATGTCGTATTGCCCGGTGACCAGCATAGAGTACATGCGATCAACGAAGTACAACCACACGGGCGCGGGCAGGTATGAGATGGGCGATCGCTAGAAAGAAAACTTTCATGTTCGTTTTCGTTCCACGGCAGTTGTTATAGTCACATACGAGTAGAAGTCGTCAAATCTTGTCGGAGGCCGTATGGGCCTTATATGGTTTGAAAACATTCAAACGTGGTTTGGCCCGTAACGCGCATCTCTAACCCGCATTAAAGCAGCGTGGTGTAATAAGCTCCAACGAAAAAAAAAACGAAAAAATATTCAGATTGCGGTAATTCAATACAAGCGGAGTCAAGAACCTTTGCTAATAGTCGACGACAGGTGATTAACTGGTTTATGGTGCAAGGAGTAAGAGAAACAGGATTATGGACATAGATGATGGATTTTGCCCATAAATTGTTTTGTCCACACATATTGATTGCTTATTAATGCATAAACAAGATAATAAAGAAGAAAATAAGATAAAGAGCTATTATTAGCGAAAAGTTGTTCTTTTTCTTACCTCAACCACTCACAACTGCAACGTCTAGGTAGAACTAGCAAGTCCCTATAGCTTCGGGATTAAGAATAAAGCTACGGTATCCCCTGCCTGATCGTAAGAGGCGGCTAAAAGTGGGCTTCCGGGGTTGCGGACGGTAAGAGTGGGAGCTCGATTCGTCCAGCCAGTGGCCCCGGGAAGGACGGCGGTATTTGAGTGGCCGCATGGCGCCGTAAGCATCTGAAGGTGCAGGAGAGCACATTTGCTCTCCCGAAGATGGGCCCGTACGGGACGCCACGCATGCAGGACACCGGTGCGATTCACTGGAGATCCCGGAGTCCTCCCCAAGCGCATAAGCAGGCCACCGAGGGGGTTTTAGTGCGGTACAAATCCCACATTATCCTCCTATCCTCTCCAAAGGTGCCGGGTACCTTATGAAGGTCCCCCCATACAAAAAAAAGGAAGACCATATTTTGCCATTGTATGGGGCCTAATGGGTGTTTTGAAAACTTCTGACTGCAGACGGCCACTAACACGCATCTCCAGCAACCCAGATTGAATCACTATAAGAACTGAGCTGCCTTATAATGGGGAAGAACCGATATCCAGCAATACGACGCAAAAAGGGTTGCAAAAATGCAGATTTTAAGAGGACCGAAAAATAGCTTATACCCGCTAGTTTCTTACCACTTGCGCCGTTATTGACAAACGTCCATTTGTAATACCGGCATAACTGTTTCTATTATTACGAATTTACGAATCACAATCGTCAGCGCACAATGGACAGACGACCCGTGGATTCTGTTTTTTATAATTATAGTTGAGCTGAGTTTATGTCGTGGATGCTGAGAATTTTTTATTTGACATTTTTGGTATACGGTGACAACACAATAATAAGACTTTGATAAATAGAAGAAAAAGAAAGAATGTAAGTATATTACCTCGCATTTTCAGCATCGCAATCGACTAGTAGAGAATGCCAATGGACATTAAGTTAAAAAAACTCTTTGCGACGCTTACTTTAAGGTTTTTTTACTTGTAACAGAAATAAATACAGAAAAATTTAAAAAAAATGTGGAGGCCACTTTTAGCACTTTTAGCCACCTCTTACGATCAGGCAGGGGATACCGTAGCTCTATTCTTAATCCCGAAGCTACAGGAACTAGTGTCTCACCTACAACTACTATAAGACCCGTGAAACGTAAATATATGATTCTGACTTGGTAGAAGGTGGTAATTATTAAAACATTAGTAAAACTCTGCAGTCATACAAAGTAATGTGTCCCACAAATATTTGAATAGTAACTAGGTTGGACCAACTTTTTATTCTTCATTATGTCTACATTTGGGCATAATTATACATTTCTTCTCACATAGCGATTATATGACTGTGTACTTTGGAATTCTTTGTCACTAATATTCTTCTATGGATCTCTATGTCATCATTACCCTACATTGCAATAAAACTATGAATGAAACAAACAACAAATGTAGGCTTCTGAAAATGAAATTGTAGTTGTTTCCAACTATGATTACAAACAGACATGAGTCTTGGAAAAATATATAAGTAATCACACCCTTTAGGGCAAAGTGTTATGCGATGCGACGGCTATCTTCTGAACATAAATATGAATATGTATAAAAAAATTATCACGTTTATTATTTATTAATTACATAATAAATAAATAGAAAATATCTTGAGTTTCATACTTTTTAGAGCTAGGTCCGGAGTTCTGTTTTAGAATCTAAAAAAGTTTGTATATATTATAGTTAGTATCTACATAATGGTCACTTTTACGGTTGTACCTACTCTGTAAAGTAAATAGTTCCATTTTAATAGATTATACTGGTTTACCATAACACATAAAAATAGACCAAAGCTATTGAAAGTACATTAATCTAAAGGCTTTTTTTTGTCATCGCTACTGTGTTATCAACTTAGATATTTAAGTTTATGACGACAACGCAATCGAACCATTTCACTTATGTATTAAAAAACTTAGCATCGTGATACAACACAAATTACGTATTGGCGACGGCGCGCCTAACAAACCAATTATAGGCCATATAGCTCAGAAAAAATCTGAACTATATGACCGTAAGCAGGAGAAGTCAATTTGATTCACGAAGGCGCATAGGCATTTAAAAAAAATAACCAACCAATAAATATTATGATAAGGTCGGATATATATGTATGTAAGTGAGCCATATCGAGTACATTGAAACTGACGGTGGCTCATCAACTTCCCAACACAAAACCTTTTCTTCGATAGTAATTTATCGATTGACGGGACATCATGAGATGCAATAGCTAGTTTAGCATTGTCACTATCATGATGACAAACGAATTTACTCCCCGTTAGTCGAATCTGTGGCATGGGAGTACAACGGAACTGTGCCATGTGGGAAATATCACAGATGGTATCATCTGCACCAGTTTTTTTTGAGTTTGAGAAGTGTTACTGTTTGTTTGTAAGTGTTATGCACTGTTATATTGCCTGGATTCATCAGCGATTAGCAGCGGTGGCCGGGTCATTGAATCTTTGATAAGTGGGCTATACAATAAGATAAGTGAGACACAAATGATTCCGTACTAAAAAGTAATGGAAGTATATTGGACAAAATTGTTCATGTCATATCGTTGCCATGTAGTCAACAGATGGCGGTGTAGTTTTTTGTAGACTTATAGAATAAAGGAAAAACATGAAGCTTTAACTGTACTCCTTCTTTTCAGCTAAGTATGTGACAAAAGTGACGATAGCTGAATGGTTAATATTATAAATTCAGAAAGGCAACCCAAATCAGATTTTCTATGAACGTGCTACATTCACTAATCATTTTAGGAACGAATTTATTTGCTTTTTCCACAATGAAGAAAAACTTGTATGCATGAGACTAAACTCAAATACTGCCAAGAATGGGAATTCCAACACTGAGCTCTGAAATCAGTCTCCTGCTGTGGGCCTATACGTTAAAATTGTGGTGACGATGACACTGACAAAGAAAGCTGAGAAAGAATTAAAAACTCGGATGGTTTAATTTCTAACGTTGATGAGAGACACGAATAATGGAACGAAGAAGTTTTTTCTTCAGCAAGAGCATTGTTTATATTTAATCAATAGATTTAATACGCTTAATAATGAATGTCAAATTTATTTTATTCAGTAAGTGCAATACAGATACTTCAACTCAGTTGTGCGCGCGGCGCTATGTGTGGGTAAACCTGTATATACACAGTGACTTTGTGTGCGTGACAAGAGGTACAGTGAAGTTGCTCGGACGATCACGGCCGCGTCACTGTCACACAAATTAAAGCTGCATAATTACTAGCCCACGCACACATAGCGCCGCGCGCACAACTGAGTTGAAGTATCTGTAATGATGTTCATATTCAACCAATTATCAAATTGAACTTTCCCATCATCTCCTTATATTATGAGTAGTTTCTGATTCTAGAAACATTTACGAAAGCCCGTCCAACAAGTTCGCGTGTCTCTCCACGCCTTTTGATTTACTGCTTACGATATATGCTGCTTTACATGTGTGGCTCTGGGTACAGCTGACCTGCTTCTTAGGAAGGAATGTGCCATTGTTTAAGTGGTTTATGTACTTGAAAGAATTTACTTTTAATAGCCAAAAGTGACATGTAAAGAGCCTCGATTAATCGATAAATCTACAGATTTTTTTGTCATGATTAAAATGGATGTAGGCATGGACGCCATGAACGTAGGTATAATGCCTCGATTAATCGAGAAATTTAAGGAATTTTTTGTCCTGATTAAAATGGTTGTAGGTATGGACGCCATGGACGTAGGTAGACATCTGGAAGCACATTTTAAGATAACAGCTGTTAGTACCAGTAACTGAGTTATCTCAAAAATATAAAAGTACTTTTTTTTAAGAGTGCTGCTGGGAGTTATTTCCATCGCCTTATTTTTCTCAGCTCAGCTGATAGGGTGCTGATAGGGGCTGATAGGGTGGTATAGGTGCTTTTTTTGAGCGATGGGTTGAGTTGAGGTGGAGGCATGGATAAAAAGATATTTCAGAATGTCATCAACAACAACAATTTTAATTTTACTAGCATTGTAATTAACTACACGAGCTACCTCTTAGAAATTAGGAGTATATACCTTAGTCCACAAAATATCATAGAAAATAGCTACAAGATTCCTACAAGACGTTTTAATCTGAAATACCTATCTGCAGTTTTCCTTCCCATCATTTTATTATGATTATAGCTAGCACTACTGAGTATACTCAAACGAGAATATATTTGGAAAAGCACCTTGTTCGGCAGTCCATCTTTCCGAATATATTATAAACCATATAATTTATGGAACGTATAAATTAATTTTGCTATCGACGCAAGTAATAATCTGGGGCATCCACTATAAAAACTGAATGATGAAAAGTAATAAGGTACGAGATTACTACGAGTAGTTTAATGTGCAGTTACTGTGTCTTTAGATAATGAGCATAGAAAACAGAAAGTAATTTATACCAAGCCATTAACATACTCAGTTTTTGTTTTACTTTTGTTATGTAAAGTATTACAAATGTAAATACTAACAGTATGTTAGTGCAATATGTACTCAAAGTCAGCGTGTCAGCGTAACCGTCGTAGATTTTATAACTCTGATGATGATTCGCTTTAGGACGACCCAGTGGTGCTGGTGGTGGTAGGTATATAGGTGTAGTCCCTGTTGCTTCGGGATTAAGAATAGAGCTACGGTATCCCCTGCCTGATCGTTAGAGGAAACTAAAAGGGGGCTTCCGAGGTTGTGGGCGGTGAGAGTGGGAGCAAGATCCATTCAGCCAGCGGCCCCGGGAAGGACGGCGGTGTGTGCGTGGACGCATGCCGCCGTAAGCATCGGAGGGTGCAGGAGAGCACATCTGCTCTCCCGAAGATGGGCCCGTTCTGCGGCGCCGTGCGTGGAGGACACCGGTGCGTTCCACTGGAGATCCCGGAGTCCTCCTGAAGCGCAGAGGTAGGCCACTGAGGGGGTTTTAGTGCGGTAACAAATCCCACAAAACCCCGGTCCCCCATACCAAAAAAAAGGTACATAGGTGTAATTATAGTTGTATGTGCATATTTCTTATGTAGCTGGTTCTATGGCATAATAAAGTAGTAACGTATACCTACGATTGCAGATGACAGAATCCATAACACAGTTTCCAAATTATGCTGATGTGGTAATAGATGAGTCGTATTCAAGAGTAGCCGATGACGAATAATGGTCCGTGGACGGCGATTAAGTCTTGACAATGGACACAGACATTATAGATTGAAAATAATGGAAGCATTTTTTATCATACAAATGGACATAACTGAATAAAGCGCAGATTAAATGGACAATGTCAGAAGTATTACTTCTAAACAGTAATGTTTTGATTCAATACCCATATGGCACAATACTTAACATACCGTTCTGCCGATCGAAGGGTCGCAGGGTTTCGACTCCCAGCGAGGCAGGCATTAAAATTATGATTTTAAATTTCTATCTACTGTTTCTGTATCTGTCTTAGCGTGTGTCCATGGTACTCATTGTAGAATATCCTAGAGTGGTAGCCATAAGTGTGAAGAACTTTTCAAACCCCGCATTTATGTCAAGCTCTAGAAGGCCACCCACGGGGAAAGCAATACTATTTCTAATGTCTGGGGTCTTTTTTTAGTCTCTCTGCGTACAGGTGTTACTGGTACCCTCCCTTCAATAATGTCGTAAACATATTTTTGAGTGTTTCCTCTTAGGATCAATACTTTTTGTGATGGTATACCTTATGAATACACACAGGGGCAAACTCTATTCCTAATTCTCTAATGCTGACGCTCCTTGATATTTGGCATAATTTTACCATTTCGAAGGTGGAACTTAGGTGTATACTTTGACTTTTTTATTGCAGATGAGCATGCTGGCCATGGTGTAACGTGGTCGTTGCAGCCCATGGATATATACACACAAACTCAAACAAACCGTATGTCACGCCTGTGGTCGTATGCAGTTACGCTGCTACTCGGGAAACTCATGTAAGTGTGGCCGGCAACTGTACCTTTCCACCAAAAATAAAAGAATTGCTTCCCGACAGAAGTGGACAGCGCTGGTAGGTACTTGCCCGGTTGGACCAACCTGGCCGCAGCACCTGCAATTCTGCCGTGATGCAACTCTACAGTTTTTTGGTGGAAAGGTTGCCGGCCACACATGACCCCGGCAATAGTAAGCTATGCTTGAGGTGTATATCCATGCCCGTGAGCTGCTGCTGTATAATATAATGTATTAAGATAGCTAGATAGATCACTAGATTCTCCACCAATCCGCATTGTAGCAGCGTGGTAGTATAAGCTCCAGGCCTCGTGCCCAGCAGTGGGCCGCAAAACGGTTGCAGCCATACCTTACCAAACCTTTTGTGGTCGGCATACCCATCTGCAACTCCTATTAACAAAAATAAAAATCCAAATTAACTTACCAGAACAGCACAAACGAATCCAAAAAACACGAAACAACCGAAAAACACTGCGTCCGAAACACAACACGACAAGTCAAACAGTTTAAACACTGTGTCCACAACACGGTCAAGCTTTCAAACTTGGAACTTTATTAGTCGTGATAAGATATCGCTTGTGTCATGATATGATGTAAATGTGATGGCGCGAAATACGTGCGTCTCGCGAGGCTCTTCGGTGACGAATGAGATATGAGATGGAGATGGGGAGCTTAGCGTGAAAGCACGTGGATGGCTGTATGCGGGATGTGGTGAGTAAGGAAAAAGTTAAGTTTTATGCAAATACATATAAAATATATTATCGCCGCTTTTTTATGTTTTTTATTTTTATTTGAATAGAGTAGCAGACGAGCATGCAGGCCACGTGGTGTTAAGTGGTCGCTGCAGCCCATGGACATCTACATACAACCTCAAGCAAGCATAGGTAAGTCTTGTCTGAGGTCGTATGCAGTTGCGCTGCTACTCCGAAGGCTGGTGGTCGCCTCATGTAAATGTTTTATAACTTCCATGATATATAAAATGTTTGTTAATTCATAATGGTTTTGTTATTATTGTAATTTTCCTAATTCATAGAATAAAATCGGGATTTTTTGACAGGATAAAATTATCCTAGTTACACAGTATACTCCTTAACTTTCAATCACTTAAAATAAAGTGGATGACTCGGACGGGAGTCAGCAAAAGACGATGTTTCATATCTGTCAGATATCTAGTGATTTTTTTAAATTATTTGGTAGTGGTAGTAGTATATGTAAAATATTTTATTTACTGTACAATACCCTAAAAATATTGGTCACAAAACCATTTTTACATTACATGAAGCTAGGTTACACGCCTCAGCGATCTTCAACCAAGAGTGTTTTAGGTTTTGGGTTGCGTATTGGATTGGTGATAATGGAAATGAAAAATGTAGAAACGAGCCTAATAAATGTGAAATGTGAAAAGATTGCAGTACGACTCTTGTCTGCACATTTACTTCTAAATGGTTGATAAGTATAGTAAAAAAAATGTTTATTTATTTATTTCAATTGTTGCACCAACAAAGTACACTATAACAAAAAATAATAACAATACATGATACAATTCTCAAGTGCCACCCCAATTACAGATGCAAACGACATGCAATAATTGAAATTTTACCAGGAAATATAGTAAAAAAATGTACGAAGGTATATTTCCACTTATTGAACTCCCAAAATGAACTTTACCGTACCGGAGTGCCTATTGGAGAACCCGGGTTCGATAAAAGCGAAGCAATATAATGTTTGTGTTCTGTCTTTGTCTGTGTCCATATTACCCACATATACTCTGTGAGTATATCTGTAGGGTTATGCGTATGTAACGTTATTTATTTACTAATGTTTTCTCGTACACTTAAAATCTCAACATAAACGAAATAATGCTGGTTCCCTCCTGCACGACGCGGGCGCGCAACAGGTGTAGCAGCTTCCGTCACGCCTCGCCCGTTCGATTGCCGGTGGCCACTTATACACTGTTTTACTAGTTAACAGCATTAACACTATGTTACTAATTTACTTTGCAACTTTAACCATACCTATTTTAGGACTAATCTTATTCGACTACAAAAGGCCGAAAGTTTAGGTTTTAACTTTAAGTATTGTGTTTAGCCGATATACCTCGTTTTTTTAATCCTCAGTCTTCTTCTTCTCTTCAGGTTCTCTTAAAAAACAACTCAATGTTAAACGTTAAATAATTTTGAAAATTTAACGAGAAATAAAATTGCAGCGGTCCAAGTTTTAGGACCGTTGCAATTGCTCTCTGCGTGTATGTATTTTTGTGATGAATAAACTCAAAAACTACTATTCCGATTTTTAAAAATTCTTTCACCATTAGAAAGCTACATTCACCCTGAGTAACAAAGACTACTTTTTACTACGGGAAAATGCTTCATTCCTACGCGCTACGTGCAAACGGGTAATAGGGTCAACGCGGTTCAAGAAACTGCCTAAACGCCTATGATTTTAATATAAAAATGAAGCCTAGAATAGCACATAGGCTATTTTTTATCCCATTAAATGAGTCCACGTGGGCGAAGCCGCTGGCGGAAGTCTAGTCAAAGATAAACTAAAACCATTCTAGATAAATGGACTATCGAACACAAATAATATTTTTTAATTAGAAATAGTGCTTTCTAAGATTATCCTTTACACAAACAAACTCTCCAGCTTTGTAATTTTACTATCAAACTGGGTCTTGAGACAGATACTCAAGTCTTGATTCAGGTTGTAGATATCACAAGCTTCACAAACTTCTTAAGCATTTGTTGCTGGCCAGACTTACATGAGGCGATTACGAGCCTCCGGAGTAGCAGCACAACTACACTTATAAGACCATAGGCAAAGTTCAGGCTTGCTTTGAAGTTGTGTATTCATGAGCTTCAGCAACTACTAATGAATTGCCTTGTATGCTCTTCTGCTACTCCATGTACGGAAGAGACCATTTAACACCACGTGAGCTGCGTACTATCTGAACGGTCTCTGATCTGCGCGGCCGGGTGTGAGATGGGTGACCGCTAGTAGCAAAAAAATTTCATGCGCGTTTCCATGCTTCGTAAGGCACTTAAAGCCGTCGGTCCCAGTTGTTATCGATAAATAACAGTCGTTAAACCTAGTCGGAGGCCTTATGAGCGGTTCGAAAATATCCGACAGTGGGTTGACCTCTAAACCACATGTCCACCAATCAATGCGGGTTCACCACCACAATGTTGGTCAACCAACCAAGAGCAGCGTGGTGGAGTTGGCTCCAGGCCTCTCCAATTACGGGGAAGAGACCCGTGCCCAGCAGTGGAACGCAAAAAGATTTGTAGCCAACTCATCTAGTTCTCAACCAACCAGTGCTTCTTAGCTTTGAAGACTTTAATTGTTGGGAAATGTGAACTCTTACAAAAAATAATTATAACTCAAACACATCATGTTTATGATTTTAATTGACACAAAGTTGTTGAAAGCAACCTTGCCCCAAGGTAATTGATAATTAATTCTGTGATGTGATGATACATTTGGCAACTTCATTACAATAATATAATTTTAATCTCGCTTCCTTTATCCGGTATACAAACATTTTAATACGAAATTGCGTTCCTAATTATTTTATGAAATATAGTATGAGTTAAGAAGATATAGAACTATGTTAGAACTAAAATAAAAATTATCAAAACTCAAATAAAATAATAGAACAAACAATGTCGTCTACTCTATGTCCTAATGCGGGAACAACAATTTGTTATTTGTATGATTTTTTAACGAAAAAAAAAAACAAATAAAATACGAAAATCGGTCAGCAATTGTTAAAGAGCATTAGTGTCACATGTAATAAAATTTAAACATAAATCCATACACAATAAAACCTCACATAAAAAGTATCTACCTAATAATAATATATAAATAGACTATCAATGCACGAGCTAAATAAATATTTGAACAGGTTTTTTTATTGTACAAAACCATTAGTAACTGCATCGCATCTGTGCATATTGCCAATGTCAAGTGACCACTTTGTTTCTAGTTATTGCCCGTTTCCCTGAAATTGAACGAAAAATAATACTTAAAGTCAATAGGCATGATGACACTATTAAAGAATCAGAGAATAAACGGTTTTACAGATATATATATATGCTAAAAAAGTTCTAAAATATGATCCCGTTTTAATGTAAACATTAAGATTAATAAGATTTTCAACAAAATAAAAGTACAATCGGCCTTGTTATCTGAAACGCCAATCAAAAGGAATGACGTCACGTCTCAGCTAATGTCATCGTGTTGCTTGAAGTTTGACGAGCAAGCCGACGCCATGACACCTACGAGCGTTTTCGCGCTTAATTCAAATTACATAGCAGAAAATACATTAATTTACGTTAAAAGTTGAGTTTATTGCTGAAATAAACTTTTTTTCGAAACTAGGAGACGTGTACCTAAAATAAGGAAAGGTATTTAAAAATCTGTCATCATGCCCATTACACATACACATCAGCAGCTGACGAGTGATATTCAAGCAGATTGCTACTTTACCAAGCGATGGCTACTTTATCAGAACGTGTACAATGGAGCTTAACCTATATTGAACAAAATGCCATCTCAAACCAATCTCAAAACTACACCAAGAACATGAATTTAAACAAGAGCTCTACAAGCGCTATTCAACTTCTCGCCAAAACTCTTGTCATAATTATTAAAGCTTTACATAATATCAAATAGACTTCAATACACGAGGTAAATAAATACCTATATGAACAGGTTTTTAATACAAAAAAATTGCGTAATCATTACAGCTTAAAGTTCACTGACCAAACTTTATTGTCTATGACTCGATAGTCATTCAACTGATCTCTATCATTGATGTTGACTTTTCAAAATAAGATGTAGCTGCCAATCTGTACAAGTATCGATAGAGAGACGAAATGTTCGATCTATTGGTTTTGTGTTTAAAAAAATTATACAATTTATGCTTCTTGTCCTATTATCGTTTAAATTTTGAACAATATTTGAACCAACTTTCATTTATTTTCTCGCCAATATTTGACACACTCCAACATTATTTTATGTTTAATATTTTCGATTGGATTAAGGAACAGAATATTCACATTTACTGCACAATATTAGAAGAACTACAAAGTAAGAAATATAAAATAGGTACTAACGAACCAAGCAGACGTTGTCCTGCCTTAAAGTATCGGAAATAACAAAGTTTAAAGTGCCTACTTAATAATATTGAGACTATAAATTAAGATATAAGCTATCATATCTTTCAAGTTCGATCAAACTGCACACGTGCAAATTTGATTAAAATCGGTTCAGTAGTTAAGGAGTCCATAGCGGATAAACAACGTGACGCGTATTTTTTAAACAAGTTACAATTAATTCGCTCACTAACAAAATTTACAAAATAAAACAAAAAACTATGCGGTACCATCCACTATCTAAGTAATTAGTTTTAATTAAAATCCAAACAAGGTTAATGTACTAATTACGCATAAGCGCGCCACAGAATGAAATACCAATACGAAAATTATTACCTAATCGACAAGTGACTTTCGTTTTAACGAATACAACTAATACGCAGGATGTAAAGCTACGGCTACACGTCACAGTTATAAAACTGTTCTTTAAATGCCTTTTTTTACCTTAAAAAGCAAAGAAAATAATATTTACTTCATACGAGTATGGTTTGGGAGCTTCCGCGTAAAACATAAATAAGTACTAACACTAAACAATGTCTGAGATTTTTTTTCGCCGGCTTTTTTTCTCTCATTGACCCAGCGGTGGGTAAACATCAAAAGCCTAAGATAAGAATATTCTTAACGGATCTTAAAATAAAACTATTTTAGTTAATAATATTGTATTACTAGGCCAGAACGTGGTAGACTGTTTAAACTCTTCTAATAATTTTAAACATCTAATTGTATGTTTGTAAACAGTCAACAATAAACTATTTTCTTTTCTTTAAGAGGAATACAACATAGTCCTTTAGGTACCCGTTTCTAGGACTAATTGTGCGATAAAATACAAAAATAAAAGATATATTAATATATAAAAATTAAAGATAAAATGCGATAAAAAAGTAAAGAAAAAGAACCCTTGATAAAATCACTTCATAATCCGTCCGTCTATCTGTCTCTGTATTTGTCAAGACCCTTTTACGGAAACGCCTGAGATGTTTATTTTCATTTGATATAAATATTAACATGAAGTTTTGAAATGTACAAAAGAAATGGTCTTTTATGTTGCATATTTCATTCATATGCGATTTAAATATCTGTTCATATGGCCGTATTGGGTATCGAAACCTATGTTCAATGTTAATTCAATTCAAAATGAAGTTTAACTCTACAGTAGTAAGTTTAGCTTTATTATTACTGCCTTAGCTACACGCTTCGATGAGTTTAAAACTGTAGTCAAAAGCAAAAATCAAAACTCATACAATACAAATAAGATTACTCTCTCCGAACATCTGTGTAAATTAATTTGCGCAGATAAACGCAAGCATTACTGTACGTGTAACCGCTGCATAAGATTACATTGGCTTACATAATTTAAAAAGTAAAAAATCCAAGATGGCGTGGCCAATATGGCGCGTGTTCCCGCCACGGCTGACCTTAAGGCTAACTTTCTCGTGCACTGCGAATGTATCCAGTTACTTGGAAAAATACTAGACTTGATTTTTGCGTGTGGTTTTGCTGACAAGTTTTACATTTGAATTAGCATTTAAATTTATTTGATTTATAGAGATAGGCTGACCAAGAGAGAAAACAATTCAAAACACCCCCTTTGACCCAATAGTTACCATGCCGGTCTGTCAATCACAGGTCTCAGGTTCGATTCCCGGCGAGGTAGATATTTGAAAAAAGTATTAAAATGTCTGTTCTTGAGCTGGAATTGCATACCTGTTTTTGTGCATCTATCGTAGCCAAGACAGGGAATCCTAGTGTGAGGCTGTAACAGGGATCAAATGTCGCTTACAAACACTTTTTAACGGTAAGGAAATAAACAAGCTTAAAATTACTTACAAAAAAGCAATTTATTTTATTATATTAAAGTAATACTAATACTATAAAAACTTATTATATTTAAGTAACGTTTCGGAGGGGCACTGGTGACCTGTAACTCAGGTTTTTTCTAAACCTACTTCAGGCACCGGGCTCTTACAAAGAAGTGTCTTAGAAAGCGGTGTATCAGGTACCTTTAGATAATAAGACCATAATGTAAAAGCAAATCAATGATTTTTTACTTTACTTTTTAAATTTCTGGAATAAGATAAAATATAGAAAAGTTAAGCATACTAGAGGATTCGAGGTATTACAAAAGCAAGCATATTTTATCTCTACCTTCCTCTCTAAGACCTCATAGCCTATTCCAACTATAAACTTTTTTATGAGTAATCTTAATATATATATATATATATATAAAGTAAAGGGTTTTCTTTGTACGTAAAGACACGGTTTTCTCTATTATCATTAACTACAATAAACTTCCCGTTGGTGTGGTAAATACCCCTTAGTACGTAGATGATAGTAAGGGAGTTTGATCGCGCTGGGTGGATGTGGGTGGAAAAAATCTGAAAAAAAATATCTGTACTTTTCTAACCAATAGGGACTTCTGGGAGAGTCTCAAAATTTCTGGGATGATCTAGCAAACTATTTTAATTTTAATTTTATTGAGAATGTTCGAGAAAGTTCCAGAAACTTATCGAATCATTTGGATTTTTTTAATTATTTTATTTAATTCGAGAAAGTTTCTTAAATGATCTGCATTTTTTTTAATAATTGCATTCTTTTTTCGAATTATCTGGAGATTTTTAAATTAATTGCAAATTTTTTTAATTAATTGAAAATATTAGAGAAAGTTCCAGAAACTTCTCAAATGATCTGAAGATTTTTAAAATAATTGCATTTAATAATTGCGTTTTAATTAATTGAGAATGTTCGAGAAAGTTCCAGAAATTTCTCAAATGATCTGGAAAATCCTACTAATATTATAAACGCAAAAGTTTCTAAGTATAGATGTTTGTTACTCTTTAACGTAAAAACTACTGCATGGATTTAAATGAATTTTTACAATAATATAGCTTATACATCAAAATAACACATAGGCTACAATTTATAAAGATATTGTGGGAATTGTCCAAAATATGACGATAAGTGTCAAGTAAGTAGGAAAAAATCTACCATCTGCGAGCTATTCTGGCGTGCGCTGCCAAAACCGCTAGAGTTACACATTCGTAATGTATGATGGAAATGTTTATCTTAAATAGTCCTACAAAAAAACCGGTCCAGGGCACTTCAGAAGGGACTTCACTTTATGCTAATGATCGTCTCTAACGCGGGTGAAACCGCGGGGCACAGCTAGTTTATTTATAAAAAATAAACAAAAATAAGTTCAGCGCAACGTCATATAAAACTTATCTTATCAAATATTCCAGAAATGTAACGTAACTTTTTTCGACACGCAGACACACATCTGGGATACAATTTTATTTGTAAGTAGTAAAAATAAAAATAGATAACAAAAATCTATATAACACAGATAACGAGAATTAGGTTGTTATATAAACAATGACAGGTACCAAGCCGGTACGAGATTAACACGTTATAAATTCTCCGCTTATCTGGCGCCTTAGAATAATTACAATTGCATTATAGAAACCAAGTTCGCGCGCTCCGTAAGACTTAAGGTCAGATTTTATCACAACACTTTTTAAAAACAAAAGAACAATCTAATAAAATAACTTTTCACAGTGTTTTCAACATTTTGTAGTATTTTATAGTTAATTTGGTCAAAATAAAAATATTTTGTTTGTCAAATGTGACAGCTGTAGGAATCTATTTAGAGCTTCAATTTTTACAGCACGCTTGTATAAAGACACTCTTTCTATACGTATTTATTCTAAGTCTGGCGCATTACACTAACGATTCAGTCACACTAACTACTTTTAACATGACACGACGGGCGATTTAGTCGCTACACAGCGAGCGGAAGCTTCACCATGCACAACTGAAAACTTTTCAAGTCTCACGAAATCACAATGCAGCAACATTTATGTCGCTAACAAGCGTCCAAGTTACCTAAACGCGATGTAGCAACAATGCACACGCAAATCGTCTATTGCCGATGCTTGACCGACCGCTGTGGCTGCACTACGGTAATATTATTTACTATTATTACCGTCGCTGCACCGTGCACACTTAGATCAAATCATCATCGATCGATCATGACACCTGGGAGGATACTCTGTACGCCCGTCCGAACCGTACCCCGTATCCGTACAGCATCGGAAGGTGCAAGAGAACTCTCCCAAAGATGGGCCCGTTCCAGGGCGCCGCGCGTGGAGGACACCATGCGTTCCACTGGAGATCCCGGAGTCATCGCCAAGCGCAGAGGCAGGCCACTGAGGTCGAATTAGTAGGAATTAGTGCGGTCCCGGTACCCTCTCCCAAGGTGCGGGGTGCCTTTTGAAGGTTTTCCCCCGATGCTAAAAAAAGGTCACGAAATTGCGATGTAGCATTAGCACTAATTAGCAGATGCAGTGATTCCGATGCTGCGACCAATTGATTCACAAGCATAATCGCCGATGCTAAAAGTAGCTAGTGTGTCTTGGCCCTAAAAGTTTCTTTTACTGACGCTTATGTAAATTCGATTTGAGAACTTACTTATGTTTATGGGATGTGTGAATTATACCCTAAGTGCAGCCAATACTTTAAACACCACTTGATTTCGTATGAAAATAACCAAGTTATAACCAAGTTTATCTGTCGTAAAAGACTTTACGAACAAATAAACACAAAACGATTTTTGGATTAAGTAGGCTTAAGAAATAGTTAAACTTAGAAATGTACAGTAAGAAATCGTCTTGGGATTTTGCGACACGCGCAAGTGCTGCTACTCGGTTAAGCTAAAGAGGTGCGGTTTGAAGTGGGATGAGTGACCGCTAGTGGCAAATAATCTCATACGCGTTTTCGTTTCCAGGGCACTTTAAGCCGTTGGTCCCGGTTGCTGTTAATAGCTAGTAATCGCTAGCCCTCTGTGGCGCCTTAAGGACTGTTTAAAAATATGTAACAGCCAAGTTCTCCGGTTTGAAAACGGTTTAAAAACATCTCCAACTAACTTGTATTGTGTAGCAACTGGTGGAGCAAGCCACAGGTATACCCAATTTGTAGAGAGTGGAGTACAAATTAGCACGTCTAGAATAAGTACCTGGGGCGGTGACCGTCGGGCACGGTGGTAAGGGGGTAAGGGGACGCAAGAAGGGGGTAAGAACTGCGTTAGCGTAGTAGTCTAGGCAACCCCAGTATCAACAAGAAGGTAAATATGCAAAAGAATATAAATGTTATCAAGAGGATGCTGCGCATAAATTTTTATTGGGTATTATACCTTAGCAACCAAAAATGTTTGTCGTAATAGTTCGGAGCTATCTATTCCTTATCTATCCAACTGTCATGAATCAAGATGCTGATGATTCCACAGATATTTCGCTTACATCTATGGAAGACTGTCATATTATTCGCTGTCACGTCAAATCTAATTAGCGTTCCGTGACAGATCGTAATTAATACTACACCTATTTGGTTTTCATTAAAATTTTATATGACAACCACTACGGACATTACAAATCACTTTCTAACATGAGCTGTTACGTAATCGTAGTTTAACCGGTAAACAGACAGACAAATCATTGGTTTTTAGTAAGTAACGCCTACTTACATAATTGTTATGTTTAAAACCTTCACTATTATCTAAATAGTGGTTTTATATATCCGGTAGTTTCCGGTTTTGCGAAGGAGTTAAGGAAGTTTTTTACGAAAAGTTGTTCATTTAAAAAGGTAACAAATTGCTGTAGTTAAGTTTATTCTCAAACTAAATCAAGTACAAATCATATATAATGCAAAGTGTTTATTAGTATAGTGTAAGATTGTTTATAATTATTGCTACTACTTTTTGTTTAGCTTGTATAGACCCATATAGTAGATTTTTTTTCAACCTTTTTTTATGTCCCACTGCTGGGCACAGGTCTCCTCACAAGTGAGAGGGATTTAGTACATAGTCCACCACGCTGGCCAAGTGCGGATTGGTGGATGACGTCCACCAAATTATGAATTTCTCTCAGGAATGCACGGCGATGGAGAACATCGTAATCAATGAAATATCACGATATTTTCCATCACCGTGGAGCAGTGATAAATTCGCACATTACAAATTTCTTTGGCCGAGGATTTGAACTTGGGATCGGTCGCGTCGAAGACCGCGGTTTTTTACCACTCGGCCATCGCTGCTACAGTACAGTAGAATTAGTTACACTTAATTGAGCTATTGGCTATGTGTTTTGAGGCGGGCGTAAACGATATGACATTAAAAACGATTAAACCAAACCAAGGATCCTGAGTGGAAAAACTTATATGAATTTTAGCTTCTGAATTATTTTTGGACAAATATTTAATTTAAACATACTTGCAAAGTTTAGGACACGTGCTTGTATGGCTAAATAGATTATCATACTCAAATTCAAATTCCGTCAATATCATAAACGTATCCATATCCGTGAATTCTTGCAATATCTTCATTACTTAATAAAATTTAATTAATCAACCTGTAATACCGATATTTTTAAAAAAAAATCTTTAAAATTATTTTAATTTGAAATTATATGCCATATTTTTTTAATAACGTTATTTGATTTAGGTATATATTTTAAAATACATGTTTACTAGTATACATTTTTATTTTCCCGTGCCATACCTGGGTTGTATTTACAAAACTCTGGTTAATCCAATTGTAAGATCTATTTTAACTAACACGTTCCTGGCAATAAATAAATGAAAAGGTACAGGCAGCTCTTTTTTCCTAAATCAGTTAATGTATTAACAATAAGTTTAAAAATCTAAAAAAGGATTACTGATATATCACGTTCATACAATAGCAATCATAAGCTTTGGGACTAAGTGGCATAATAATTATGACCACTTCTATTTACAATGATATCCTCCCAAATATCTGGCAAAATTACGGCAGAGAATATAACACCATCATTCCGGCAAATCGCGTGGTGCCAAATAAAAGAAAAAAACCACTATCATTTGATTTCTCTGTGGTCAAAATCATAACAATCCCTTTTCTTCACCGCAGTTAAAATACGAGTACTTAAATATTAAATCTGACCTCTCAACAGAACTTCTTTATTGAACATCTTTAACCATAATTTACATATCAAACGATATTTTACAAATGTAGCACCATATTCGCTAAAAGCAAAGACACATCAAAACGGAGAAAGTCCTAATCGTGTAGACACGTCTGAAATCATTCACATATCCACTTGATTTTGGCAAGGAAGTTGATCGGTGACACGAGTCACATATAACAACAGGTTTAAGACAAACGGACCGACGACAGGGAAAGCGAAAAGCTCAATTAATTAATGAATACATAATAATTAAGCATTATAACAGTGTGTTTGTACATCGAATATATTTGCAAAAAATAATTGACAGGGGTTAATAAAACAGTACTTACGAGCAAGAATTTATACAAATTTCCATCTAATTGTCTATATATTATTATGTATCTGTTTGTATGTTTTTGAACGCAAATCTCTCGAACTTATAGATAGATTTGAATGTAACTTTTTTATAATACCTATAGCTATTATGTCTGGGCAACATATTAAAAAGGCATCGACTTCAAAAAGTGAAAATTAAACAATTTTCACAGGTGCCAGCATGTTTCTTAATTATGCAGATTCCCAAAAACTTATCTTGAATCATACCGACGTATTCATGAAGACGCAGGCAGCGAATATAGTGAACAATAGAATACGTCACAAGCGTCATACTGAGACTGGCCAATCAGAAGACGAATCCTCAAACGCGCTATTAAAGTTCCATAGAATCTAAGCATACAAATGGTCACAAGTTAGCATTCGGTCTGCGATCCACAGTAGTAACATCGCTCGGCGTGAAATCTCCCCTTTTAGGTTTAGGTTTAATTCATTTATTCTCAATAAAGACATACATCACTTACTTGAGAACAATACATATAAATAGTTTACAAAAATCATCCGTTAATAACATTAAACAAATATAGTTGTTAGTATTTTTCCATGACATGTTGTGCAAGTTTTGTTTTAAATACATGTAGTGAAGCAATTTTTTTTAAATCTGAAGGTAGTTTGTTAAAAAGCTGTGCTCCTTCGTAGTTAATTGTTTTCCTACCGTAATTGGTTCTTATCTTCGGCAATACTAAAAAACTCGCTCGACGCGTGCAACGCAGAGCTGTTTGTTTGACTTTAATAAAGGATAAGTTAGTATGGAGTTGGCTACAAAATATTTTTTTAATTAGTATGCAAGTATTGTAGATATATAGTTGTTTTATGGTCATTAATTTAGTTTCCGTGAATATTTTGTTAGTAGATGTTAAATAATGGTAATTAAAAATTGTTTTAATGATTTTATTCTGTATAACTAGCTGTGCCCGCGACGTCGTCCGCGTAGATAAAGACTTGCACAAAAGGCTTGTTTAGACTTGGATTATTTGTTCCTCCTCCTCCTTAGTCGTTCACTCTTGTCAGAGTGGTCGTTGCAATTTCGTTCGTGACCGCTTGCCCTCCACTGTCCCTTGGATTATTGTTACCTTTTATGAAATTACTTATGCTACAAAAGTTCATATTATTGTGTTGAGTAGATACATTCTTCCTGAGTCCTTACAATTCTTACTGTACTCCTCTTATAATATCGACTTTTCAGTCGTTATCATCAGTTTCTCTTTACAAATTAAACGTATTATAATAGCCTGTTTTTAAAGTGTTTAGATAGTACTGCTGTGCCCGCGGAAAGGATCATTATAATTAAATAATTTGTGCTGCAAATAATGCATAGATTCATTATCATTATGTAAGTTAAATTAACCACTGAAAACGTCTGCTCATTTCTATAACATTTTTTATTAGACCCTCGGCAATTGCTTATTCGTTTATTCGAAATCACTTTTTTTTTATAAATAAACCGAACAAAGAGGCAGAAAGACCGCGTGGTTAAGCGATCACTGTGAAAACGGGCAACCCCAGCGGAGCCACCCGAGCACTGCCGGCTTTCAAGAAGAGCTTTCTTTACAGCTTTCTTGAAAAACCCTATGTTAAAGTCCACTGGAAATGCCTCAGCTGGAAGGTTGTTCCATAACTTACACATCCGTTCAAACATCAAAAGGAGCGTGCTAAGCGGCCTGTGGAACTTTAACCTTCGACTGGTGGTGTAATCATGATATGGAGACGTAGCTACCATTTTGAAAAGAACACTCAGCATAGTAAAGTCGGTAGAACACTTTGATTTTTTTTACGTTTCACACTGATAGCGCCAGAGTAGGGGAAAATATACACTGTAATGGGTACCATGCGACACACAGAGACAGAAATACAAACACTTAAACCGAGAACAGAAAATTAAACTCATCATTCAAATTTCTGCTTCGCCGGGAATCAAACTCGAGACCCTTCGATTGGCAGTCCGGCATGGTAACCATTGCGCCACGCGAGTCCAGGCGCGGTCGCAGCCTTCAATTTGGGGGGTCGCCAAGAAGTGGGGGGTCACTAAGAAATTTGGGGGAAGAGGTGTCTCAAATTGGCTTGATTCGCCTTCCATCTACGCATGAGTGAGGGATTTGGGGGGGGGGGGGTCATGTCCCCTGTGACCCCCCCCCCTGGGACCGCGCCTGCGCGAGTCGATAATTATTATTGTCTATTAAATAAGGTCGATACCAATAATATGTGGATGTAACCACCGCGCCGCGCCTCCATAATGCTCTACCACAATGAGTACAATATCAGCGCCAGTTCCAAAGCTCTCTGTTGTTAATTTTTTATTAGATACTTTATTAAGTAAATATACTCGTAATTAATTATTTGAAATAATCTCCACCTATCCACTTTGTAATAGCGTTATTGGGTAAAATAATGATTATGTAACACCACCTGTAAATCTACCTGTAAAAGCAATTAAATATGAATAAATGAATAACAACGACATCTATCGTATAGCGTGTAAACTAAATTGTCGATATACCGAATTTGCAACAGATCACTAAATAGTTCTGAATGTGAACATAGATGTCGGCAGTAGCCTCGTTTTGTTAAGGTTTTGTACATTTTGTATTGAGGATTTCTTTGAATATGTGGTGATATGATATGTTTTTTAAATATTTAGAGATGAAATCTAGCATAAGTGTTTGAAAACTTGCTATCAGAATATTAAGAGATGTTAGTAGTTATCGAACTTTATTATAGCGTGCAGGTCTTCATCCATTTCATCATTCTTGAAATTGACGTAACTTTTTTGTTTGTGAACCGATTTAAATAAAACAAACCCTAAATGTTAATCCAAAAAAATACCAATACTTCAGTGAAAACCGCATCCTTCTACGTTAAGCCGTTCCTGAGATTAGCGCGCACAAACGAACAGATAAACAGACAAACAGACAAACAGACAAACAGACAATAATTCTAAAAATCATTGTTTTGGGTTCTATTACGCTAATAAATAGCCCTAGTGACAGTTTTTTTCAAATATCTTCAATGTACAGAAACGGACTTGTTACAGATTTATTATATGTATAGATTTGTAAGCAGTCTAGTTTAGTTTTCACTGCATTACCCCAAATCTCCACTAAGTTTTAACTTTTCCTCCACAAACCCTTTCTTAACGGGTGAAACTACGAGGCACAGCTAGTTATAATAATAATAAATCTCCGGCCAGATGAGAGTGAAAGGTGCAGCGACGGACCAAGAATGCGTTCTCCCGGGGTGCGTCGCGTTCCAGTCTTAAATCTTTAGTTTGGTACGTAAGCAGTGGTCATGGTCACCACTGTGGTGTACCATGTATGACGTCCTTTTTTCACAAAAAAATTCCCGCTTGGTACCAATTATCGGTATTGTAAGATGTAGTATAGATAAACTGTAAGGTAAACATCCATAATGTTGTCAACGTACTCATCATTCCATAGTAAAAGGGCCAAAAGATATTATATTTTTCTATGGAAGACGAGTAGTGGGATACTGAAAAAACAGATGATAATTCGGACGTTTACCTTAGCATTTTCTTTAAAAATTTAAATTTTGCACGCTAGTCTACTGTCGAAAGATACTTAAAGATGTCGCACAACCTCTTATTATTCGTTTATGAACATCCAACAAACAACGTGTTGGCTTTTGCATTGAAATGAAATGAAATATTATTTATTCACTGTACGGTTCCTTTACAAACTCTTAGTGAACGTTATTTTTTTGTTCTGTCTGCTCTGGGTGCGCCTAGGCAATGCTGAGCTGAAGAAAGAGCAAACGGAGAAAAACTTCATTAATGACTCTACCAACCCGCCTTGGGGCAGCGATGAGTAAGGTAAGCAAAAATGGTTTGCAGTTATTAGGTATATAACACACCACCATTCTAGATGGCTCGAGCACTTTTGCCGCTTATAACCCCGGAAGATCCCTTTTCGTAACCTCGATCCGGCCCCCGTAACTAATATTCTTATTCACGGGGATAATATTACAAGTTCCTAGGCTTTTATTTGTTATGTTCACTTCACAGCAGTCAAAACCACCTCATAACCACAACACGTTTTTCTTTTGTAGCGCAATAATTAGTTGAGGCAGGTATCCTTAAAAACAATGAGTCCTTTCAGAAGTCTTGTGTGGTCGTAATAAAAATTTACAGCCAATAATATGCCTCAAAGTACATAAATAACGACCAAAATAATGATTCGCAAGCCAAATGGACAAAAATATTACCTAATTGCTCACTCGAAGAAAGTAATGAATCAAGTCGATTACACTTGAGATCGTAACCTTGGTAATTAAATTCATTATCAATGAAATGCAATGGCACTTTCCAAACTGTGGAGGCCCTTCACTGCATTCCTTGGTGCGCGGTAATATTGCAGCTGATATGTTCAGAAGAGTAGCAGAATTCAAAAATAAATAAATATATAATAAATTAATTATTAAATTACTGTAAAAAAGCGTGGGGTGCATGGTGTCAATAGTATTTTAAAAACCACGCTTTTTTTACAATAAAATACATTTTCTTCTTATTTTTTACTTTTTAGTAGGATTTTTATTCTCATATTATTGCATTGTCATCGGCCCATGACCCCTGTACAAATTTTCAAGTTAATCAGACGCTTAGACGTGTTAAAAATATAAAACTTTATATTTGTTTCATTAAGTACCTTAGGCTGCGAACTTATCAGCCGCCCCTAGTTACGTTGGCATAACCAACCCTAGCAGTTTAAGTAATAGCCTAATTAAGTTTCATGTTTAGTTGATAAGAATTTTAGCACCTAAGAATTTTATTACATTAAATCAGTCTGAATCTGCTCTCTGGCTTGACCAGTCGTTTATATTTTCCTTTTTAAAAACCCTTCGGCTGTGGCCCGATAGTTAAGTGGCGCAGTCGGTAGGATTCGCGTCTAATTAAACGGTATATTCCGCGAGTAAATACGGGACAACCGCGACGCGAATTACAAAAAACCAACATCGGGTCCAGCTAAACCGCAGTCACGCAGCCAAGCAGTCCAGCTAAGCCGCAGCTACGCAGCCCAGCAGCTCAACGACCAGACAGCCGTCCCTGGAGAAGACAGACTCACAGCCTGAACTCGGCAATGCTCGTGGGGTAAGCATTTTACTCTGTTGCTCCCGAGATTTCCTGTACCCATTGTGTTCCAACTTACATTTTGTGTGTACACCCACTTTATAATTTTGTGTGTTTCATTTGTGCATAAAAATGGCTCAAAACAACTCTGAAACAAAACCTGAACAAACTGTAATGCCGTACGAGACGCTATCAATTCTTTTGCCATCGTACGACGGAAACAGAAAAACCTTAGAATTTTATATTAATAGTGTGGAAAACGTTTTAGAGTTAGTGGAGGATAGTAGCCAGGCAATACCAATTGCATGTCTAATTAAAAATAAGTTAACGGGAAAGGCCGTTGAGGCCCTCTCTCAATATAACCAGTGCAAATCGTGGGAGGATATTAAGAAAATACTTAAAAATAGGTTCGGAGAATTTAGGGGGGAGGTACAATTAATTAGTGAACTAATGCACCTCTCCAGAGATAAATTAACGATTGAAGTTTTTGGGGATAAAGTGAGAGAATTATCGTGTGCTTTAATAAATCTCGATTCAGGAAAGCGACAATTGTACGAAAAAATGGCAATGGACGTTTTCTTGGACCAACTCGACCCAATTGTAGCATTAAGTATCCGATTTAAGGGTGCGGTCGAGCTTGAGGAAGTTATTATGCTAGCCAAACAGGAAGAATTAAAGAAAAAAATTAAAAAACCTGAGTTAGATAGGACTAAGGTAGCTGCACCCCTTAGGCCAAACATTGTCTCTCAAAATTATAGGTATCCTATGCAAAATAATAATTTTAGGCGTCCTTATCAAGGACCACAGCAGGACATGCATACACAGCGTCCTTATCAGACTACACAGCCCAACCCGCAAATAGGCCCTAGGCAGCTTACTAGCTTACAGCAACCTATGAATGTACCGCGACCTAGATCCAACCAACCTCAACCCGGTCCCTCGAGTTCTAGGCCAGCAAGGATCAATTACCAGGAGGACCCTGTCAACGAAGAAGTTGACTACGAACAGGAATCCTTTCCTGAGGAAAGCGAAAATTTTTGTATAACTATAGACGACGAACCAGAAACTTAGTTTATGTAAATACCGAAAATAAGAATAAATTGCCCTATATCTATATAAGCGAATTAGGTGGTAGATTTTTATTAGACACTGGAGCTTCACAATCATTAATAAGCCCGGATGTAGCTCGAAACTTAAACATCAAAACACTGATAAGAGCCGAAACCCATTACATAAAAACACCGCACGGTATAACAAAACACAACCAGGTCGTTTATATTAAATTACCCAGGATGTTTAGATGTAACTTAACACACAAGTTCCTTATGTTTAATTTCGACGACGACTTTATCGGACTATTAGGAGTCGACTTACTAGGCTTATTAGGTTCGCAAATAGATATGAAGAATATGATCTTGAGAACCGAGTCGGTATGCATTCCCATCCAGGATGACATTAAATCTTATATTACAATCCATCCTTCTTGTGAACAATTAATATCTTTAGCTTGTAATTATAGTGAAGGCATTTATGAATTAGAGGAGCAAGAAACCGAAAGTGGATTATTGTTTCCTTCAGCGTTAGTAGCAGTGAAAAACGGAATTATTAAAACAACGGTTATAAATAAAACGGAAAATAAATTAAAATTAAGGAAAGGTTACCCAGTCAAAATGACATACCTAGACCCATTAGTTAAATGTAATGATGAAAAGCCCGTGTATGTTAATGCAGTGTATAGTGATGATTTATTAAAAAGAAATTTAAATCGTTTGCGAACAGATCATATGAATCAGGAAGAAAAAAGGGAAATAAAAAAAATGTGCTATAATTATAGAGATCTATTTTACTGTGAGGAAATTCCGCTTACATTTACTCATCAAGTAAAGCATAAACTAAGGTTAACGGACAACAATCCAATTTTTGTACGTAATTATAGACAAGCACCTAAGCAAAAACAAGAAATACAAAAACAAGTTGAAAATTTATTACATCAAAATATAATTAGGGAAAGTATGTCACCATGGTCTTGTCCAGTGCATTTAGTTGAAAAGAAATTAGATGCAACAGGTGAAAAGAAATGGAGATTAGTTATTGATTACAGACGTTTAAATGAGAAAACTATTGAAGATAAGTACCCGTTACCAAATATTAACGATATTCTAGACAGATTAGGTAGAGCGCAGTACTTCACGACGATTGATTTAGCGTCAGGATATCATCAAGTAGAAATGAACCCCGAAGATATAGAAAAAACGGCATTTAGCACAGATAGAGGTCACTACGAATTTTTAAGAATGCCTTTTGGATTAAAAAACGCCCCAAGTACATTCCAAAGACTAATGGATGTTGTTTTAAGAGGAATAGATAACGTTTTAACTTACCTTGATGACGTTATTATATACTCGGTTAGCTTACAGGAACATTTAGAGAAATGTGAACAAGTTTTTGAAAGATTTAGAAATCATAACCTTAAAATACAATTAAATAAATCAGAATTTTTGCAAAAGGAAGTTAAGTTTTTAGGACACACATTAACTAGCGAAGGTCTTAAACCAAACGCAGATAAAATTGCCGCGATTAAGAAGTTCCCAATTCCTAAAACACAAAAGGAAATTAAATCGTTTTTAGGATTAGTTGGATATTATAGGAAGTTTATACAAGATTTTGCAAAACTTACAAAACCTATGACTAAATGTTTAAAAAAGAATGCAAAAATAGATATTAGTAAAGAATACGAAGAATCATTTGAGAAATGCAAACAAGTATTAGTAAATGCCCCGATCTTACAATATCCAGATTTTGAAAAGCCATTTATATTAACGACAGATGCTTCAGACGTAGCCTTAGGCGCAGTCTTGTCCCAAGGAACTGTAGGTCAAGATAGGCCAGTAGCTTTCGCGTCAAGAACTTTATCATCAACAGAAGAAAAATACTCCACAATTGAAAAGGAATTATTAGGTATAATTTGGGCAGTAAAATACTTCCGTCCATATCTTTACGGCAGAAAATTCACGATTTATACAGACCATAGGCCTTTAACATGGATTATGTCTCTTAAAGACCCTAATTCAAAATTAGCAAGATGGCGTCTAAAACTAGCTGAATATGATTACCAAATAATACATAAAAAGGGTAAAGCAAATACTAATGCGGATGCCTTGTCCCGCGTTAAAATTATTTACAATAACGAAGTAGAATCTGAGGATATGCCCGGTGAAATCCTAGATCTAGTGTTAGATAGGGAACAAGATAATCAGGTTTCAGTTAACCCCGAACCAAGTACATCACAGGTTATAGAGGATGAGTTAGAAGGCATAGATATTGAAACATTATTAGATACTTCGGTAATTCCAGTAGAAAATAGAGTAATAGATCCGATAGCAGACCTTTTTAGCCCAATTGCAAGTCCAATAATTCAGGAGAGCACGGAATCAGTGTACAAAATTCCTGAAATTGAAGATGCAATCGACAGACAACGAAAGCAATTTCATATTAGAAGAACACCAGGTAATGTATATAAGGTAGAGGATAGATCGAAAGGAAAAGTTGTAATTAAAGATGTATTCATACCAATTAATGACACAGAACCTCAAATTATTAAGTTTCTAAAAGAACATACAATTGCGGATCGGATATTCCATTGTTATTTTTATGACGAGGAATTATTTATAAAATTTAGTAAAGTTTACAAGTCGATATTCGATAACCGCGGCCCAAAACTTATTAGGTGTAAAACTAAAGTCACATTTATTGAAAATAGGAATGAACAAATTGAAATAATTAAGAAGTATCACGAAGGAAAAACAATACATAGAGGAATACAAGAAACATATAAGCATGTACATAGAAATTATCATTGGCCAAATATGCTACTTTCAGTTCAGAAATTCATAAATCAGTGTGATAAATGTTTAAAATCTAAATATGAACGGAACCCATTAAAGCTTCCAATTTCTCTTACGGAAACACCACACAAACCTATGGAACATATGTTTATGGATTTGTATAGTAGTGGCGGAGTTACATTTTTAACTATAATAGATAATTTTTCTAAATATGCACAAGCAATCCCATTATCAGCTGCAACAAGCATTCATATTGCAGAAGCATTACTTACGTTATTCTCAACAACGGATTCGGATTCTAAATTCGACAACGAAGTTATAACAGAAATATGTGAAATGCATAATATACGCATTCACTTTACAACTCCTTACAATCCCAATTCTAATTCGCCAATTGAAAGATTACATTCAACATTAGCGGAAATGATTAGGATTCAAAGAATAACAGACAAAGAGGAAACAACAAATTTAATGAAGTATGCAATTATCGCGTATAATAATACGATTCATTCTGCAACAGGATTCACACCTTTCGAGTTATTATTAGGACACACTAGTAGCAGAAACCCCTTAGAATTACATTGTTCAAAGGAATTCTACCAAGAATATGTAAATAAACACAAACAAATAATGGAAAATGTTCATAAATTAATATCAAGTAAATTAGCATGCGATAAACAAGCAGTAGTCGAAAGAAATAATAGAAATACTGAAAATGCTTCATTTAAGGTAGGCGATAAAGTCTACAAACAAGTAGCTAAAACAGCTAGAAGTAATAAATTAGAACCGAGATATATAGGTCCTTACACAATTGTTCGTATACACCCAGAACAAATTGCGGAAATAGTAGGAAAGCACGTAAATGCTAAAACAATTAGAGTACATTTCAGAATGCTAAGACGTCCCATGAATGTTTCAGGAGAATCACCGTCTGCATCACAGCCCTCTGGTTCACAGGAGTCGCCGCAATCATAGAACCTATAGATAGTCATAATGGTGTATTAGTACTTAAAGAAGCAAAAGTGCATCATCAAGTAGATACGTATCATTTAATTGTAGTTTATAATGTTTCAAAAATACGGGAAATCTATTTAGAAGTATGTAAGGATTACTACTCATTTAATTTTAAGAATCAAAACATTTCAATTTTTAGAGATAGTCTAGTTAGTAGACAGCAGATAGAATATTTAATGGATATTATAGAAAATAAGTTAGAATATTTAGGCTCGAAGCAATTAGGAATTGCAAAAGCACTTAAATCAAGGAGTAAGAGAGGATTAATTGATGGCTTAGGATCAGTAGTAAAAGCTATAACAGGAAATTTGGATCAGGAAGATGCAAGAAGATTTGAAAGCCAAATTAGAGAAATTAGAAATTATGCAGTAGCTAGTGAAAGGAAAAACAATCAAGCAGTAGGTTTAATGAAAGATTTTATGACACAATATAATGATAAGTTAGATAGGATTAAGAAAAATCAGGAAAAATTAGTAGAAGCAATAAGCGAAATCAATAAAATGCAAAGCTACGCACAAGCAGCAACTATCTATAATCAAATTGGAACATACCTTCAGCAACTTTATGATAGATTACTTACCTTAGAAAACGCTATTACGTTTTCCAACTTAGGTCAGTTGCATCCAAGTGTCGTAGATCCAAATTATTTAATTGCTGAATTAATAACGGTGCAAAATGAAATTGATTTGCAGTTAGCGTACTCGCCTTCGTTACAACACATACATCAAATTACCAAATCTATTACGGTAAAAGCCTACAGCACAAACGAATCACTTAATTTTATTTTGGAGGTACCATTAGTGACTAACCATCCGTATACCTTACTCCATCTTTATTCAATTCCCAATGAGAACAATACAGTCCTTATTCCCAAAAATCCATTCCTTATCTTGGGAAGCTATGAGTTTGCCTATCCTCGCGAGCGATGCCTGCACATCACGGAGTCAGAAGCAATATGTCGTCATGTGGAGTGGCAGTCTCTCAAGCAGTCTGAAGACTGCATCGCCCAGCTTATTCAACATGAAAAACCTCATAATTGTTCGTACGCCAGAGTCAATTACGAAAACAACATTATACAACAAATTAAGGAAAATAGTTGGATTATTATCTTGAAGAAAGAAGAAATAATTAAATCAACCTGCGGTAACGACGTCCAATACCAACGCACTAAAGGAGTGTCCCTCGTTTCCGTAGACAACAAATGTGTAATTAAAATTGGAGATAGAACTTTAAGAACCCACAAAAGATTCGTCAGTATACAAGAAAGTATACCGCTACCAAAAACTTATAAAACACCAAATAACTCCTCAATCAACATAAAATTAGAAGATGTCCAGTTGGATTCCCTAAAAGATATCCTACAAAAGGCAAAGGAGATCAAGGAACCCATCTACTTACCTGCAGTATCATCACGACCAAGCTGGTCATCGATTGTTTTATACATCATCATTACATCCATCGGTGTTGGAGCAGCAGCCAAGTGGTACCGAAAGTACCGTCTCAATAAAACAACAGCAGCAGCGCAGGCAGCAGCGTCGCCAGCAGACGAGCAGCAGCAGCAGCAGCCATCGTCTTCGGCACGCTTCTCTCTTAAGGGGGGAGGAGTTACGTTGGCATAACCAACCCTAGCAGTTTAAGTAATAGCCTAATTAAGTTTCATGTTTAGTTGATAAGAATTTTAGCACCTAAGAATTTTATTACATTAAATCAGTCTGAATCTGCTCTCTGGCTTGACCAGTCGTTTATATTTTCCTTTTTAAAAACCCTTCGGCTGTGGCCCGATAGTTAAGTCCCTCGTGTATTTTTTTTATCCTAACTATATGATATTATATTGTCATCGGCCCTTGACCCCTGTGCAAATTTTGTTTTCTGTGCAAGTTAATCAGACTCCTAGAAGTAAGTGAAAATGAAGTTAAAAGATTCCGTTACATACATACAGGTCAAGTTAATAAAAGCGTGTTAATAATTATTTAAAGACTGTAATAATTTTAACTGCAAAGTATTGTGGGGGTATTATTATACTCATATTTAGACATCGTTTTTATACATACTATTTAATTCCCTGTACCTACTCTCTTTAACAACTTTATAAAATATTCCATGTTCCATAATAACATGTTCCTCGGGCTACTCTCGCAAAACTGACTCTATTCTACGTTCATTTTACGGATTCACTCCAGATTTTCTAAATTTTTTTCTTTCAATAATGGCATCGCAAACTTTGTGCATAATGCCAACGTGAAGTACTCGTATAACACCGGTCAACAACATTTTTGCGCATGGGACATACATACCTACATGCCTTATTTTTATTGTTTTTATAGTCAGAAACAAGAATAAGGGCAATAAACAGTTTTTTCTTTAAACTTGTGAGAAAAATAAACACTTAACTTTATCAGTCCTATACAAATGTTTGCATGTTTGTCCAACAATTTCTCTAAAACTCAAAAACATATCACAATATGCCTTTTCGATTTGAATCCGGTACATTCCTACCTAGTAACTAGTCAAAGTTTCATTAAGATCGATTCAGTAGTTTTTGAGATATCGGTATCCATGCATTTCTATAGTTACGCGGTATGTTCTGTACATGTACCCTTTTCAATAGACATGTATTTGAAGTCACTATCGTTTTTTAAATAACTTTTACTAACAGCTACTTTGAAGTAAACTTAGTAGGCTTGCAAATCTTTAATTTTGTACTTAATTCATGATTTTTATTTAGTATTTTTCATAAATTTTCCGCAAATATAGCAAAACGAGTCAGTATCTCTCGTCTGTTATACTCGTAACTTTTATTACTGCAATACGCGTACACATATGTACTGCTGTACACTGTTAGCAGGAGCAGAAACACTAGCCCTGTCTTCTTACTTCTTTCTAGATAGTGGTGATAGAACCATTCGGTCGATTAGGTTTTACATTTAGGTTTTAGACGTTCTATGGGCGCAAATATGCAAAATCGTAAAATCACTGTTGTTTTTTTTGTATTTAAATTGAATTAAATATGTATTTTTGAGTATTTAATCAGAATATACTCAGTAGATCCCATACGTAAGAAAAAATGTTTGTTCACCGGGGTAATTTTTTGCTCATCATTTTTTTGCCAATTTCGTTGTAAAATTACACCGACAAAATTAAAATAAAATAATGAAGTGACTAAGAGAGTGAATAATTAATAATTTATTTGTCTGGATATCACATCAGTCTTTTGTTTTCTTTTTAAATAAAGGAATAAAGAGCACATTATATCATATTTTCCGATTTTCCGTAAAACTCTCTTCTCTTCATTTTTTCATTGACCGTAACAACTTTAATCTACGGTGATATAAGAGTGGTTTCAAATTATTGTATCTTTCGGCGCATATATATATATATATATATATATATATATATACGGTCTTTCGGCGCATATATATAATATATAGATATACGGTCGTTTCGGAAAACGCGCTTACACGGGCGCTACTTTTTGTACCGGAAAATGTCAAATCACACTGTTTCGCGCGTACATGCGCTACAAAAAGCAAACAAAAAACGCGCGAACGCGCCACAATACAAAGAGCATCTTTCAACGTGCCGAAAAATACCTTGGTTTGAAACCGCTCTATGGTAACAACCCGTTGCAAAGCAATTTGTTCTTATCTTCTAGGGTGCTAATATTAATAATTATTAACCTAGAAAATGCTTCCATTTGGCTGCAACCCTCTTTTGCCGGCTAGCCCAACTGATATTTGCAACACAACAAAAAAATGAAAGTCAAAAGACTTGGAAAACATACAATTTCATGCATGTTAGAAAACATTAACGAAATTACCAGGCCCAAACTTTAACCCTTACGATCAAAGCTCTACTAAACCTCTATGCAGCATATCAATCAGTTCTCGAAACTTTCTTTAATATAAATGCAATCCATTTCAACGTTCAAACTAGTCAGCGGAACTTTGATTGTAATACAACGTCGAAATGATCCATCAAAATGGGTCCAATCTGAGACCACACACCATTTGTTGCTCACTTTCCATCAGAGCATAATTATCTTAATACTATTTGTACCCCCGACGTCGTCCGCATGGAGACTTGTAAATTAGAGATTGGTGGTCTCCATCACGGAGGTACCGGGTTCATATCCTCAACGCGCAACTCTGACAACAAATTTTGTTATGTACCTACATTTCATCGCTGCTCCACGTTGATAGAAAATATTGTGATTAACTACGATGCTTTCCATTACCGTGTATCCTGGGAGAAACTCATATTTTTTAAAAGGAAATCGTCATCTGTGTGCTATGTTGGTAACCTATAAATAAATAAATACATAAATAAAAAGAATGATCTAGATGTAAATAAAAGTAGCCTAATTTACTCCTTATTACATCAGCTACCTGCCAGTGAAAGTCCCGTCAAAATTGGTCTAGCTGTTTCAGAGCCGGCTAATAAACAAACAGACAGAGAGACAGACAAAAAATTAGAAAAATGTAATTTTGGTATATGTACCGTATATAAATTCATATGCATGTAGTAAAAAGCGGTTATTTAAATATTACAAACAGACACTCAAATTATTTCAGTAATATTATTTATTTCAGAATATTTAATATTTATTATAATTTGCAATAAGCGCTTTTAAACAAACAAACTCTTCAGATTAATAATACAGAATATAGATTGGCGTGATGTCTCTGACCTACTAATATTATTGTTACAGTCTTACACTGATGTAATAACGATAGAAATTGATAGAATCATCATTCAATTGGTACAAGTTCAATTGCAGCTATTAAGCTATTGGTTTTCGTTTTATTGTATTTAAGAAGGCGAGAAGTTGTGTTATTTTTTATGAAGATAAAAATTGTTGCCTTTTTAGTAGTTTTAGTACTGTTATTTTATGAGTGGGAAACTAACTCTGAAAGAGAAACCTGATCAATTGCAGAAATATTTTGTCTATATGGCTTTTAAATTCGAATACATGTGGTTGAATGCGGTTGAAGGAGCTCAATAATGGCCTTGAGATAAACTCATATACAGCTGAACAAATATTGATTGAATTTAAAAGTTTGATATCAATATTCATACATCCGTCAGCTTTTAAAGACCTATTGGACATGCCTCCCCCAAACGATATCTACGCCGTCTGGTCCTGCGCCCTTTGAATCCAGCAGCTTTCCGCTGTTTTCTTTGGGTTATCACTCCACCTGGCTATCAATATAAGTGCTGCTATGTTTGTCGAACTAATAGATTCAATCAAAGGAAGGATCAAAGTAACATTTGACGTAAGACTGTACGAAGAGCAGTGAGAGTTAGCCGCAACTCGCAAGTGTGTCACTGGTGCGCCGGCGCGGTATTCCAATAAAATTTGAATAATCGCCACATCCCGCCGACCGCCACCTATCGATAATAAGTGAAAGTTATCAACGCGATGGACTTGTCTCAGTGTAGAAGAAAGGAGAGTTACTTTGAAAGCGAATAAAAAATAACGCAGTTACCGAATTTTACCGAATGCTCCTGTAGCTGGTGCAGAATATAATAGATGTACCAAAGAAGCACGGCCAGGGTAAAATGAGTGACCGCTTTTTACAAATTTCACGCTTGCGTCCGCCCGAGCAAATTTTTGGGCTTCATTTTTGGACAAAAATGAAGAAATATGAGCCATATTATTCATTGAGTAGCGTCACGTTATTAATAATTATGATAATCCTATGAATTTGTGAAATAAAAACGATCTAATTACGCGAAAAACGATTCCTTAAATATTACAAACGGATGCGTACATAGTATAGCAGCCTGTCCTGTTGTCTTCAATAGTTAGACGTTTCTAAAAACGCCTACTTAACGTACAGCCTTTATAAATGTTTGAAAATAATCTACAGCGAGTTGGACACTAACTCGTATCCCCACGCATTAGGGTTGTAATCCCCTCCCTATAACTGGAAATATCAGCAGCTATAGCAGTCAATCACAATAATTTGTAGGAAGGAAAAATTGACGACCCGCGTGGTGTAAGGGTACCATGCCGGACTGCCGATCGGAGGGTGCCGGGTTCGATTTCCGGCGAAAGAAATTTGAATGATGAGTTTGAAATTTCTGTTCTCAGTCTGGGTTTTTGTGTTTCTGTCTTTGTGTGTGTCCATGGCACACACGACAGGGTATCTAACCTACTGTGGGGCTTTTAAAATGAAAGAAAATAAAAAATGTACTAATGATAAAAGTAGATGTGAAACATAAGTAAAAATAAAAGTAAATTTATAAAACAATTTCAGAGAGCGTAATACACATTACGTTCATACAACTGGCCATGACGAAATATGCGTCGTATACTGTACATATCTTGAGTATCGTTAATCGCTTACACTCTAACCGCTCTGGTTAAGAATCAAGTGTTTCTTACGATGCCGCATGGCATGTGAATGTTATGAGTATGTTATTATTTTCTTAAAGTAATAACAGCCCATACACATATCGATCGCTATCTCGATCGCTGTAACATGTGGCTACCATGCCGCGTGATTTATTGGTTGTTCGCTCCTTCCCTTCACTTGTCCGATCAAGAAAGTTACTATGGGACTGTGCAGAATTTTGGGGGCGTACCTTATGTAATAAAATATTTTGGTGATTTATATTCGTGACTGCAGCCTTTTTTTTTTGTGTCGGGGGGAAACCTTCAAAAGGTACCCGGAACCTAGGGAGAGGATACCGGGTTATGTGGGATTTGACCGCACTAAAACCCCCTCGGTGGCCTGCCTCTGCGCTTGGGGAGGACTCCGGGATCTCCTAAGGAACGCACCGGTGTTCTCCACGCGTGGAGCCCAGAATGGGCCCATTTTAGGAGGTTAGATGTGCTCTCCTGCACCTTCCGATGTTTACGGCGGCATGCGGCCACACGCACACACCGCCGTCCTTCCCAGGGCTGCTGGCTGGACAGATCGAGCTCCGTCTCTCCCCGTCCGCAACCCCGGAAGTCCCCTTTTAGTCGCCTCTTAAGATCAGGCAGGGGATACCGTAGCTCTATTCTTAATCCCGAAGCTACAGGGACTTCGTGTCTGCAGCCTACCATCTTCAGATGTAAGATAGGAACTCCAATATTGGATTTAGCCGATTCCTAAATATCTAACCGCTTCTTCATCTGACCGTGTGCTCTCAGAGTTTAGCGGTTCTACCATATATCTTCTTTATTTATTTATGCTATCTCTTTATTTATTTTAGTTTTTATTCCTTATTTATAAGAGCTGGGAGGTTTTTTCCGCCGGCTGTTTTTTCTCTCACTATACCCGACGATCGGATCCAATCCGAAAAATAAAAATAAATATATAAATAAAAAATAATCAATAAAAAGGCGAAATATGGGTGCAATATACAAATAATGATAATATTAATATAGGTTAGTTATAAATATATTTCAATGTCAATTTTTATATTAGTAATTAGTTAAATTTTTAATTATTGGAATATTTGCATACCTCATGAAGGTAAATATGGCGAACCAAATTTAAAAAAACACCTTTTGTAAACACCCATATTTGTGCAAATAAAAGTGTGGGTCTTTGTCTTTAAAATTAGTGACTCCCTAGCAACGGCTTGAAGGTCTTTCTCTAGTGAACTCTGAAATTTTCAATTAGTAAAAAATAAATAGGTAAAACTCGTTAAAGATCAAAGTGTCATGACATGACCCGACATCATGTTGTGATGCCACAAGAGGCCAAACTTCTACTTACTACCGCCATCACAATATTGTGATGAATGACGTGACAACATTAAAATGAAACGTAGCTAATTGATTAAAAATCAAGTTGAGCCTATCTCTTGGGCAAGTTTCTTAATTTTTTCTGTGCAGTGTCCAAGAACCTATTTTATCTAGTGGCAACTATATCAAACACTAAGTATATTATAATCTGCAACTGACCCAGCAATGATTTGCTCGGGTGACTTGACTTTAGGTATATGATTATACAAATCTATCCCACGGGAACAGTATATTTTTCCGGAATAACAAGTTGCCTATATGTAATTTCAGGCTATATTATATCTCTGTGCCGAATTTTAACTCAAACCGTTCAGCCGATCTTGCATGTTTGATCAACAAACATACATCAAATTTTTGCATTAATATTACTATAATAATATGTACGACCAGAAAAATTTGTCTCTGTAGCTTCGGGATTAAGAATAGAGCAGAGAGATCAGGCGGGGATACCGTATATGCCTGATTGTAAGAGGCGACTAAAAGGGGGCTTCCCGGGTTGTAGGCAGTGAGAGTGGGAGCTCGATTCGTCAAGCTAGCAGCCCCGGGAAGGGCGGCGGTGTGTGCGTTGCTGCATGCTGCCGTAAGCATCGGAAGGTGCAGGAGAGTACATCTGCTGTCCCGAAGTTTGGCTCGTTCTGGGGCGTCGCGAGTGGAGGACACCGGTGTGGAAAGGAGATCCCGGAGTCCTCCCCAAGCGCAGAGGCAGCCAACGAGGGAGTTTTAGTGTGATCAAATCCCACATAGCCCGGAATTTTCTTCCAAGTTGCGGGGTACCTTTTGAAAGTTTCCTACGATACCACAAAAAAAAGACCAGAGATTATTGTAGGCAGTACGTAAATAAATAAGTGCAACGCCTTACGCCAAAGGATACCGTGAGCGTTGAGGAAATTCTCCGGAAATTATGCTTACATTTCGGATTATCAGTCGGAAACAGCAGCAACCAGTTGTTATCAGCAATTAAAAATAAACAAGATTCGATTAAGATTACAGTAACGCTTAGAAAGTAAAACTTTATTGATGTCAAAAATTAAAGCGCGTATGGCTGCTAGCGTAGAACGTAAGCGATCTACGTAGTGAAGCCTAGTGATGGCAAAAATTTCATGCTCGTTTCCGTGCTTCGGAGGGCACGTTAAGCCGTCGGTCCCGGTTGTTGTCGATAGATAACAGTTCGTTAAACCTTGTCGGAGGCGTTATGGGTAGTTTGAAAACATCCGACAGCGGGCCACTAACCCGCATAACCACCAACCTGCATTGGAGCAGCGTGGTGGATTAAGCTCCAGGCCTCCCCAATAATAAAGAGGAGAGACCCGTGCCCAGCAGTGGGACGCAAAAAAAGGTTGCTGCCGATGTCAAAAATTAAATTCTTATTATATAGTTAGGATTATTTATGAATTTAAGGGTTGGAAAATCTACTAGTCGGTTTGAAATAAGTGACACACACACCAAGTTAATGTTGCTGAATATAAATAAATAACGCTTCACTTTCATAGCCCCACAGCATATAATAATGTACACGGCATATCATATCGACCGAGAACAGAAATTAAAACTCATCATTCAAATTTATGTTTCGCGCGGGAATTGAACCTGGGACCCCTCGATTGGCAGTCCGACATGGTAACCATTATGCTACACGGGTCGTCCAATATGCCAAAGATTTCTAATTCGTTCATACTTGTTCTCAGACTCTACACAAAGTATTTTGAAAACATGACAACGTAAACAATATCACGACGTTATTTTTGTTGCGTTTTGGGTTTTTAAATGTAAAATAGGTGTTTAAAATAAACGTGGTGGTCCGTTTAAATTTTTTAAATATTATTTTTCCATTATCCTAAAATGAAACACCTACAATCATTAAAAGCCTGTAAAACAAAAAAACAGAACTTGTTATAACCTGACGCCGCGTGGATGAGACAAAAGCGAAAGTTGTTGATATGATACTGTAGAGTCAGCCTATTATGGCGTTTATATTTATGTAGTAAAAAGCAATAATGGCAATATAAGTAGTCAATGAAAGTTTTAATTTTGATACATTTGTAGTAAATTAAGAAATAAAATGTACGTCGGAAACTAAATTTTATATTGAAATCGTGATAGATTTAAAATACTAATAATTCGTTTGATTCGAAGCTGACAGCTTCTAAAATATTATAACAATAAAGTTGCAGTAACATAACAAAGCCTAAGGGAATACGTAGAAAGATTGTAGAGAAATGAAGATCTAAACGCTTGAATCATCTATCTAACTTGACTTGTAAGCTTAGTAAAGCAAACCGCTTTATTGATCATTTTGCATTACCAGTCAGTTCCGCATCCATAGCTAAACGAATTCCCGCTATTTCCCTATACGTGTGACAATTTCCCGGCGCGTTCACAGTTATTGCGATTACTTATGGGAAGCATTCGTCTTCACACCGCATGCCGAACTGTGACCAAACTGGTTCCCCTAGCGCCTGCTATAGAGCTAGGTAGTTGTAGATTTGTAAGGACCTAAATTATTTCTCTTGAAGTCAAATAAAATAATATAAGATTGCTTTTACTACGTTCCATGACGGCGTCCAGTAAGACGTTTTTTAACCAGACAATTGGGAAGCGTAGCAGTGCGACTGTTATATTAATGTTCTGACATTTAAAGCTTTTCAATACGCGATAAATCCCTACGCATTCCTTGTTCTCATTTCGCCATGCTACTCAAACAGGGTTTTATGACTGTTATAACGTATTTTTAAGACATAAAGTGGAGATTACTTTAAGTTTTAAGTGCAGACAACAACAGTTCGACATTGTAAGCTGCGGAATCAACTAACAACTGACAATGATATCGAGTTTTTTGGCGGGCAGTCGGAAGGGACATATTGTGCTCTTGTTTTATATTCATTTTCGTGTTGTACTTTTAGTTATATCGGATAAAGTTGACAGCATTTTGTTCGATATAGGTTATTTACAGAGCACGAGTGTTGTAAAATAAAATAACAGTGCGGAAATATATGTCTCGCTTGCCTGCAAAACTCCATCGGACACGTTCCGGTAAAATAGCAATCGCTTTACTTGAACATCTGACTGACTAAACTGACTGATTACTCTGATTTTTTATGACTACAAAGTGATGCAAAAATTATACTTAACGCTGGCAATATGCGCATAGGTTGCCATTATTGAAAAATGATGAAAGAAAGATATCATTTCCATTTACTTTTTCTGGTTAACTAAGAATTTGGCAATTATTTGAGTGAATTGGTAACGTCAGTAGGTACAGCAACTTAAATCGTACGTAAACTAATTTGTGTGTAAAAAGTGTATCAAAGAAAAAAAACAGAAAAAGAGCATGTCATTGTATTATATTTAATCATCAATGAAACTATGGGAACAATAATTAATTAAAGTAATTTTGTAAATAAATCTGTCACTTTTATTTATTTTTGTGTCTTTAGTTTGCCTAAAGGAGGGTTGCAAGAAACAGATTTTATTGTAGAAAGCACTGACCCCTCTGCCTACATAGCTCAAAATATACTTGAATGTGATTGCGCGTCTGTTTATCATGTGGTAAACGCGTGAGATTACTCGTGTGTTCAAATTAATGTATCTTATTAATCTACGTGACGTAAGACAGAAATATTGTGCAAATTAAAGCTCGATGAAGACTCGCGTCATAACTTCATTATGTTTAGCTTTATTATGCGTTGGCGGTAAGTTGAAAGAAGCATGTTGCAGTGTTGTTTTGTTTTCGTTTCTTAGTATATTTTTGGGCTATTTCGAATAAAATTGATGGCAATTTTTAGCGCTACATACTCATAGTCATATATAAGGAGTCCTTATGTCGTGGATACCATAGAAACACACAAGGACATACACACATACACCCAGCGGGGACAGAAATGGAAACTCATCATTCCGATTTCTGTTTCGCCGGGAATCGAACCCTTGATTGGCAGTCTGACATGGCAACCATTGCAGTACACGGATCGTCAAAGTGTTCTGTTAACAGTGCGAAAACCTAGTTTTTCGGGTTATGTCCTGATAAAGTAGATATAGTTAGGTTTTTTAACTCGAATATCTGATTTAACGATCACTATATCACTCGGTTCCAGTGAAACGAGAAAATTTGATGCAATTCATTATTGGAAGGAAAACTTTATTCAGTAACGCGTTAATACGTTGTACTAAACCTATTTAAACAAAAGTTAAAAAATAAAAAACATCGCTAATGATATGTAATTTAATATGTACGTCACTGAACAATTTATTACAGGAATTAGAACTGTTTGAGACTTGGGGCAATGCCTCTTTAACTATATTTACGTAAGTAACAACATGAAAATAGTTAACTCCATAACTGTCGAAAAATTGTTATTTTTATACCTACCTATTCAATTATTTATCTTACGATGCTACATTTATACACATACGATATAAAACTAATACACACAACTGAAAATTAAATGCTATTTGTAATAGGGTTAACCAGGGCCGGATTTAGGTGAGGGCAACCGGGGCTACAGCCCCAGGGCCTTAACAAAAGAGGGGCCCCCACAATAGACTTCGGAAAAAAAACAAATTCAGACTATTACACACTAGTAAACAACTTATCCTTAAATTAGAAAAAATATAATTATTTTTTTCGCATTTTACAGTACTTTGTACAAACATGAATACATTAAATATTAACAGAAATCAGTAAACAAATATTATTATCAGGCAATCAGTAAAATACTGACAGAAAAAAATTTACCATTTTTATTTAGAAAATAGTTTGGGGCCAGGGGCTTCCACACAATTGTAGTCCCGGGGCCTCCAGACCTCTAAATCCGGCCCTGGGGTTACCTTCAGTAGATCAATGGAATGTAATTTTTTACAGTAAAAATTACAAATTTGAAATCTTAAAAACATCGTAACTTTGAGTAACAAAGGTGAAAATCTTTAATAAGTTAACAAATATAAAACTCTTTATTTGCTAATTTTAAGAAGCCTTTTTGGAAGATACAGAGCTTCGTAAGATATTTATAATGTACGGAATTCACAATTCACTAAGAAACTATAATTATAACATTATTTGTTTATTCTAAATTCAAAGAAGTAATATCTATTTTAAAAGAAACAAACCCCATTTTAAGGAAATATAACATTAGGAAAGATAAAAAGAATCTACCAAAATATATTAATTTCGGTGTCATAGTAAATGATATCGATAAAATTAGGGTTTTCACGATCTGTACACCATTAAAGAGAAAGACGATTTAACAATCTCTGTAATATTAAAAGATAATGACACGACTAATATCAAAACACAGGTTATAATAAATGTTTCTATACTTTTTGCCATATAAATTCCTACTCATTACTTCAATCTTGTTCACATAGGACTGTAGCAAGACTGAACTGCTAGCGCGATATGACAAACCTATGTTCAATATTTGGATCACCACAAAAGTTTAATCATTGACGGTGATAGTGAGCTGCTTGCTGCGGCTGGTCTCGAAGCGGTCCATGGTCTTAATGTCCATGATCATTGAGATGGAGAAGAACAGGCCCACCCCCATCACGAAAGTCACCATGATGCCCGACCTGCAAATAATGCAACGGTAAAAGATTTATTTATCGTCTAAAAACAATATTAAGCTCCATGTTTGTACTACTAAATCAAATTTCTAATTGTGTTCTTTACCCTCTTCAAAAAAGAAGGATGTCACCTTCAACTTTTTTCAGTTGTCAGAATTAGCCCAAGGGTTGAATATTGATGATTAGTTGTTATTATTTGTCTACAAATAATTTCATTTTCTTCTCTTTACTTTTTTCTTCAATAATACTTACATAACAATTTTTAAATATTTTTCACGTTTGTTCAGGCATAACCCCTTATAAATTAAACTATCTTGAGTTTCTTTTAAATATAGGTTTCCTATAGCTAGGGTTCTACCAGATAGTAGTTGTGTTATGTTATGAAAAAAACTGTTTGCCAGGATCCATCCAGTTATTAATTTGTTGTCAAGTTCATAATTTTCTTTGTTTATGAACCAATTTCAACGATTCCTTTTGTGTTAGATGCAGCACTGCTTTAAATCAACTACGTAAAAAAAGGACGATGACCTAATAGATAAAATCAGTTTTGAAATTTCTTTAATTTTTATTTTAATTTTACTCATAGTTTAAGTCGTGGAACATTCAAGAGAATCCTGTTATTGCAGTGTAAAATCATAGTTAAATCTATGATATGATATGAAAACTGAATTATAATTGTCGATATAAATACTGATACAGACAGGTACTCGTAATAAAGCATTTTTCCACTATACGTTCACTTACCAAATAGGTACAGTAGTGAAGCCAATGCAGTCGAAAGCGTCTGCAAACTTCTCGGTGCTATCCATAAATGGCTGCATCTGGAATAATTATAAATACTAATGGTCATAATACAATTCTGCATTTAGAACTGGATAGGTACTATAAGTCCATAGGAGGCAGGCGTTTTCTTTTTCAATCAAAAACAACAGACTTTCTTTAGATATTCCTCTAATATTTAAGTAAAGATCAATAATTGATCTACTCTCTTAATAGTTTTACAATGATAAAGTAATGTAGATATATTACAGTTTGCAGAGATTTCGGATATACAAATGTCCCTGAAAACATCTACGTAAGAACTAAACAGTAGTTCCTGCAGATTTTCACTACTAAGAACACCATATGCTGGAATCTCAGGATCAAATGGTTTACTACGTTTTATTTTATCACCTACTATGCGATCAAAAAAGTAATAGGAATGATTATTACCTTCATGACTGAAGGCTACTATATATTAGCAGATTTTAAATATAATGTCTTACCCGAATATTAGGTAAAGTTAGAGAGGCATCTTCCGAAGCATAGACCAGTGGCAGTGAGCAGTGGTACGCGTGTCCCAGTACCGCAGAAGGCGCGTCCGGGGGCGCTGGAGCCTGCAGGTTCAGACCAGTGGTCTCCAGGCCTCGCTTCACCTCCACCCCCACTGCCATCCACCAGCCCTGTGTTTGCTTAAAGCTGAACTCTAGAGTAATCTGGAATAAAGGTTGGATTAATTGGTTGTATAAATAGCAGTCACGTTTAATTTCGTATCACGTACGTGGCGTTCCGCAAACTGTCAAGAGATAGGGCCACGAATATTCTGAATCACGATAGGAAGTTTTCTATATATGGTACACATAATATATGAAAGCTCCTAAATGAGTCTGTAGGAGCACGGACGCTCTCTCTATAACCACTTCGCCTGGCGGGAGATCTCTCTTTGCAAAAGCTTCTTCAATTTTAGGAATGATACGCCATTGGGTGTTGAGTAACCTATAATAAATGTGTCCGTGCAAATAATTGAGTGGAGTTTAGAATCCTCTTATAACAATTAAGTCATGTAATGTTTCGTGTTATATTTGAGTAGTCATTTTTAAATAATTATATAAACCTGAAAAGCATACTCTATCTGCATCATCATTTCACTTAGAAAAAATATATTTGATTCAAAATGCTGGCAGTATTTTTTACTCCCTTTTTTCCTCTAAACTCAGCTCACTGAGCCTAAAAAAAGCACCTAAAGGCAATTCATTAAGCAAATACCTTGAACATTTTTTTTCTTTCTTTCTTTCAAAGTTGCGTAGTTATAATAGCTTTACCTTATCTCTAGTATTATCTCCATCAGCGAACCTGACGACGAGGATGGTGTAAAGCCGAGTTGGTTTGACGGTGGGCTCTCCCACAGGAGTATCCAGCACTGTGACCGTCTTATCTGGCCACTTCAGCTCGGGCCAGCCGGTGGAGTACAGGAGGGCGCTTTTGCCTGGTGGTCCTGGAAAGAAAAGAAAGTATAGGCGGATTTATCGACTACACCACACACAAAACTGCGATTTCATGTGACGACGGGCGGCGACGTCAATACACAGTCGCAAATGAATCTGTTGCACGTGCTTGATTCAATAATCGAGCAATAATACACTCAGATGTCAGATACTGAATGTCTTGAGGGAAAGAAAGATATTACCGCCACGCTGTCTGTAAGTCTTTTAGTCTCGACGACGTGAATACTATTACATGAAATCAAGTGCCCAAAATAAAACTACGCCAAACGTGGTCGAGAGTTTACTTGACAATTGCTTCTTTAAAACACAATACTAATTTAACATCTTTAAACGAGCAATTCTTGTATATAAATATATACTTACCTATTTATTTAATCCGAATCTGGGAAACGGCTCCAAAGATTTTCATGAAATTTAGCATGGAGGGGGTTTTGAGGGCAATAAATCGATCTAAATAGGTTTCATTTTTAGAAAATGACGATTTATGGTGTTTTTAACGGTAATCTATTTAAACATAAATTGAAAATATGTCCCTTCTTGATCTTATCTATTGACGGGTAGTAACAACTACTACAAAATTTTTAATAATTGGGACCTAAGACCTACTAGGAGACTAAGAGCACTTAGCCAATGTGTGTTTGGTTTAAGTTATACCAAGAAAATCAATCGTTTTTATTACGACAAAGCTTGGCCATCCGAGTACTAAAAACATTGGATAAAACCCACTCCACTGTGTGAAAGAGTGAATGGGTTGCTTTACGTGAATAAAATCAAGAAAATAACGGAGAAAAAACAATATTGACATATGGAACTATCCCCATTTGGGTCAAAAGAAGAGTCACGTATCTAAAGTGCGGGTTATTCGTAATTGCAAGTATTACGAGCTAGGCTTAACATTTATATACTATTGAGGACTAATATGGAAGATTTCTCCCGCATAAAGCAAGAAAAGAAAACCTATAAAGGCTATATTTGTCATCGAGTGATGAAAGTGGAAGCATGCAGGTTTCTATTGACGACACAAAAAACATGTTTCTGTAACTTGATCTAGCTTTTTGTATTGCTCGGTATGTCGCAGAATTTCTATTTAAGCTGTTTTTGTTTTTATTTTTAATTAAAATTTAGGTCAGTTGGTATCATAAAGCGATTAAGATGCTTTTAATTTATCGATGAGGTTGAACACTGCATTAACGACGCAGATTTTTTTTAGAAATTATCAAAATCGAAAACTAACTTAAAGTAAAACCAGTTTAAACTAGGAAATTAAAGCTACCACACTGGTTTGACATATCGATAATTATTATCGTGAATTTTTCGATTGCCAATTAATTGAAATGAAATGAAGACCCATATAGCGGAGTGGTGGTCCAATGCCAGTGAGCCGTGCAAGAGGTCCTCGGTCCTTGATGTCATTAATTGAATACATATTTATTTTAATTAATTAAGGGCAATATTAGTAACAGTTCGGTACTGGAAAGTATATCGCTGAAAGTTCTTAACGGCCAGCATGTTCGACGACAAAGCCAGTTTGCAGCTCCGCCCTGCAGATTGGTTCAGATCACCGTACGTGCTCTGACAACGCTCAATGGTGTCTTGTCTACGGAAACCGGCCTAGATCTATTTCACTTGCGGCCGGCAGTATTTCGAAGAGCAGCTGGCAATTATATGTAAACAAATTGAGTTTTAAACCTGTAATGTTTATATTATTCTTCTTTATGTAGCGACTTTCCGCAACGTTCAAGAGATGGCAACACGGGTATCCTGAATCACGCTATCGAAATTTTCAGAATATCCAAGCATATATACAAGCTCCGAATTGAGACAGTTGGAGCGCGACCGCTCCCCGCATGACCACCTTGCCCGACGGGAGATCTCTCTTTGTCAAATTTATAATATTATTAATCTACTGTAGGGCTATGATTGTGAAGCGTTATTTATTTTATCAAGTACTAGCCTTCCGGCAGCGGCTTCGCCCGCGTGGAAGCGTTTTATAGGTTCCCGTAGAATAAAAACCATCCTATGTCCTTGCCCAAGGTCCGCTCTATCTGTGTTCCGAATTTCATCAAAATTGATTCTGTAGTTTAAGCGGGAAAGCGTAGCAGACAGACGGACAGAAAGACAGAGTTACTTTCGAATTTATAATATTAGTAGGGAAGTAGGGATACTCACCCACCACCATCCCATGGCCCTATCAACCTTCAGGTTATACGGGCCGAAACACGGGAGGCGCACCGCGGAATTTCAGTCTGCTGGTCATCACGGTGCGCTTCTTGATCTCCCTACATGACTCTTTTTTCGAGCCTGCTCATTCTGAGCTGGTCCCCGCCGTACTCCCATCTCGGGTAGACGGCACACCACGCCTCGGAGGCTCGCCTGGGCTGTTCCTGTTTTGTATTTCCCGTCCCGTTTCAGGGAAGTAGGGATAGTAGGGATTTATAAATAAATAATTCTTTACTCACCAGTAGCATTATAGAGCGCAAACTTCTGCAAGGTTTTGGCGGTTTCCGCAGCAGGCGTGGTGCTGCTCTCCTCCTCGGCCTGGCGCCGCACGCGCGCCCACTCGCCCTCCACGTAGTCTGCTGCTTGCGCTTGGGACACTGAATTACCTGCAAGGGGTGAATTTAAAGGTCGTAGAACTAGCAGACTTAACCAGGGAAGTACCATCATTGCTCTCATTTCTGTCGTTACGGAGTTCTATGCTTATAGTAATTCTGCGCGAATACATGACCATCGGCTTCCGGAGCAGCAGCGCAACCTCAGCAACCTCAGGCAAGATTCAGAGTTGCTTGAGTTTGCGTTTCTTTATCGAAACACTGGGCGTCTATGGGCTAAGGATTGCTGAAAATATCATAAGTTTACTACTGCTCATAATAGTTATGAGTGTTTCTTTTAGAAATTCTTTGTTACTTGTTATTCTTTTCTTTGTTACGGCAAACTGTTAAAATTTGAATATTGAGTTAAGAACTGTATAGATCTCTACATATCTTATCGTTTTGTAGTACAAGTTTACTGAAAAATCTGAAAAATTTTCATAGTTATCACTCGGTGGGCAAGTTCGCTTTTGTCACAAGTTCAGGAAAAATCTATTTATAAATGTCTAGCCTTCTGCCAGCGGCTTCGCCCGCGTAGACCCGTTTTATAGGTTCCCGTAGGATAATCTATCTGTGTTCCAAACATTAAAACTGGATCAGGCGGGCAAACTTAACAAACACATAAAGTTACTTACGTATGTATAATATTAGTATGGATTTTTGTATAAAATATTACCTAAAATCCCCAAAACTCGTCCTGGACCGTATATATCCTGCAGGCGCGCGAACGTTTCTGTCATCTGGGCATCGCGCTCCGACCACGGCCCTTGCAGAGTTAGAACCTGGCAACATTATATTTTGCTTGTTTTATTTATTGTTAGAACAATTACATGAACCAAAGGCATTCAATTAGGTCAATAATACAATTACATATAAGGCATATAATAATAACAAAAATATACGTTATACATTATAAATTTCTACTTTTTCCCAACTCTTTAAGGACTACTAAATTTATTTACAAGTTTGATATTTTAACTTAATAATAATAATCGTTTATTGCCTTATACATAAGGCAATAGGTTGCCTTATACATAAGGCAACTTGTAGGATTAAAATAATACTTCTATGTTCTTTCAATAACAATTCTCAGATCAGTACTATCGCCATTAAAAAACTGATTTACGGATAACAAAACCTTACCTGTGTTTCATTGCTGATGTAATCGGGATGCACGTCGAGAAAATCTTGAGGCAAAAACAACGTTGTTAGTCCTTCCAGCATCTTCCTTAGCCTTGGGAAGTTCCCACTGGACAGCGGAACCGAGTCCTGGTTGTTAAACACAACGATAGCTGCCTGCTCCTCGTATATCTTCATCAAATCATCCTGATCAAGATATTTCAAGGCTGGTCGACGGCATTTCTCAAGGGATTTCGGGCCAAAAAATAAGAACGGGCCTTCTAGATTTGCGTTTACAAATATAAACCATGTTGATAGAAGTATGAGTGTTCGGAAACGCATGGCGTTACAAGTAAACCCTTGGATGGGTGCGAGTCTACTGAGAAATATTCTTGGGGTGCGTGAATCGATCTCCATTTCGCGCATGCGTTTTATAAGCAACAATATTTGATGTATCTTGCTTCACTTTTTGTTTCCGTAATAAAATTGGTATAAGTATGGCATATTGAATTCACTTATTTACCACAAGATGCCTAATATATTATATTATATTAATAATCATAAATATTTATAATTCAAGAAACAATTTTCTTCTTATCGCGAAGTAAGTATTTTATTTGTGTTATGTTAAAGAAGTTAAACATGGAATTTTATATGGCAACATTATTGAAATTACGCCTGGGTTATGATCAAGCAAACTTTATCGTTGATATCGTTAATGTTAATAACTTTCATTGTTTGTGATATTGGTTGCAACAAGTCATAACCCTAGCTCTATCCTTAAGTGGGGAGGCTTGAAGTTTACTCCACCACGCTGCTCTAGTACTGGTTTCTATCATTTTCACCATTCTAATGTTTCACCATTAGTCATGACTTACAATATCGAAAGAAAGTAGCAAAACTTTAGACTGGAGAAATCAAACCAGGGCCATCCTATTAGACAGAAATATAAACTTAATCTACCTGGCGTAATAGTTACCATGGCAGACTGTCAATCGTGAGTCTCCGGTTCGATTCCCGGTGAAGCAGAACTTTGAATCATGAGTTTAATGTTCTGTTCTCAGTCTAGCTGTTACTGTTATCGTGTATGTCCATGGTACCAAAGTGTAAAAATATTGAAAACAAGAACTTTAAACTGGAACCATTTGACGTTATGAGTGTGAAACGTTATGAAAGCTATAATCCATCCATCCATCCATCAGCCTTTTACTGTCCACTGCTGGACATAGGCCTCCCCTAACGTTCGCCACTCCTCCCGGTCCTGGGCCTTCTGAATCCAGCGACTACCCGCTGTCTTCTTCAGGTCGTCAGTCCACCTGGTTGGAGGGCGGCCTATACTCCTTTTGCCGAGACGTGGTCTCCATTCAAGGACCTTTCTTCCCTATCGGTTGTCGGTCCTCCTAACTATATGGCCTGCCCATTGCCACTTCAGCTTGCAGATTTTGAGAGCTATGTCGGTAACCTTAGTTCTTCTACGGATTTCATCATTACGAATTCTGTCGCGTAGAGAAATACCAAGCATAGCCCTCTCCATCGCTCGCTGGGCGACCCTGAGCTTATGGAAAAGGCTAACTGTAAAAGACCACATGAAAGCTATAATATTACATTGAAATATTGCCAATAATTTTTCATAAAAATTTACGACTGATAGTGGTATTCATAGCGAGGCTGGATTTAAAAATAGCGTTCTCGATGACGACTAACAAACAAAACAAAACCAACAAAGAGAAGCTCCGATCAGCTCTTTTGAAGAGCTCCTTGAAATCTGGAGTAAGAGCCGACTATCTGAAGTTCTTCCAATGATGGCTTCTGACCTATTTAGGAACATAGTTGCGATATAACTACTCAATTAAATTATGTCTTACGATTATAATTTTAACTTATTGTCTTACGATTGCTTTATTTCTTTTTAATATTGATAAAGCATAAGATGTATACATTTTTGACGACCCGTATGGCGTCACCACGGTGCACGTTTGCACGTCATCACTGTGCAAGAGGTCCAGGGTTCGATTTTCAGCGGGAGAGACATCTAAATGAAGAATTTAGAGGTTTTTACCTGTGCCTGGGTGGGTTCTTTTCTTTGTGTGTGGCTTCGTCCTTGGCACCCAGACATAGGTTATACCTATCCTACTGCGAGGCTGTGAGTGTGAAGCTTTAAATATTTGTTTATGCCTAGAAAGTGTATATTTATTAAACAGATCACTATGATTTTAATGAATTAGACGTTAATCAATATGATTGAAGGAAGGCCCCGAATGAAATAAAATTTCTTCACCGCAGCGGTGCAGCGGAGGTGCTGCACCGGTCGAGCACAAATTCTAGCTACTTACAGAATTACCGACGAAGGCCTACTCAGTTTCAGTTTACTTTAAAGGGAGTAGCAGACGAACATACAGTACTCACTGTGTTACATATTCGTTGCGTCTCGTTGAAGTTCAGCAATTTATGATAATTATTGTATTCAATTATAACCAGTAGGTCTCCAGCGAATCATTCTTGTTTATTACAGACTAGTCTTCCGCCAGCGGCTTCGCCCGAGTGGACCCGTTTAAAAGGTTCCCGTAGGATAAAAACCATCCTATGTCCTTTCCCAAGGTCCACTCTATCTGTATTCCAAATTTCATTAAAATCGGTCAGTAGTTTAAGCGGGAAAGCGTAGCAGACAGACAGACAGAGTTACTTTCGAATTTATAATATTAAATATCTAAAAGTAGGGATTTTTTTAAAGATAATGTAATAATAATAATGTCTATTAACCACCACGCTGCTCCAATGCGGGTGGTTGCATTGGAGCAGCGTGGTGGAGTAAGCTCCAGGCCCCCCCAATAATGGGGAGAGACCCGTGCCCAGCAGTGGGGTGCAAAAATGGTTGCAGCCAATGTTAAATAAAATGCAAAAAAGCATGTTTGAAAAAGTTTGTTTTTACACCCCAACTATGACATTGGTTATATACCGAGACGCCCATAGATTAGAGACGCCATTCGAAAAAATAAAAAAGTATTAACAGGCACCTCTAATAATTTTCATTTCATTCGTTCATTATTCAGTAATGGGATCGCCAACTCTGTGCATATTGCCAGATTAGAAAAAAAACAATAAGTCGTCAAATTTATTTAATAAATTAAATTGGTTTACTATTAAAATGTTTATTTTTCTGCACATCTGCGGCTGGAGCTCTTCAAAATGAGATCATAACCGATTTTTATGTGCAGCTATCGCCCCGTAATCGCGTAATCACTGGGACAGCGCCGCGAAGAAACCTCCAAGCCCCCCAATAATATAATTAAATGAATCGGATTTTGCATTATGGAACTCCATTGTCATAAAGTTAGGTAAAAATTACTTTGCAACCATTTTGCAACAATCAAAACGTATGAATTTGTGAATAACCGTCGTAGAGTCTATAACCCAGATTATGCTTTTTTTGGGGCAAAACACGTGTTGGTGGTGGTACACGACGTATGTTGGTGTATTTTTATTGTTTGATTTACAGGTCAACGGAGGGAGGTCCCTCCCACACACGTAACATGTATCGCACATCGCTATTGCGATTTAAAATATATCATATGTTTTGATAGAGGATTATTGCAAAGTAGTTTTTATCTGTCCTCCCCAATAATGGAGAGGGCGATCAGCTTGTAGATCGATTAATGAAAGCTGGAACTTTGCACCCATCCATTTATGTGAAAATTTATTGTTCACATATGTGCATTAAGCATCCCCAATAATGGGGAGAAACCTTAGAGCATCAAAGGTACCGCTACTGACTCACTGGGGTGTCACACCCGTCATACCTTGATGCTCTAAGGGAGAAACCCTTGTTAGCAGCCAATATTCGATCTCTCTATTGAATGTAGATACTTCTAAAATGTTATTTCTAAAAATCTAATAATAGAAATGAAACTTCAAAATAGAAATTAAATAAAAAACTTTATTTCTAAACTTAATATATTGTACATTGTATGTGTAACTAATGTTTATATGATAATAAACAACGTAGCGAGGAACATGAGCGAGGGCCAGCGGGGGTGAGGCCGGCTGGCTGGCGAGGGGTGCGGGGAGAAGAATGAGCTTTCTGGAACAAAATGATTGGTAAATGTTACAAAAAATGTAGAATTTGACGAACATCCTATCATAATATAAATATGTGTATACGAACCCGTGGATGTTTTTTTAATAATGAGATTTTCCCCAGATAAAAGGCCTATCTAGACCTATCTTCATCATTTGCTATTTTTCATTTCAACATTTCATATAAAAGATGAATTCAAGCTCATTAAATGATTCATGAGATCTTCAATTCTGAGAGTCTAGATATAAATTTTGATCGTAATTTTTCAGGTAGGAAGTCTCTCAAAAAATATATCGCTGAAGAATGTTCATAAACGCTTCTTTGTTTTTTAACTTTAAAAGACATTTTGAACTTTAAGAGAAAAACTACTAGATCCTTTTGAACAGTTTAGTCCACACCATAGCTCTTAAGATTTGATCAAATTATCACCAAGTTTTAGGATCACATTTACCCGAAACATTCAAACTCATATTTGAATATTAGTACTAACTCTTTCTCTCATTGGGGTCGGTGACTCCGCACAGGCGGTAGGAGATGGTAGTCTTGCGTTTGGTGTTCACGTAGCCGGGGATGAAGATGCTGGGCGAATCCAGCCGTCCCGATGCTAGTAATCTAAACACACAAAACAGCTATGAGGTACAGCGGATGATGGTAGAGTTAGTTGTAGATGTTTGACGACCCATGTGGCGCAATGGTCCCCTGTCGGACTGCCGATCTGAGGGTCCTGGGTTTGATTCCCGGCGAATCAGTGCGGCTAAAGGATATTAGCCGTACACTCGATGAGTGTTCAGAATTATTAAAAAACTGTCGACCGTATCAGCGACTAAAGGAAATTAGCCGTACACTCGACGAGTGTTCAGAATTATTAAAAAACCGTCGACCGTATCAGCGACTAAAGGAAATTAGCCGTACACTCGACGAGTGTTCAGAATTATTAAAAAACCGTCGACCGTATCAGCGATTAAAGGAAATTAGCCGTACACTCGACGAGTGTTCAGAATTATTAAAAAACCGTCGACCGTATCAGCGACTAAAGGAAATTAGCCGTACACTCGACGAGTGTTCAGAATTATTAAAAAACCGTCGACCGTATCAGCGACTAAAGGAAATTAGCCGTACACTCGACGAGTGTTCAGAATTATTAAAAAACCGTCGACCGTATCAGCGATTAAAGGAAATTAGCCGTACACTCGACGAGTGTTCAGAATTATTAAAAAACCGTCGACCGTATCAGCGACTAAAGGAAATTAGCCGTACACTCGACGAGTGTTCAGAATTATTAAAAAACCGTCGACCGTATCAGCGACTAAAGGAAATTAGCCGTACACTCGACGAGTGTTCAGAATTAAAAAACCGTCGACCGTATCAGCGATTAAAGGAAATTAGCCGTACACTCGACGAGTGTTCAGAATTATTAAAAAACCGTCGACCGTATCAGCGACTAAAGGAAATTAGCCGTACACTCGACGAGTGTTCAGAATTATTAAAAAACCGTCGACCGTATCAGCGACTAAAGGAAATTAGCCGTACACTCGACGAGTGTTCAGAATTAAAAAACCGTCGACCGTATCAGCGATTAAAGGAAATTAGCCGTACACTCGACGAGTGTTCAGAATTATTAAAAAACCGTCGACCGTATCAGCGATTAAAGGAAATTAGCCGTACACTCGACGAGTGTTTAGAATTATTAAACAACCGTCGACCGTATCAAAACTAGAAAAAAACGCCGAGGGCTCACCATCAAGATATCAAGAATGTTCAAAACCAGCATGCGCACCCCACTAGCTCCAGATCAACTTGGAGGTTAAGTTTGGTGGTTTTCACATATTTATTAGCTTCAGCAGGGTTTTGTACATTCTATACGTCATTATATACGTGTGTATTGTACAGTCCACACATCTAGTGTGATCACCACACAATTGTAAAAAAAAACACAAATCCGTTTTAGTACAGCGTGGTAGACTGCCTAAATCTATAAAAAAAACGATACCCGTGCTCAGTTAGCTAAATATGAAAAACTTCAGGTTAGATGATGAAGGAAACGATAGGTAATATGAAACCTAGAAATCTTGAGAAGATACCCAGCATATTGAAATAGATACCAAGCTATGACTAAGGACAGAGAAACTCACTTGGTGAAGTCGAGCTCGAGCCTGTTGGCGTCCGGACCGGTGAAGTGCAGCAACACCTGGATGCAGGCGCCCTGGTGCAGCACCCGCGTCTTGCGCGAGTCCACGCCCACCATCCACGGCGGTACCCCCATTATCTTGCGGACCTCTTCCAAGAACTGACCCCTGAAATAAGTTGAGTTGGTTATTATCTTTGTAACCTGGAGAATAACCCCAAAAACTAGCTTCCACTTGCGTGGGCTACACGTTTTATCCCATAGAAATGAGAAACACCCGGGCACAAAGCAGTCTATATGAGTTTCCAGCTTCCTAACTAACCAAACAACGAAGCAGATTAATGCGTGGCACCGTTGAGACGTGAAGGACAAACACACTCAAGTGATTATAACACAAGCGGATCCAGAGGGAAGGCTCCGTCCACCCCCTCCCCTCCCCCCTCCCACTAAACTGAATCATAGATCCGCCACTGGTTTATAGTATTAAATATGGACGATATGCTGAGGACGGAGCCTTGGTAAGGTTATTTATTTATCATTTTCAAAGAGCAATTAGTGTTATTAACATTTTCTAAACTGATTACAAAAGGGATAATATTCAAGAATAAAAGAGAAGGTTATCTAAGCAAAGATTGATAATGATTTAACTTGTAACATGTAAGAGGAGCAGTCGTTTATACCCTTCTATCGAAGCATAAATGAATTTAGACAACCCGTAGTGCGCAATAGTCCCCACGCCAGTGTGTCGTGCAAGATGTCCTGGATTCGAGATAATGAAGAGATGAAGACAACTAAATTATGAATTTAGAAGTTTGTGTCCTTTTTCTTTGTATGTACCCATGGCTCCCACAACACACGGTACCCTACTGTGGGCTCAGTGAAAGCTCCTTGCACGGCAACAATGAATGTGACAATGATATTTCCAGATCCAATGATGAGTATTAAAACATACACTGAAATAGCAGAAACAAATTGCAGTAGAAATACGAAACGTCAACAACAAATTTTCAATACTTACAAAACAAATCTTGGCGGTTTCATGATGTTAACATATTTGATGATATCCTTATCAGGCAGGATGTTGGCACAAGCAAACCGCTCACTGGTGCGTTCGGGTCCAAAGATGACGATGGAGCGACCAACGGCGGAGACTGTTCCTTCCAAGGGGAAGTTGCTGTCTATGAACATCTGACGCTCGCCGCCCACCGCTGGGAAGAGGAGATACGTGTTAGTTTTGATGATGATATTCAAATAAAATGAAATCAAATTGCTTATATTGATTACAATTATTATTATGTCACAAACTCACAAACAATCAGAAACAGGAGACAATAATGGTAATTTTTTATATAAAATGTAAGGCAGCCATACTTTATAACAATACTGTAGAAATAACTGTAATAATACTCGTAATTAAAAAGGAAATAAAAAAATATTTTGAGAAAAGGGAGCAAACATCCATGCTGACATGGAAAATGTAAGTGTTTTTGTTTGTTTTTCATTCTTTCACGTCGCAACGGTTCTACGGATTAACCCGATTTTAGTATAGAAATAGTAGGGGACCTGAGTTAAATATCTCATTCCTTTGGGAAAAAAGGCGGAGCCGTGGGCACAAAGCTAGTAACATACGAACTCTTATAAAACGAGAAATAAAACCTGAAGTAAGAAAAAGATAAGGTAGGCAAAAATAAGAGCAAAATGATAAATAAATAAAAAATAGCAAGTACATATAAAAAACAGATTGAAAAACTTACAAATGGTTCCAAGTCTGGCAGTCAAGTCGCCAACATCGCAGCGCAGAGGATTATCTGCGCCGCACTCTTGGTTGTAGAGATCGTGCTGAAATACATTCAAAATTATAGATATTTCAACTCAGTTGTGCGCGCGGCGCTATGTGTGGGTAAACCTGTATATACACAGTGACTTTGTGTGCGTGACAAGAGGTACAGTGAAGTTGCTCGGACGATCACGGCCGCGTCACTGTCACACAAATTAAAGCTGCATAATTACTAGCCCACGCACACATAGCGCCGCGCGCACAACTGAGTTGAAGTATCTGTAATTAATTTTATTAAGAAATATTTATAATCTCTTCCTACCTATTCTTGATAATAGTCAAGATTCCAGGATACAAACTTTTATGATGATGGTTCTACCTGCTCGCAACTTATGACTAAGTACCGAAGGCTGCTAATATCTATCCACGTTACGTACATACATCGAGAGAAAGTGGCAATAAAAAAATTAAAGCATGAATAGAATTAGAATATAAATAGAATAGATGTAATATTATCTCTAGACCTTCTCAATCTTTGTGCCCAGCATGAGACACAAAAGTGTTGCAACCATTGAATGGTCCAATGAGACTATCATATCTATATTCGGGTAAAAGTCGCGACAACATTTAAAACTGAAACCAATTATTGTTAAGGTCGCAGCAGCCCATGGACATCTGACACAACTTCAAGCAAGCATGGGTAAGGTCATATGCAGCGTTGCTATTCCGGAGGCTGGTGGTCATCTCGTGAAAGTCTGGCCGGCAACTGTACCTTTTCACTTGAACACAACAGAATTGATTCACGACAGAAGTGGGTGCAGTGATGGTAATTCCAGGGCGAACCGTAAACCTACCATCTACAAATGGTTGGTGGACACTTTTTCAAATCTGGGTGTTTGTGTTTCTGTCCATGGAACCCACGACACATAGTATATGTACCCTACTGTGGGGCTATGAGTGTGAAGTGTTTGAATACTGACATTCAAGGGATCAGCCAGCTGCGTGAAGTAGGGGTTCCAGCGATAGCCGCCCGCCACGCAGCGCGTGTGGGTCACCTTGACGGCCGCGTCCACGCCCACCGGGTTCACGAAGATCTCCCAGTTGTGGTTTTGGGTCTGCACAAGTATAACAGAAATCCCTACTTAACATTATAAATTGGAAAGTAACTATTTCTGTCTGTCTGTCTGCTACGCTTTCCCGCTTAAACTACTGAACCAATTATAATGAAATTTGAAACACAGATAAAGTTGACTTTGGGAAAGGACATGGGATGGTTTTCATCCTACGGGAACCTATTAAACGGGTCCACGCGGGCGATGCCGCTGGCGGAAGGCTAGTACTAATATATTGCTTACGCTCAAAAGTTTTCCTATAGGCAGCTGAAAGCCCCAAAGTATTTATCTATACTACGAGTAATGTTGTATAGATAAATACTTTGGGCCTTCTCAATAATGGGGATATTATAAAGTGGAAAGATTTTATTGAACGTTTTTTTGTTCATTTACATTGAATAGGCTCTAAAACTACTAGACCGATTTAAAAATTCGTTTGCGGTTAACATCCTACATTATCCCTGATGAACAAATATTTTATCAGGGATTCAGAAACGTAACTGATCCGTATGAGAACTTCGATAATGTTACCTTATGTGTGAAAAAATACCTAAATAAATTGCGAATAAATTGACAATAGAGTAAAGTAGGTGACACTAAAGTAGATAAAGTAGTTTTGAGTTTTGAGTTTTGGTCCTATAAACCCTATCGAGAATATTCACTTCATGCTACTGAACCTTTCTAATGCGGGTGAAACCGCAGGTCATAGCTATTAGGGATAAAATAAAAATCGTTCCTTATTGAAGGTTAATATCCCATGAAAACTTTGGAGAATATTAAGTTCATGTTAATGATCCTTCCTAACATTGAGACACACAATCTGATATGTCCCATCAGAGCAGTACTACGAGTAACAAGATGACCTTCTCTTGTTTCACTCCATTTTATTTGAACCATTGCCTTTTAGACTCCGTATTACGAGGGAGTTCGTTATGGGTAGCGTCATTTATTTGTATAGTAGTAATAATAATCTTTATTGACATTATATTGGCACAATATATTATATAATGAAGTCTCTGGTCTCTGAGATAGTTAAAACTGTACTTCATGTATAACTGCTGGAAAGTTAAAATGACAATTTGGACAACGCAAGTATTCGGATTGATGTCTACGATGACCGCTGGAAAGCCGCTGAGTTCAAAGGGTGCAGTGACGTATGTTAGGGGAGGCCTATGACCAGCAAAAGACCTGTAAATGCTGATGGATTGATGGATGAACTTACGAAATTCCTGTCTCTAACCCCCGGATGCCGCAGCTTGACTTCGATGACAGTATCACTGGCACTACCATCATTATGGATGAGCTGCGTCATGCGGATGTACCCGTAGGCGAACCCTCCAGGGTGGTGGAAGGACGCGATGCCGCGGATCTCTCGCGCTTCGGAGGGGCTGTAGCCGCGCTCTATGGAGGAACACGCCCAGCGGCGGTCTCGGCTCTGGAGTAACAAGTGTAGGTGGAAGAATTTGAGTTTCATTAGAAGTTATATGTCAGATTATTTCAAAATACTCGTATGTTGTATTAAACTGATCAGACACATCTTGAAATCAAAGCGGTACTCGTAGATGAATATTTTTGCAAATGCAAACGCTTACTTATCGAATTTGTTGCAGATTTAATTACTAAATGTTGCACCTTCGTCTTATGTATCTAATTTTAAACCTCGAAACATTGAATTTACAGAAGATATCTAAAATTATGTTTTTTCTTTCTCTGTCTAACGTTTAATTTGGAACGTGCGTATGGCATATTTTTCAAGCTATTCACAGAGAAATTTTTGTGTACTCATTCCCGGTTGGCACGGTAAGAGTCGTCTTGCATCATGTAAATCAATCCAAGTGGATTCGAATCTTGCTCAGTGTTAGATTTACCAAAAGGGACTAAAAATTTAGCACAAAATTAAAAAACAACTACACACCTCAACAGCTTCATATTGAAAATACTTTCGGTTTTTTTTTTTTTAGAGCTTGCAATTTTTTTTTTAGAGAATCGAATACACTGAAGGCAGTAGAAGGGGGTGCAAAAATTGAATAGCCTATTGGCGATAAATATCCGGAGACTGATGGTCCTCGTGGTACACTCATATGAAGCTGTCTCTTACGAGCAGACCTCGTCGTGACTCAGTCCGAGCGGACTGTTACCGTGTCAATCGATCTTTAATTCTCTAACAAAAATGCTTTTAATGAACGAATAAAAAAAATTGTCAACATCCCAATATTCAAAAACAGTCTTTTGCCATTTTCACCAGCAAGCACTCATCTTCTTCTTTCATTTTCTTACCTTCTTATGTAAAACGACAGACCGGCCGAGGATGCTGTACTGGCCGAACAGGGAGACTTGCGTCTCGTTGTAGAATGTGGTGATCTTCCTCAGATCATCCAGCAGACCATACTTGTCTCCAAGATCACCCAGCTCATACTGATCTGCCGTGCCTGAAAAATAGAAAAAAATATTTTGGTAGTCACATTTTGTAAATAGCAAAAATTAAATCCTATTTGAGGACGTGGCATTTTTTAAAAACGAAGTTTATAAATACATTTAGAAGCATGCATGTTTCAATCAAAGTAGGCATAGAACGCAAACGATTAACAAGCTAAGCGAAACGGGCGCGGTTTGGTGTGAGGAAAATTACATGCGTCGTTAAAAAAGTTAAACGAATCACGTGCTCTGATAAAGATCAAAGCATGTGCTTCTGAGTGGACGTTAAGCCATCGGTCCCGGTTGCTATCGATAGAATTACAGTAAAGAAATCGAAATAACATCGACAAAGGTTTGGCTGCCAACCCGCATTACCACCATCCCTCATTGGAGCAAAGTTTTCATTAAGTAGTGGAGTAATCTCTTGGCCTCCCTTATGGGGAGTATAGAATGGTTGAAAGTCATAAGGTGTGACTGCAAACCTCAGTATATAATATCCTTATTGGATACTGAGGTTTGCATCGCATTAATTAATGGCGATGCGACAATGGCCTGGGTCCTAGTGGATTTAAGGTGATACAAATTCATCACTATAGGCCTACCTTTAGTCGGTGGAGGACTCATTGATTTGTTGACGTTGAAAGGGTTGTACGTGTCATACAAGGTTGTCTTCTCGCACGGAAATTCTAGTTCTTTTTCAACGGGAACCTGGAAACAAAGTAGATTTTAAAGACTAACTGCAAGGGATCGTTGCTTATACGCAAAATATTGCGTTATATGCAAGGACCTAATATGACATTCCAATTCAGAAGAAATACCGCAAGCTATAACATCTAAACTTACCACATGTATCTTATAATTTCTCAGTTCATCAGTAAGACCCTCCAGCGTGACTTGGACATTGGTGACGTCATATTCCGATTGCTGGACCATTTCTATTCTTCCTTTGAGTCCAACAGTTTCTCCGTTCCCGAACCAGTCGCGGACTACTGCTTTTCGACGATGGAGACCGTTTATGCTAAAGATAAAAGGTTCAAATTTAACTATGTCTAATGATGGCGTCTTATCATTAAAAATAAATTAATAAAAAAATAAACTCGATTTACCTACAATAAATTTTATTATGATATAAAACTAAAAAAATAATATTAAATAAATAATAATAATAATATAAAATTATGGTGTTAAACTCTTTTATGTGACACTAATATAAGGGTGTGTTTTACAAAAATATGGAATCCGCCATTATGTGGTGGCGGCCATCATGAATATTTTCATGGTGTATTGTATTCTAAAAGTAAAGTCATTTCATTTGAAACCCGTAACCGCTGGATACGTTACGTTTACAAAATTTCAGCAGGCGTTTGAAGATATCCGCTATAATTGAGTTGCAATTTTAAACCTGAACAAACCTACTTACCTTGGAAGTTAATAAAAAGTCATGAAAATTATATATTTTTTAATGTTCCGGAGTATGTGATCTTCTCGAAGATTATTTAAGAAGAAAGTATCACGTACGTGTATACATATGTCTAGAAATATTACAGATTCTTTGTAATTACATTCTGAAACAATCAGATTTGGTAGAAAGTTTAATGTTGACCCGGAAAGTACCAGCTCTGAACCCATTTCTGCCATGAAACAATAATTTTGCTAGGATTTTCCTAGCATTAACCGGCCAGACTTACACGATAACGATTATCAGCCTCCAGAGTAGCAGCACAACTGCAGGCAACTTTAAGCAAGACTCAGGCCTGTTTAAGTTTGTATGTGTGTGTAGATGTCCATGAGCTGCAGCGTCGTTAGTGTTGGTTAAGCGACACCACTTAATTTTAAATGTATAATCTTGAAACTCACATTGAACACGCCATTCTCTCTCCTCTCGCAACAGGCCCGTGGTCGTCATAGATGACGAGGGATTTCTTCATGATGGAGTACTTCCCAGCCAGTGCCACTATGTTGTCAGTAAACAAACGGCGAGTTAGGGCCGCGCTGTCCCGCTTCTTGCCTGCCACTGATAGCATACCATGTCTGTAAAGAAAAGTGAAATGATAATAGCAAAAGATAAACAAAGAGAGAATATTTTTTCTACTTGTAGGTGATGTTATGATAGAGAATGCTTTTTGTCATTGAGAACGAATGAATATTCAACGAATAGGCTTTTCCCGAACTCTTGAAGTGTTTCTTTGATTTGTGGAAGACATGAAAAAAACCTCACAATGTTGACTCTAAATGCTGATAGATGATTGCATATAGCAGATGACTGTCCTTGTTGTGACAACATGCTTCTGAGATTAACAAAGCAATACTTTTACCAAATACCAAAGCAATATTTTTACATAAAACACTAGTATATGTTTCTCTCTAGAAACACGTACTACGTGCATCCTAAAATGCTAGAAGATCTAGCGCGCTCTAAACGCTTTCCCAAAAGTTCCGCTCACGATCATATTTCAATATACCTGGTAGTAAAATCTCCCAGGATACAAAGACCCTCGAGGCCATTCCGGCAGTACTGTTCCGGGTGTCTTGCATCAGTGGCTAGACCATGAGGTTCATACACCTTGCCAGCACTGAGGCAGCGACCGGTCCAGTTGTAGAAGTCCTTGCCCGGGGGTTGTTCGTGGATGGCCCAGCGGTGCTCGAACGTGTTGTTTACGTTTGCACCGTCTGCGTGGACCTGAGAATATCATTTCATTTTACTAAGTGAAAACTCACAGAAAGCTTACATAAAAGTCAGAGACTCCGCTGGCTAGCTGGCTGACTACAATAAATTTTGGGCCTGAAATGTACTTCCCCTGCCCATGGTCACTATTCTACTCTTTAGGACTTTTGCTGCTTAATATCATTTCATTTTTAAAGCGGTTTATCCTACGTACCATACTTTCAATTATAATGGTAGTATCATCCCAGGGTCGGTCGAGAGGCTGTCGGAAGATCACCCTTCCCACCAGCGGGTATCTCAGGATAACTTCCGCGGACGTCATGGGCAGCTGGTACTCGGTTCCCTGCTCGTAAGGGAGGATGGTTCCGCAGATTTCACGGCGTGGTTGTCTCCTGACAAAGAAACAAAAATATTAAAGTATCAAGTCGTATTTCGTACCATCAGCGAAAGATGCGAGTAGGTACTTTGATTCGTACGAGAGTTGCCACATGCGTTACTACACTTGAGTCAGGCCGGTGGTAACCGCATTTTTCCACCGAAACACAATTGAATTGCTTTGTAGCGATGTCAAGAGAAGGCGCTACGGGTATTCTTGAATCACGCTATCGTAGTTTTCTTAATGTTCGACAATCATTATGTACAAGCTCCGAATCGAGTGAGGCCGTTCCCCAAGTGTCACCACCTCGCCTGGCAAAAGATTTTTCTTTGCCAAACAGTTGAACCCGATTTAAGTTACTTGAGTTAAAATTGGATTGAAATGTCTTAATACAAAAATGTCTTATGTTACGGTAAAACATTCTTACCTTGTTAGAACTAGGGCTCTATGCATAACACTCATCCTTCCACTGAGAGGGAGGAACACGTCCCAGTAGGAACCACTGAGCTCGTTGGCCAGCCCTGGGAGAAGGTACTTGTGGTTCAGGTACTCCGTCCTCTCCTTGTATTTGCCCAGCAGGTCCCCCACTGGGTAATGGTCTTGGGTGCTGAGACCTTGCAAAATAAATTGAAATTTCTGTCAAATCCATAAAATAGCTAGCAGGCTGTCGTGAACACTTAACATCAAGAGTTAAGTGTTCACGACAGACCATAAATAAGATGAAGAAAATCTTATCTGACGGGAGTACCAATACTCTGTGTTTTACATTGTCTAGCTAACAGGTACGATGATCTGGGGTTCAAATCTTGATTAACCTTTAATTAAGAATATCTATTGAGGGCGTATTTGTATAATTCTTTGGAGAATGTGAATGTACCGAGTGGTTTGCGGCGTTAGAATTTAGCACCACTGGCAAAAACCCTTAATGGCAGCCACAACTAAATATGGTAAAGGTTATGACAGGGCATAGTAACGGCTCGGTACAATTTAATTGAATATTGATTTCGGCCGTTACTACTTAAAAAAAATCCGCTACTTAAGAACAAAGAGCTTTAGCCTTGATGACGCGCATAAGAATTATAAACAAACTGCAATGTCCAGGCATTCGCTGGAGTAATCGTTAATCGGATGTGTTCATCCGAATTCCATAGTAACGCGTGAGCTATGACGCTGGTGTTCGTGACCGTTGCGCACTAACCGGGCATTAACGATTCCCGCACAGAAAAAAATCGATATAGACAAAATTAAATGCATGTTTAATCTTGATGACGAGCATAGGAATTATAAACAAACTGCAGTATCCAGGCATTCGCTAGAGGAGTCGTTGATAAAACAGAGATCTTATCCCGGTCTGTGTGTTTGTATCTTTGGCTTTGTCAGTGTCCATAGCATCCACGATACAGGCACAATACAAAGATCTCCTTTCTTAGATACAGGTATTATGATACTCAAATACTGTGAGACTGATTATGTATGTGTGTTTTTGTTCGATATATATAAATTACACTACAAAACACTTGCGCATTGCGCATAAAAACTAAATTATTCAACTCTACATTACTCAGTGTCAACGGAACGGCCAAAAATTCAAAAGGACAACTTGACTTGATACCAGTAAAAGCATTTCAATAAATTCATTAATAGCACGAATATGAACGAATTATTTAACTGAAATAAGAAGAAAAAAGAACATCGTGTATCTATGATATTTCTTTAGTCAGTGAAATATAATGTCTAAAAATCTAATGTCGTAAAATAAGATTATAAAATAGCGTACGGTAAATGCATGCAGACCACAAAGTAAACTTCAATCATTTGGCCGCGTCCCAAGGAGCCGGGAACGCGTAATATGACCGAGATTGCTGAGGCTGGCTAATTTAGGAGTTACTGAGCAAGAATACGCTAAATAAACTATTTTCACGGAAACTTTTCTTGTAATTAAGGTTGGACGTTTGTGTAAACTACAAGGTTTGAAGTTTTTCTTAGTAGATACAGATAGTATCGCAGGAAATACGAATTATCGCAAGCAGCATCTTACAGTTTTAAAATCTTAATACCAGTCGTTCAGTAAGAACTTATTATTATAAACTTATTATTATGAGTATTAATTTTAATAATGTCTCATTTCACTAGTGTTGAAACCAGCTGTAGTCTTACATCTCATAATCTCATTCTAAAGAACAGCTGACGACCCGTGTGGCGTAATGGTTACCATGCCAGACTGCTGATCGGAGGGTCCCAGGATAGTTTTTTTATTTTGGTATCGGGGGGAGAAATCTTCAAAAGGTACCTACCCGGCACCTTGGTAGAGGATACCGGGTTATGTTTGATTTAGGGGGGTTTTAGTGATGACCTCACTAATACCCCATCGGTGGTCTGCCTCCGCGCTTGGGGAGAACTCCGGGATCTCCAGTGGAACGCACCGGTGTCCTCCGCTCTCTTTGGGAGAGCAGATGTGCTCCCTTGCACCTTCCGATGCTTACGGCGGAATGCGGCCACACACCCGTCCTTCCCGGGGCTGCTGGCTGGGTGGATCAAGCTTCTACTCTCACCGCCCGCAACCCCGGAAGCTCCCTTTTAATCACCTCTTACGATCAGGCAGAGATGCCGCAGCTCTATTCTTAATCCCGAACTCCGGGAACCCGTATTCTGGGTTCGATTCCTGACGAGGCAGCAATTTATATGATATGTTAAAAAATTCTGTTCACGGTCTTGGTGTTTGTATTTCTGTCTTTGTGTGTGTCCATGGCACGCACGACACAGGATATATCAGTAAATTAAAGCAATGTTTTCACTGATGTTGTAGTTATTTAAATGGAGTAGGTACCAGATGAACAGCACACTACCCGGTATTAAATGATCGCTGCAACCCATGTACGACTTCAAACCATCGATCATAAATATGCTACAAACACTCGAGCGAGTCCGATTATAACGGTGAGGAGGGACTGGCTGCCGACGTTCCTTTCCATTGAAATACAGTATTGAATATTTTCACGGCAGAAATATATGCGGCGATGGTACTTCCCCAAAAGAACTATAAAAGTTCTGCCAACTATAAAATTACAAGTGTTCCGGCCCGGATTCGTTTGGGTGATTTGTGTTTAGATTATTCTAATCTATCCCACGGAACTTGTACATTTTTCCGGGATAAAATCTATCCTACGACCTTTCTCAAGGTCTACTATCTGTGTACCAAATTTCATTAAAACTGGTTCAGTAGTAGTTCAGGCTTGTTAACGTAACACACGCGCGCACACACACACACACTGTGGCGTACAACGCGGGTTTCGGCGGCCCGACGTTACAAGCTCAAAAAGAAAACGGACACACGTAGACACACTATGTAAAATTGGTATCAGAAAAATCTTACTTTAAAGTAGAGTACTGGCGCAGTGAAGCGGTCACCAGTCAGTCAGTAGGTAGGTCGGTGTACCCTGTGTAACAGCCGCTACGTCACCGTCGACGACACTACACCAAACTTCAGTTCCGAGGATTTCGCGACCAAAACCTTCTCGTGAAGGCGCGTACACTGCTTATACAATAATATGTAACCGCACTCGAACCGATCAGAAATACTACAAGAAAAGCACCCGTGCCACGCCGTAAAAGAGCACGGCGCTACCATAAGAATAAATAATCGCTACCACGGCTACAGTTGCCCACACTCAAAAAAAAGTCCTTTCGCCGCGGCGCTATATTACGTCTCTAAATGGCAGCGATGACTCTTCTTGACAGGTCAAGAATCTACCCTCAATAAGATTAACAATTCCTTTTCTCTCGTTAGTATGGATTCTATTATCCTTACCTGGGGGCGGAACATCTTTAGCATCAATGTTCGTGGGATTGTACAATCCCCCAGTAGTATTACAGATCCTGTCGACCATGCTGGCATCCAGCAGCTTGGGCGGGAGTTCCCTGACGCTGTACTGCAGCATGGATCCCACGAAGCGGAGGTTTGACTCGTAGTCCATGTCAGAGGAACCCAGCTGGAAGTTCGCCCAGGTCGGGTCGAACGGCGAGTGCTGCGTGAAGTCTACCGTGCCTCGGATGCCGTCCATGTTGATTAGCGCTCTGGAAAATAGCTTACAGTTAGGGTTATGCTTAACAGATAGAAAACAACGTATCGTATTAATGAGAAGATCAAAGTTAAATTATTAGGAAAATATTTTCTTATAATGCTCATTACCACACAATTTGGTAAGTGGTACAGTTTTAATAGTTTGACCGGGGAACTACCACCGCTGCAGTCTTCAGAATAGCAAGGCTACTGCATACGACCCCAGGTAAGACTTAGCTTACTTGAGGTTGTACGTAGATGTCCATGGGCAACAGCGAACATTTAACCCGACGTGGCCTGCACGCTCGACTGCTATTTCATTAACATAAAAAATAAAATACCCCGCATAGATATTCTCATCATAAACTGTCATTCAAACTGCCTTATTGAGCATATAACGCATATAATTTATTGTGCCCTTTACGAGTAAATTAGACAAAAAAGTTGACTATTAGACAAAAGAATTGAAAACTAACGAATTTGTGTTATTTATTTACGACACACGCATTTACGTATGCCCTAAACCGGATTTTAAACCTGTTTTTGCTGACTGCATAAAAAACAAGAACTTAACCAACTTTTCAAAATTATTCTTAAGAGATTGGATTGACTCACTTTGTACTTTTTGGAGGTATAAGCCTCAACTTAGCACAGGCTAAGAAGCTATCAGCGTGATTGTTGTCGTATATCACCACGTACAGGTTTCTCTTTGTCACTTCCATATCACCTCTCAGGATGTCTATAACTTCATTTTTGTACAATGTCCTCACTTTCTTCACATTAGGATCAGCTGCCACTTTAATAAGACCTAAACGACTGTCCAAATCTCCGACACTCATACCATCGCCACTGTTCTCAGGATCAAAAACAGCTTCAAGAACATTACAGTTATCTTCATGATTTGCGCCTTTATCAGAATCAAAGATGTCAGTAACAAACAACTTCCATTTGTGTTCAGTGTATTCAACTTTCTGAACTGCTTTCGTATGATATAAATCTGCTTGGATATAGGAATCTGATTCATCGAACTCTTTCGAGTAAATCCAATGGAAATTCAAAGTTCCTGCAACTGGAGCATAAAATTTCGCCATCGCATGTTTCTCATAGTGTTTATCTGTCGCTAAGATTGATCCACATATTATTCGATCTCGTTCAGCTGATTCTAAGCGTAAACTCTTGCCCCAAATTCCGTTTGGGCCAATTAAGCTGTTCTTGCTTTCGTATTCGGCGTGGTCTTTACCTGGCACTACCAAGTATCCTAATTCTTCCGTTAAATCTATCAGCTCCTTGCCGAGATTGGATACTGAACATCTTTCTGGGGAAAGATCTCTGTAGTCGACAGGAAACTCGTGAATGGTCCACTTCCATACGCCGTCTGGGTATTGAAGGGTCGGTTTCAAGTTCGTTCTGATACTGATGAGTGTGTCGTTCTTATGGGAGAACTCAATTTCACCGTGGAGGCCATGTTGTGATAAGTATGTCCGGAGGACGAGAGTATTTGATCCTGAAGACAAAGTGTAAATATTAGTTAGGTAATGTTTTTAACAGTGACGGCAGATTGATTAAGTCACAACTTAGAAACCAAACACACGGGGGGCCTGGATCTGGAGCAAAGACCTGAGTTCAAATACAGACGCGCCCCTCTATCTAGCTAATTCAATTTCTTTTGTTCTATTTATTAGGTACTTGCTTTACTTGATGGTGTGAGAGTTTATTATAAACAGAAGTCTATGAACAGAAATCAAATCGGACATTTACATGTGTTATTACGGAGAAGTCAAAACAACTAGTTGTTATACTGGTTTGCTAATAACATAACGTATCAATTGCTTTATTCAGTTCCTAATGGTAATCTATTACCAAATTATATGTTATGTCTTTGACCTATTCCTAATTATGTAATTATATCATAATCATTACCGCACACATTACCTACAAATTGCAAAGCAAGTGATATGCAATAGAAATCGCGCCAATGTCCTTCTCATAGCAATGGAACAGAAACTTTCGAAAACTCACCGTTAAGTAAAATCACTAATACTAGCAAAACCTTTGGTACCGCTTGACTAACACAGTTGCACATTTTTTAGTCTTTTCACTTACATTTTTTGGAACAAAACGTTATTTTTTAAGTTACTTTACAAACCATACTCTATCAGTCTCTGTATCGTACTAAGTTAAGTGAAAGGCGGTGATTCAAGAATACAAGTCTTACAACTTAGTGAGCGAGACAGGCTTATACGAGTGAACGGGAGGTAGTGTGACGTGGTAGTGGCGTAGTACCATGTGGACCAGGCCAGGCTGATTACCATTCCGATCATGTGTTTGGAGTAAACACGCGAGTTTCGCCGGCGACGATATAAACAATAGATTCTTACGGGACTTTCAAGATATACGAGATAAGATAGGCCGTTACAGTATGTCTGTCCACCTTTCAGAACAGACCCCTTTCCACTATTTGGGAAACTTGGAGCTTACGCGACCATATTGCTTCAATATCCCTCAATTTACACTAGAGATAAAACACAACGCTACGTTTCACACTCATAGCCCTGCAGTAGGGTAGGTATACCCTGTGTCGTGGGTACCATGGACACATACAAAGACAGAAACACCCTAACCGAGAACAGAAATTGAAACTCATTATTCTTTGAAATCTTTGAATTATTCAAATTTCTGTCTTGCAGGGAATCGAACCCGGGACGCTCCGATCGGTAGTCCGGCATGGTAACCATTGCACCACGCGGGTCATTCAACAACATTGTTTTCCAAATCAAATGACATGCTCAGATAAAGTAAAAAAAGTTATCTGAGATGACATGAAATGTTATTGAAGGGAATCCCAATTATTTTTTGAAATGTTATGATAATTGACGACCCGTGTGGGAATTGTTACCATGCCGGACTGCCGATTAGAATGTCCCGGGTTCGATTCCCAGCGAAGCAGAAACTTGAGTTATGAGTTCAAACCATACTTGTTGCAATAAACAATAATTAAAATTTCTCTTTTCGCACTGGGTGTTTGTGATATACCCTGTGTCGTACCTTGGACACATACAAAGATACGACACAGGGTGATTACCCAGTGATATACTCTACAGTGGGGCAATAAGTGCGATAAAAAAATGTTTATTTGAAACAATAACTAAAGAACCATATTTATGTGTTCTGCACAGAGCTAATTATGTAAAGAGCCTGAAATTGCTTCATTTTAGACCCCGGTTACTTAAAATTATCGACAATGACTCATAAATCTATAAAATGGTTTGTCGTAAGAATGTCACGGACGTTTGACCTCGTCTCAGTTGTAAAAGGTCTGTCCAAGTAGAAGGTATTTTGTATAAGGTAGTACTTATTTGTAAAGAAGGCTTACACTCGTAGTCTCACACTAAAAATTCAACAACCGTAGAAAAAATATGTCGACGTCAACATTGGGCCACTAACCCGCATCGCTACCAACGCGCATTGTAGAAGCGTGGTGGAGTAAGTTCCATGCCTCCCAATAACGGAGACAAACCCGTGCCCAGCGGTGAAGTGAGACGCAAGAGTTCCAGTCAAGCTTTTTAGTGACTTACTGCAAGGCACGGGGCTCTACTGTGACTAGGGACGTAGCTATGTAGCAACTAGCAGGTAACAATCTTATCTTATATAAAAAATTCTCGTGTCACAATGTTAGTTACCATACTCCTCCAAAACGACTGGACCGATTTTTATGAAATTTTATATTCATAATCAGTAGGTCTGAGAATCGGCTACTATCTACTTTTCATACCCCTAAGTGATAAGGGTGGCCCACTAAAACATTTAAACGCGGTACGGAGTTCGCGGAGTCAGCTAGTATGTATATAAAATTCTCGAGTTACAATGTTAGTTACCTTACTCCTCCGAAACGGCTTGACCAATTTTTATAAAATTTTATATGCATATTCAGTAGGTCTGAGAATCGGCTACTATCTATTTTTCATACCCCTAAGTGATACGAGTAAGGGTGGCCTATCGCTACAGAGTTCGCGGGGTCAGCTAGTAAGTACCTATATAATAAAATATTTTTAAACCCATAAGACAATCGACATATATAGTATTACCATTGCCATCAATGGACAACAACAGAAATGGACTGTTTAGCGTGTCTACCAACGGAAGAGCGTTAAATTAAGATTTTATTACTAAAAAAAAATAATTAATAAAATTAATACCTAAAGAAAATTGTTTTAGCTTTCTACACTAGCCGCCCGCTACATCTCATATTTAAACGTTAGACTACAGGCCGTATTGAAATAGTATGAAACTGATGCCGTACAAAATCAAATGACCAAATTTACCCTGGAAATTGTCGGAAAATCAAAAAAAAATCCGTCTTTGTGGCGCACCATTTTTTTACGGCATGCGCGTTTTCTTATTATTTTTCATGGATCTATCGATGGTAAGAATGCCGTACAAAAATATATGACCTAAATGTACTCACTCTACCTGTACCTTTGAATTGTCACCTGCACTCAGTTGGACAGCTTACAAGTGACTGCATAGTGCTGAATCTTATTATTTTATGCTCTTATATTGTTCTAGATAGGTCACCAGATGGTTCAAATGACCCACCATTTTTTTGACACGTGCCTGTAGTCTATTATTGGAGCTTCATTAAATACTCGTAACAGACTACTAATAGAATTCAACAGTAACTATGTTATTCTCTACAGTAACTGCGTTATTCTGTCTAGCCAAAACACACGCCAAGGCTACTATCTTTAACTTTACTCCAAACTGATTCATTCTGTTATTAGCTCCGTTCCTTGTATTACTGCAGTATACAAATGTTATTAAATATTTTTATCGCTTTGAGCGCTGGACGTCTATCTTATTCAACACTTTTACTACCTTGGGAAGAAGCCGGTCTGTAGATAGAAGTTTTTAAACCGCTATGAGGCCTACAACGGGATTCAACAAACAACCACTATCTATCGACTACAATCGGACCCATCGGCGTATCAGCTAAATGTAGCAAGAAACGCTCATGAAATTTTGCTTCTAGCGGTTGCCTGTCTTACTCCCCTATCGCTTAAGTATAGAGATCGCTTGATCTATATGTTTCTTATCTTTAATGGTTAATCTTAATGGTCCAAAACTAGTCGACGATCCAATAAACGTCATTTAAGCAAGTAATAGTAAAATGAATGTATTTGATGACCCGAATGGCGCCGTGGGCGTGGTCATCATTTTCAATTCAATTCAATTCATTTATTAGCAAGAACATAGTACAATAGAGATCTTAATGTATATTGATGTATATATAGCGAAGGGAGAGTTAAGATTTTCAAATTCTGGTAGTAGATCTTACACGAATCAGCTTGACTTAGCTTGCATATTGATCGTATGCTTTTTTTTTTTGATTTAAATACACGTTTAATTCCAGGTGAATTACCACAAAACATAATGCCATATCGCAGTATGCTGCCCACATATGCATGATAGGCTGTAAGAAGTGCTGCTTTGTTTGCTGTTTTGTTTAGCATATATATATATATATATATATATAGCATGCCGGTGTGTCGTGCAAAATGATCCATAGTTCAATTCTTGGTGAAGGACAGCTGTAAATTATGAATCAGAGACCTTTTCCCATACTCAGAGTTTGTCTCTTTGTCTTTTTGTGTGTCCGCAGCACTACTTACAGGCACTGCAGGGTATCCTACTTTTTTATTTGAACGGAGTATCAGAAGCGCACTTCTTTACACGCTTTTTTATTTCTGAACACCTCTACCGTTAGATTGAATTGCTCAGCTGTCTTTATTTGCAAACTGTTCTACAATGTATGACACGCCCTCATACTCCATATTCCATAACATGGTATTATTAAACGCGCGTCCGTCACCGCGCGCCGCCCGCGCCATCCCATCTCGCGCTATTTCCAGCTCTTACTCACTGCCGACATAAGCCCATTGTAATCCACACCTGGGACACCGTTCGATTCTCGTACAAGCTTTAAACTAACGTCATTCATTACAGGGGAGGTCCATAACATAGGTCTCTGAATTCAGCCATAACTTCAATTTGGCAAAGCTGTAAAAAAAGATCTCCTCCAAAGCCGGCAATGCTCGGGTGGCTCCCCTGGGGTTGCCCGTGTCCATAGGCGACGGTGATCGCTTAACACCACGCGGCCCGTCTGCCTTTTTGTTCGGTTTACATATAAAAAAAAATTGGGCAGGATTTAAGTAATACTTTTTTCAAACTTCAAAAAAGAGGATAAGAGATTCACAGTTCAGCCACCATTTTTTTTTTTTTGGAAGTTTGCCTAATGGCAAAATATTAGAAAAAAGAACTCCACCGTCTCCAAACCGGAAATAATAAGATAAAGTCAATGCTTGTTATAACAGTTACGGATTGAATGGGAAAATTATTTTTATGCTAGGGTTTTTTTCCCGTTTTAGTATCATTGGATCTAAAATTTGGTACTAGTAGCAAGAAACATGTTATGTTTTTGTAAAAGAATGAAGAAACAGAGCAAATGAAACCGAAGATCTCAACCACATAATCATCATAAATATCATCACAATAACATCTTTTTCACCATTACCGCACATTGTTACAAGTTGTCTAGTTTCTTTCCAAAAACAAAGTTTATAGAGATTTCTGACAACTTTACAGCAATCCCATAAAAAATTCCTACTTGTAACGCAATATTATTCCTAGCTGCTAACATATTGTTTCTTGAGAACTAAGTCCATGAGGGTGAAATTCTTATGTTCCAACACCAATTATTATTGAAACACCCTTCAACTTTCACATTCGTACATCGGTTTATTTACCTGTTAGGGAATAACTACTACTGTCCTTCTTAAATTGCCACCATCCCAAAATCCAGTTGGACACATAAAGACACTATTGGTATCCAGCACGACTGTTATTCTTGTTTAACAATCCGCGTCATGAACAATTTAATTTTGTTGATTCGTATGACTCATTAAATCTGCGCAGAATTTGAGAGCCACTTATAAAATTAAGACTAAAATAGACTGATGGGACTCGGTGCATTCCAATTGAGAAACTGTATTGGCATCAATCGTGTATCTTTGAGATGGCAATTGCCCAGTAACTGTTCCTGAATATAATGGTTGCATGATTATTAAAGAGCAAATGATTATAGTTATACTTAGACAAATAATAGAGAAAGTGATTGAAATACTCATGAATTGACAATGTGACAAATGTCGCAATACTGAAATACTTGAGCAATCAAAATGTTTGTATATTAATCAGGCACAACTTAAAGATTGTTTCGTATCTAGCTCTTTATTTATTGTATACACATAAATTCATAATAATATACAAAACATGACTGAAATCGGCGAAAATAATCTTGAAAAAGTACTTGCAGAGTTTAATGTAGAGTTTCAAGTTTAGAGAAGAAAAATTAAAATAGAGAAGTAAAAGAGAAATAGGTAGGTACATAGTAGAGCAAGTAATTAAGGCACACATGTTGATGCATGTGAGTTGTAATGAAACATATTTAACAGTGTACCAATGTTATATATAAAACTAGTCTATGTGACGATCTATATATAATACACTACCAGGCAATAACAACTTAAAGATTTTTCTGTACCTAGATTATCGACAGCAAAGGTATAAATATAAATCCATCAATACAAAACATAAGTAAAATCTAAGAAAATAAATCTGATAATACTTAGAGCGAATTCCAAATTCTAGTTTAATATTGATAAACAATAAGTTTCAACAAGTATCGCGTAGACTAATAAACGAAATTTCATATTAGAAAAAGAAGTAAAATGAAATCTTAGAGGTGTGTATATAGGTAATTACGTTTAAATTAAATCATCTCTCTCTAATCAAATTCAATTGGCAAATCTCATGATGATAAATATCAGATCTCAGTCGTCTATCAAAATGTGTCATCGCTACTCATTAAACTAATGATATGAATGTCATGAAATCGTACTAAAAGATCATTGCACTATTGACCTTAAACTTATTATTTGAACTATGTAGTACAATCAGGGTTCAAAAGCGGTGTAGCCTCTTTTGGTCGATATTCGCCTGCAGGCTTCAAGCATTGTTATATTTCTATCTATGTTCTATATGTCTATCTATGTTAGCTTGTGTTATGTATGTGTGGTAGAAAATTATATATGTGTGATCAGTGATCAACAAGCTGACGCGACATTTTTTTAATTTCTACACCACTTCTGCATCTTACTAAATATACATCAATATAGTTAGGAAATAAATGTTAAATATTTTAAGTCATAATATATATATATATGTAATTATGTATGACTCATTTAATTGAAAAATTAATTGGTTTTGGTATATAAAGGAAAATGTTTGATGAAAATAATAGAGAGAAGCTCATACAAAATATGCTACATTATACAATAAGAGAGTGATAGATTTACAAAATTATTAATGCAACGTAAAGAGTAGACATGTTACAAGTATGAATAAAATTGAGACATTGCCCCTGCAAATTATTTTTCTGTTTACAAAGTGACAAAAATATAACATGGAAAATGAAAATCTAAGCTGTACAGTATTATAAAGTTATAATTCTCGCTTGACACTTTCATAATACGACGACCCGTGTGGCCCAATGGTTACCATATGGCCGATCGATCGATCGATCTAGGGGTCCCGGGTTCCCGGCGAAACAGAAATTTGAATGATGAGTTTAAATTTCTGTTCTCGGTCTGGGTGTTTGTGTTCCTGTCCTTGTGTGTGTCTATGGTACCCACGACACAGGGTATTAATTACTCTACTGTGGGGCTATGAGTGTGTAACGTTTATTATTATTATAATAATAATAATAATTGAAACATGATTCATATCTCCTGAACACGTAGGAGTAGCGGCATCAGCTTGTCTTTATTGAAAAGAGAAATCCGGTCACAGGTGAGGTATTTTTAATCTGTACAATGGATTAGCGGCCGAGCCGAAGAGCGAACCAAACTGTTCTGATGCCGGTTCGTCTTGTAGCTATCCCATTTAGCGAACTATATATGGAATCGCGTGCGCAACCGTCGTCAGGGAGAGGGGGCAGAGCCTCTAGGATCTCCGGGAGAGAACGAAAACTCGGAGTCAGGGTGGGACTGCCGAGCGGTTCAGTCTCTCTTTCGTCGATCTAACAAACAGCACAATGGTAAGTGCATACAGTGACACAAGTGAGGGCAGAAGTGACAAAGTGAAATGTGAAAAAAGTGGAATCGTAAACAATGAGTGATTACCTTGAAACTTTACCCGACGTAGAACGTACAGTTTCGCGAAATGCTAAGCTACGAGAGATTTGCAAACTGTGGAGTTATAAATGAAGCTAATGATCATCAAAAACGTCTTAACCTTTGAGATTCGCGCAATAATTATAAACTACCGGTTAAATTATATCCAAAAACATTCGATGAAGACTTCAACTGGATATCTATAACGTAATTCCAATAAGCTAATTAGATACAAACAAAATCAAACTTATGTAATTGGAGTAAGCGCCTTGCGATGCCCTAACGTTTAGGGTAATGGAAAGTAAATGAAACATAGAACAACTTTGTTTCCACCGTTGTTTGTCCATTAAAGTCGAACAATACAAAGAAACAAATTTAAAAATAAATTAGGAACACAATTTTATCAGAAAAATGATGAAAGGTGTTGCCGATGGAGAAATTAGGACAAGTGAATCTATTTTTGATACTTTACGTAACAGACGTCCCGAGTCAGTCGTGTAAGCGATCTCCGATTCCGATCTATATATAATCGACGCCTAAATCTGGGAGCAAACCGTGAAATCAATTATTAATAGAATAATGAACGGCTTTTTCGAAATATGATATAAGGCATCAAACTACAAATATTTTGTTAGATTTTGAATTAAATCCGTTATTCGTCTTTTAGAAGTTTTTACTGAATAAAATTCAGCTGCTTTCAATAGCATTAGTATTTGAACGAAGAAGAATATTTAAAATGCTGAAGTAACCTAACCTTTTAACTCTAAACAGTAATGGATAATATTCGGAGGGGGTCCAAGCAAACTCTCACAAAAACGTTGCGTATAGAGTTCGTATACTACATTATTTGGAATGTGGTTTTTACGTACTAATTAAAAACCAAAAACATTTTTTATTTCTATTCTAACATGAAACACTAAATTTACTGAAGCCCATTCTGAAACGTAACACTTTTGAAACATAATTGTTACAATTCTCGTAACTGGTGACTAATATCAAAAATTCTTCTTCAGGCGGATAAGGAAAAGAAGATCAAGAAGAAGAAGGCAAAAGAAGAAGCGCCCGCTGAAGAGGCGCCCGCCGCCCCAGCTGGTGGTGAGAGACAGTCCTCTCGCGGAAGCCGCAAGGCCAAGCGCACTGGCTCCAATGTCTTCTCCATGTTCTCCCAGAAGCAGGTCGCTGAGTTCAAAGAGGTAAGGAACTGATAGGTTATTATAGAAATCTAAGTAACAAGAATTTAGGGTTTTCCAAAACTCAAACAGATTTTACATCAATTCTATCAGTGAAGCTCTACCTTAAGTTCAAAGTAAATTGAGGAGATTGAATAAGTCTAGGCAAATAAACTTTCATCCATAATCTACCCTCTTTAAGTTAACCATGGATTTTAATGGTGCTTACTATGCAGTAACTATTTACTTTCATATTTGTATCTATGTCTTAAGCTGGGTTTTAGACGTAGACGTAAATCATCCTTCCGATAATCTAGATTTAAAACGGAACCTTTATTGTATCATCTTTAGCTCGTGCCCTGTCATTGTTTAGTAAATACGCTACTACGATTGTTTTGATTTCTCATCTACTGACGTACGATCTTGACTTTAATTTGTAAACTCCCCAACAATGCAAAGCGTTATCGTTACCTTTTCTCACGAATCCATCTTTGTTTCAGGCCTTCCAGCTAATGGACCACGACAAAGATGGCATCATCGGCAAGAACGACCTCCGCGCCACCTTCGACTCCCTCGGCAGGCTCGCCAGCGAGAAGGAGCTCGACGAGATGGTCAACGAAGCGTCCGGCCCCATCAACTTCACCCAGCTGCTCACCCTCTTCGCCAACCGCATGTCCGGAGGCTCCGACGAGGATGACGTCGTCATTAACGCCTTCAAGACCTTTGACGACGACGGCAAGATCGACTCTGAGAGGCTGAGGCACGCCCTCATGACCTGGGGCGACAAATTCTCCGCTGACGAGGTCGACGAAGCCTACGACCAGATGGACATCGATGACAAGGGCTTCATCGACACCGCCAAGCTGATCTCCATGCTCACCGCTAGCGCTGAGGAGGAGGAGGGCGGTGAGGCCGCGTAATCGCCGTCTTTATTCCATCGACTGAGGAGCTAACCACGGAGGTGCACACCACCCGGCCGCTCGGTTCCGCTACATCGGATTAAACGCGATGCGAACCGAACAATTTTTTATTTAATTTAATATCACTTATGTAATTTATTGTTTCCATTTTTTTATTTATATATAATGAAAATATAGTTCTACTATACCAACAGCTGTAGTACTGAAACTGTCCCCTCGGATGTGTACTGACGAAATGATGTGATGAATACTATGTATTCATGTTGTTGTTTTGTTGAAATAAAGTTTCGATCAAGTCTGACTATAAGGTGGCCGAAACCTGGCCATGTTATTTAAGAAAACTGGACTTATCATTACACACCACACTCATATAACACAGAGTACACCCTGGAATTAATCTGGTCTCTTACTTTTGAAAATAGCAGTTTTAATTTAAAGTTTAAAGACAAAAGAGCGAATTTGAAAACTTGAACGTTTTTTAGAAATTCGTCATGATTGGATATTTGAACACTTTTAATGTTTGATGACGACTAAGATGAGCTTTTTGAAGATACGTGATGAAAGGTGCAGTTAGTTTATACAAAAACAGATTCATTATAAACCTACATTCAATATATGTAGATTGAAAAATATATATAGAGATACGATGGCCTTCTGCTTTAGAAATTACATGTACTTAAGTTTCTGAAGTGAAAACTTCTTTAGCGGCGTCGCGTTGTGCACTTTTTTTGGTATGGGTAAAAATTCTGGTATTCGTAAGACGGAGGGATGACAGTTGATACAGTCAAATATAACAGTTTATATCAAGTGTTTAAAATATGGAAATGGAACAAAGTGCATCTACTAATGAAAAAAGCGTCGAAGAAACAGTTAAAGAAAATGAGTGAGTGCTTTATAAAATTACTAGATTGAAAAACGTACTAAAAATAAAACATGAAAAATAATAGGTATGTACTGATAAATAAAGCAATTCGTGCGAAATGATTGCCTATCCATTCCAAAATATGAAAAATCCAAGGTTTTCGCTTCTGCCGGCACTCCCGGAGTGCAACTGGTTGTTTTTTTTTTTCAGCTTACTGAAATAAACTCTCTATCTGCTGCAGTAAGGAATAATTGGAACATATTTTACCGTTTGGCCTCACTACTCGCAGATTAGATATGTGGGCTAGTAGCCAAATTGAAAAGTATTTTTAAATAATAATATTTCTAATAAAGCATATTGATAACCAAAAAACGCTTAAAGCTTAGCAATACATAGTTTAATTTATTAAAATCTCAAAATACATCCATCAACTTACGATACGTAGGTACCACAATATGATTTGACGTATAAAACTACAGCTTATCGCTTAATAGAATTGCTTCATACTTACATCCCTTACAACGTTTATTATAATACCTTTAAACGAGCAATTCTTGTATATATCTAAATATATTTTTTGAATCTCGGAAACGGCTCCAAATATTTTGATGAAATTTAGTAGGATGAGCGTACCAGTCCCAAACCACTTAAAGACAATTTTTGACTTTGGAATGCTCTGAACTGATATAATGTAGTTTTATGGTAGAAATATTATGTAAGGTTGATTATTGTATACTAACGCTGCAATATGGATAAATTATTTGAATCCAGATATTTCAGTTTTTTATACATTTCACGAACAATATCAAAAAAGGTGATGTGCCTAATTTTGACCAGTACGTTCCAATAGATGACCACTTTTGCACCAATACTTGACCAAAGAAAAACTAATGATAGAATGGTAGCTAATTAAAAATAAAACTCTACTATGGTATACAAATTGACTTGTATGTATTGTCTGAAAGTTTTCTTTGACTTAACAACTAGTTTCTAATGGCACATTCGAAGGTAGATAGTAGTACCTAATTAAAATACACTTACATTTACAGCCTTACTTATAAACGTTTATTAAAATTAAGACACAGTTGAACAGTCTATTAAAAAATATGTTAACTTATAAACGATAATTAACGTTAACCAACGTCTTAGTGACGTCTTAAATAGCTGTCAAGTTAAACAGCGTCGGACCCTTGTTTAAGGCCCTAATTACCAAAATGGCGGATCAAATTCGAAAAAGTAACAGCTATTGATAGCGTGAAATGAATGACGCCTTCTCTTGTCTGTCTTGCGTGTCTGTATTGTAGTATAGGAACTAGCTGTGTTTGAAGTGAATAATTATAATCATAAGAATGGATGTTTTTGAAAACGACAATGTGTTACAAACATATCGAGACGACCTAGAAGAAATAAGGAATTTCAGGAATATTGGTCTATGGAGAAGTAGAAGACCAAAAGTGTATAAGTCAAGAGCGAACCCAATGGCGGAATTGAGTGAAAAAGAGTTTAAGCAACGCTACAGATTTAGTAAAGAAAATATGGAAAAAAATATAAATATTTTAAGAAATGATTTGTCCATGGATAGTCCATTTTTTAATTTTCGCGTTGGGTGACGACATTTTGCCATTAAAATTGGTCTGAAGTTCGGTTTTGGTCTGGTGTTGGTAGAGTAAAATAAAAATTTCGTTAATTAACCGTTGATTAGTTAAGTGACGTTTAAGCAGCGTATTTAAGTAAGAAATAGTTAATTACTAATTAAGAAGTTAATGAGTGATTAGTTAATTAGTTGCTAAGACGTTGATTAGTTGGTTTTTATAAGTAAGGCTGTTAATGTCAAACTAGGTATGTAAATTATAAAATTTCTTTGCACTTAAATTAACAGTATCACCTACATCACAGTCGAGTACTTAAAATCAAATTAATCAGTATCATTCTATTCTTTAAAAATCTAAAAAAAGGTAACAATTCGTTTTAACAATAAAACTAGGTAAAAAGCTTTATCTTATCCATTGCAAAAATTTTGCCATCTCTTCAACTCCACGAACGTACGAACATCTGGTATTTAAAGGAACAGGTGCTGTGCTTTTATAGCTTCAATGATGCTGTCACGGTTATACCATATGGTATCTTCTTTCTCAGGCCATTTGAAAGTAGTCGCAGATGATAACACCATAGTACTAACTTCAGCATTACATCCATCAATGTCTTTGATTTGTCCAGGGAAGTATTCACCCTCATATTTAACAATTACATAAGATCCTATTTTTAAGCTATCATCAAGGCTTGTAGTTTTCTGGTATACAAATTTAATGGCATATCATCTTCTGAATCTGAGTCCACGTAGATTCTTTTCTTAACCCGTTTCTTTTAGGCTGGTCTTTGTTTTCTTTATCCTTCAACATTTTCTTCTCTGCACTCTTTTCTTTTTCTTCCTTCTCTTTTTTTCTCTCATCCCAATACTTCTCTCTCTCATTTTCTATTTTTCTGTTTGTTTATAACAGTCGGGTGAGGGATTTGATATTTTCGACATGTTGGCCTTATTTTGGCGCCTTTACTTATTTCGTCGAGACACTTCAGTAGATCTTCTTCTGTATATTATTATTTAAAAAATGTCTTTTTAGGAGGCATCTTCGATCTAAAACAACGATAAACAAAGTTAAGCTGAAATCTGGTTATCTATAGGAACACTTTATTTTACTACTATGTACTAATAGCAAACCAGTGGTCAATTACTGGCACACTGCAAGCGATGATAAAAAAAGGTAGGCAAAAAGCTCTAAATTGTCAAAAAAAAAACCCATCACTATAAAAAAAGTAAAAAAAAAGAAAACACCGTACATAACCAGTTGCAAACCGCTTGGTCAACAATAGGAACCCAGTACAAAGAGTGTTCCAGTAGTTAACCATCTTTAAAAATACTTGATAATAACATAATTTATTGAAAATAATAGCTCATATCACTTAGATAAATACAAAATTTTCAATATAACACAACTTGATGACAGTAACAAGGAAATAATAGGCGATTAACAAAGATTTAACTTACCATGCCGACGTGCACTTCTAACTGTGATGGCGGCCGGAAGGCAAGTGAACGAGACACTGGTCTGTCAAAAAGAGCAAGATAGCGATATTTTTCGTTCACTCCCGCTACAATTTTGTTGAGAAGGTTGGTAAAAGTCTAGGCAATCTGACAAAACTATTGCATTCCTTATAAATGCATTCTATTTCTTATTTTATTCAATCGAACATGCGAATGGTCAACCACTGGTACCTGGTTTGGGACTGGGACGCCCATCCTACCCTGGTTTCGGGGGTGATAAATCGATCCACAAAATTTTTATTGTTAGAAATTTTTAACTGTAGGTATAAAAATATTTTCAATGATAATCAATTTAAATATAAACTGAAAAATACGACTCTTCCTGACATCTATTGGAGAGTATTAATAATATTGTGGCGTAATCACTGTCAAACGGGGGAGCCCACGAGGCTCATTGTGGATTTCCTCAAGCATCATCAGGACCTTGTGCTTTTTATAGGTTGGGTGGTAGGAAGTTTAAAATATATTATTATTTTAATATTATTATATTTTATGACGTTTTGCGTTTAACCAGTGGAGAGAGATTTTTATTATTTAAAATTCATGGTTCAACGGTAACGGGGTATTCTAATCTGACTATTTTGACATCCGGAAGTAAGATAAAAAAATATTGTACCTATATAGAAGGTATTTTTTAATCGTAGCAGTACTCAACAGGAAATGAAATTAAATGAAATGAAGTGAAATATTTATTTGCATAAATAAAAACAGTTTTTAATCAATAATTTAAAAATAAAACCCTTGAACCGATTTAATGTTAGATTTTTTAACCGAGATGGCAGCAAACTATAAAGTTTCATGCACATCACAAAGCTGTTTCTCGAATAGCATGCCGTATATGATAATGGTCTATGCAATTGACCCCGATGCCGTGTGGAGAATGTATCATCTTTGGTATCAAAATGATTTTGATTATTTTTGACTTTCGTAGATGTACATTAATGGAAATGGCAGGAGATTTAGTTTTTTAAATATTGGCTTACAGGATTCCATAGGTCCCGCACCGTAAATGGCCCTAATACATTTCTTTTGTATAATAAATGCTTTATTTAAGTCAGTTGAGTTCCCCCATAAGAGTAATCCGTATCTTAGGACCGAACATACGTATCCGTAATAAGCAATCAATGCTGTTTTTTTATTTGCTACTTTTGAAAGATGGTGTAATGCGTATATGTTTTATTTAGTCTTTGGCATACTATTTCTACATGATTTTTCCAATTTAAATTGGAGTCGATTTCAATGCCAAGAAATTTAGCTTTTTTATCTTAGGATGCAAGGTGTACCCCATATCTTAATCTGACGCGCTCGAGTAAATCCGAAAATCCCCTCTCCGCCAATCCGACGTTCAAAGAAATGACAATGTCGATTTGAAAGAGCTCCATGAAAATTTCGTTCATTGAATTAAAGCTTCCATGGTCGAATGGTTGCGTGAGCTGACTGCGGAACTAGAGACCCGGGTTCAAACCTCAATTAAAACCATATTGTGTATTTTTTATTTTTATGAAAATAACTATTTTTTATTAGGAACTATTTCAGATGGCGTTGTTAAGTAACACTAAGCAAATGAGTGTTTCGTTTGAAACTAAACCAAGAAAATAAATACAAATAAAGGTACTTTTATATAATGAGTTACAATGTTAACTCATTATGTTGTCTCTATAACGTAGTTCTTTAGTGTTTAATTTCTCTATGAACGTAGTGTTTAATTTCTCTATGATTGTCTCAAAATTAAATATCAGTACGCTTGGGCAGTAGGCGGAAAAAAGATCATAAGTGGATACTAATTACACCAGTTTTTGTGCTAAGCTAATCGGTACCTAACTATGATGTTCCTTTCAACTTCCCGCCAAAAATTCGTTTTTTTTCTTTCAGTAATGGCATCGCAGACTCAATGCATAATAATATTACCAGGGTCAAGTTTAATGTTTGCATCAATTTCAATGAAACGGACGTGTACAAAGCAATGACTAACGAAACAGAATCATTGTTAGAGGTATAAAGTAGTCAGTAATTAGTCGATCATTTCATCATCAAGTCTATCAATCAGAATTATTCAAGTAAAACAATGGCTAAATTACCAAAACATGAGCGATGGAATTTCGGAGGCAAGCAGATAAACATATTTTTAGCACTGTTATTTCTTTTGCATGTAATTAACCTACTTATATCGAACAAAATCGGACATGACTCTAAAATACACCAAGAAAATAAAAATAAAACAACACATTGCGTCTTTCCGCCAAAACTCACTCAAATTATTGTGTTAAACAATCTAGCTCTCTTATTGCATTAATAGCTATAACCTGCATGGTGTGAAGTGCATATAATCTTCAGTCAAAGTAAAATTGAAGAGTATTTGCGGGAAGTTAAAAAGGCATAATGTGCTCTTGTTTTATGTTCTTTCTCTTGGTGAATTTTTGAGTGATATCGGATGAAGACTTAGAGCATCACAGGTACTGACAGGTATCAGGGTCAGGACACCCAGGATGACGGTTGTCCTGACACCCTTACATTTGATGCTTACGGGTGAGTCAGTACCTTTGATGCTTTGATTGATATAGGTTACTGTTGCGAAAGAAAATAACAATAAAATATATTTTTTTAGCTTGCGTCCATAAGTATATCGGACACGTTTTGGTAAAATAGCCATAGCTGTACTCTAATATCTTTGACTATTATTTTACTTTAGACTATTATTTTAACGCCCGATTTCAACAAAATGGGCTAAAACTGAATACAAATCTTTGCTTGACTTTATTAGCAGTATGCGCGATGTACTAAAAAAAATCAAATTGACAACGCAAAAATGGCTTTGACGTGAATAGATGTCGGCGTTTTTTTGGCGGGAAGTCGAAAAAGACATAATCTTGTTTTATTTTCATTTTTTTGATGTATTTTTGAGTTATGTCGGATAAAGTTGATGGCATTTTGTTTGATATAGGTTAATTACAGTGCACGAGTGTTTGTGAAATAGAATAACAGTGCTAAAATATGTTTTTTCTGCTTGCCTTCAAAATTCCATCTGACACGTTCTAGTAAAGTAGCCATCGCTTTACTTGAATGTTGGACTGACTAGACTGACTGATTACTGACGACTTACTTACTGACTTTGTTATTACTTCGTCCAGTTTCATTGAAACGGGCAAAAAATTGATGCAAAAATTATACTTGACGCTGGCAGCATACACAGAGTTTGCGATGCCATAATTGAAAAAAAAATAGACGTCGGCCGGCTGACGTCGTCGTTGATTGACGCTCAGTGTGACCATTTGTGGCAGATTTCTGCCATTTTGGCAGATTTCACTCCTAAATTTTGTCTCTGGCAGATTATGGTGACGGATTATAAAAATGGCAGATTTTGGCAGATTTTGAAGATTTTAGGAATCACGATATTTTGAGACATAAAATCTCATAATTTAAATACTTAATGAGTATTTTTTTTATAAATGTAACATTTGGTATAATATAGCGTAGATCTAAAATGATTTCTCCGAACTGGCAACGTAATATTTAAAACGTAAAAGCTTGGATGTTTGTTACTCGGTTTCTGAATTTCTAAACGATGAACTTTAACTTCGTGAGAGATTTCGGGATTAAAAACCTGGGAGGTTTTTTTTTCCGCCGGCTTTTTTTCCTCTCAGTGTATAAAAACCCAGTTAATTGGGTGCCCAAAGCCAATGACGCTGATAAAATACCGTATAAATAATTACCAAAAACAATGAAATAAAAAAACGCAAATATGGGATAAATATAATATTTAAATAAAATAATGGCTGCAATCCTTTTTACGTCCCACTGCTGGGCACGGGTCTCTCCCCATTATTGGGGAGGCCTGGAGCTTACTCCACCACGCTGCTCCAAAGCGGGTTGGTAATGAGTAAATAAATTAATACTTAAATAAATTTCTAAGTTAGATTTTAGTCAGTACTTTTATTTGATAATATTTGCATACCTTACTGAGGTAAATATGGCGGACCATCAAAAGTATAAAACAACTTTTGTAATACCCATTTTTGTGCAAATAAATCATTTGTCTTTGTCTTTGTTGCTCAATCGTGCAAAAACGAGATCTTGAGGAGCATGATGAAGGCAATATAAATTGTGCAAAATTCATTTTATGACGACCCGTGTGGCGCAATGGTTACCATGCCGGACTGTCAATCGAAGGGTCCCGGGTCTGATTCCTGGAGGAACAGAAATTTGAATGATGAGTTTAAATTTCTGTTCTCGGTCTTTGTGTGTGTCCATGGTACCCACGACACAGGGTATTAATTACCTTACTGCGGGGCTATGAGTGTGTGACTATGAGTGTGTAACGTTTATTTTAATCATATTATTATCACTGACTTTAATTGTATGCTATAGACATATCCAGAGGCGGCTCGTGACATTTTTTGATGGGGGTTCACAAAAAAAACTTAGAGCTTACCATTTATTTTATTTATACAGAAAATTCATTCGCCGGTCTTTTTGACGAGCGAAGACATCTATGACTTTCTTGTGAAAATCAGATATAGAATTAATTAATCGTTTTTCAATGCTTATCATACATAATGCATTGAGACGTTCTTGCGCCATAGTTTTTCGTGTCAAAATGTCAAAATTATTAAATAGCTAATTAAATTTATGTCATGTCAGAATATCATGTTGTTTCATCTCATAATCAGATAAATTCAATATAATAATACACATTTCACAATAGATAAAATTAAAAATAAAATAATAAGTACACAATTAACCAAACCTCTATAGATTCCGGGATTCAGGGTTTCCGTAGATTCATCATGCCCTCGTAAAGCAACTTGAAATGCACCACAAAATACCACACAATCTATCAAACGCCGTAAAATATATCGATTTTCATCAACGCGTTCATTGAACTCTCGAATAGATTTTCGATACGCAGAATCGAGCGCTTTATGAATATCTTGTCGGCCAATCGATGCCAATAATTGCACTTCACATAACATATGAAATCGAGATTGCGAATGTTTTTTCAGTTTTATTGAAAGATGCGCTAAATCGTCAACACCCGTTGTGATCCATGCAGATTCACCTCCACTGCCGGTGTCAGTTTCCAAACACCAGACACGGAAAACAAAATAATTTATTGGTCTCTTTACAACCACACAACCAAGGAGTTTTAAAATATTGTTCAAACTTAAAAACACGCGTAAAAGATTTAGTTTTTGTATTACATTTTTGTGTAAGTGCAATTTGAGGACCCTTTAGCTTTTAGTTCAAGGCGTATTTCTATAGTTTTTGACACTTTTTAATAAAAGATACACTGTATTGTTCCATTTTTAAAACAAAATGTCGCGCATAAACTATTTTTTAATTTTAATTTAAAGAAAAACTGCGATATAACTGTCAAAGCCGACGACACGTTTGTTTGTATACATAAGAACGGCAACATCGCATAAGCAGGTTGAGGCCACGCCCCACGGCACGCGTCACGGCCGAATCCACGGTTTGGCAACGTCGCGCGTGAGCGGCGCTCCAGATTAAGTTAATTTCTCATACTAAATCTTTTGTTTCACGCGTCGGCTATGTGCTGCGATGTTTCTCTTTCGCACTCATTGAATACAGCGCTAGGAATCGTACTAAACTTCGTTTCATTAGGAGCGCAATTAGGGATGAAACGATACCACTCTTTGTTCGATACTAGTACTGGAAAATAGTATCAAATCAAAGTATCGATACCGTATTCAATACTATACTGAAGTATCGATACTTGTGAGTACTCAATCAATTTTCAAAAACATATAAATTTTTAATTAATTTATGATAATGCCAGATATAAGCAGAGCAGAACAAAATGAAAAAGTAGTTAAATTAATGGTTTATTTTGTATTAAATATATATACTTAAATTTAATCAAAAAATTCTTCATATTGTTTTCGAAAAATCGTTTATTCTTTATAAAATAAACGATTTGACTATTTTTAAACGATTAATTGACTAAATCAACTACATATTACATATTTAATTATAATCGATTATGAACAATCGAAATTTTTGTTCAATTGTTACAACACTACTGCCAACAAATTCAACAAAAAAAAATACAGTTGCCAGAAGCCAGCGCGTCCTCCCTGCACGCACCTGCTCTTAAATAGTAGATGTGGCTAATGGGATCACTTTCAAACCAAAAAAGACACTTAAGGATTCTTAAGCAAACTATTTATTTGAACTTAAACATTTTAGAATTTACTTATTGTAAAACGTATTTTTATAAAATAGGAAAATTATGTTTGATAGCTATACATGTTTCTTATTCAAAAGATTGTCACGGAATAAACAAATATGACACAATTCTATCTAACATTCCAAATTTTAAATATTCAAATATTATATATAAACCAAGATATCAAAAGAGTATGTATACTCTGAGATTACCACACACCACAGAACACTAATACTCCTCCACACACAACACCTGCGTCGTGCGTACCCGTGCACCGTCGCTATTTGGTCAATCAATCTACTCAACCGACAAGCCCGGGCGGGTGTGACGACGGTCGACGATACGATACCAATACCATTGTTTTCGTTCGATACTAATACTCGGTATCGAATGTTGATGTTGTTCGATGCTAGTAGTAGTATCGAATGAGAAGTATCGATACCCATGAGTACTCGGTAATATCGATTCATCCCTAAGCGCAATCGCTGGCGCTCCACTCGTACAATATGACGATAAATGTACGCGTAGATATAATGTAAGTAAGGATAGATGATAGATGTAATGTAAGGATAGTATGTATTATGAAGGAATATAGATTACCTATGTAATTTTCCTATGTAATATTTAAATTTTAAAGTGGGAGTGCACTGTACCAGCGCTCTTTAGGATGAGCCGCCACTGGACATATCTAATTGACATTTCACTGTTATACATATTTATATTGTATATTATTATTGATCATAAATTGTTACTGTTTTTTTTTACTGAAGAAAATTTTAGTACTGAGTGTTGGGGGGTTAACAACCCCCCCCCCCTCCCAACCCTCCCCTGTAATAGCCCGAAAAACTCAAGTGGCAGTGGATTTGGCAGAACTTGGCCCAGCCTGTGGCAGATTTGGCAGAATTTAGGCCCAGCCTGTGGCAGATTCGCCAATTTTGAGATGGTCACACTGTTGACGCTGTCAAATCAATTTGTTTGTGGGCGTTTGATGTTTTTGTGTATCATGTTTCTATTTTCTCTTTTTTAGTTAAAAGAATGACTACAGAAACGGTCCAAAATACTGTGAAAACCTTTAAATTCTCGTTTCCAACATGTACAAATGAGGAGGTGCTATACAAACTAGAAGTTCCCGTGGAGATTCCTCACGGCGGCTCCCCAAGAGAGCTGGTTCAGAGAGTCATATCTATGTTTCACATCCCTGTGTATTTAGAAGACGGTGGGTACGTTACAATACCATAAATATACGAAGAGTGTACTAGCTCTTGTGTCATACATCGTGCAATTGTGCAATCTTAGGAAACAATAACAAACATACAACAGAGCGCGATAATTGAACTCTAAAAAGTTACATTCTTACCACCTGGAGCTAAAGGAATAAATGGTTGCTGCAGTCCTGGAATATCCAACCTCAAGCAGAATAATAAAACCCTAACAGTTTATATGCAAATTACTTTCTGCCCTTGTGCACTACACATTAATTCCGATAGAATGAGATATTTTCCTGTTAAAATGAGTGTATATCAGTCTCCAGCACACCAAATATCTCCATACAAAAAAAATTGTACTTGACATTTTTAATCAAGTTGAGTATAACTTAGGAAACATGCTTTATATATATTATCCTTTACTTTATAATTTTATAATTTTGTACAGAACTAAATGAAAAGCTAGCAGCATTCATAGCAGAAGAGACAAAAAACTTCCACAATGAAAGAGATGAAAAACTTCTGAACCAATTAAAGAACAGTGAAATAAATGTAGAAGGTATTGTCAAGAACTGGGAGAAATTATTTAAGGACAATGTCATGGAGTTTGCAGAACAGAAAGGCACTTCAGATGAGGAGGTGTTTGCGGCGGCCTACCACAAGCTGGTGCATTCACCTGCCTTGGAGACCATATTGCAGATGGAAAGTTCATACGCGAAGACTGTGATGAACATGCTCAAGAACAGGGACGAGGATATACAAAAGTTGACACAGGCGTAAGTGAAATTGTTTCTTACTCTAGGTTTGCTATGTGAAACCCTTCGTATTATGTTATTTTTAACAGTTACTTTTTTAATTCATTTAGGTCAATAGTTCTTAAATACTTGCAGAGTAACAATGGATACACAAATATTTTTTAGATACACAAACATTTCTAGTCAAAGTGATGTTAGTAACAAGAATCTACCTACTTGAATTTATATCAATATTTTTTTTAATTGAACTCCTCAATAAAATGTCTGCCTCACTAGGAATTGAAGCCTAGAGATCTTAACAGCTGCCCAACAATCTATGTTTTCATTATGTCAAGGTAGCTATAGTAAATAGCAATAGTTACATACTGTTGGAAGAATGATGCTTTTTTTAACTCATTCCTTTTGTTATAACGAAATATGAACGGCCAGCAATTTTATAGCTGGGACACAGGATTTGAACGAAACAACTTCACTTGACAGTTTGTTAAAGTATCTTCTATTTTGGCCATCTCACCAGACTGACAACTCTTTCTATCTATCAGGCAAACAGAAGAAATGGAAGATAAAATGCGCCTCCTGAACACATCCACCACTGAGGAGGAAATCAATGCCCTAGCTGCGCAACACTTTGAGCAGCAGAGTCTGGCAGCGGGGAAGTGGGACTCGCAGTTGGATGCCCTGAGACACGCACAGAGAGCCGCACATAGGTCCTGGCTCATGACAACCTTGGAAGACTATCAGGCTGATGAAAAGCCCACGCCCAGGTAAGGCCCGTTATATTTCATGAAAGCTGATTTATCAAGGTTATGAGGGTATATGCACATACACATTGCTACTGAAACAATGTGTGAATGTGTGAACAACGTGCATTACCACAGTAAGCTATCATCAGTCTATAAAAATAACTAAATGAATGAGGAATAAATGATTGCACAACTAACAACAATTAGGCTAATGAGAAGCCTTTACCCAGGTCAGTTAGTTAGCCATGTCAGAATCGTAATGCTTTATTATTTTTTTCCTTTCAATAAAAACAATATAGGGCATAACAAATTTTATGTGTTGCACAGGAACAAACTAAATTACTAAGTTAATTTGTTATTTGTCGCTATCAACATCTTTTTACGTGGATAAGCAAGACAAAGAGTACCTACTGGTATACCAAGTAGTGTGCGTATGAGCATAAATATTGTCTCACACTGAGACAATATTTATGCATTAGAAATATACATAAAAAGTTGTCAGTCAGAACTTACTCACTTACTATAGTTACCAGCAATTTACTATTTTGTTTGTTTCTTTTACGCACATCTTTCTACTTTCATTATGTAAAAAAATTTTAGTCATATTACCTTTTTCACTTGTTACAGCAACTCTCCCCTCTGTACATTCCCGACGGACTTTCCCGTGGTAGCGCCAGCACCACGACCGCGGCTAGAAGAGAGCTTCACCATACACCTGGGCAGTCAGCTCAAGCAGACCCATAACATCAGGCTGGTCGCTGCTGACATGATGGACTTGTGCTGCGTCGACCATGGGGATGGGTAAGTCCTTCACATTCATAGCCCTTCAGTAGTTTAGACATACCCTGTGTCGCGAGTACCATGGACACACACATATACATAAACACAAACACTCACACCGAAAACAGAAATTTTAAACTTATCATTCTGCTTTGCTAGGAATCGAACCAGGGATCCACTTCGATCAGCAGTACAGCATAGTACCCATGGCACACTGGTCGGTGAATGGGTTTATCAACTAAGGTTGTATTTACAAAAGTTTTCTGAGGAAACTAAATGAATACACAGCAAAATTAAATAAATTCCCCTCCGCGCAACTCAGACAAAAAGAAAATTGGAATGTGCGCATTACATCGCTGCTCCACAGTGATGTAATGCGCACATTACATTCATTGATTGCGATGTTATCCATCGTCGTGCATGGCTGAGAAAAACTTATAATTTCTCGAAGGTATGACGTCCAGCAATCGGTACTGGGCCAACATAGTGGACTATAGCTTAAATCTCTGTCACTTGTTGAGGAGACTTGTGCCCAGCAGTGGGACATAAAAAGGTTGTAAAAAAAATTCAAACATACAAAACAGTTGATTAAGTTACCGTTTCTATGAGTTTTTTTGAATAGTACATATTATTATAATATCACAGTGACGCATCAGGGCGCCTGCAGCCGGCGCTGGCGCTGTACTCGAGCGAGCTGAGCGGCGTGGTGGTGCTGGCGGACGCCGCCCCCACGCGCTCGCCGCTGCTGAAGATCGCCAGGGCCTCCACCGAACACCACTTTGATGACGTCGAGAAGCAGCTAAGGGATATCGTGGAGAAGATACGGGAGCCGGTTAGCTTTTTTTCAGTAACATCCTACGATCTATGCTTATTTTCAGTGTCTTTTTAATTAAATTTTGATCTTTTCTCAAAAACTGAGCGACATCAGTTGTTGCAAAGTAGTTTTTACCTAACTTTATAGCAATGGAGTTTCGCATAGTAACGCCTGATTCTATTAATTACCTATATGATGACGTTTAATGGTTTATTGTGTTTCCTTGTGGAGGTCTAATTTAGCTTTTTTTTTCATTTCATATTTTTGTGAGTGTATTTGCTACTGTTAGTTATATTATTAGATTCGTATTAATTCTTACACATTCACTTCCACTCTTTCTCTCTCTCTCTCTTTCAATTTTCTCCGTTAAATTATACCTACCAATTTTATAAATCTCAAGTAAAACCTTCATGATTAGAGGCATAAATGTTTTTTTTTTCTTTTAAAACTTATTTAATTGATTCTGTTTCTAATAAATAAGCTACATTACTACAATCTAAAAACTACATAAATATTTATTCTAAGCGCACGTAACATTCAGTATTAGGAGTGCAATTAGGTACCTCAATTCGATAAAAAAATGGTCAAAAATTGTACAGTTCCAGTCAGAAGCGTACGTAGTTAGCGTCAGAACAGTAGTAGCAGTAGTTGGTTGAGTGCGCAATGAAAGTCGAAGTTGTTGGAGTTGTTTATTGCCAGGACGCGACCGTCTCGCGTGGCGACAGTAATGCACACTGAAATACTTGTAGAAACAGTAACAGTAAGCAATGTACGTCACCGTACAAAAATCTTAAATCATCCTCAGGCAGAGAAGCGCAACGAGCAGCGCAGGCAGGAGCAGGCCGGCAACACTAACGCCGCGCCGCGGCCGCGCTCGCGTCGCGCGCTGCAGACGGGGGACGTGTACATCACGCGCCACAGCAACCTGGCCGAGACGCATGTGGTCTTCCATCTCGTTGTCGATGATGACACGCTCCGCTCTGGTACGTTCATTGTGCCATTCGCAAATGGCTACTGGGACTAAATTATTAAAACACACGATTATGATACTCAGTAATATTCGGTCTTTGTGTATATTTTTCGTTGTTTCAGGAGACATAACCTCCCGTCACCCGGCGATTCTCGGGCTACGAAACATATTGAAGGCGGCGTGTTGCAATGACGTCACCAGCATAGCTATCCCATTATTGCTACGGCAGGAACTCACAGAGGTAAAATTTAAAGAAAACGTTACACACTCATAGCCCCACAGTAAGGTAATTAATACCCTGCGTCGTGGGTGCCATAGATACATACAAAAATAGGAACAAAAACGTCACAAACACCCAGACCGAGAACAGAAATTTAAACTCATCATTCAAATTTCTGTTTCGCCGTGAATCGAACCCGGGACCCCTCGATTGGCAGTCCGGCATAGTAACCATTGCGCCACGTGGGTCTTCAAATATATTATGTTTTTTAAATATACTTTTTTTAAAGTAGGAGACGGGTATGTAGGATAGGAGGCATGATGTTAAATGGTTGCTGAAGCTCACAGACACCTAGACATAACATGGGCCTGGGCATGACTTCAAGCAAGACTTGCATAAGGTCCTCTGGCTATTGGTCATTTCATGTAAATAAATATATCCAGTTTAAGGGTGTGTTACGCCATGTAACTATAATGTAACTAAACCCAAACTACCTGTGAAATCCTCGGTTAAGCAATATTTGCGTTGCACTATTTAAGCTATGGTGGTAATGACGTTATAACTTAACGGTAACGTTAACTGCTCGATTTAGACCGGTTTATTTTGATGATCACATATCAACTGAGTATTAAATTCACCACCTATTAACTTTAACAATCAAGAAAAACATAACATAAGTGATACACACTATTGTTAAGTTCTATTGTCGTTGTTAAAGTTATGTAGCGACCTTCCGCTACTCATCAAAAGATGGCGCCACGGGTATTCCTGAATCACGCTATAGAAGTTTTCTGTAAATCCGACCATATATACAAGCTCCGAATTGAGTCAGTTGGAGCGCGGCCGCTTCCACCCCTCGGCGGCTTTTGCTAAAGTTAGTTTTGACCGAAGCTATAACTAGGCCTAAGATGCAATCCACCCTAATTTATCAATTGTATCTTTTCACCTTTCCATTGAAACACAGTAGAACGACCTTTTGGCAGAAGTGGGTAATTCGTAGTTGTACCAGCTCTGGTCGAACTCTGCAAGTCTCATTACATTTAATATTTTTAACAAATCTAAATTCAATTGAAATATTTAAAAAAAATACAATGTGTGATGTATTGATATTATTAATGATGCAAGTTAAAGATCTTATTACTTTTTTAATAGAGAATCAGAAACTCACACAACCAAACGGGCGCAGGCGGGGGGAGGTGGGGGACCATTAGTGGCAAAAAAATTCAGGCACGTTTCCGTGTTTCGGAGGGTACGTTAAGCCATCGGTCCCGGTTGCTGTCGATAACAGTCGGTAACCTCGTCCGAGGCCTCGTGGGCGGCTGAAAAACATCCGAGGGCGGGATCGGCCACCAACTTGCGGAGGAACGCGGGGGAGGAAGCTCCGGGCCTCCCCAATAACGGGGACAGGCCCGCGCCCAGCGGTGGGACGCAAGGAAGGTCGCAGCGAATGGCATTTTAAATGCTACACGGTAGTTCCGTCACCAAAGTTGAGGAGAGAAAAGGGTAGGTGTGTAGAATGCTCGGTCGGCGGTTGCAGGAGATGACGGCGGCGTGGTGCCTGCGGCGCGCGGAGCTGGTGCTGAAGTGCGTGAAGGGCTTCGTGCTGGAGGCGCACGGCGGCGGCGGCGCCGAGCTGCGCACGCTGACGGCCGCGCTGCCGCGGGGCGCGCGCGCGCTCTTCCCGGCCGTGGCCGCGCTCACGCCCGCCATCTTCCGCGTGGCCGGGCCCGTGCGCGTGCGCGTGCGCGCCGCCTCGCCCTAGCGCGCCTGGACCTGCGTACACTCCCAACCGTGCTCTCGTTGTTACAACGGAGTCTAAGGAACTCACTTCTAAACATGTTGAAATTGCCGAATTATCTATTTAAAGTCATTCCAAGATATTATTTTGTAAGTAAAATAATTACTATTTATGTCATTTAGTATTTAAATGTAGTAAAACATTGTTCATAAATCACTTGTTTTATTTTCCAACAACTTCAAAATTTTACCAACTCGGGACTTGGATAAAAACAAAACAACTAATAAAGAATTAATGGATTTTTAAAAGTTCATCGCATGGTACCCAATGCTGAAAAGTTGAGAGCGCTTATATGCAAAAAGATCGCAAATATGTCCCTCTAATTATTAACTAGTTAAGACATACGTAAGAAATTAACCTTTCATTTTATTCCATAACAAATTCTTACTCTTACTTCAAATATAACCCATACTAATATTATAAATTCAAAAATAACTGTCTCTCTGTCTACTACGCTTTCCCGCTTAAACTGTTAAACCAATCTTAGTAAAAGGAGATGTTTCAAAATGTATGGACCTTTGGCCAGGTATTTGTACACCGTATTAACAAACTGCAAATATAGTATAGAGGTGTTTTATATTAAGCGTTTTGTTATAAACGACTGGGATTTTTGGTACAAAACAAGAATTTCAAGTAAGAATTGCAACACAATATACTAGAAAAACATAATGGCGGTAATATGTCATTTTGACAATTGAAATTATTAATCTGTGACAAGCAGTTAACAGTGAAATCAGTTGTTCCGCCATATTGAAAAATGTTGAAAATAGTTGATTTAAATTGATTTTGTACCGAAAAAGTACATGTTTTAACAAATTATAAGTATTTTTTTCGGAGTCTTGAGTTTTTTCTCGAATTTTTGAGATGGTGTACAATACCTAGCCAAGATTGAAACATCTCCTTTGAAACAAATAGAGTAAACCTTGGGAAAGGACAAAAATGATTTCTATCCTACAGAAACCTTTAAATCGGGTCCACACGGGCGAAGCCGCTGGCGGAAGACTAGTTTCTAAATAAAACCAATATAGCATGTTCTCACATTTATTTAAAAATTATTTAACAATATTTTAAAATAGCAATTTGGATATCGCATATAGATCTAATCTACACTCTACACACATAAGCAACTCGTATCAAATAAATGTACACTCGCTTTGTTCCCACTTTACTACTCACTACGCGTCAGTCGGAAATACAAAGAAAATCCATTATTATAAATATGCTGCATATTAAAAATACACACTATGACCAATTAGAAATACAATAATAAGGCAAGAAAATTCTCTTTTATTCAACAATTCTTTAACTTTTTCAAAATTTTACAGCTATTCAAAAACAAATCTTGGATTTTCTAGGAGTGCAGAAACTAAACTTTACTATTGGTATTTTAAAACCTTCGTTATAGGAAAAATATGCATCTGTATAATATTAATCAACGTGAACATTAATCCTTAAGATTTTAATTTATTAGAAGTGCTAAAGCAATACATAAAAATTTGAAATGCTTTCCGTTTAACAATTAACTCTTTTTAACATGTAGGACATCTGAGTGCCTGGCTAAGTGTTTTTTAAGGATTTTTTTCTGGTGGATCATTATTGTCAAATACCATTCTTAATCGAAAAGGATACTAGATAAATCGATATTCTTCATATTCCCGACCGCCGCCTCACGTCTCTAACCTTACTTTGCGCTACATTGACAATTTAAAACTTACAACTTTCCATCGCGAGCCCTCAGTATTGGGATCACTTTTACAACACAATTCATAATATAATGTTAACGGACACTATTATAGCAACACCAATAGTATTTGGTATTCAAAAGTGTTCAAACTATTAATAAGTCAATAAATTATTTAAATAAAGTCATTATAAATATCCGTGCAAAATCAGCGTCATTCTTGTATTGGTGGTATAATCCTTAACTATTAAATTCATTGTTGTGGTCGGACCTGTCAGCGCTTACCGTTGCTTTTTGTCACACGGTGGTATCACTAACAGACATTATTGAGGCCGGATTTTAACAAATGTTTGTGAAAACAACATTGAGGAAACTCGTCCCCACAAAAGCAATCCCAAAATAAATCAGCAACCTACATTAAATTTAAAACATTCTAAATTGTACAGATATGCATAAACATATGATTAAGATATTTTTATATCGGCGGCAAATTGTATAGTCCGGCGACTTACATTTAAACTAGCTATCCTGCATGCAAATCGCCGGATAACTATATGCCTACAACACCTATAAACAACATTTTCTTGTGCGCTCTTATCTTGCGCTATCACTTGAGCAACTTAGTACCGAGACATTCAATGTACCTACAACATTAAACTGTTTCTATAAATTTAAACCACCGTTATAACCTCAGATATGCACCCACTGTGTAAACACACATTAAAATGTTATATTAAAATAAGATCTACAAAAATTTATCACTCAATATTACACATTTGAATAAAACTCGACAAAATATATTATTATAAATCCTACGACATACAAATAGTACCACTATCATAATATGGAATACAATGCCATTATGTTAATATGTACCAGGGTGAGTGAACATTACTTCGGAAATTATAAAAAATACAATCAATACATACATAATTGCCACTATTAAAATATACGAGAAATATAAAGGCAAAATAGTAAAACATTATGCTACATTATATTAATAAATCAGTAAAACAAGAAACCTATATAAAGAAAACACAAGAAATGTAAAACTACCTTTGTAAATTGTCACCATTACGATCACACCCAAATAACGGTTAACGCCAGAATACACTTTATTGTCGTTTAAAATGATATACCATACTGCAGCCCATTAACATCTGCCTCTTCTAACTCATAAAGCACAATACACCTTGTGCTCTATGGAGCAGCAGATCACGTGATGGTTAATGGTTCTTGCAGCTCACGGACATCTACACACAAACTCCAGCAAGGCAGAGTCTATTTTGAGGTCGTATGCGGTTGCGTCGCTACCCTGGCATCCCCACATGTATCTTGAATGCAACCGCAACTTCACCGAAATACAATTTATACAAGAATTGCTTCTGGGCAGAAACGAGTGCAGCAGTGGAGTCTAGCATCTAAAATATAGTCGTTATCCATTATTTGGGTTACAGTCATTACAATATAGAACATAATTCTAAAATAAACACTATAATGGGAACAAAGTGTACCAGAACCTTGACACAGGTGTATACTTCCTTTATCTTATGAATGGTGATTTACTATTATCATGGAGGTGCATTCTTTGCATGCATTATCTAAGAATCTATCGCCAGTCTTCTGTAACTTTACAAGTATGTTACTAAAGTAACAAGCAAGAAAGAGGTTACTTTAGTAATCTAACTGAAAGCTCAGTTGTGACCGACCGACTGACTGTCTGACAGCTCCTGTAACGGCATGTTGCCGTACTTACTTGCTGCTAGCTATAGTAACCTGACAGGTTATGTAACGCACACACAGACAGCGTGCGTACACCTCCACAAACATATTAAATCGGCATTCGTAAGATAACAGCTATAATATATTACATGTAATTGTACGTTTCGATGAAATATCTAAGTTTTTACGGAGTCCTTCGAACTCCGAGCACCCGTTGTGGCACACAATGTACTTATCAAATCAACTAGATGTCACAACTCGTGCTGATCAACTCTACACATGCACTAATGACGTAATGTCGTAATAATGATGCAACCATCGAAACTCGTTTATTGGCAAGTCAAAATAAAATTTGGAATAAGTACGAAATTATGCAAAGTTCTTATAGCTTGTCTCCTTTGTGGAAAAAACAAGGAGGTAATGTAACACACACATGGCTCAATTTCAGTGATATATAGAGTTAATTCGCCAGAGTTCTATCTTTATACCATACGTCTACAAACTATTTCCGTCACGAACTTAAACACCGACTTGAGAAACGCTACTGTCTTAGAGCACAAGGATAAAAAAATGCAATGAAATCGGGTGGTAGAGGAAATACAATTTCATCACCGTCCACTATGTTAACTACATACTTTTAAATTTAACTCACATGGGTTCAACATAAGGCGCTATTTATAATCTAAATAAAATAACAAGTCATCATTTTAAACTATTTCACGCAACTAGAAATAATGGGTACACAGTAAATGAAATCAAACATAATTTTTAAATCTGAAGTCTTTGGACAGTAGCGTCAATTGTTATTGTAAAAGCTTACATAAATAGTCCCGTCGCAGGAATGGCAGTAAAGTCGTGGTTTTCTACGTAAATCAGACACATTTGATCGTGTGTGAGCCTGAAACAATAATGTACATTTAATTGTTCGGACATAAATCGGTCAGATTTATATCATAAGCCTTAATTGGCTGTTTTGGTTGGACTCATGTTTAAGAAGAAATTGAGTTTATTTCACCTTCTTCCCCACTGTGGATTGGTTGGGCTATTGGATATGGCTAAAACCACAAGCCCTCAACATGATTTAATTACTGTTATTCTATCCATAGCAGACTGGACTGATGGTGCGCCCTCTAGTCTAGAGCTTTATACAAGCCGGGCTATGCACAGCTGTATACAATATTCGCACCGATGTATTGTCCATACAGTATTGTACGGAAAACATCTGCCGCGGCTGACATATACGGGGAGAAAATACTCTGGTGTAAATGCGCTCTCAAAGTCAATACAACAGTCAGTTAAACAAGTAAACAAAACTAAGTCAGAATAATGACTGAACAATACTCACTTCTGCATGAAATAAGTTAGCACCGAGAGCCGCGCCCGCCGCTACCGCGCGCGCCGCGCCGCACGCGCTGCGACACACGGACAGAACACTTATTTATTTATTTATTATTCAATTCTTTATAGTACATCTTAATACAAAAATGAAATTTTGACATAAAACAAAACAAACAAAATGCTAATGCTGCCAGCCTTATCGTTAAACAGCGATTTCTTCCAGGCAACCCCAAGCAAGGAGTTAAAATAGAAAATATGTTGAAGAGGCAGTATGGGCTAGAGGCAGTGATAGACAATGTACAGATGAATGGATCAGTGGTAAAGGAGGCGCCAAGTCAGGATTACGTGTAATGCTCTTTGCTTGACACTTAAGGGAATAAAATGAAGTAGCAAAACGTAGCATACATGGTTTTGGGAAGAGAATTCCATAAAAATATTTATCTTTTTGATATCAATAAGGAATTCAAAAAATTATTAGCAAATGCTTATTTCTTATTCGCGCTACGAAGAACAAACAGTAGTCTACTGCAATTTTAAAACGTGCAAAGATTTAACATTTTAACTGTATAAATACAAGAAAAATATTCTTGGTGTAAAACATGGTCGGCCGCTATGGTTTTAGCCAGGCGAGACATCGCCATGGATTTTGGCATAACAGCATTAAACACGAGGTAACATTTAAGGCTACGGAAAAATGATAATAGTCTCCTTAGCCACTCCCATAAGATTATTACAAGTTATGGAATAAATATGTTAAATGTCACCATTTCTTTGGCTGTGCATGTTGTGAGGCTTGCATAATGCACATTGTTTTAGTGTGCTTATCTCGAGAGTGCTCAGTGTTGAGTAACGCTAGCATAACTATTAAAAGTAGGAGAGTTATGTGAGTAAGGTAATATTTTTTAAAGTTTTTTTTATTAATGACAGAGACGTTCAGGTTTACATATACATTAAATTTACTCAATGCTTTTGTAACGAATGGCAAACATCGTCAAAGAAAGTATTTGTTTTATGAGTTTAGTTCTGAAGTTATTGACCATATAAGTTTTAATAAGTTAATTGATTTGCGTAGTGTGTAAACTTTAGGTGTTGCCACTTAGAGCATAGTTGAAGTTGAATGTAGACTTGTTAAGATTACTGAAGTTGTTATTAAAAAATAAAACTTTAGAACGTTTCACACTCATAGTCTTAAGTAAAGTAGATATACTCTGTGTCGTAGGGGTCATATTAACACATAAAGAAAGAAACAAACACTCAGACCGACAACAGAATTTTTTAAACTCATTCAAATTTGTGCTTCGCCGGGAATTGAAACCGGGACTCTCCAATCAGCAGTCCGGCATGACAACCATTACGCTACGCGGGTCGTCAAAATATATCACTTCATTTTTAAATTATTTGTCATTTTCTTAGCAATTTTTGTTGTTTGGAAAGATAATGCATGCTTAGATACAGCCTAGTACATATTAGGTAAACTATACCAAGCGTTTAGTATGTTTGAAAATAAAATAAAACTAAAAGTATAATTGGTAATTGTGCCCATATAGACCAGTGTCGATAATGTTGAAAATGTTAAAAAGTGAAAAAAAAATATAGTAGAATGAAACCTATTGGAAAAGGTAGGGAATATAACAAAAATAAAAGGAAAAATAAATTAGAGGCGATCTGAGGTCGGGAAGGGGGAGGGGGGGGGGTTGGAGCTTTAAAGGGTAAAAAACGGTTTATCTCGATTTCCGGCAAAACTACAGGTCCTATGAAAAAAAGTTAAATGGCAAAGATATAGTTAATAAAAAGATCTACAACTTTTATATTTACACTTTTTTCACATAACCTCAAAATTTAAGTGAAATATTCAAATAACCATGTTTTTGGTTTTTTATTTTTATGTTATACAAATAAAATTATTTTTTCACAAAATTTGGTGAAAACTACCTTTTTATGTCCCAGATATACAGTATTTTTTTCGGTTTAAAATATTTTTTTTTCACCTCATTTTGACTTAATATCGAAAAAGCAGCCTAGTTTTCAATCGAAAATTCTCACGTCAAAATATCTGCTTTTTTTAAAAAGTCGGTATGCTTTTTGTACGTTAAAATCTCTTCTTTCTGATGGTATAAAAAATATACATTACTATTGTAAATGTGCTCAGAAAATGCAAATAATGAAAACTCGAATCCCAATTTTTTCAATCATTATTACGAAATGAAATGAAATGAAATGAAATGAAATGAAAATACTTTATTGTTGACTGTTTACATACATACAGTTAGATGTTTAAAATTATTATAAGAGTTTAAACAGTCTACCATGCTCTGGCATACAATATTATACTTATTACTAATTAAAATTAAAGTATAAAATAGTTTTATTTTAAGATCCGCTAAGAATATTCTTAACGGATCATCGGCTTTTGATGCCTACCCACCACTGGGTCAATGAGAGAAAAAAAGCCGGCGGAAAAAAAAACTCTCAGGCATTGTTTAGAATTAATATTTTACGCGGAAGCTCCCCAAACCATTTTAATGCACGTCATCAAAAAACTCGTTTATACTATAGTAAACTTTTTTTATAAGCCATTGCTTTAGTTCTCTTTTAAATTTATTACCTGATAATTGTTTGAAATGTCTGGGTAATTTATTGAATATTCTAATAGCAAATATGTATGTACTATTTTTGAAAATCTGACATTTCACTTGAGGTAAATATAAAGCGTCACTATCTTTCTGCCTCGTGGGTACATCTCTTATGCGCATGTTTATTTGTGTTACGAGTGTTGTGAAACAAAATAACAGTGCGAAAATATGATTTTTCAGCTTGCCTTCAAAGTACCATTGGTCGCGTTCTGGTAAAGAAGCCATCGCTTTACTTGAATGTCTGACTGACTTGACTGACTGATTACTGACGACTTACTGACTACCTATTATTACTCGTCTAGTTCCAACGAAACTGGAAAAACGTCATGCAAAAATTTAACTTGACTCTGCCAATATGCACAGTTTGTGATGCTATAATTTAATAATAAAAACAACGGGTTGCACTCCGGTAGTGCCAGCAGAAGTGATAACGTTAGGGAATAATTTCGCAGTAATTGCTTTTATTATCAGTATTATTTTTCATCTAGTATTTACAGTAGGTTTTCATCTAGTATTTTTATGAAGTACTAACTCATTTTCTTTCATTATTTCTTCGTCACTTTTTTCATTAATAGGTGCACTTTGTTCAATGTCCATATTTTAAATACTTGATATAAACGAATTTCACAAGTATAGACAGTCGAGCCGCTGTCACCCCTCCGTCATACGAATATTCGATCAGGCCACGTGTCCTGACGCGAGTTTAACATTTTTTACCTATCCCAAAAAAAAGTGCACAACGCCGCTAAAGAAGTTTTCACTTCAAAAAAAAAAGAAAAAAGTGCGTGCCCTCACCTGGCGGCGGCGCGGCGCGGGCGCGGGCGGGGCGCGCGCGGGGAGCGGGGGGCGCGGGGGGCGCGGCCGCCGTGCGCGCCCGCTTGGCCGGCTGCTTCTTGCTCTCTGTTCAGAACACATCTTTATGTCGTCTGCTATCTCTTGTGTTTTCTTTTACAATAAACAGTCGATATATAGTAGTCGTAGAGACACACTCGCAGCATATAAGTGGCACCGGCAAAGGAAGGCATAACGACAGCGATATGCCTTGTTTCACTTTCATTTGCTAGGCGACCACGCGCGTGTCGTACGTCAGTGATGCCTAAGTACGCAGTCGAAAAAAGTAAAAATTACACATAAAACTTGTTTGTGTCACACTTCCATTGAGCATATGTTTATCTTAATATAATAACGCATATTTATTATACCTTAAGGCTATTATTGTTATTTTAATCAATTTTGTTTGATTTACCATGGCATGCAAGATATGTATCTACTTTCACTCTCGCGGAGCCTCTATAAGCAAGATGTACCCAGTAACTAATTTGTGACTTATTGTAACGCTCTAGAATTATTTTTCAATACACGTTATTTCGTAAATCTAAAATCGTAAAATTTTACAGTCTTAATATAGTCATCGAAACAGAAGATGAAAAGTAACAATAAAATTTAACAAGATAACAACTAACCTTTGGCATCAGATATATCTACGTTGGTCCTCTTCTTCCGACCGCTCTCTTGAGGAGCCTCCTTCTCAACAACCTTCTCAGCTGCTGCTGCCTATTAAAATAAATTAAAATCGTTAGTTACATTCTTTTTTAAGATATTAAATTAAAGACCCTTTCAAACCGCTTGCGTGATCTTCTAAACAAAAACACCTTACAACAATCAATAAAACTTCCTAAATCTATTACAAAATCATGCTTTTCTGTCATCTATCTATAACCTACATCTAAAAAATGTCCCCTGAAGAGGTTTACACAGTATAAAATATGCTATTATTGAGTGACCCAGCAATATTTAAAGTTAAACATTTGTATTAATAACCCGCCACATTGTTTATTTACAAAATAACTCAAACCATTTCAAATATCTCAATGATACTATAGAGAACGAAACTCACCTTTTTCCCTCTCACTGGTTTTTCTTCAACAACAGTTTGCGCCGCACTTCTAGTAGTTTTCCTAGGCTCTACAGCGGTCTTAGCTTTCTTCTCCGTGCGTTTAGCGTTACTCGCATCTCCAGCACCTTTTGATTCACTCTTCGCCTTCCCAGTCTTCTTCACCTCCTTATCTTCATGCACAGTTGTCTTTGTGCTTCGAGTTTGTTTGGTCGCCTTTACGGGTACTTCCTTTGCGGGCGAACTATCTTCTGGTTCAGTGTTCTTCCTTTTCCGACCGCGTCCGGCAGTCTTAGGAGGCGAATCTGGGACTTTACTGGTCTTTTTATCACTTTCTGGTGCTACTTGTGTTTTTCTACCTCTGCCAACCGTTTTCGGTATAGATTGCTCTAAAGTTGCTTTACGTACCCGAGTCTTAGCACTAGCTTGTACTACGGTTTCTTCAGCTTTCGTTCGACGACCGCGCCGAGTCGTTTCAGATTCTACGCTGGACTGAGGAACAACAGTCTTGCCTCGCGTTTTCGTGGCTTTCTGCTCCTCTATCGCTTTACTTTCTGCAACTTTACGCCCTCTCTTAGTTTGTGCGTTGTGTACCTCTTTAATATTTTGTGCGGATTCATTCTCAACGGTCTTCTTCGTTCTTCTTGTTTGTACGACAAGTATTTCGATGTCCATGCTGTTGCCTTTAGATTCATCTTTGACTATTGTTTTGCGTGTAGTGCGTGATGGTTGGACTGCGACCTGAGATTCGTCCTTAGACGCAGCTTTGGCAATGGTTTTACGTGTTTTACGTACAGGTTCGACTTCAACCTTAGACTCTTGAAGAGATTCGATCTTGTTATTGCTTTTGGATTTTGGTTCAGTTACAGCTACTGCTTTACGCTTGGCTTTAGCTTGTACTTGTTGCTCGACTACAGAACCCTCAGTTTCTTTAGTGCGTCTCGTGGCTCGCGGCTTTAGTTTTGGAGACGGTTTGACAACTACAACACTGCTTCGTCTTACTTTAGCTCTAGTGTTCTTTTTGGGAGTAACTATTTTGACTTCCGCACTAGCTTGCAACTTCTGTCCTCTTGTCGCTCGCGTCTTCTTTGGACTGGGGTTAACTACTTCCTGTTCCAGTTTCGTATTAGCTTTGCCCTTTCGTGTAACCTTATGCGCTGCAGGTTTGGGGCTGATAACTGGAGGTTTCTTAGTAATAACGATTGAAGATCGCCGTTTCTTTACATTCGGCTCCTGCTTTTCATTAATTGATTTTCTTCCTCGTACCGCATTCACTGGAGTGCTTTGGGCTGTTTTCGCCGAGCGTGTCTTCTTAGGTGATGGGTTAGCAGTCACAATAGAATTTTCCTTTTGATTCTTCGCTTCTTCAATCGCCTTGGCTTTAAGGAATTGTTTGCCTTTAGGAGACTGTTTGTTTTTAGGCGACTGCTTGGTTTTCGGTGACGATTGTGTTTCTGGTCTGTAAATATCAAATAGCATAAGTAAAATAAACGTTTAGTTTAACAAAAAATTAAATAAAAAACATCGAATAACATACCTAATTATAGTGTCGATCTCTAGTATTTTCTCGGCTGATATCGGCGACATTCGACCGATCTCTGAAGCATTCATTGTAATGTTCACGCGACCTTTCACCGGGGTCGAATGTACCACTGCCCTCTTCTTTATAGGCAATTGCTTGGATCTTGAAAACCGGTCATTGGTGTTGTTGATGGAGGCTTCTATTAAAGAACGTTTTTTTATCGGCAAAGTGTGAGCACCGTACAGTTCCGAAGCCGACTTCTTCTGCGACGAGTGATCATTTTCATTCCTAATCATCGAACTATTTCTCGTTCTACTGATAGTCACCTGAGTAGTAGTACCCTCGACAGTATTAGTAGATAGTTTTTGCAGCTCTCGCGCCAAAATCATTTTCGAATTGTTCTTAGACTTATTCGGTGACGATTTCCTTCCCTTAGAAGTAGACGCCTCCGGCTCAGCGTTTCTCTGTACTCTACTTTGGAGCTCCTTTTCGAGCCACTCTTGAACATTTTCCGTTATTTGGCTAATCGAGTCATGTAAGGATTTAAGCCCCACCTTCTTATTCTTCTTCTTTCCTACCCTGTTTACGGTGAAACTTTTAGCTTTTATGTACGTAGCTCTTATCGGATGGCGTCCCATGAGCTGATCGAAAGTGCTATCGGTGTTCTCTGGTTCCTGGAACAACTGTTCGACGCCGCTCACATCACTAAGATTGTTCAACTGCTTCTCCTGTCTGAACATCTGTTTGACACCTCTTACGTCACTCAAGTCGTTTCGCGGGGAACTGCGCGTTTCTCTAAATAGATTCCTCACTCCTCTGACATCATCCAACTCGTTTCTAGGTGACTTATCCTTCTTTTTCTGTGATTGGAACAGAGACTTAACTCCTGATATCCGCCGTAAGTCATTTTTGGGTGACGCAGCAAAGACCTCCTTGACTCTGACATCACTCAACCTATTGCGAGGCGACTTCGCAAATACGGCCTTAACTCCTGTCACTTTCGTCAGATCATTCTTAATTGACTTCCTCGTCGGCGGCGTTCTTAGTAAGGCTTTGACTCCACTAACTTTGCGCAAGTCGTTTTCAGGCGTGCTCTTTTGGAAGAGACGCTTGATGCCGGTCATGTTTGGACTGCTGCTCGGAGTGTTCAGCGGGCTAACAAAAACTTCGGGTGTAAAAGCTTCGGTATTATTTATCAGAGAAGTATCTGGAGTCGTCCCGACGACCGCTATGGTGGAACGCGTTTGTCTTACGGGACGAACATCATCGTCTTCAAACAGCTGTTTTCTCGAGAATTCGGTCATGCTCTGCGACAGTTTTCTTTTAACTGGACTGTTGAACAGCTGCTTCACGATATCTGATTCATCCAGGTTGTCGATTAGCGAACGTTTTGACTTGGGCTTCTTGGCCGTTGAGTGCTTATTCTTAACACCCTCCGGTACCAGTTTAACCGCACTAGTAGGTGTTACTATTCCCTCGTCATCCTGGGAATTATTGTCTCTCCGATCAAAGTTAGCTGTAATGTCTCTGCCCCGCAGCGAACGTCCTAAATTCAACGATCTGGACATCCAGGATTTCTTAGGTTCAGAATGTAGAGCCCCAATAGTTTTTCTCTTCATGTTCCGTTTAGGTGGGGATCTTAATTTGAGCGAATGTTGACTGGCATCCAACAGACTTTGGATGCTTAGAACAGGGGTGCTGGCTTCCACGGGGCTATGTCGGTTCTCCGGCGTGTGCATGCCGACGGTCGAAGGACTGTCGGATTTTGACGAAGGCGTCTCGTTGACGGATATATTTTTGCGAACCACTGGACTCGATTGGCTGACTCTAGTCAGTCTCTTAGAAGACTTAGGAGAATCCTCCTCCCCTTCAGTAAGAAGTACATCGCTGTCGTTGATTCGCGAGCGGCTCTTCGATGCTCTCGATATCCTTGTACTATCGTAGGTTATCTTCGTTGCGTCCATCGTATTCTCGGGTGTAGTTACAATATCTGACGTTAAAGAGGATTTGCCGTCCATAGTCGTAGAGACTACTAACCCACGGCTTCTTTTGCGACCAGTGGAGCCTCGTACTGAAAAAACGGCCGTGGAATTGCTTCTCGATTCATACGGTGTACTGGATCCGAGCACAGGCGTATCATAAGTTGCATTACTGCTAACGGATCCGGCCGAATTATAAATGGAGCCGGATCGATTGGACAAAGAATCGTTTGAATTTATTGACACGAGATCGACTATCGAGTAGGATTCCAAATTATTGCTTGCTCTTGGGCTCAGAGTTCGCGTTAAACGAGCCGAGCCATTACTGGTGCGAGTGGGGTTCAAGCTCTTCGTGGTGCGACGCGAGTAAGAAGAAACATCTGAAGCGTCGGACTTCTCCAGTGCTTTCTTGATCATTTTAATGCCGCGCGGAGATTTCTCCAACTGTGAAGATTCGTTCCTAACAGACCTCCGTGTGAATGTTGGGTACTCCGTAATGGATGTTCCCAAGGACCTCTCCAGCATGCGATCCGTGCGACTGGATGACCTCGGCGTGGGTGTTTTTGTATTCGAGCTGTCAGAGTACCGCAAAGTGCACTCCGTTTCTGAAGTGTCGCTTATGGAGTAGTTTTTGGTCGGATCGTCGACTAACATGACGTCGGATGAACGATTGTGACTTGTACTTTCTAGGTTACTCAGATCGAATTTGATAGATTCTGATTTCCTACTACTCTTCTTTGCGCTGGGGTCTTTGAGTGCAGATTTCTTTGGACTCGGCAGTGAAGGTGAAACCAATGAGCTTCTACTGGTTGATCGTCGCGTTGTGTTACTTCGGGTAAGGCTGGATGGTGTTTCGGAATCCGTAATTTCTATCAATGATTCCTATAAAAATAAACAAAGGATTAGATTTACTTACTTACATAGGTGGACGACAAATTTTCTTTTATTCGTTTTATTAAGATGTTTATGAGAGTTCTTTATGGATGTATTTATGAAGTAAACAACCTTACACAAAAATATAGTACGATTCATAACTGTCATAAACAACACATCTTTGACTTGATAATGACCTAAGTAGTAACCATTTTATTGCCCTAAAATTAACCCTAGACCTAAATGTCCATGACATAAGAATTCCAAATTGATTACATAAATATGATCGCAATGACGATCTTAGGTACTTACATTCTCGCTCACATATTTGTCAGACGCCCTATTGCCTTCAGATGTTTTCTTCCGTCCGTACATACTGCTTCTTGTGGGGGTGGGCCTCGCACTTGAGGTTCTCCCGCTGGACCTTGTGGCCTGCTTGGGCGTCTTCGGCACGGGGCTGGGCTTCTTCACCAGGAACGAGGGACCCTTCCCTTGTGCGGGACTCGGCTGCTTCGACTTGGGCGTGTGACGGGTCATCAACATTATGGCCGCCTGTTTCGTTGAATCTACCAGAGAATGCCATAGGATGTTGGTTAGATTTTTCAAGTAGTTTAGGCATTCCATGTTATATTAGTACAAACAAATAATATTGTTCTAGATTAGGTTTCCATTTACATGCTCCAAATTGCATATCATTAAAATATGCTACGAAAATAAATTTAATATTTAATAATTTGATCAACAAAAAAGGTTTTCAGTTCTTATTAGTAGGTCGAATTCGTTTTGATTTTCGTTTTTGTTTTTTTTTTCGTATTTCGATTCGTATTTCGTTCAGTGTTGTCTAATTCAGACTGTTTGGTATAGTTGCCACCAGATAAAATTGATACTAAGATAATTAATCTATGAAGTTATTTAAGAATTGTTAATCTTATTGAGGGTAAGCTTGCAATAGTTTCTGACAAGCCGAGTCATCGCTGCCATATTAAAAAGTCGTGATCTTAGCGCCGCGAAGTAAGGACGTACTCAGGAGTGTGGGCAACGCTAGCCAAATTAGCACCGTGCAGTTTTACGGCGGGGCACGGGTGCTTTCCTCCTAGTTTTCCAATCGGTCCGAGTGTGGATTATTAAAAGTATACGCGCCTTCACGGGAAGGTTTCGGTCGCGTAATCATCAGAACTGAAGTGAGTGTAGTGTCGTCGACGGTGACTTGGGCCCCCGTGGCGGCCATTTCGAGTAAGGGTGCACCGACCACGCGGAGTGTGAGTGAGGCCAGGTTCCCTCGACAAGACGTATTTACTCAGGACCCCATTAGATTTTCCGTAGTATATACTTTAGATTTTATGATTTTTGTTCCCTACTTTATTTTGGGTAACCCAACCCCCTTTTACCTATAACTACTGACTGACTGGTGACCGCTTTACTGCGCCAGTACTCTGCTTTCCTCGGTAAGTAAGCTCACTAGTCAGTTCTAATATCATACTGTCTTTACGTGTGTCCGTTTTCTTTTTGGGCTTGTGGCGTCGGGCCGCCGACCCGCGTTGTACGCCACAGCGCGTGGTAGCAGAGCGTGGTTTGGATAACCATAAACGGTTACCGCTCGTTTAATATTTCGGTACATAAACGGTACACGTACGTAATTAGTTAACGTTTATTCGCGTTAATTATAATAATATACTTGATTGTTCTTCAGTGTTTAGTGTTAGACAGTGTTTTGTGCATAACTCACACGGGTGAGTCTGGGTTATTATACATTTAATAGTGAATTGTGAAATTACGTATCTGCAGGTATAGGTTATTGCGTATCTTGAAAATAGTAAAAGTAGGTAGGTATTGTCGTGAAGGATTATTGCTTGCGGCTGATCCGTTTTAAGTTCAATGTCAAGGTTATTCAGGTAAGATAACATAATATTTTTTTGTTTGTTGCGGTTTAACAATTTAGTTTGAAATAATCGGTTATTATTTTGTGCGAAATAAATTAGTGTTGTTTCGATTCAGATTTAGATTTTTATCGATATTTTGAAACTGTAGGTTTTGGAATGATATTAGTGTTGTGAGTTTACGTTATCGATATTTAGTGTTGTACCGTGCCGTTATCGATAAATAGTGGTGTATCGTTTGTTATCGATATTTTTTCGGAAAATATTTTTATTCGTACATTTAAATAGTTTATTTTCCTTTTGTGATAATAATGGCTAGTAAGAAGCACACTGCTCGGATAGCAGGTGTATTACGATGGCTCGGCTCGGCTGTTTTAAATATTTCGCGAAAAGATAGAACTCAGGCTTTATTGGCTCGGTATGAGTCCTTGGATGGTCAGATGGCTGACCTGTACGATGCCTATCGGTCCCTATTGGAACTGGGGCTGGAGTCGGAGGCCATGGATAAATTAAATTCGGATATTAATCAGGCAGATGATTTAGCAGATCAGATACGGCAAGCTGTCGGTTTATTGAAAGCGTCATCGGTTTCTGACACAGGTTCCACTTCGGTGTCAGACGCTTCGGCAGCACTGCTCAGCAGGTTGCCACTGCTCGATTTACCCCATTTTAGTGGTGATTTAGGACAATGGGTAGCTTTTAATAATTTATATGATAGTTTGGTACATTGCCGTAAAGATTTAACACCCGCTCAGAAGCTAGCATATTTAATGGCTTCACTCACTGGTGAAGCTAAGGGTTTGGTACAGCATTTAGAACTTATCGATGGTAATTATGATATTGCTCGTGACCTACTCAAGCGGAGGTACCAGAATGTTCGGCGCATAGCAGACAATCACGTGTCTGCCATTCTCGGTCTACCTAGGATTTCCGGGGCACAGGCCCTACGCATTAGAATTCTTAATCCGCTTTTAATTGCGGTGAACGGTTTAAAGGGTTTAGATTTGCCTGTTGGTAGTTGGTCATTTTTGTTGTTACATATAGTTTTAGGAAAGTTACCACATGAGCTACGGAACCGCTTCGAATTAGAATACGGTGGGGACTCCGCCACTTGTCTCCCGGCGTTTGATAGTTTAGTTTTGTTTTTAGAGGACGAGTGTCGCCGTGCAGAAAACGTTCCCCCACCGGGGCCTCCTGTGGTTGCGTCTAGACCTAGATCGATAAATGTTGAACGTCGTCAACCTGTTAGGTTTCGTGAGGTGCCTCGGGTACTCACTGCTACGGCTGCGCAGGTGCAAGAGTCCCGCTGTGTTTATTGCCGTGATCCCGGCCACGGTGTTTCAGGTTGTTTTCAATTTAAGCAGATGCGTTGGCAGGCTCGGCGCAATATCGCCCGCCAACGAAATTGGTGTTATGGCTGCTTAGGCAATCACCGTATATTTGAATGTCGTTCGGTACGACCCTGCGTGCAGTGTGGAGGTAAACATCATATTTTACTCTGTGGTAACCGCAACGGATCTCCACAACTGGCTGCTCCGGCTCGTGTGTCGGAAAACCCCCCCGGTTCGGACAGGGGTGATAGAGTTACAAACGAGAACTGGACAGGAGGTGTTCGGTATTGTAGGTCTCGCCGTGGCTCAAGGGTTCCTCAACAGTATGGTCGACGCCAGTATAGTACTTATGGTCAACGGCAGTCACAGGCCTGCACGGGCGGGGGTGATCGCAGACCTCGTGCTAGTACCCATGCTACGGCGGACGAGGAACCTATAGACGGTTGTCGTACGCCGCTCCCTTTTTCAGAATGGCCCCGTTTGGAGCAGCGACTGCGGCCTTTACGTCAACAACGTATGAATGAGAGGGCCAGCCCCCCTCCACTACATAATAATAATATGGCACAGGAGTGTTGACTCCTTCCTGCAGCTGCTCCCGCATCACCTCAGGCACCCCTTACAGTTTTGTTGCCCACAGCTCAGGTTCGCGTCGGTTCACATCGGAGTGAACAGGTAACCACGCGTGCAATTTTAGATTCGGGTTCTCAGGGGTGTATTGCGTCGACACGGTTAGTGGAGCAGTTACGGTTGCAGGTTCAGGACGGTGTCGATTTTATTCGTGGGATAGGTGGAATCAAGGTGTCCGGCTTAGTGGGTCAAGTCTCACTCTCCTTTTCCCCCATTTTATTACCTCGGCCGCGTATCATGATGTCGGCTATTGTTATGGATAATATTTTAGGGCGGCACCCGCTTGTTTCTTTGCCACCAGGTGTTGTAGCTTTAACTAAAGACTTATCTCTGGCTGATCCAGAATTTGATGTTCCAGGACCTATAGATTTGCTACTGGGTGCTGATGTCCTTGGACTACTGCGATTGGGATGCAGTAAGCTGCTTCAAGCAGGAGGTCTGTCGGCTGTCCCGACTGACCTGGGTGACGTTATTTTTGGTCCAGTACACTTGTCGTACCCTCCACGAGGGGATGATAACTTACAAGTTGGTCTCTCTCTCGCTGAAGCGGTTCAGCGATTTTGGGAGATAGAGGAGCCCCCTAGTGCACCTCGTGAAAACCCGGATCACCTGGAGTGTGATTCATTCTTTCAGAATAACACTGGTCGGCTCCGTTCAGGTCGGTTTGTCACGCGGTTGCCTTTCATGCCGTCCAGGCCGCTTCTTGGTCACTCCCGAATGCTAGCAGAGAAGAGGTTAGCTTCCATGGAGAGACGAATGAAGCGAGACTCGGCCTTCAGAGAAAAATATGTAGATTTTATGCGGGAGTATTTAGACTTGGGCCACATGTCTGTTTCGAAATTTGATTGGCGTTCACGGGAACATTATTTTATCCCTCACCATGCGGTGTTTAAGGCAGGGAAAATTCGGGTTGTATTTGATGGTTCCGCTCCTACTTCTAACGGTGTTTCTCTAAATCAATGTTTGTATGCGGGTCCCAAACTTCATCGTGACATTTCGGATATTTTGACGAGCTTCCGCCGACATCAGGTCGTTTTTGTAGCGGACATTAAAATGATGTTTCGTCAGACGATCATTCATCCAGATGATCGTAGGTATCAACTCATTTTATGGCGAGAGGATTCCTCCAAACCAATTTTAGTTTATGAATTGAATACAAATACGTACGGTCTCAAGTCAAGCCCCTTTATTGCTATTCGGTCCTTGTTGGAACTTGCAGATCGCGAACGTATAAATTTTCCCCGGGCATCAGCCATCTTGTCGAAAGATGTATATGTCGATGACATATGTACCGGTGCAGCCAGTGAAAGAGAGGCTCTAGTTCTCCGAGATGATCTGATAGGAATTTTGAGGGCTGGTGGATATGAGTTGAGGAAATGGGTATCCAACTCACAGGCTCTCCTTGCCGGTCTACCAGAGGAGCACCAGCAGGACCCTCATCTTTTCCAGAATATAGACAATCCGGATGCTGTTGCTGTCCTTGGAGTACAGTACCAGCCGGTACCAGATGTCTTTACGTTTCGTGTGCAAGATTTGGATGTATGTAAGGCCTGGACGAAACGATTGGTACTCTCGACTGTAGCACGAATATTTGATCCAAATGGATGGTTGACACCGGTTGTATTTTGGGCTAAGTGTTTTCTTCAAAAACTCTGGCTAGAAGGAATTCCTTGGGACGCTCCCCTCGTTGGAGATTTATTATTGGCGTGGTCACGATTTGTTTCTTCTCTTTCGGATATTCAATTTGTTAAAATAAATAGGCGCTTCGTGCCTCAAGGTAAATCTTATGTCAGCCTTCATGGCTTCTGTGACGCGTCGGAGAGTGGATATGCGGCCGCTGTGTATATTCGCGCTGTTGACCGGAATGGAAATGTGACGGTAAAATTAGTAATGGCAAAGAGCAAGGTTGCTCCCGTTCGTTCAAGGCTTACAATCCCTAAGTTAGAGTTGTCAGGAGCTGCTCTTCTGACTCGTCTTCTCAATCATTTAGTGTCCACTTTAGGTCAAGTTGTGGAGATTGAGAAGGTGTTTGCATGGACCGACAGTCAGATAGTTCTCTGTTGGTTAAGAGCGTCCGTCCATGCCTTGGAAGTATTTGTCGCAAATCGTGTATCTCAGATTCAGAATTCAGCAGCTGCCATCAAATGGAGGCATGTACCTGGAGACCTCAATCCTGCTGATTGTGCCTCACGCGGCTGTGAGTCTCCAGTGTTGTTGGACCATCCTCTGTGGTGGGGACCAGCCTGGCTTTGTGAGCCAGAGGGTTGCTGGCCCCATGATTCTGTGGACAACGTTGAACCTCTTCCAGGTTTACGAGTTCTTGCTATTCAGAAGGAGCGACCGCAGGTTATGAACACCTTGTTGGAACGGTTTAGCTCTCTTGATAAATTATTAGGTGTCACAGGGTGGATAAGAAGGTTTATTTATAATCTTAGGCATAGATCTGATAGGCGATCGACTTCAGTGCTTACTCCTGAGGAGCGATGGGAAGCACTGAAGTTTTGGGTTCGATCAGTCCAGGCGGAAAATTTTGAATCAACCCTGTCTAGTTTACGGGACGGGCGTGTAAAATTAAAGGGTGCTATTGCACGGCTGAATCCCTTTATTGATGAGGAGGGCCTGGTTCGAGTAGGAGGACGGTTGAGGAATGCCGACATGCCTTTTGAGACTCGACATCCCCTTCTACTGCCCAAGGATGGTGCCCTTGTTAATCTTATAATCTCCGATCGGCACGTGAAAAACTCTCACGCGGGATTAAATACACTCCTAGCAATCTTGCAAGTGCAATTTTGGATTTTGTCGGCTAGGAGAGCAATAAGAAAGATTATTTTTCGTTGTATACCTTGTTATAGATTGAAGGCAGCAATCGTGCAGCCTCAAATGGGTGACCTGCCTCCAGATCGAGTGAAAGCCTGTAGACCTTTCTCTGGAGTAGGTACGGATTTTGCAGGTCCATTCATAGTTAAGTCCTCCTCGTTACGGAATGCTAAGACATCCAAGACCTACCTGTGCGTATTTGTTTGCCTTTCTACGAAGGCCGTACACCTGGAGGTAGTGTCCGCTCTTAGCACCGAGGCTTTTATCGCATGTTTCACTCGTTTTGTCAGTCGTCGTGGGTTGCCGAGGTTGATTCGGTCCGACTGCGGGACGAACTATAAGGGCAGTGATAGGTATCTCAAGGAAATTTATAAATTTTTGTCTGAAAATCAAGATTCCTTAGGCTCGGCTTTATCTCAGCGTGGTATTGATTGGAAGTTCGATCCACCCGCTTACCCGTCTTGGGGTGGTATTTTTGAGGCGGTTGTAAAAGTCGCGAAGACACACCTTCGGAGGGTTATAGGCGAAACGGTGCTCACTTTTGAAGAACTGGCTACTGTTTTTTGTAAAATTGAAGCCGTTCTGAACTCGCGACCTCTTTGTCCTGTTTCATCGGACCCAAATGACTTGGAGGCTTTGACCCCCGGTCATTTTTTGATCGGTGGTCCTCTTACTGCTGTACCAGAATATCCCTTTCAGGATACTCCACTTAATCGGTTAACGCGATTTGAGATGCTGCAACAATTGACTCAGAGTTTTTGGCGTAGGTTTAATTTAGAATATTTACATTTGTTGCAACAGCGCGTTCGGTGGTCGGATAAGACCGACCCACCTAAAGTTGGTGACCTCGTCCTAGTTAAGGAGATGAATATGCCTCCCTTGTCGTGGAGACGGGGTCGAATTTTAAGGCTATTCCTAGGCGCGGACGGTACTCCGCGTGTTGCAGAGGTCCTAGTGGGGAATTCTATTTTAAAGCGAGCAGTGGCAACTCTGTCCCGATTACCAGTTGTTTAGATTTCTTGTTTCTTGGTAATCCGGCTTCAGTCTCAGCCAGGTACTGCCTGGCTGGGGCGGGGGACTGTTTGGTATAGTTGCCACCAGATAAAATTGATACTAAGATAATTAATCTATGAAGTTATTTAAGAATTGTTAATCTTATTGAGGGTAAGCTTGCAATAGTTTCTGACAAGCCGAGTCATCGCTGCCATATTAAAAAGTCGTGATCTTAGCGCCGCGAAGTAAGGACGTACTCAGGAGTGTGGGCAACGCTAGCCAAATTAGCACCGTGCAGTTTTACGGCGGGGCACGGGTGCTTTCCTCCTAGTTTTCCAATCGGTCCGAGTGTGGATTATTAAAAGTATACGCGCCTTCACGGGAAGGTTTCGGTCGCGTAATCATCAGAACTGAAGTGAGTGTAGTGTCGTCGACGGTGACTTGGGCCCCCGTGGCGGCCATTTCGAGTAAGGGTGCACCGACCACGCGGAGTGTGAGTGAGGCCAGGTTCCCTCGACAAGACGTATTTACTCAGGACCCCATTAGATTTTCCGTAGTATATACTTTAGATTTTATGATTTTTGTTCCCTACTTTATTTTGGGTAACCCAACCCCCTTTTACCTATAACTACTGACTGACTGGTGACCGCTTTACTGCGCCAGTACTCTGCTTTCCTCGGTAAGTAAGCTCACTAGTCAGTTCTAATATCATACTGTCTTTACGTGTGTCCGTTTTCTTTTTGGGCTTGTGGCGTCGGGCCGCCGACCCGCGTTGTACGCCACACAGACTGAACGTTTGATAAACAGAGGCAATTTACTTTTTGCCACTGCACTGCAGATAACACTGAAACTTGTTTTATTGATAAGGCCTGTCGCAAAACTAAACTTCAAACGTTAGAATATTAATAAGAAACAAAAGCTTAATATTATTAGCATACCCATTAAATACAATTCCATGTTTATCATCTCCATTTTAATCTAATAAAGAAAACTAAATACCTATTGATAGATAGAACTTTGAGAAACAGCTTTGGACCATGAAAGAAAATTTAGACACCCAATAGCGTAAAGGCACTTCATTTTCCATCATTCATCGCGAAATTGATAAATAGTATACCTATGTATTGTAAAGATATTTTAAAAGTAAAACAATAAAATTGACAGGCTAATAAAATCGCCCGCATAAAATGTACTCAGAGACAGCAGACGGTGCAGTAAAACAAACATAGATACAGCCCATTTGCATAAACACGATTACTCATTTATTTGCATTGCATGAATGTATCACTTTGTTGAATCAGTGGTTACCTAAAATTCTTTTTATTTTTTGTTGTTTTGGCTTCTTCAATTCGAAATTATTTCCAGTAAAACGCTTACAATCGTAGGTAAATTGACTAAATTTATATGTCTTTTTAGAGGTATTTAATGTGTTAAGCGGTATAATTGGTTCAATTAAAGTCAGTAGCAATAAACAATAATTGGCAAACTTCTTCTTAAGTCTATTTAGACTCTAAACAGACTATTCTACTATCTTGATAAGTAAAAGACATTGAATAACAACATGCAAATAGTAAATTGCAGGGCAGATTTATCTGTTTGAAATATTGTTCTAATAGATATCTACTATACGACTACTATGATATAGATGTTTACTTAAATCATTGTGCGTAGTTCAACCAGAAAAGAGCCACTATAAGTTGAATCCAGTTGTTTATTTTCATTATTTACATGTGTAGATGGATTCATGACAAAAAGAATCCCAGTGTGGCGCTATGAGTGTGTAGTGTAAAAAACATGGCGCTTACCCATTTTCAATGGCGCTTGTATCTTGGTAACTTTCATTTTTTGAGCGCTCTGCGCTTTTTTCAGCACCACCAAGCGTAGAGGTGTAGGTCCATACCTCTTCTTCTCCGAGACCACCTTCCTTACATTCCTCAACGGTGTCAGTGTTTTATTTTGCGTCCTTTGTGGAGTTTTCACTGCCTTCTTTTCGGGCGATTTCGCCGGCGTTCTCGTTCTTCGTTCGTAAGCAGTCAAGAGAGTCACTTCTGTTTTTTCTGGTGACTTCCCGGGCGTTCTTATCGACTTGCGAGTTTGGATCGGTGACTCGACCGGCGTTTTTGCAGGGGACCTAACTGGAGTTTTCGCTGGTGATCTCACTGGCGTTTGAGGCTTAGTGGCACTCTTCCGAGGGCTGGATTTCCTCGATTCGATCCAGAGCGTAGCTTTGGTCGGGTTGGACAGCTTTGCCAGGGTATTTCTAGGGCTGCTCACTTTGCGCCTGGTTTTGTCATTGTTTTCCATCAACTCTGAAAAGGTGTTGCTGTTTTTGGAAGTCCTTGGTCTCTTGTTAGGAGATAAACTTGAGGCTGCATCTGTAAAGAACAGAATTTATTGTATCTGCAAAATCCTTTCTAGAATGGATTTAATTTAAATGCGCAATGAATACTCACCACTCAAATCACTGGTATCTCTTCTTTGCGGCTGTACAATCGCCACTTGCTTGCCACTTGCAGATGCTGTAAAAACCTCAATAGTAAGAAAAATGGTGTATGAGGATAATAATATATGTACTTCATGCTTAATTTTTATCAAACCATTATTATCTGAACATATATTCATGTTACCACAATGCAGGACCGGTAGTCAAGTTTAAATTTCTGTCTTTGGTTCAGGTATTATTGTTTTACTTCGATATTCAAATAAGGTTTGTATTCATAGAAGGCTCAAAACACATTTTGAAATGAAAAACTGCATACCAGGCATGGAAGCTCTATGTGTGGCCACGATGATGTCCTTAGGGGGTGGTTCACTAGCTCGCCGCGGCGCGCGAACCCTCTGCAAGCGCCTGTGTAAAGCTGCAAAAGAGGCAAACTGTCGTAATAATAGAAGGTAAGTACTTTATTTATTTAAGTGGAGCTGGCAACATTTCAATTCTATGAACACTGTGGCAACATTTCAATTCTATGAACACTGGGCAGCATCTGCTATAAAATAATAATTATCGATACAAATATAACTACTATTATTAAATTACTATTGGTAATTTTCAAATGGAGATCGGTCAGAAAAAGTACTCCCAGCTTGTCGCGCGGCCGCCCAGCGCGATGACGTCACCGTGCCGCAGCGCCGCCACGCTCACTTCACTTGCAGGCTGCAGAGGGCGCTTACCCGGGTGCGGCTGCAGCGGGCGGCGCGCGGCGCGGTCGAGGTACTCCCAGCTTGTCGCGCGGCCGCCCAGCGCGATGACGTCACCGTGCCGCAGCGCCGCCACGCTCACTTCACTTGCAGGCTGCAGAGGGCGCTTACCCGGGTGCGGCTGCAGCGGGCGGCGCGCGGCGCGGTCGAGGTACTCCCAGCTTGTCGCGCGGCCGCCCAGCGCGATGACGTCACCGTGCCGCAGCGCCGCCACGCTCACTTCACTTGCAGGCTGCAGAGGGCGCTTACCCGGGTGCGGCTGCAGCGGGCGGCGCGCGGCGCGGTCGAGGTACTCCCAGCTTGTCGCGCGGCCGCCCAGCGCGATGACGTCACCGTGCCGCAGCGCCGCCACGCTCACTTCACTTGCAGGCTGCAGAGGGCGCTTACCCGGGTGCGGCTGCAGCGGGCGGCGCGCGGCGCGGTCGAGGTACTCCCAGCGCAGCGCGCGGCCGCCCAGCGCGATGACGTCACCGTGCCGCAGCGCCGCCACGCTCACTTCACTTGCAGGCTGCAGAGGGCGCTTACCCGGGTGCGGCTGCAGCGGGCGGCGCGCGGCGCGGTCGAGGTACTCCCAGCTTGTCGCGCGGCCGCCCAGCGCGATGACGTCACCGTGCCGCAGCGCCGCCACGCTCACTTCACTTGCAGGCTGCAGAGGGCGCTTACCCGGGTGCGGCTGCAGCGGGCGGCGCGCGGCGCGGTCGAGGTACTCCCAGCGCAGCGCGCGGCCGCCCAGCGCGATGACGTCACCGTGCCGCAGCGCCGCCACGCTCACTTCACTTGCAGGCTGCAGAGGGCGCTTACCCGGGTGCGGCTGCAGCGGGCGGCGCGCGGCGCGGTCGAGGTACTCCCAGCGCAGCGCCCGGCCGCCCAGCGCGATGACGTCACCGTGCCGCAGCGCCGCCACGCTCACTTCACTTGCAGGCTGCAGAGGGCGCTTACCCGGGTGCGGCTGCAGCGGGCGGCGCGCGGCGCGGTCGAGGTACTCCCAGCGCAGCGCGCGGCCGCCCAGCGCGATGACGTCACCGTGCCGCAGCGCCGCCACGCTCACTTCACTTGCAGGCTGCAGAGGGCGCTTACCCGGGTGCGGCTGCAGCGGGCGGCGCGCGGCGCGGTCGAGGTACTCCCAGCTTGTCGCGCGGCCGCCCAGCGCGATGACGTCACCGTGCCGCAGCGCCGCCACGCTCACTTCACTTGCAGGCTGCAGAGGGCGCTTACCCGGGTGCGGCTGCAGCGGGCGGCGCGCGGCGCGGTCGAGGTACTCCCAGCTTGTCGCGCGGCCGCCCAGCGCGATGACGTCACCGTGCCGCAGCGCCGCCACGCTCACTTCACTTGCAGGCTGCAGAGGGCGCTTACCCGGGTGCGGCTGCAGCGGGCGGCGCGCGGCGCGGTCGAGGTACTCCCAGCTTGTCGCGCGGCCGCCCAGCGCGATGACGTCACCGTGCCGCAGCGCCGCCACGCTCACTTCACTTGCAGGCTGCAGAGGGCGCTTACCCGGGTGCGGCTGCAGCGGGCGGCGCGCGGCGCGGTCGAGGTACTCCCAGCTTGTCGCGCGGCCGCCCAGCGCGATGACGTCACCGTGCCGCAGCGCCGCCACGCTCACTTCACTTGCAGGCTGCAGAGGGCGCTTACCCGGTGCGGCTGCAGCGGGCGGCGCGCGGCGCGGTCGAGGTACTCCCAGCGCAGCGCGCGGCCGCCCAGCGCGATGACGTCACCGTGCCGCAGCGCCGCCACGCTCACTTCACTTGCAGGCTGCAGAGGGCGCTTACCCGGGTGCGGCTGCAGCGGGCGGCGCGCGGCGCGGTCGAGGTACTCCCAGCGCAGCGCGCGGCCGCCCAGCGCGATGACGTCACCGTGCCGCAGCGCCGCCACGCTCACTTCACTTGCAGGCTGCAGAGGGCGCTTACCCGGGTGCGGCTGCAGCGGGCGGCGCGCGGCGCGGTCGAGGTACTCCCAGCGCAGCGCGCGGCCGCCCAGCGCGATGACGTCACCGTGCCGCAGCGCCGCCACGCTCACTTCACTTGCAGGCTGCAGAGGGCGCTTACCCGGGTGCGGCTGCAGCGGGCGGCGCGCGGCGCGGTCGAGGTACTCCCAGCGCAGCGCGCGGCCGCCCAGCGCGATGACGTCACCGTGCCGCAGCGCCGCCACGCTCACTTCACTTGCAGGCTGCAGAGGGCGCTTACCCGGGTGCGGCTGCAGCGGGCGGCGCGCGGCGCGGTCGAGGTACTCCCAGCGCAGCGCGCGGCCGCCCAGCGCGATGACGTCACCGTGCCGCAGCGCCGCCACGCTCACACGAGCGCCGTTCACCAGTGTCTCGCGCTCCGACACCGACTGCACCACCGTCTGCTCACAATTGGGATCTTTAATACAATTTATTCCTTTATGGGTTCAAAATCCTAAAAGATTAGAACACAAAATTAAAATTTTGAATAACCCAGACATTAAACATGATACCAACATTTCAAATTGAACATTAGACAGAGAGAATGTCACTTAAACTTGATGCCACTTGCCTTTGTCACAAAAGTAAGTAAATCTTTAAAAGCTTGTAACTGTGTGGTTTTAAAAAATCAATATTCATGTTCATTGAAATTTATATGACATTAGGGAAACTTTATTCATATTTATAACCCACTTCAACAAAAGGAGAAGGTTTTCAATTTAGTTCATATGTTTTTTGTCATTATCTTTTTATATATTTCTCATTATCTATATTTTTTTCATCATCAATTACTCAATAACACATTTAATTTTGTCAATATCTCCACTAATAATTTGAAAATACATTTGTTTTAAAACTTCTATCATTTTTGTTTTAAGGAGTAGATAAAATTTTCATAGGTAAGACTTGACAAGGCAGAAATTTTAAGTTGAAACTTTTAATATCTATTTGAGTCATCGAACATTTATATGAATGTCATGCATTTTATTAACATTAAAAATAGACACGTACTTGCATACTGTGCACTACAACTGTAGCATGGTGTGGGCTGACAGTGGGCAGCATGATGCGGATGTCACAGGCAGGATCTGAGCCCAGGGTGGCTAACCCCTCTGCCAGTGGATAATACTTCACATCCCGCCCTGCACGGTCCAACACCACCAGCCGACCTCCTGACATCTCTAGATAGGGTTTTTGATATTATGAAACATTGGTGAAAAAAGTTCTTAAAAATGGCAAAAATTATATAACTTTAATAAGAATTGCAGTATTTTATTTTTTGCTTGTTTAAAAGCTACACACAGACAAACAAACAAATACTGAGGACCATAACAATTTTTTTTTATTGACAAACAAATGGTATCACATATAAATCTATTGATTTTTATTTTTTTAAATGTATTGCTCTACATCCTACATTAGAATTATTGGAAGCTTTGGCGGGAAGTCTGAAGGGACAAGTTGTGCTCTATTTTTATTTTCATTTTCTTGGTGTATTTTCGAGTTATATCGGTTGGACTGTAGCAAAGGGTGGGCAGTTTCTGTCTCGATAAAGAATCTCACGGTAAATATTGATCTGAGAGAAAAAGTTTAAAGAATAAAACATGTTTATTTTGACCTATTTGTTATGCTTAGTAAAGAAAATTAAACAAAAAGAAGAAGAAAAAAATTTACCCAAAAACTGAATTTTGCACCTCAATATCTCAGTAAATATTGCTCTGAGAGAAAAAGTTTAAAGAACAGAATATGCTTATTTTAGCATAATCCACAAGATTCAATTTAATTTAAGCCTAAAAATGACATAAAAAAAACAAAATAAAAAAATTTATACCTCAATATCTCAGTAAATATTGAGTTTTTTCGGCTTGGCTCCAAATATCTATCAGACACGTTCTGGTAAAGTAGCCATCACTTTACTTGAACATTTCACTGACTAGACCTGACGGATACCTGACAACTTACTATATATACAGATTGCAATATATACAGATTGCGATGCCATTATTAAAAATGAAATGAAAATATTGAATGGTTGAAAGGATTTTATCCTTAGACTAAGAATAATGTACTTACATACTATAGACAGAGTCCTATTTTTCATTATGTCACGCTAAAGCGAGGTCGAAATATACTTAATGAACTTGTTATAAAAAAATGAGAGCGAGATTTTCTGTCCTTTTCAGTGTAACCACATATTTTGACAGTGCCCTTTAAATAAGTGGCAGACGAACTGTGGAAGTCGGGGTGACTTGTTGTTTTATAATATTTATGTGTTAAAATCAATTCTCACAGCTGTAAATTGTGTTGTATTAAAAGCAAATAACATTTATCGAGTTTCATAATATGGTGAGCTGCAGTATTTTAGGTTGTAAGAGCCGCAGTGAGCGTAAACAGGAAGGCTGTCGGAAGGCATTACATTTTACGCGTAAGTTAAATACTTCTTTTTAAAAATGTACTAAATATGTATTGTTTTTATATAGATATTTAATTACTTTTGTCTTATTAGTCATTCAACGTAAATATAGTGAAATTCGTGAAAATAAACTTATATTTGTTCATTTTAATCATTGTCAAATTCGAAATTGTGTTGTCAGATCTCGAATCAAAATATCCTGCCATTATTACTAAAAAATTAACCATCTTATTGAAATAAATTAATTTTTAACAAAAACAGTGACCATAAATAATAAAATCAAAGATTATGTGTTACCTCATTAGTAGTTAGTTACATTTCAAGCAGGAGGCTCAAATCCCACCTGTTTATATATAACTATTTAAGTGGAGACCAGTAAAATGTTATAGGCTGGGTGCACATTATGAGCATTTTCCCAACATATTAAATTTCACTCAGACAGACTATAAAAAGGTACTCCATACATTTTGTATTAGACATTATGAGAAATTTAACAGACGAATTTCATCTCATGTTGCTGTCATATTTTTTTCAGTTTTCCAATTGACGCTCTAGCCGAAAATAAATGGATTCAGGCTACTGGATGTATTGACTGGCAACCATCAATATAATCCCGAATTTGTTAGTTCCATTTTGAAAGCCATTTATTGACCAAAAGGATAAAGAGAAGATAAATAAAAATAATAATAAAATTGATATAAATGTACATTTTTATAAATTGCATTATAACTAAGTGTTTACTTTTATCTTTGTAATATTTGCATACCTCATTAAGGTAATTATGACATACTAAATATGTATTAACAGCTTTTGTAAACACCCATATTTGTGCAAATAAAAATCTTTGTATTTGTCTTTTATTTTCTCCTATATGTATGTCCTGTAATTTGCTGACCCAATTAACTTTATGCCAGTCAACCAATCTAAACTCACCAACAACCAACCATAATGCACAAGCATATAAATCCTTTCACAGTTTGGTCTGCCAATGTTTATATTTTACTTGTTTCATATTGTAGATTACCAAATTTGGGGGAAAATATGATAAGTGGGTAACACTGGATGCGAAAAAGAGAAGCCAACATAATGGATGGTTACACCGCCCCGCCGTCTTGAGGATTACTGGTCAACGATTTTATCGAATTTAAAAAAATTGAATTATAGGTACTATTTATTTAATTATAGGTTTCAACTTAAATGGGAAAAATAATTATTAAGGATTTCTCTAATATCGAATTCACCTCTAATCATAAAGATAATATTAAGATTAGAAACGTGAAACCAGAGATTTTATTCTGCAATACTTTCAAAACTAGTAGGTACATATCATTTAATTCGAAGAAATTTCCCGCCACTACTTTTAAAATCGAATTATTACTTCAATTACAAGGACATATTTTTATCTGTTAACATAAAGAGGTGCATTCCCAAAAATATCAACAAATTAATATAACAACTTTGTAAATTCACACACCAATTAATTGGAACAAAATTCAAGCCGAACCTATGATGCGTCCCAGCCAAAATGCTGCATAGTCCACACAAACAAAAACTTACCGATGTCAAAATATTGCCTCAGACCTATTAAATATCCACGACATATTCAAATAAACATTAAAACTTTGTATTCGTTTGCTATCCAAAAAATTCCGCACACAAATAATAAAATCAATTTCTTTTTAGCCACGCGCGCATTACAAATCAAAATAATGGCGTCGGTTCAACCACAGGCTGAGGCAACAGACAGAGTTGTAGTCTTGTGTAGTTCGCGAACGACCTAGTTCGGAAGACCGCTCTTTCGTACGAACTACGCGAACTAGGTCGCAGAGAGACCGCTCCTTAGTTCAGTAGTTCCGTTCCGACGCGGCGCGCGGAGCGCGGATTTGTTGTGAGCGAGAGCGGGCACTGACTGACTGACTTGACTCACCGTTTGCCGCGCATGCATTCCTCATCGTTCGTTCATTTTCGCTCTTTAGCTCAGTTCAGTCAGTCAGCGGTGCGCGCGTGGCGAATGTTTTGTTATGGTAAATACAACAAACAATAACTGATAACAGGTAACTACCTTGTATTTGTAATGTTAAATGGTTATTGTTACTATTAAAATACTTAAATATGAAAAATTATGTAGGTACCTATTATTTGCAAAATAATATATTTTTATTTATTCATTATCTATCATAAATAAACACATTCGTAATATTAATACAGCTAATATAATTTTCTTTTCTGCAATCAACTAATAAACGAATCCATTTGCAATATTCATCCACTATATTTTATTAATATACTGAAATAGTAAGTAATTTACTACTGCAAGCTGATTGATGAACATTATAATAATAAACAAAACAGCGCGACGAAGCCATAGAGAAATTAAACACTACGTGGACGAAGCGAACGCCGAACGACTGATCTATTTAACCGGAATTTGTGAAAGGAGCGGACGAACTAAAAGAACGACCTAGTTCGCCAAAGACCGGCGAACTAAATTGATCGCTCCCGGTCGCGAACTAAAATGCGCAAGACTACAGAGTTGACAATTTGTTGGTTGAGCGACAAAGATGGACGACGCTATTCTTTTTTTTTAATTCATTTTATGGCATTGGATAAAATCCTTGCAGCCATTCAATATTTTCGTTTCATTATTCAATAATGGCATCGCACTCTGTGCATATTGCCAGTGTCAAGTATAATTTCTGTATCATAGAATAAATCAGTAACTCGTCTGATATCAGTCCGTCTAGTCAGTCAGATGTTCAAGTAAAGCAATGGCTACTTTACAAGAACATGTCCGAAAGAGTTTTGGAGGCAGGCAAGCCTTAACTAATCTATATGGAAATCAATATTATTTATTCTTATGATCAAGATCAAGGGTGTAAAAGTGGGGATGACTCATAAACTTCGGCTTTATGGCTTTATTAACTAACGAATCTTAGACTAAGAATAATGTACTTACGAATAGACAAATAGCGTGCGAGGGAGAAGGGTAAATATCTTACCGAGTTACAAAGGGGATTCGTTACTCATTGGTTACAAACAACAAGACAGAAAACAAAAAGACAGGCGAATGTTACCATAGAGGTAGGAATAATATATAGAGGGACCCTATTCTACTATAGGAACAGCACGTTATACAACTATCTGTTTAATTTTAATTTGACGACCCGCGTGGCGCAATGGTTACCATGCCGGACTGCTAATCGGAGGGTCCCAGGTTCGATTCCCGGCGAAACAGAGGTTTGAATGATGAGTTTAAATTTCTGGGTGTTTGTGTTTCTGTCTTTGTATGTGTCCATGGTACCCACGACACAGGGAATATCTACTCTACTGTGTGGCTATGAGTGTGTGAAACGTTATCTGTTTAATCGAGTTTAATCGACACAAACATGACAAATATCATGATGTGTTTTAACTAACGGATGACTGCATAAGAAAATAAAGATAATAAAAGATTAGTGGTAACTAATTTTGGCAACAATGTCATGTTAAGTTGAATATCTAACCACGGTAATATGCTCAGAACAGTAACTAAAGCATAGAAGGAACCTAAATTTTAACTAATATATTCGTACTTGTTTTCTTATGCACTTACAACAGCATTAGAAAGAGACTGATGTAGGTTGCTCAGAATGTAAAATGTCCACATAGCATATTTCAATTTGGTTACCCTGGCTACCTTTATGAAACCAAATTTAAAAGCTACTTAATGTTTCAGATTATCGTCTATGAATTTGTTCATCGCATTTTTTCGTATAATACCATCGATATAATATAAGTAGGTAGATTCACAGTCAGTCACAGCCGCATAAAAGTGGCACCGGCAAAAGAAGGCATAACGGCAGCGATATGCCTTCTTTCGCTTTCATTTGCTAAACCGCCACGCACGTGTCGCACGTCAGTGATGCCTAAGTCCGCAGTAAAAATTTGTAAAAATTACACTCTAAAAACGCAAAAAAAGTATGGAGTATCATACTTCCAGTGAGTACATCTTTATCTTATACATCGATAATTTATTGTAAACAAATTTGTGCTTTATTGTAATGCTTTTGGTTTCATTTCTCAATAAACTCCTATTTCGTAAGTCTAAAGTCGTAAAATTTTATTTCCGTATTATAAACATCGAACCAGAAGGTGATAAGTAACAATTTAACATGGACTTATAGTCTTACTTATGTCAGTACCATAAGGTTTAAAATAGATAAAAAGTAAGATACCTTTAAATATTTTTTAATACTTGTATACATCTATAATAAGTACGTTTTTACGCGGGGCCACCTTTTGACTCAATTTTGTATGGGAACCTTGCATCTACGTACTTATATCGATGTATAATACATAAGCGCGCATGTGAGTTGAGTTGCTCCGGTAATTTTACGTGTTACGGGCGAACGCCTCGTCCCAACATCCATGCACAATGTGCCTTCTATTCTAGTTATACAACTAGTGTGTCTGTGTGTGTCGGTGTCAGTGTTGTCTACATAGACTTATAAACTTAGACTAAGAATAATATACTAAGTTGCTTAAAAATATAATGTTATCTATGCAAAGAAAATGACGTTGTTAATTGAAATTGACATATTGTAAAAGAACAAAGACCAATAATCCTAAAGACAGCGGGTCGGTGTAACCACTTTGTTGGCATCTCTTTTTCGCAGCCAGTGTTACCCACTTATCATATTTTCCCCCAAATTTGGTAATCTACACTATCAAGCAAGTAAACTATAAACATTGGCAGACCAAACTGTGAAAGGATTTATATGCTTGTGCATTATGGTTGGTTGTTTGTGAGTTTAGATTGGTTGACTGGCATAAAGTTAATTGGGTCAGCAAATTACAGGACATACATATAGGAGAAAATAAAAGACAAATACAAAGATTTTTAATGGCACCAATATGGGTGTTTACAAAAGCTGTTAATACATGTTTAGTACGTCATATTTACCTTAATGAGCTATGCAAATATTACAAAGATAAAAGTAAACACTTAGTTATAACGCAATATATAAAAATGTACATTTGTATCAATTTTATTATTATTTTTCTTCTCTTTATCCTTTTGGTCAATAAATGGCTTTCAAAATAGACCGAACAAATTCAGAATTAAATTGATGGTTGCCAGTCAATACGTCCAGTGGCCTGAATCCATTTATTTTCGGCAAGAGCGTCAGTTGGAAAACTGAAAAAAATATGACAGGAACATGAGATGAAATTCGTCTGGTAAACTTCTCATAATGTCTAATACAAAATGTATGGAGTATCTTTTTATAGTCTGTGTGAGTGAAATTTAATATGTCGGGAAAATGCTCATAACGTGCACCCCAGGCGCGGTCCCAGGTGGGGGGGTCACAGGACATGACCCCCCCCCCCCAATCCGTCAGTCATGCGTACATGGAAGGTAAAACAAGCGAATTTGAGACACTTCTTCCCTCAAATTTCTTGGCGACCCTCCCCCCAAAATTGAAGGCTGCGACCGCGCCTGGTGCACCCAGCCTATAACATTTTACTGGTCTCCACTTAAATAGTTATATATAAACAGGGGGTATTTGAGCCTCCCGCTTGAAATGTAACTAACTACTAATGAGGTAACACATAATCTTTGATATTATTATTGTCACTGTTTTTGTTAAAAATAATTATATTTAAATAAGATGGTTAATTTTTTACTAATACGGGGAGCATATTTTGATTCGAGATCTGACAACACAATTTCGAATTTGACAATGTTTGAAATAAACAAATATAAGTTTATTTTCACGAATTTCACTATATTTACGTTGAATGACTAGTTATAAGACAAAAGTAATTAAATATCTATATATAAACAATACATATTTAGTACATTTTAAAGAGAAGTATTTAACTTACGCGTAAAATGTAATACCTTCCGGCAGCCTTCCTGTTTACGCTCACTGCGGCTCTTACAACCTAAAATACTGCAGCTCACCATATTATGGAACTAGAAAAATGTTATTTGCTTTTAATACAACACAATTTACAGCTGTGAGAATCGATTTTAACACATAAATATTATAACTTAGACTAAGAATAATGTACTTACGTACTATAGACAGAGGTATATTTTCATTACGGCATGCTAAAGCGAGATCGAAATATACTTAAAGAACTTGTTAAAAAGAGATGGGAGCGAGATTTTCTGTCCTTTTCGGTGTAACCACATATTTTGACAGTGCCCTTTAATTATGTGGCAGGCAAACTGTGGAAGTCGGGGTGACATTGTTGTTTTATAATATTCATGTGTTAAAATCGATTCTCACAGCTGTAAATTGTGTTGTATTAAAAGCAAATAACATTTTTCTAGTTCCATAATATGGTGAGCTGCAGTATTTTAGGTTGTAAGAGCCGCAGTGAGCGTAATCAGGAAGGCTGCCGGAAGGTATTACATTTTACGCGTAAGTTAAATACTTCTCTTTAAAATGTACTGAATGTGTATTGTTTCTATATAGATATTTAATTACTTTTGTCTTATAACTAGTCATTCAACGTAAATATAGTGAAATTCGTGAAAATAAACTTATATTTGTTTATTTCAAACATTGTCAAATTCGAAATTGTGTTGTCAGATCTCGAATCAAAATATCCTCCCCGTATTAGTAAAAAATTAACCATCTTATTTAAATATAATTATTTTTAACAAAAACAGTGACAATAATAATATCAAAGATTATGTGTTACCTCATTAGTAGTTAGTTACATTTCAAGCGGGAGGCTCAAATACCCCCTGTTTATATATAACTATTTAAGTGGAGACCAGTAAAATGTTATAGGCTGGGTGCACCAGGCGCGGTCGCAGCCTTCAATTTTGGGGGGAGGGAAGCCAAGAAATTTGAGGGAAGAAGTGTCTCAAATTCGCTTGTTTTACCTTCCATGTACGCATGACTGACGGATTGGGGGGGTCATGTCCTGTGACCCCCCCACCTGGGACCGCGCCTGGGGTGCACGTTATGAGCATTTTCCCGACATATTAAATTTCACTCACACAGACTATAAAAAGATACTCCATACATTTTGTATTAGACATTATGAGAAGTTTACCAGACGAATTTCATCTCATGTTGCTGTCATATTTTTTTTCAGTTTTCCAACTGACGCTCTTGCCGAAAATAAATGGATTCAGGCCACTGGACGTATTGACTGGCAACCATCAATTTAATTCCGAATTTGTTCGGTCTATTTTGAAAGCCATTTATTGACCAAAAGGATAAAGAGAAGAAAAATAATAATAAAATTGATACAAATGTACATTTTTATATATTGCGTTATAACTAAGTGTTTACTTTTATCTTTGTAATATTTGCATAGCTCATTAAGGTAAATATGACGTACTAAATATGTATTAACAGCTTTTGTAAACACCCATATTGGTGCCATTAAAAATCTTTGTATTTGTCTTTTATTTTCTCCTATATGTATGTCCTGTAATTTGCTGACCCAATTAACTTTATGTCAGTAAACAACCATAATGCACAAGCATATAAATCCTTTCACTGTTTGGTCTGGCAATGTTTATAGTTTACTTGCTTGATATTGTAGATTACCAAATTTGGGGGAAAATATGATAAGTGGGTAACACTGGCTGCGAAAAAGAGATGCCAACAAAGTGGTTACACCGACCCGCTGTCTTTAGGATTATTGGTCTTTGAAGTAAAAGAATTATGTACGTCTAGCGTAGATATATTATTCTTAGTTTATGAGCGTAGAAATGTATGCGTCTGCAGCGATGAAAGAATATTTGTGAATGTGTGGCAAAATTAAAATGTGTGCGTTCTTCCCCCCGCACCAGATTTGACACAAATAAAATATGACATGTATCAAAGCGAGGCGCTATGCCCATCTATGCCGTCTCCACAATCAATCAGTCAGTGAGTCAGTAACTTTGATGCTCTAAGACTCCATAGGATGAATTTTTGTAATTCATATATAATATCTTGAAATTTCATACAAGACATTTTGATTGAACACAATACATTATTTAAGTAATCATTGGTGAAGGATTTTATAAACTTCTGTAATGATGTGTTTCATCATAATAAATTTATATAAGTAGAGACGATGAGACCATGGTCTTCTGACATGAAGAAATTCATGTCAGAAATGTTGACCAGACTTATCCTTGCCTGTGGTGACCTAAGGGCTGGGCTGGATGTTACTTTGCTCAACGGCTCAGTCTAGCCATACAAAGGGGCAATGCCGTCAGTGTCTTGGGTACCATGCCTCACACGGACTTTTTAGATGAAATATTTTATTTATAAGCCTTTTTATGTTTTTTGTTAATTTTAAGTTTTGTATATATATTTAGGATTAATGTTAATTTTTTTGTATATATATGTAAACATATTTATTGTAAATAAGTAGAGTAATTTAATTATAGAGTGATACTCTATAAATAATATAATAATAAATAAATTAATAATTAGCGATAATATTGCGTTTCATGTGAAGTGGGATATAAAAATCTTTAATGAAAGTATATTCCATGTATCAGGTCTATACTTTTCAGGGACAAATAAGAGAATCACAAAATATTTACTGTGATTTACCTTCGGCATACCAAGAGTAAGAAATATCTTCAACATCTCAACAGCAACAAGTTCAAGTTATGTACTCAGATAACCAGCAATGTATGCCGGGTCGGCCCCTGCAGGTTGGTCAATGTAATCAGCCCAATAGGTGTGTGATATTGCAGGTCGGTTCACCCCTAAGAACAATAACTATAGGCATAGAAGGAACTTTACGACATTTGAAGCGTCCACTGTCATTGACAAAAGAATATTAGCTAGTGAAGTGACTATGCACAAAATGAATACCGATATCGATACTGATTTCTTTCTCTATGGTATCGTCCTATGAATATTTAAATTGTAAAGTTGATGAATTCTTAAAAATATTAATATAAACAAAAATAATGCAAAGCAGATTTAAGAGAAAGGGCATCAATTAAATTTGATGTTTGAAGTATTAAGGGCGTGGCGCTCTCAAAAATAAGAATTACTGACAAACTAAACTATTTATTTATATTTATTTTTTATTCATAAAATTTAATATTTTATGTATTTATAAAATTCGCTTAAATTACGATTGAAGCTATGGTATTTTTGTCTTTCTAAATCCTAGTTTTTGCGTTATAATAGTTTTCTGTAGTTAAGGACGGCGAAAGTGTAAAAACGGTCACATTTGCTATGATACATCGGTGCACCATGTTTTATAATGTAATTTCTAAAAATACTTAAGTACCCGCTAGCTTCAATCGTATGTAAGCATATTTTTGATAACTTGTTTGTTTTATGACAAAATATTTCTTAAAACCCCCATCTTTTAACTGTACTTAGCTGTACTACTACTATTACAACAGCCTGTGAACATCCACTGCTGGACGTAGGCCTCTTTCATGTGACATGCTTGTGACAGTTTATACGTGAGAAGATTTTCCCTTAGTCACCGTGCTGGGCAGCCGGGTTGGTGACCGCAGTGTTTTGATTGAAGAGGTGATACTTTTAAATATTGGAAAAAACTGTTGAATACCTAAATCTAAATACGCTAAGGTGAAAATGAAATAATCATTTCTGGTCAACTCATTTATTTATAAATAAACACCACATACTATTTCACTAGTTCCACTAATTCATTGTAGGAAAATGTTTCACCAACAAATTACAACATACAGTATTAACTATATTTCAATAATCTGAACTAGTATATTAATTGTCCTTTAAAAAAATTTAATTATTGTTAGAAACGTTCTTAGTTTTTATACAGGGGAAGTTAATTCTTTTATGATACAATGAATTCGAATTGTTAAATATTCTTTGCTAATCAATTTAATCAATAAATTTCTATGATCATCCAATAAATCAGTGTCTGACTGAATGTTCGAGTAAATCATCAAAAATTGTCGTTGGTAGCAATATTTTCGATATTTTACTTATCATTGACAAAAAACACTTGGGTTGTCCTAAAACTTTGGAACCTGCACGAATTTCGTATTCTTGCAGTATTTTTTTCTGCGATTTTATAGACTTTGCTAACCCCATCGAAGGGCTTACCTCTATCTTTCATAGAAATCAAGGAAAATGTTGATTGACTGAATTTATTTCCCAAACATTGGACACATTTTTCGCACTTTATTTCTTTTTTTATTTTCCGCACTACATAGCCTACTGCATAATATACGACGTGATTTCTGATGTTGTTTTTTCCATTCCCAGTTATTACGAGTAATAGCGTTGATCTATTTTTGCCTCATATCAACATCGGTGGGAAATCTGAAAATGACAAAATAAAACATTACCGCACGCTGATTTTTGCCAACTGTCATTTCAAAGGTAACTATGGCATTATTCGCTCGCAAAACTACGAGTGAAGTAAAATAATACAATAATTTATGATGCTTGTTTGATTATCGATATTGACATCATTTATTAGAATATGGCTTTCCATATCAAAAATCTTATAAAGATTGTGGCAACGTTGTGCCGTAATTGATGGTACAATAATTTGATAGAAGAATTGTTGATGCCACATGGAAACCTCTTGTAAGAATTCAAAAATAACTGCTATAGGAAATAGTCTTCGTATTCTTATCACTGTCCAATTTATAAGTAATTTGCTGCATAATATATATCTAAATTATACTTCAAACACCTAAATAAAAAGAAATACTAAAACTGAAACTAAATCACAACCGCCATCTTCGAATATCACAAATCGAATTTTATCGATAGTTTATTTTTCGAAGCACTATTGCAAAAAAAATATACGCCTGTTAAAAACCTATAATTACCATATAATCTGACTATAATTGCACAAAATATTCATTTGCATAACACTACCGTGTACACTTAGCTCGATTCAACTGAAAAAATTATAAAATATATAACAAAGAGAATGCAAAACTGACAAAATGGCCATATTTCATTACTTACCGATGAAAGCTTATGATTTCCATATAATTTTCTGTGCTGGACGGACGTGATTTGCATCCCACTACAATGCAGGAGATTACTTAATATTTAAGCTTTGCGATTTACACTATAGCACTGATAATTTTGCACCTTTTTTATAAAAATACGTAAAATTACCGGAGCAACTCAACTCACAATCGCGCTTATGTATTATACGACCAAATTATGATGAACAAAGTCATAGACGATAATCTGAGACGTTTAGTAGCTTTTAAATTTGGCGTCATTAAGGTAACCGAAATATGCAAAAGGTAACCAAAATGGCGTCTGCCTTGTGGACATTTTACATTCTGAGCAACTAGTGATGGGATTCGAGTTGCTTTTCACTCGAGTGACTCGAGTAGTTTTTATATTACTCGCACTCGAGTTAAATTTTTGACAACTCGAGTTTCGAGTGACTCGGGTTGACTCGAATTACGAGTGACTCGAGTTGACTCGTGCCTCTTGAGTGGTTTATACCGAGCCGAGTGACAAATTCTAGTTGTGACAAGAAACTGATTATGCCAGTGCTGTATAAATTAGCTATGAAATATTTATGCATCCCAGCGAGTTCTGTTCCTTCAGAAAGAGTTTTTTCTAAAGCTGCGCTGATATGTAATCAAAGAAGAAACCGTTTGGAAGGGAAAAAAATTGATCAAATATTTTTTTTAAGTAGTTATTACAGCAATTTCAGTTAAATTTGTTATCTCATTAAAATATATATTATTTCTGTTCTTTTGTTGAGTTTATTTAAGTTTCATTTAAGTTAATTTTAAAGCATGTTTATTATTACCTAAATTGTGTAAGAACATAATAAAACTGTTCATATTTAGATCTCATGAAAGTTCCTTGTTAGAATAAATTAAATTGGATTAGAACTTATTAGTAGTAGATTATAATATTTTAATTTGACTTATAGTTAATATAAAAGGTTTTTTGATTATGTATGACATTTAGTTTAAAGGAAAATTCTATTTTTTACGTTAGGTATGTTTAGATTTTTTTGAGTAGCATTTACATTAATGCAAAAATGAATAATTGAATACACATTTTCTATGTAAAATTAATATTGTTTTATTTGTTTTAAAATTTTGGTCACTCGAGGTTTATATTCCGAGTGACTCGAGTCAATAAAAATCACTCGAGTTTTATCTTCACTCGAGTGGCATTCGAGTGAGAAAGTTACCAGTACCGAGTGACTCGAGTGAAAAAAAATCACTCGAGTCCCATCACTATGAGCAACCTACATCCGTCTCGTTCTAATGCTGTTGTAAGTGCATAAGAAAACAAGTACGACTATATTGGTTGAAATTTCGGTTCCTTCTATGCTTTAGTTATTGTTCTGAGGTTCACCCCTGCCGCAGACAGGGGCGATCTAGCATGCAGGGTCCGATTTGGCATACATTGCTGGTTATCTTGATTCTTGAGTATTTTATAACAATGTACTCAGATAATCAGCAATGTATTCCAAATCGACCCCTACATGTTGGCCAATGTAATCGCCCCATCGTATCGTGCGTAGGAAAGCAGGGGCACAATACAGGAGTGCCTGATCTATATTTTGGCAGGGGCAATTTTTCCTGCTGCTCTGCCTTAGGGTCGATCTAGATCTATCGACAGGACAAAAAATAAGTCAATGTAAATGTTTAGAAATGGTTTTATTTTATTATTACCGTTCTTATGTTTTATGTATATGTACAAACAAACTATAATAGATAATCAGTTTTCATTCTGAAATGAGAAATCGTTAGCAATACAAATTAGAAGTTGTCTCAGGCAGCTACTCGATAAAAACCATCAATGTCTTAACATACACTGATTATGCTTAAGTTTAACTTAAAAATACATCCGTGTGAATTTAAACTTATCATAAATTTGACATCAATTACACTATACCACAGTAAGGAATGGAAATTAATTTTAGTTCAGAAAAAATGTATTAAATCACACTCGATCTTCAGTAACCAAACCATGTGGGATCAGTTGACGGTTGCAGATACCTCGACCGGTAGAAACTTATCATAAACATGTACACACACGTTCACTCTCTCACTCACGCTCGAGTCGATACAACGCTAACCTAGACTGAATTACCACACTATGTCGTTACAACTAAGAGATGCGAAGCCGCCCGCGCACCGCCACGCAGGGAGCGTAGTACTCGGAACTTTGAACTAGGTATGAGATACCTAAACCGTCGGCGGCGGCAGTCCTACGCCGCGTGGCGAGGGCGGGCGGCGGCGCGGCGCACCGACCCCTCACTTCTTGGCGTTCTTCTTGGGCGACGCAGCCTTGCCTTTGGCATTGTTTGAAATTTTCGCCTTCTTGCCCTTGGGCTCACCATCTTCATCATCCTCATCCTGTACAAAACCATACAATGTTATAAATTTTCATGTGCTGACAATTAATAGAATAAATTTAACATACGAGTCCTACTAAATGTTTGTCACTGTATATGAAAATGTATAAGCTTTAATTAACTATATGTGTAAAATATAAAGTTGTACTCTAACCTATCTAACTAGTCTTGCCATAAATACTGTTACACAAAAAAAAACTTTCCTTATTTATTTTGAATTTGGAACACGTATATTATTTTAAAAACTTCTTTCGATTTTGCGCCATTTCACATACTTTTTGGTGTTCATTATCAAATTACAATATGGAATGGGGTGTTAAAGAAAATAGGATTGCAGTGATCGCCTTGCACAAAGTAAGTATGGAGCCGTCGGTCATATTACAGACAATTCGAAAGCTTGGTATCAGGCGTATATTCGTATTTCGTATTCGAAGACCAGAAAAGATCGGGGCGTGTTGTTAGAACTACAAACTTAATGCTGCAGCCAGAATTCGTCGAAACCCCATTATGAAGCAAAATTGTTAGTTCACAACATTCGATTCCCGAACGAAACTTTCCTTTCCTACCTACATCCCAACTATCACGGTACCTGAAGGTAGGACGAGAAATCATGACGTGAAATTGTGAAATCGTGACGGACAGTGAGTCGTCTACTGCACCGCGCCGAGTTAGATCGAGCTACCGAAGTTCCCTTCAACTACGCTATTCAGTACGGCTATCATCAGCAATATCAACGTTTTATTGTGTGTGTGGCATCATATCGAGTGCATACGCATCATCACTTCGCTAAGAAAATCAACATATGAAGGATATTGGAAGAACGGAGTACGCGCGCGTATCTACCACCAAGACGCGAAAATACGTGAACCAGGTATTTCCCACACCGATTCTTTCTTTATCCAACAAAAATAGTATATTTCATTACAACTGCGGAAAGGCTGCCATTGCAATAAGTTCCGACAAATGTCTACCGTTTGACACTCTAGTCAGTCGACTAGGATCTAGTCTTTCCCATGAAGGCCGTGTTACAGTTAAATAATTAGTTGAAATGAAATGTATAATTTTAATATTTTATCTATTCTTGCCTTATTTTATAAATCTATCATTTATTTTTGAGGCTTCACAATAAAACGGTATATAAACACATTTTGGAAGAATTAAACCATCTAATTCAGTCAAGAGCTGGAAGGAAAAGAAATGAAAACTTTGATGATTTAAAAAAAAAACGCAGGAGGTGCCGTTATACCATACTAAGTATGTCAAAAAATCAGGAATAATTAGTACTAAATTCGTGTGGAAGGATATAACGGCCAACCTTGCGATACCGGAGATATTCACATTTATCACGTCAGCTCCATACAAAATATTTTTCGAAAAATTATCACACGTTCGTATTTGAACAAAATCATCTCAGATGACATTTTTTTATGATATTAACAATCAACGAAACCCATTTCTAACAAAAAAACATCATTTTTTAGTTTTTATGTCCATGCAACGCGATTTTCAGCCCACCGTGGAACACTACAATAAGCAATATGATAGAAGTGTACGCTCACACTTCTAAAGAAGTTGCTAAGTGGTCGGAAAGATACATGGTCATCCTGCGTCATCAGTGGTGGTTTAGTGGCGCGTGTCTTATCAAGGAGTCACAAAACTTCATTTTGTGAAAAAGGTGTGAAAACTTCAGCCAAAGTGTATTAAGATACAGTCTTGGATCATGTTGTGAAACCTCTCAGCAATACACTTTTTAAAAACATACAGTGTACTTTCCAGCAGGACTCTGCACCTGGTCACAAGGCACGAACTACTCAAGCCTGGCTTGAAACAAACGTTCCAGGCTTTATAAGAGCTGAAGACTAGCCCTCATCTAGCCCAGACCTTAACCCTTTAGACTTCAAATGATGCGTCATTTTTAGAGGACCTGTCCTGCTCTAAAAGTCACGGCAACATTGAGTCTCTTAAAAAATCTTTGGAGCAAGCAGTACCGAAATTTCCCTTGGAAACCGTGCGTAAATCCGTAGATTCGTGGACAAACAGATTAAAGGCCTGTATAAAAGCCAAAGGTGACCATTACAAATAGAATATTTTTAATTATTTTTTGCTGACTAATAAATATTTCTATATAAATTTTAATAATATTACGTACAATTCGGGTAACTTTGAACATTTTTTACATTATTTGTATTATTAAAACTGATTTCTATTTATGACACCTTTATTTTATTGAATGAATAGTGTCCTTTTGAGTTGTTTTTTTTTTCTAACAAAATAAATTTACGGAAGAAACAATAAATTTCCCCTAAAACTCAAATTTTAATTTATCATGAATTTTGGGTAACTTTGAGTAATTTTTTTTAGAATGTGAAAACCTTAATATTTTAAGGTTTAGGTAAAATAAAAAGAAGGTATGTATTATTAAATTTAAAAACCTAATCTATTGAAATGACATCCACACTGACATACAAAATTTTAAAATAACTTGGTTTTGTCATATGAATCAAAGTAGACTAGTTTACGATTCCAAAACAGAGCTCAAAAACTTCCAGCAACTTCACCACGGAAAAGGCGGGAATTGTTACCCAAAATGACTGTACATAACTTCATTAAAAAAATGTATTTTCATTTGTAACAGAACTTATGGCCGGACTATGTTACTTATCAGAAGGTAAAGGGAATAAAGAATGAGTACAGAAAACCACCAGCCAATTTAATAGTGGAGATTGAATTACAGTTGTCCTGCTTATTTGTATCTAGCAATTTATCAAAATGGACCCAGTATTACTAAATAATGACAGCCAAACTTTAAACAAATCTAATTCAGAAATTTTAGCTGTTTAGGCGCTGTCATTGTTTGGCATAAATGGCCACTAAGCCCTATTCCCTCTGTTAGCTGGCTAAATGTTCCATTCATATAAATGGTAATTAGTTGGAAGGTTTTCAGTACCTCATTCGTCTTGCGCTTGCCGGCTGACGCTTTCCTTTTATTCTCATCTTCCTGCAAATTTAGTAATCTACTGAATCACTGGGTTATTACAATACATTATCTGAATGGAACTGCATTGATAAAATGTAAACATATAGATAAATAAGTCACAGATATTCTGTAAGATAAATTTGCTGTATGTGTGACCTTCACATAATTTCTGTCCACTATTACTTTATCAAGATCTAGATATTAATATTGTTAATTTCAATTAGCTGGCTGGTCTCTAATTTTGATATTTTCTAAGTATACTACTAGTTTTTTTATAAGAACCTTAAGCATTTTATTAGGTTCATTTGGACACTTGTTATGAAAAGCTTAAAACTCAAGATTCTCTCAAGTGATGGTTAAACAAAAAAAATCACAAATTCCATATGCACCTAATAAGAACCAACTATGGTCATAATAAAGAGTAATATCAAATATGTTAAAACATAGATTTTAAAGTGAAATAACCATATTCAAGCTCTCGTCCTGACCTTGAATTGGGAGTCATCTCCTTCTTCTTCATCAAGCATTTCCTCTTCCATCTCTTCTAGGTCTTCAAACTCCTCCACTAAAGCACCCAGTAAGTGCTGTCCAATCAAGTGCACTGGCCCAGAGCCCTGTACACAATATTGACTTTAGTCTCTGTCCACAACCATACTTTATTGATGTAATAACTACTATAATCAGACAAATGCCTCGAGAAATCATGAGAGGGCAGTGCAAAATCAAAACGATTTCGCATGCCCATCAATAACACAATGGTGGTTGTATCATCATAGTAATTTTAACTGCTCAACTCAATAGAAAGTAATTGACCTTTTTTTTTGTGGACCAAAAAAACTCCACACCTTTTTTTTTCTGTACAAAATATGATGCATTAAGAACTTAGTTGACAGGGCCATGCTCCTAACTTAACCATTTTTAGTGACCGTGCTTCACTCGTTTTCCAGAAAGTTGACACACTAATTACAAAGAATTAGCAACATTTACCTGTATGAGGGTGAATGTAACTGGAGCATCAGGGAACTCAATGTCCAGGCGGGCGTGCCGCGTTTCCCCAACCTTCAAGATGGCTACTGGGATCTTGATTGTGTCTTGAAGGCACATTGTCTCTACCTGCATACAACAAAATGATCACATATTACTAATAGTTTCTTTAGTGTCTTGAAATCAAGTAGTGAAGTAGTCTTGCAATGGAGAATTTTTAATTTTAGAAGTTACTGAATTAAGTACTGTAAAAGCTCCTTATTCATGGAATATATGTTCCTCCACGAATAAGGAGCCTTTGCTGTACTTAATTATTATATAATACATTCAAAGTTTCCAAAATAAAAGCATATTTCAATAAATATTTTACATTTAAAAAAAAAACAATTTTCATAAAATAGGCAGACTTCCTAAGCTTTTCTCAATATTTTTAAAGTTCAACTTTATAACCATCGGGACCAAAAATATATAATGGACTACTGGAATTCCTCAAAATTAAAACGGGCAACGAATTTAAAAAAGGACTTAAAACGTATTTACTGAAAAAGGTGTATTACTCAGTCACTGATTTCATAAACAATAAAACGGCATAAAGGAATTCCATAAAAACCTGAGAGGTTTTTATTTCGCCAGCTTTTTTTCCTCTCAGTGTACAAACACCCTGTGATATGGGTACCCAAAGCTGACGATTGGAACCGATCCGAAATATAAATAAATAAATATTTATAAAAGGCGCAATATGGGACAAATAAAAATAATAGTAAAATAGATGTAAATGTACATTCCGTAATTGTATTATAGTTTAGTTTTTTCCTTTTATATTTTTATCATTGTATATTTGCATATTATCACATGAAGGTAAATATGGCGAACTAAATATATATAAACAACATTGTAAACACCCATATTTGTGCAAATAAATGTCGTTGTCTTTATAAATTGGGAACAAAGTACTGATCATGGTGATGGTGTATCTAAGGAAGCAGCAAAATTGTGGTGGCGGCCTTTGATATTGACCTTTAGACAAGTGGTAGTAAGATTTGTTTTATTATTATGACAACCTGTGTGGCACAATGATTACCATGCTGGACTGTCGATTGGAGGGTACCGGGTTAGATTCCCTGCGAGGTAGAAATTAGAAAAGTGAATTTAAATTTCTATTTTCTGTCAGGGTGTTTGTGTTCCTGTCTTTGTATGTGTCCATGGTACCCACGACAGAGGGTATATCTATCCTTCTGTGGGGCTACGTTAGAGTGTTGAAACGTTATTATATTATTATTAGTTCATTAGTGCCAGCCGTAGGACTCAAAATATGTCAAAGCAAATTTTTTACCTGTGAATAGTGAAAATGTGAATAAGGAAACTGCAAATAAAAAACTTTTACAGTACAATATTAAAAAAAGGCATTACTCAACAGACAGAAGTTAAAATGTGTGGTGGTGAATGACAAGAAAATTTGAACAAGGCAAATTTAACATTTAATGAAATGAAATGAAATATTCTTTATTCACTGTACAGTTCCTTTACAAACTCTTAGTGAACGTTACTTTTTTGTTCTGTCTGCTCTGGGTGCGCTTAAGCAATGCTGAGGTGGAGAAAAGAGCAGACGGAGAAAAACTTCAGCCCTGTTTTAAAATATGGGGTATACAATAGGTAGTTTTCTTACAGAGTAGCTATTGGCCGATAAGGAACATACGTGAAAGCAACCGCATCGTCCCACAGCCATCTGCTAACATAGGCAGTTTAATTCATTTAAGTCTATTACATCATCGATCCGTTAAGAATATTCTTAGCGGATCTTAAAATAAAACTATATACTTTAATTTTAATTAGTAATAAGTATAATATTGTATGCCAGAGCATGGTAGACTGTTTAAACTCTTATAATAATTTTAAACATCTAACTGTATGTATGTAAACAGTCAACAATAAACTATTTTCATTTCATTTCATTTCATCAGTTATAGAAACAGCCTTGTGGGATTACAGCTCAATCCCAAGCTTTTTTATCAATTGTCCTTAAGATCGTAATAAGCCGTGTGGCACAGGACTTGTTTGACTTTTTTTTTTAAATCTGTGAAAAGGAAGGGATTGAACATTTTCCGGGACTTTATTGTATATTCTGATTGACATCCTGATAAAAGAGTGGCTCTTTTTGCGGAGCCTACACTTGGGGAATGCAAGTTTGTGGCCATTTCTTGTCGAAACACAGTTTGAACTATGTAGATCCAAAAAGGTCATAAATTTGTGTTTGTTTTTACGAACATACATTATATTTTCATAAATATATTGCGATGCAAATGTTAGTATATTAGTCTCCTTAAATTTTTCTCTCAGAGATTCTCCAGAATTTAATTTATAAATTGCGTGAATAGCCCTCTTCTGCAAAATAAATATTGTGTGTGTAAAATACCATACGACATTATACTATGGAAATAACTAAAATAGACCAGTCTGGCTGTATCGACATCTGTAAGTGATCTTATTTTTTTAATTGCAAAGACTTAGTCTATTCGCTAACCGAGAGATATGGGGTCCCCATTGAACCCTAGAATCAACAGTTAATCCAAGAAATACAGCTTCATCAACAAAGCTCATTTCCTCGCCACTTATTTGTGGTTTTACAATATTTTCTTTAACATTAGGTGGAGAAAACTTAATATAATTGGTCTTTTTGTTATTGAGTAGTAAGTTATTTACATTAAACCAATTTACCACCTCACAACATTCACATCGATATAAATTTCCTTGGAGTTTCCATAGATGCCAACATGAGTTGGAAATCACATATAAGTAAAATAAACGCTAAAATTTCAAGTTGGTGCTATGCGTTATCGATACTAGTCGAAACTACCGCTGCTTATACAGCTAGAACTGCTTACTTTGGTCACATCTACCCACTCCTTAATTACAGGGTTATTTTCTGTGGTAATTCAGTAAATGCGAAATCTACTTTCATTCTCCAAAAGAAATGTATATGTATAATTTACAACATGTATTCTGATGAGCCTCTAAGAAATGTATTTAAAGAAAAAAAAATATTTAACTTTAACCAACATCTATATCCTTGAGCTATGTGTGTTTGTGAAACGTAATATGAATTATTTTAGTAACCGGTCAGACTCTCGTAAAAACATACGGGAACAATATAAATATGACCTGTGCATAAACAGAGCCAAAAATCAAATTTATAAAAAAAGTGCTTTAAATACAGGTATAAAATTGTATAATCATTTGCCTTTGGAGATAAAATCACTCTATGTACGTAACTTCAAATCAAAACTAAGAGCTTGGCTATTTGAACATGTATTTTACGATTTAAAAGAATTTTTTGAGTCTAAATTCTAGATCTATATAAAATTATTGTACAAGTTATCTGTTTCAGGACTTAATTTTAAATATATGATTAACTAAATACTATATTGACACCAATACTATTCAAATATTGACATGAGATAAAAATATTCAAATGTAATTCTATAAAATTAAACCAGTTTCTGTATTGACATTAATTAATATTATTCAAATACTGACATGAATTAAAATTCAATAACTAAATAATAATTGTTCACTAATCTTATACATAAATAATTTTCAAATTTAATTCAATAAAATTGTACCTAAATATTGCATGCCCCATAAGGGTAAACTGTTGTAACACATGTTCTATGAAATATCACCATTATGACTGTAAACAATTATGGCAGTAAATTATATTATATTATTATATTATTATTGTCATAATCATCAGTTTGTCTATTAGTTTTGAAAATTAAGGAAGTATAATCTGCAAACAATACTATCTCGTGATTATTCTCCACCATATATGGCAGATCGTTAATATATATTAAAAGTAAGAATGGGCAGAGTATTGAGCCCTGTGGGACCCCCAAATGAACTATAGGCCCGTTTGACATTTTACCGTTCACTTCAACCCTCTGGATCCTATCACTCAAATAAGACTCCAGAAGCCTGAGCGCGGTTTCTTTGATGCCATAGTGATTAGAGTTTCCTGATTAATGTTTCATGGTGTACATAGTCAAATGCCTTAGATAGGTCACAAAAGACACCTAAAGCATCCTGTGACTTCTCCCAAGCATCCACTATGGTCTTAAACAGCTCTGCTCCAGTATTTGTGGTTGCTGTGGTTGAACGACCCCTCGTAAAACCGAATTGATTTTTAAGGATAATTCTATTATTTGTAAAGTGTTTTAGAAGTTGTTCTAAAATTATTTTCTCAAAGATTTTACTGATGGAGGGCAGAATTGAAATTGGTCTAAAGTTGGAGGGATCTGAATGACTGCCAGACTTAAATAAAGGTATCACTTTACTGTTTCATTAGATCAGGAGTCACTACTCTTAATACAGTTATTGAATATTATAGCTAAGTGGGGTGCTATTAAGTCAAAACTAAGATTTTTTACAGAGACAGACAAAGATCAGTAGTGTTCTTAATCTTTACAATGTGTTTAGCGTCTACAGGCTTGAATGTAAACTTACATTTTTCTTAAGCAATGATTCTGCGGCTTCAGGGGAAGACGTAAGCGATTTAGTTGTAACTTACACATATAAATATAATACATTTTAACATGTTCATTACCACTACGATTTTCATGATGTCTTCTCAGATGCAGCCTACATTTTACAGTTGAATCGACTTGCCAAGCACAATTTTTAGTTTAGCATATATTTAGTCTAAACTATCATTTTAAGCAGTAAATACTGATGCATTTTTGAAATATTAGTGGAAAACATTGAACTCGCCAGGCGAGTCGTCGGCACTGGAATAAGATTTATGTGAACTCGCCGGGCGAGTCGGTGGCACTAAACATGTTAAATACTAAATTGACTGCCATGTTTACATACATGAAGTATGTATTGTTTTTCATATTTCATAAGTAAATAAAGCAACCAATCCGCACTTGGCCAGCGTGGTGGACTATGGCCTAAATCCCTCTCAATTGTATGAGAAGGAGACCTGTGCCCAGCAGTGGGACATAAAAAAAAAGGTTGAAAAGAAGAAATAAAGCAAAATTTCATCTATTCAATATTTAATTTCATTATACATAACACTAATCTGTTTTAATTAGGTAAAATTATGTACTTACAATTGAACTATATGAGAAACTTCCAACACTAGCTCCTACTGCGTCCGTTGATTAGATCTAATTTCGTTTTTAAGACATTAGAGAAGTTAAGATAGTATCAATCAGACAAATGCCTCCAAAATCATTGCATAGCTTACAATGCCTTACAACATTAAAACAATATTGTATGCCATTCAATTTGAAACTGGTGTTTATCATCATATTGATACTAAAACTACTGTCAGCTACTTGGTTCTGTAATTAAACCTCAACTAAGCAGACAAGCATTATAAAGATATTTATGTAGTTGATTATTCTATGATGCTCTATGCCACCTTTGTAGGTTATGTACTTTTAACTTTATTTGCTAGTCTACTTTACTACCCAATTTTCGCTGATACCACATGTCACACATTCAAATTATAGCTGTACTATTATTAGATAATGGGTACCAAATATGTGTACTGTTACCTACAAAACGAAATGTCAAAAAACGCATTTTTGGATGTAGTAAATTATTTGGTAAGTTATTTACCTGAACAACATTTAGTTCATCGGGCTTAGCATCGGGTCCAAGCAACGCTTGGCGGATTAATAGTTTATTGCTGCGAGGGTAATCCGCCTTCGCTTCGGGGTCCCACGTCTCCGTAGGGTGTGACGTTGAGAGTGTGACACCTGAAACACCGCCAAATACACGCCTTTATCTTCAACACAGTACATGCGTGTAGACTTTTGGGCTGTAAGCTTGTAGGAAGACACGTAAACAGAGATCTGCGCATGTTAAAATATCTCGGAGTCTCGGAGAGAAGAATTGACGGTTACTCGACGCTTGGACGCCATACTTTCAAATTACCCGCCTCATGACACCGACTCCACACAACGCATAATGACGATTCACCGCACCCTACAGATTAATCGATAACAATTATCGCACTGAAGCACATTTATAACTTAAACGACGTATAACGCCCTTCTTCAACCACTAAACAATAATAACGAGGTCTTCCTAAGGGTGAAGCGAAAATGGCGGCAAGTTCACTGTTTCGATTGTGACTAATCTATAATTTACATGAAACGCACGTAAATATTATCACTTTATACTGGAAAATGCGAAGATAATAAGGACAATACAAGAAATTACATTGCTATTATAAAATGGCGAAGTAACCGGGTATCAAAGCTAACACTAAGTTATCAAGCGTTTTGTGATCAAAGTACAGTACTCCTATGGCAAATAATATTTCTAACATAAGCAGAATATATACTAGATTATTACATACCGTAGAAATATTCGTCAGACATTGTGATTTCACTAATTTATTGAGATTTTGCGACACGTTCACGTGCGATGCCGGCGCACACAAATCTGAGAACGAGTAATGTTGCCATTCACAATTCACCACAAACAAAGTGTCAAACTATGGTGTCAACAAAATAAAATATTCTCAACAATGCAAAAAATTGAGTTAAAAAAAATTTAACCAATGTAAGGCAAAGTAGACAGGTATCTTCTTCTTAGTCGTTCTCTTCATTGCTGAAGGTCGTGTCTAGCTTGAAGTGTTGATCACTTTGTGCACTATGCTCCTCCACGTCTTTCTGTCCTCGGCGGTCTTTATAGCCTCGGTTATTGGCAGGCTGGTGAGCTTCTTTACCAGAGGGCTGATTTTGTAATTCTGACAGATATTATTTCATTTACTTTGATTGAAATAATTTCTATCAGAATTACGAAATTGGCCCACGATTGGCTGATTTTTAATTCTGAAAGAAATTATTTCAATCAAAGTAATTGAAATAATTTCTGTCAGAATTACAAAATCAGGGGGCAGGTCTGACCAGCGGGTAGGTGAGCGACCCCTTGATCGTTTTCCTTCAACCTGACCAACTACCATCAGCTTCTCTAGGCTACCAGGGTCTCTACGAGCGATGTGACCGAAATATTTGAGAATGCGCTGGAAGCAGACAGCGGACAGCCTTGTGGTGATACCAAGTTCTTTTAGGATGGATACGTTGGTCCGATGTGCAGTCCATGGAATTCGCAACATCCGCCTCCAACACCACATTTCAAAGGCGTCGATCTTTGCCCTCTCACTCTGTCTTATCGTCCAGGATTCGACGCCATAAAAGAAAATTGAGAAGACTAATGTTCGTACCAGCCTCATTTTGGTTTTGCGGGATATATTTCGGTCTTTCCATATCCTAGTGAGTTTAGTCATTGCTGCTTTGGACATTTGGATTCTTCTCGCTATCTCCTTTCCGCTGCCATCCTTGTTATCAAGAAGAGATCCGAGATAAATGAACTGATCTACAAATTCTAAGTCCTGAAGTTCATTAGAGCGAATAAGTATGCCAGGCCTGTCTACCACCAACACCTTGGTCTTCGTCTTGTTAATAGTAAGGCCAACTAATTCACTTTCTCTCTCCACTCTAGTAAAGACTTGCGCTAGTTCTTGCTCGGACGATGCGAATAGTGTGGTGTCGTCTGCATATCGCAAGTTGCTGATTTTTCTGCCACCAATGGATACTCCACCCTCCCAACCATCTAATGCTCGTCTCATGATATATTCCCCATAGATGTTGAAGAGGATCGGAGATAATATACAGCCCTGTCTAACACCTTTTTGAGGCTTAAAAGGCTTTGACAGAACGTTGTTCACCTTCACTACTGTGCTTCCATCCTGGTACAGGTTTGCGATGAGAGCGACGAGGTGTTGTGGTACCCCCATATCTGTTAGGATGTTCCATAGACATTCCCATCTCACACAATTGAACGCTTTTGAATAGTCAACGAAGTACATGAGCATCGGAATGTTAAACTCACGGCATTTTTCAATAATTTGCCTAACATTCACGATCTGTTCCCTTGTACCTCGTCCTTTAACAAATCCCGCTTGCTCTACTGGTATTTGCCACTGCAAGAATGCTTTGAGGCGCTCGTTTATAATATACAGTAGGATCTTGCTCGCATGAGATATGAGCGCTACAGTCCTGTAGTTGTTGCAGGATTTGGATGAACCTTTCTTGTGCAGAGGTATTAAGATGAATTTCTGCCAGTCACTGATCCATTCGCCGCTTCTCCATATTTGATTGCATAAACTTTGTAGAATGCATATACCCTCATCTCCAATAAGCTTCAAATCCTCGGCAAAAATGCAGTCACTTCCGGCCGATTTGTTACTTTTGAGGTTCTTGATGGCAAATTCGATATAGAAATTCGAAGACAGGTATAAGTCAAGTGAAATAGGTAAGTATAATTTTCTTTATAAGCTGAAGTGATTTGGGTTCAATTCCTAAAAAGAACTAATCTATGTTACATAATTGTAAAATATGAATCGCTCTAAATTGACATTTCTGATAATATTCCGTACGCTTTAAAAACTTTGACCAACATACAAATTGAAATTTATATATCATATAAAAATGTACCTTTTTTATGTATGACTAGCCTTCCACTAGCGGCTTCGCCCACGTGGACCCGTTTTATAGGTTCCCGGATAAAAACCATTCTATGTCATTTCCCAAGGTCCACTCTATCTGTGTTCCAAATTTCATTAGAATTGGTTCAGTTCAGTGGTTTAAGCGGGAAAGCGGAGCAGACAAACAGACAGACAGGTAGAGTTACTTTCGAATTTATAATATTATAAGTAGGGATGAAACGTTTAGCGACATATATACCTTCTGTCAGAAGTAAAAAAATCAACGACCATTATAATATCAAATTACAAGAATTTCACTATAAAGATTATTTGTTTCTATCAGCGTTGTGCATTTTTTCACAACTTTATCAAAAATAGTCCATGCATTATGTCTTCTGCTTGTGACTGAGTCAGAAACATATATTTGAAGTTAAACGATCTCTGAAGTCCCTGAGCCCATGTATTTGTTACATTCATCTTTTAGAATTTTCGCACCGTTTAAATTCAGTGTGGCATGTGCTCATTTTACCAAGACGTGGTTGCAATTCAAGAGACGGTCCTCTTAACTATATAGCCTTACAGAAGCATCAAAGGCATTGGGACTGCCTTCAGTCATCAGTATGAGTGGACAAATAACCCAAGAAGTGAGGGAAAAATCTAAATTTCGTGCCATTAAAAACATTTTTAATGAAGGGTTGTAGTGCTGCCATTCGCTACTGTAGCATGTAATGAAATGAAATGAAATGAGTCAAATGAGCAAATAGCAAGCAGGCCGTAAAGGTCTGATCAGCCAACCTGCAGGGGCCGACACGGCATACATTGCTGGTTATCTGAATACATACATTGTAATAAAATACTCAAGATAACCAGCAATGTATGCCCAATCGGCCCCTGCAAGTTGGTCAATGTAATCAGCCCTTAAGCCATAAGTAGTCTGCTTATATGGCAACACATTTGGGTTATGTCACGCTCGCGGCGTCTCGCGCGGTCAGGTCATTCCACAGATCAAGTATTAGTTACTAGGTCATTCTATTTCTCTCTCACAGACTTAAGAAAAGAATAATAATTCGTTCTTTTTAAAATATTTTATCTGTTCATAACTATATTTGCTTGATGCTTCAGGTTTCCCAATTATTTATTAACTGGAGCCTACTATTATTCCTCCTTAAATATTTTTTAAATAATGTTTCCATATTTTTTATACAATTTTTCATTCTATGGAATACAAAAACATGAAACGGAACGTTTATCTCCAAAGAAGCCATATTGAAAATATTTATATCTATGCCAAAATTCATTGGTCAAATATTATTTAAACCCTAGTTTGATTGGTTTATTTAACGGAAGCAGTGTAAGTGTACCAATGAAATTAATTGAAATTTTGTTATTTTTTTATTTCGTCGATGCAAGCAAGATGCAATGTTGCTGCTGCCTGCTCTGCTCCCCTCGTTTCATTCGGGCTGACACAAATTTATTTGTCAAAATACCGTATAAACTTAATTGCAATCCTCTCAGTTGTTTCTCAAAAGTTTTCACTCCGTCGCCCCAAGTTTATTTTGTCCGTGTCATAAGTACATATTTCAGCAATAAAGTGGAGTAATCGTATTCATCATCGTCGCACGGAACAGCGAGCACTATTTCTGTAATAGAGTGAGTGAATCGTATAGCTTTGAGTTCTCGTTCTTGACCTTAGGCCTTCGACGCTTTGATGCACTTTTATGTTGTGTAACGACGCCAAAAATCGGCGATGAGCGATGCCAAGCGATTGGCGCGTCGTTCCATCGCCAATGTGTGGTGGAACGCCAGGGTTCGTTCGATGATCTGTCAAAGATTCCAATAAGAATAATTTGGAGAGTGAAGTTCGCTCACCGATGCACTTTCCGCGACGTCGAACGTATAAGTCGATTAGATTAGGGAGGTCGACGCGCCCTGAGATCATTCTCTAGTTGAACAGATAAATTATTATTTTTAGGCGAGGGAGACAGCATCGAGCCGCTGCGTCGCGGGCTGAGGTCGAGGGTCGATCGCACCTGTGTAAATAACAGTAAGGACGCCTCGGACGATGAGAACGTTATAGCGGTGTGAAGTAGCGCGCGGGACCCACATGTTATAGTGCATGGTACGATGAGCGAAGAGGCTGCGAGCGATGGCAGCAAGAAGAGTCCCTCGGTGGGCGCGGCGGCGGCGGGGCTGGGCGCCGAGTGCGCCGCTATGGATGCCAGCACCAACACCACAAACTTGCACCCACACCAGGTAATAACATGCTCCATAAACAACACCAGTATTTCCTCATATTCCAGGGTTACAGTCACAAGTGGTAATCATTATATCTGTTATATGCCTCAACTATATCACTTGGTTACTTTTTTCTAGTAGATTGAAAGAAGTAACTTAATCTATCTTGTATACATGAACAGGCTGTAAATGATTTGGTACAAAAAATTATTGGTTACTCACATGAAATTGATGTCATCTAAATCTATTATTTAAAAACATTGTCCTAAATTATGCTCTTGGCAGCTTTTTATTTATTTATTTATTTATTTATTTATTTATTCCTCATTACATCTATCTTTACAGGTTATCTTACCTAATGCGATAGAGTAGCCTTATATTTAAACAATAATTATAACTTAAATTTAAAATACATATAAAACATAACGAATTAAGAATACAATGACATTACAATTTACGAATAACATAAAACATACAGTGTCACCTTTGCGAATTCACTCCAAAGGCAACCAAACACGTCTAACCTTGAATGCACCTCATTCACCATGCGCATGGCTCGCGTTAGAGGCGCCTTAGCTATATTTTATACACCTTTTTGAAAAGAAAACAAGATTTTGAAGCTCAGATCTTCAAATTGTTTGGATAATTTGTATTACACGACTTTCTTGTGTCTGTTTGGTCCAGTCATAATATAATTTAAGTGGTTTTGAAATTACCTAGATCCATATTCACATTAATATGTGAATATGGATGTTAAAATAGAGTGTAGTATTGGCTCCCATATGCTGCAATAAGGTATAAAACCACAGGGTGTAGGTATGTGACGAAAATACCATTTTGAACTGCCACAAAACTTTACATTATCATCCAAGCATTCCATTGTTCCATTCCATTTGTTTATACTTCTTAACATTGTTTTACTAAATTGAACTTTGCAATACACAATAAAATTCATAATAATAATATTAACAATAAAATTGTATCTTTTGCTTATTTTATATTATCATAACCTGACCTGACTAATGAACAACTAAACCTGATAACTTGGTCTGTGTATCTACTTATTACCTTATTCTGTGTTCACATTTTCACATAAAATATACTATTAACATGCAGTGTAAGTAATGAATAAAAATATGTATGTGCATTCCAACTGCACTTATTTCAGTTTACAATGATGTTTTAACTTTAAAAGAAATAAAGGAACTCTTTGTATTCATGTCATGTAGCCCGTTTGTCTGCCTGTACATAGTCTGTCAAAATTAAATTTTCTGTATTCTGTTGCAATATCATGATAAACTGCAGCTCTGTCTGTATTACTTCTTACAGAAAATCAGGTCAATAAGTAGTACAGTTGCAGCATGAAAGAATGACATATAAACAAACAAACACCCTTTCACATTTATAATGTTAGTATGCATCATAGATTTTAGAAGTCAAAAATGTTCATTTGATGCTGTCATACAATTTGTTCTTTGCCTCTTGTCTATTAAATATATATTTCTATAAATCATATTATTTAAACTTCTTCTATTTATTGATTGTATTTGTATACTGCCTACTTTAAAATATTGGCATTGTACTTGCCTGATATTTGATTGAAGTAATTAACATACAATCAGGTTTACATGCAATATTGTTGAACTGTTTTTGCTCAAGATTGTTTTTAGTCATATGGTGTTATAACTTCAAACCATCAAGATCTACAATCAAATTCAAGCATACTCTAAGTCTTGTTTAAGGTTGTAAGTATGCAGATGCACAGCTAATTCAGAGGCAAATAGTCGGCTTTTGTGAATGTGGCAGGCAACCATACCTTTCTAACAATACACCCACTATTGACTAATGTTTGTTTTTAAGTATATTATGTTGAAGGCAAAATACAATTTCTCCATACAAATAACGTTATTTGACACATACTACTTGCTACAGCACAAAGGGTGCAAGCCTAGATATAGAATGTACAAGATACACAAAGACGGCTTGGAGACGTGACAAAAAATGAAATGTACATGTGTTGACGACCCGCGTGGCGCAATGGTTACCATGCCGGACTGCCAATCGAGGGGTCCCGGGTTCGATTCCCGGCGAAACAGAAATTTGAAAGATGAGTTTAAATTTCTGTTCTCGGTCTGGGTATTTGTATTCCTGTCTTTGTATGTGTCCATGGTACCCACGACACAGGGTCTTATTAATTATACCACTGTGGGGCTATGAGTGTGTAACGTTTGTAACATTGACAAATATCTATGTTTGAGTTAAAAATTATGATGTGCACATTATTGTAAATATAAATATCACGGCTGTACTCACGTGGTTTTATTCGGGGATGCCCGACTAGTTTCGGTCCTAACCGAGGACCTTAGTCATGAGCTCCCGCCGCCGGTCGCGGTGACATCACGGCGGAGACTGCGCGCCGCGGCCCGGGCGGCTCGACTCGTGCGGCCCGAAGTGTTATTGTTCGGTGAGGTTAGGCTGGTTACAGTCGGGGCAGTCTTCATGTTGTCTTGCGTGTCGTCATCAGCAGCGCGCGCGCACAGTTTCGGTGGAAAGCATACCGTACTAACCGTGTCGCTCTCCAAAGTGTCCGTAGCACAGAAATGTGACGTAGTATGTAGAATTGGTCTCCAGGCTGGGGGGACAGTCCAACCACTATCGCGATTGAAATTTGGACGACGACTAATCTCTATTGCTTCACGAACTTTCCGGGGAACGAGGAATTTTTCTCTCGCCAACACCGATACTTTGTCGAAGCGAATAAAGTGAGTCGTGTCCTGAGAATGGGCGTGTTCTGCGACTGCCGACCCCTTGCTGTCCATATTCTTTATGCTACGTATGTGCTCGGACAGCCTGGTAGCGATATTGCGTCGGGTTTCACCGATATAACCCTTGCCACAGTTGCACGGTATGAGGTATACGCCAGGTACGTTGAGCGGGTCTTTATCCTTTGGCGAACGTATTAACTCCCTTATTTGTGTAGGAGAACGGAAAATGGTCCTGATGTTGTATTTGGACCGCAAAGATATCCAATTTTGTTTGATGGATTGGATGATGGTGTGAATCCAATCCATCTCTCTTCGGTGCCCAGGACTCTTATCGGTCGGGCTTTGAATCTATGCGCTTTCCAGCACGTTAACTCAGAATTGAAATATGTGAGAAACGTGCTGGAAATTAATGGATACTCATGGAGACAAAGTCTCCGGCTGATGGGTGGTAACTCAAAACAACGTTTGGTGAGCGTAGAACGTATACCAGCCTATCTGCCCTACATAAAAGGTGTGACGGACAAAATTGGATATCTTCTGCGGTCCAAATACAACATCAGGACCATTTTCCGTTCTCCTACACAAATAAGGGAGTTCCTACGTTCGCCAAAGGATAAAGACCCGCTCAACGTACCTGGCGTATACCTCATACCGTGCAACTGTGGCAAGGGTTATATCGGTGAAACCCGACGCAATATCGCTACCAGGCTGTCCGAGCACATACGTAGCATAAAGAATATGGACAGCAAGGGGTCGGCAGTCGCAGAACACGCCCATTCTCAGGACACGACTCACTTTATTCGCTTCGACAAAGTATCGGTGTTGGCGAGAGAAAAATTCCTCGTTCCCCGGAAAGTTCGTGAAGCAATAGAGATTAGTCGTCGTCCAAATTTCAATCGCGATAGTGGTTGGACTGTCCCCCCAGCCTGGAGACCAATTCTACATACTACGTCACATTTCTGTGCTACGGACACTTTGGAGAGCGACACGGTTAGTACGGTATGCTTTCCACCGAAACTGTGCGCGCGCGCTGCTGATGACGACACGCAAGACAACATGAAGACTGCCCCGACTGTAACCAGCCTAACCTCACCGAACAATAACACTTCGGGCCGCACGAGTCGAGCCGCCCGGGCCGCGGCGCGCAGTCTCCGCCGTGAGTCACCGCGACCGGCGGCGGGAGCTCATGACTAAGGTCCTCGGTTAGGACCGAAACTAGTCGGGCATCCCCGAATAAAACCACGTGAGTACAGCCGTGATATTTATATTTACAATGTTAGTTCACACTCACGATTCGTTCTATAAGAAAAAAGTGCACATTATTCATACAATAAATGCAAAAATGAATGGATATTTTGTACAGAATAGTGTCTGTAAACAGCTGATTGACCAGGAATAAAATTCACCAACCTGCACTGAAAACTGGGTCTGGAATGTTTTTCAAGCACGCTCATTTGTATTAGCAGATTGCATCAATTGTTAAAATGTATTGAGAGCGCTTATGAGAGTTAATAAGCATGAGTGAATGAGCTATTTATTTATAAAATCATTAGTAAGGTTTGAGGTTACTTTATTCGTACTAATAAAACACTTTTCATAATATATTTTTTTAACGTAAATAAAACCAAATTTATTGTCCGCAGATGACAGCAAGCTCGGCGCCTTCTACTGAGAATCCCAAGTGGAGCTGCGAGGTGTGCACATATGAGAACTTCCCGCTCTCACGAAAGGTATTGTACATTTTGGACCTAAACAAGGTCCTTCATGATGAGCCGTCGTGGTCGTTCGCTAGGACGCCGCGCCGTAGACATGAGGAAAGAAAAGGCGTATTATTTGGTTACTGATTTTTTAAACGATAAAGCGGCATAAAGTAATCCGGTCTTGGACTACCAAATCAATCGAGATACTTTTAATGCGCTTTCAAAACGTGACATCTCCATACATTTTGTACAAGAAAATGGTTTATGGTGTCACAAACATTTAAGTCAATTGACTAAATTTTAATTGATTTAAGTGGCACTAAAAATCATGTATGACTCTATTCCATAAAAACCTGGTAGGTTTTTTTTTCGCCGGCGATTTTTCTCTCTGTGTACCTCATGAAGGTTAACATGGCGATCCAAATGTATAAAAACAAGTTTTGTGTCCCACTGCTGGGCGGGGTCTATCCCCATTAATATTGAGGAGGTCTAGAGCTTACTCCACCTCGCTTCTCCAATGTAGGTTAGTGGCAAACCCACTGTCGTCGGACCGCTTATAAGGTCTCCGCCAAGGTTACAAGACTATCTTTCGATAACAACCGTGGCCGCGCAAACGCGCATAAAAATCTGCCTCTAGCAGTCACGCATCTTACACACGGCCGCGTGATAAATCATGAATCCTGATTCCTTCCTAATATAACAAAAGCTGTGGAAAATGCCGAATAATCCTGTAATCTCTACTGAGCACTTCAAGTGGAGCTGCGTGGATACACGTACGAGTTACTACGTACATGTACGAGACTTGCTGCTCTCAGAAAAGGTATTCTAATTGTAGTTCGATTCTAATTGTAGTTCGGTTCCCACACTGTCATCTACTGTAGTTGGTTATATCGTTCTTGTACCATTACAATGTTAATTGGCATTTTGCACTGCTTTTGTGATATTAGAAATGAGGAATCATTAATTATTTTGCTAATTGTATTGTTTTTGTACTTATTGCATTTTAATTTTTGAATTGTTGCCACTACATACTTATTAAAATGGATGTTAACAATGCTGCAATGTAGATTGAGCTAGTGTTTTTATAATACTTACTTTTAGGTTATTTCAAGGAAAGTTTTAGCTTAAAAAAATTATAATTACCTATTTGGAAAATGCTACAACAATAAATATTGTGGATGTTGTTTGGCAAAGGGAGATCTCCCGCCGAGGTGGACATGCTCTAGGAGCGGCCGCGCTTCAACTGACTCAATTCGGAGCTTGTATATATGGTCGGATATTGAAAAACTTCGATAGTGTGATTCAGGAATACCCGTGGCGCCATCTCTTGATTAGTAGCGGAAGGTCGCTACAGTTGTTATCTCTGTGTGTTTTCACATGGTTTCGAATAATACTATATATCTTAAAACTAAGATAATAGTCAAATCGTGCACGCTTTTTTCTGAATGAACTGATTTGGCATTCATAATGTTTTACGATTGAAATTTAAAAAATATATTTTCAGTGTACAATGTGTAGAACTCCAAAACCGTCGTTGGGCGAAGATATCTTCAAGTTGCAGGATGGAGCCAGCGCTCTGCCTTCGCCGGATATTTGTGGTGAGTACACAAATCACACTTACCAGAAGAAGACAGTGGGAATCCATTGGATCCAGAGAACGCAGGGTGTGGCAATTTTTAGGAGGGCTATTTGTAGCAGTGGTCTTTTAAATGCTAATAAATGGATGGATGGATAACACAAAACATGGAGCACGGGTCTCTCTACATTATAAGGACTAGAGCTTAATCCATCATTTTCTTCAAATGCTTCCTGTATGTGGGCTGGTGACCAATCCGTTGTCGGATGTTTACAAACCGCGCATAAAGCTTCCCACAAGGTTTGACGATTGTTATGTATGAACAACAACCGGAACGACGGCTTAACGTGCCCTTCGAAGCATAAAAACGAGCATTTACTCCGCAACCGTTTTGCTAAACTGTGCATTCTGCGTCAGCCAATGAGCCATGCCCAATTTAGATGAAGCCAAATGCTAAACTTTATTTATATATTGTTTACGTGCACATACACTTTACATTTACACCAGTGCATATTTAAGTTGTTCATATCGGTACTTGTAGACCTTGTAGTGAGGAGTATTGTATGTAAATGTGTTTGCAACGGCAGGAGCGGAGGCGGTGGCGGAGAGACTGAAGCCCCTGAGGATATCGTCGCCGCAGGGCCAGGCCGGCGCCTCCTCCGTCACCAAGTGGCCGTGTGCTGTAAGAATCACTACATTACTTATATATTAGAATAAGGCCCGTTTTTTATCCTCAGATGGAGATCAGTCGGTTAATTTAAGATATACTTTTCATTTGCCATAAGAATAAAAATGTCAGCGCTAACATTTATAAAAATAATAAAATAAACTTTACACACTTATAGCCCCACAGTACGGTAATTAATACGTCGTGGTGGCGTACGTACCATGGATACATACAAAGACAGGAACACAAACACCCAGACCAAGAATTTTCATAATTCATAATCTTTTTTGATATTTTAAACTCATCATTCAGATTTCGCCGGGAATCGAACCCGGGACCCCTCGATTGGCAGTCCAGCATGTTAACCATTGCGCCACGCGGGTCGTCAATTTATTCGACGATTACTTTTATACGGGGATGGAACAATCAGCTCTTAAGGAAGGCTCTTAAAAGTTACGTTTGTTTATTAGGCAAGTAAGTGGTAGGTAAAACTTCAAAGATCTCTATAAATTATAGGTACTTTTAAACAGACAGACATAATAGAAAAAAATTATAATCCATAAATATTTCGTCGAATAAACCTAATCGTAACAAGTATTCAAGTATATGTGCAGGGAGAAATATATTAATTTTTAGGGTTCCATAATGAAAGGGCACAAACAGAACCCTATACTAAGATGTCTACCTGTCCACCACTAAGCTCATGAACCATGACTATAATAAGAAATATTAAAAACCGAATTAAACAAATATTTAAGTAGGTGTCCCATATCACAAACGTGGTTTTTAGCCGATTTTAGGCAAGTTTCTTCAAGCGCGAGTCGACTCGACTTTGCTAGGAGAGCTTCCTGTACGATAGTTATTGTCATCTGGAAAGTCATGTCTCCACATTGTTATTCTATTTCACCAAGAAACAACGAATGGTATGCCTGGGCCAACTTTCTATTAAAGGGAAGGTATAATAAGCAGTTCTTTTAAAATTTCCTTATTTTCGACAGTTTGTGTTACAGACATATATTTTTTATATATACTGCTTATAGGCGAGACCAAAAACAATATTTCAGTACGCGTGTGAAGCGCATGTGTGCTTTGCGCGACTACTTTGATTTGAACTTGTCTATATACATTAAAGCTTATCAAGAGTTGTATCTGTCTTCATTAAACCAGATCTTACAATAAAGTAACTAAAATAAAACAACACACACAAAACAATTTTATTTATTTCCAAAAAAATACTAATTATAGATATTACTTAACAGAACGCAGTTTAACTCTTCGTGGTCCTCTATTAGAAAAACATTTTTCTTTGAAGTGCTGCTGCATATAATAATATGGAGTCAAATATTTTTTTTGGGAATCCATTTTTCTCTATTTATCATTCTTAGCTATTATCAATATTTTGTGGAAATCTGAAACAATGTCATGTTTACATTATTTTCAAGGATTATAGTGGTTTTTGGTTATGGAATTCCAAAATTTAACAAATTAAGAGGTATATTTGTAAAAATAATATAATCTTCACAGTACAAGACATATCCATAAGCTTATTGATATTGTTAGATGTCAATCTCTACAAAATTAAGGTTACAAAACAGGAGGAATTTCAATTCACGTATTTATAACCATGTTACATAATAATGAATGATTATGCATTTAAAGCATTGATACGACAAAATTTGATAATTTTTCCCATTTATGATTGTCGGAGCGCGCGGAGACCAATCATAAATCTATGATTTTTATATTAGATGTAAATCATTGCATTTCGACGGCTTAAACATTTCATTCGTACTTACATATGAAATGTAGGTATAATTATTTGGATTTTATTTCTTAAATGACATCCAGGTACTGCACTCGTAACGATATTTATTTATGTCCAATAAACACCAGTTTAACCTTTAATACCTGAGATTTTAGGAAAATAAGCAGAATTTGTTTCGTTCACGAATGACGCTATGCCGATACTGGCCGATAGCATGTACGTGAATGGTCCCTCAAGTGTATCTTCTATATCGACGTAGCGAAAGTTATAATAAATGTATGGTTACAGACGTGCACGTACGAGAACTGGCCGCGCTCGCTGAAGTGCGCCATGTGCGGCGCCGCGCCCGCTCCCCCCGCGCACCCCGCGCACCCCGCGCACCCGCACGCAGGTCAGCGCCGCTCCGCACTCTCCGCAGCCCTCACCGTGCAGTCGCACACTGCGCTAGTGCGCACGCGCAGCTTAGCAGGCCATCTGCTTAAATCATCCACCAATTGAAACGCTAGTGCGTTCAATAAACGCCGGCATTCATTTGAATGATACTTGATAGTCTCTGTAGCTTCGCCATTAAGAATAGCGCTACGGAATCCCACGTAACCCGGTATCCCAAGGTGCCGGGTACTTTTTGAAGATACCCCGATATCATAAAAAGCCGATAGTTGATAGAACTGGCATCACACAATGTTCAACTAGTCGGCTTATTGTAATGGAGCCCTTTAAAGATGGCTGACGTAAATCAGGTGATTCAAATTTAGTTAATTTTTTTCTCACTGTGGCGCTGATAGTCGTCAAAATAAATATCTATGGCGTCAGATATCGCAATGTTTTTTGTTTCTTAAATTTAAAGTGTAAGTATAGGATATTAAGAAAGTGTGAACATATGGATTTGCCTAATATTACGCCACCGACTGCAAGTTTTGAAGTAGTTAAAATTGATTTTTATTCATATTAAGTTCTTATTTAAATGGTCACAAAACAGCTAAATGACGTTCAGACAAGTCGTTGGACGTTACAATCATAGATTTGGCTAGTTGTCATTTTTGTCAACCAGATGGTTGCGACAGATCTACTGATCTACATATCACTTGAAGGCTCGTCCGCGTCCTAAAACCGGATCCTATGGAATCCCGCACATCATGTCCCTCTCGTAGCGACCCTGGAGCAAATGCTCCTGTCCGGCAAGTAGTCAAGGCTCAGATAATATTCCACCCTTATTGCTTCCCAATACAAAGACTAAAAAGCGTAACTCATGTCAAGGTTAATCGCCGGGACACCATTACCTTGGGTCTGGACCACTACTAAACAAGTAACAACAACTAATACGAGAGGCAAGGACATACTCGAAGGCCTTTGGCAAATAGCACAGTCACTATTTGAATTATTTTATGTGATCTGTAAAGCTGTGACCAAGTCTCTTAAAACTCAACTGTACAAATTAATATTGCGTCAAACCGCCGCGCTACAGGCAACTCCTGAAGGCTCCAATCTCTGCTACTATTTTCCTATATTTAACATAACAATTTTACATCATCACAACATTTACGTTGCAGGTATAAACGAGATCTGCAACAGCCAAAATGCATCACAGCATGACATGGAGACCAGCGCGCGCCGCTCCAAGCGCCGCAACAACAACCCCGATTGGCTCTGGCTACAGGCTTGCCTCGGTAAATATCTCTTATATTTTTTTTCCTTCATAGTAAAAAGAACGTTTATCATAAAATTTAGTCCTTTTTTACTGGGGAAAAGGCACTTCAGCACCTTGGAGGTGATACTGTGTTATGTTTTAAACTGTTACCCACACTTAGTGTTTAAGAAAGACTCTGGGATTACCAATTGAATGCATTGCTATCTCTTTTCGTATGAGTCTTATGTGGTCCAACTTCCAACATAGGGAAGGTCATGTACTTCTACTAATTTAGAGCTTATAACAGAGTGATATATCTATACACACACACATATATATTTATACTCATCATCACTCACGATTGTTGTCTTCGTTCTCTTGCTTCTACCATTTGCTATGTTCAATACATTATACACATGTTTATCTTTATTGCTAAAGTTTTCACACATTTCTTTATTGTGTGGGCTAATATATTCTGGATATCTTATGGTATTTAAAAGAAAGTCAGCACTTATCAACATTCACTAGCTAGAATGTAGTATGCTTAACATCAGTAAGCGTCAGAAATCCAACACTAAAATAAGAAACATATCAAAAGTTACTGACGCCCTAAAACTTTAATGGAAATGGGCGGGGCATATTGCGCGAGTCCAGGATGGTAGGTGGACTAGAGGAGTGACAAAGTCGAAAGGTCCAAGAGGTTTTGCCTCTTGGACAATTCCACTCGGACCACTTGCGTGGGAGGACCATACATGAGATGACAGGATGACATAGCAAGACAGCTGGTTCAAACTGGATACAATTCGTACAGGACAAACAAAAGTTCTTTCAAAATTTTTGTGAAAAGAATAATTGTAAAAATACCCCCCCCCCCCCCCTCTCCTGTGCGAACCGAGACTATTGCTTCCGATAGTTTAGTAACATTATTACTTACTTGTGTAAAATTTTATCTTTACATAAATTAAATTATAAAAAAATAAATAAAAAATAATAATTTTATAGTTAGGATGTAAAGTATAAACTAATGTTAGCGTTGTTGTTTAGAACTTAATTAACATGGAATAAGTGTCATCTTCGCAAGAATAAAATCTTTTTTTGTAATCTTATAGGATTATGTTCATTCATATTGGAATATCTGTTACTATACAATATGTTGTTTGTATTAAATAAAGTATCTGAATGACAGAGCATTGCTCATATAAAAACAATTGATTTTCTTCAGGCTCATTGACTTAGTGTTACTTAAGAACGTCATCTACTGAAGTATCTGAAATAAATAAAAAATAGTACATACTACTCCCAAATAAATGTCAGTAAGAGTCATATTTTTCAATTTATATTTAAAAAACGTGGATGAAACTCCCTGCTTATTAAATTTCATGAAAATTGTTAGAGTCTTTTCCGTATTATTTTTTGGTTTTATACATACATAATCTGAATCTCAGAAGCGACTATGGCTGCAACCCTTTTACGTCCCACTGGTGGGCACGGGTCTCTCCCCGTTATTGGGGAGGCCTGGAGCTTACTCCACGACGCGGACTAGAAGCGAGTATATTACAAGTAAATACAAGAATAGGTAGTTGAAAGGTATCGGATGAAGCACGGTTGTTGTGATGTTTGTCGCAGGCGTGGTGGAGGGCGAGGCGCGGCGCGTGGAGGCGTACCTGGCGGCGGGCGGCGACCCCGCGCGCGCGCTCTCCGCGCCCGAGGTGGCGCTGCTCGACCGCGCCTCCGCCTTCGACGCCGGCCACACGCTGGTGCACCTCGCCATCCGGTGCGTCTGCCGCCACCCCGCCTCAACCTCTCGATTCTATTTATATTATATTTTTACCGATTTGAAACATTCTTGGCGACAATGACCAACTTCTCTGTTACCCGGCTTTGACCGCACGCAGAATTCCGTAGCCTCCCCTGCATCTAGTGAACCGGACATGTTTAAAAATGCCTCATGCGCTGTAATGGAATGGAAGTGCGGCCTGCCTCGTGAAGTTCGCCTCTGTTTTCAAAAATGATCCAATTGTAACCCAATAATCTTAAAATGACATACTTAACTTGACTGGAACCCTTTTTTTGGATCTCTCCCCATCATTAGAGAAGCCTGAAGCTTACTCCATCACGCTGTTCCAATGTGGGTTGGTGAAAATGCATTTTAATAGCTAAGTATCTAACAGCTATTTTACAATAACCGATAAAACCTCCAACGAAGTTTAACAAATATTATCTACCGTTAACAACCGGAACCTAAGGCTTCCTGCATGAAATTTTTGCCTCTAACGATCAACTCACGCCTGACTGCGCCCGTTCGGCTTAGCTACGTAGATCGCCTGCGTTCTTCCCTAGCCGTCCCAAAACCGCCCCAATGTTTGGGCTCTTGGCCCCAAGATGACGTACTAAATTCCTATATTTGCAGGTTTCAGCGGCAAGATATCTTATCCACTCTGCTGTCGCGGATATCAGGCGGCGGGCCCGGCTTGAAGAGATCGCCGTCCTACGTAGGTGAGTGTATTTATAGCTAAAGCACCTTCATTTTAAAGTTATTCAGGTCTTGTTAAATTACGTGTTCTGAATTTTAAACTCAAATTTCCCCAACACTCAAAGAGCCCCAAATCAAATGTTCTAAACTCATATATTTATATTTCAAAATATTGAAATTTTTTTTTGATGAATCATTCATCAATTATCATCATCACCCAAAAATTTGCTTTATCTTCTGTATGATTTATAGAACCTCATAATAGTCATAATTTTTTGCATACTTCAGTGCAGTCCCAATGTTTCACAATCATTTTATTGAAGTTCTTTAGCGGCGTTGTGCACTTTTTTTGGGCCGGGTAAAAAATGTTTAGAGTCTGAGAAAGAAGCTCTTTGTATTGTGACGCAGGGGTGACAGCTGATGGCTCGACTGCCTGTTTACTTGTAAAATTCGTGTATATTAAGTGTTAAAAAATGGAAATTGAACAAAGTGCGTCTATTGATGAAAAAAGTGACGAATAAATAGTGAAAGAAAATGAGTATATACAGTTTATAAAAATACTAGACAAATGATAACAAATAATAATAAAAGCAATTCGTGCGAATTTATTCCCTAACCATTCCAAAATATCAAAAATGCACAATGTTAATGTTCAAGTTTTCACTTCTGCCTGCACTCCCGGAGTGCAAGCCGTTGTTTTTGACGTGATAACGTCTTTAAAATCGTTTTAGTCGGGTGACATGTTCAGAAACTTGTGTCACACCAAAACCTCACGAGCGCGATCGCAGGTATAACGAGAGAGAGACGGACCGATCTCCCGTCTCATCTCGAGCGCTGCCAGTCATTCCGTGAAACTTGTCACGCGGAATCCTCACGAGCGGAGGCTGGCATAGCGTTCGAGTGAGTGGACCGATCTTCCGTCTCTCTCACTCTAGCGGCATACAAACGAATGGAGATTTTCTCGTGCGGACGTTATCACGTAAACATCTCGATCGTAAACCTACTTTACAAACAATTTGCCGTTTTTTTTATTTAAAAACTTTATTGACCTAAAAAAAATTGTGGTACAATAGGCGAGCTTAATGCTAATGGCATTATCTACCAGCTTACCTAAGGGAGTACAGAGAGATTTGATGGCGGTAAAACAAGAGAGAAACAAACCCGTAAAATATTTACAACAAACTGAACTAAATACAATGCAATAAATAAAAATAATAAAAATAAAGAAATATATAATGTAATATAATAAATACTGTTACGACTTTGAGTACCTATATCTCGAGAACAAAGCGTCGTACAGCAAAACCCCAAAAACGCATAAACAGGTATTAGGTCTACTATCGAACAGTGAAGAAAGTTCTCGAAAAATCGGTCATAAGAAAAACATCGATTTCTACCAGTAAACAAATTCGGGGTCCGCGGCGAGTACGTACCTATATATAGCGTACATGTATAGGTTGTTTACATCGCGGGTCGCGGCTATTGTTTATGACTACATAAGCTGTACATAGGTGCGTAATAACATAAAGGAAGGTTCGGGACGGGTCTATTGTATTTGGTGGTTCGGGAAATTTCTAGAGAACCATGGGTGGCCGTATATAAGGCACGCGCCGAGCCGCTACTGGGCAGTTTTATTTCCGGAAGTGAAACCGAAGCGATCTCTACCAAGCGACAAGGAAGAATTATTTCGACGACTCAAGCGAAGTTATTGGACTATAGTGATTGTGCATTGTGATTTGGACTCTGTAAAGTGGATTTTGGTGGAAGCTGACAATAAACGCCTTCTACGTTACCAACGGCATTTTCATTACCCATAGCGCGTAACAATACCATAAATACATAACAAATAAAATAAAGAATACTGTTATACTGGATATAATTCCTTAAGGAAACAAGCCTTTACACATTTTTTGAAGGGGAACTTGGAGTTTGGATCATTGTACAATTTGCAATTCTTACACGATCCTTGCAATGAGTATGAGTTTTAGGAATGATTAAGTTTTGAACATGAATGAAAGAATACTGAGAAGACCGGTGTAATATTTTGATATGCATGTCAAGACAGGGACTCGTACATTTTTTTGTAGGGGGGGGGATCCCCTACAAAAATGTATGAGCGCAATAGGCATGATGACACTATTAAAGAATCAGAGAATAAATGGTTTTACAGAAAAATATATGCTAAAAAAGTTCTAAAATATGATCCCGTTTAAATATAAACATTAAGATTAATAATATTTTCTATAAAATAAAAGTATTAAATACAGCAATCGGCCATGTTATCTGAAACGCAAATCAAAAGGAATGACGTCACGTCTCAGTAAAAGTCATCGTGTTGCTTGAAGTTTGACGAGCAAGCCGACGCCATGACACTTTCGAGCGTTTTCGCGCTTAATTCAAATTACATAGCAGAAAATACATTAATTTAAGTTAAAACTTAAGTTTATTGCTGAAATAAACTTTTTTTCGAAACTAGGAGACGTGTACCTACAATAAGGAAAGGTATTTAAAAATCTGTCATCATGCCTATTGTACATTTTTCAGCGCCCGACCTGGCGACGGCCATCCGGCGGCACATCGCCAGCTGCATCCGCTACAAGAAGGGCAGCTTCCCGTGCCGCTACCTCAACGAGATCTGCACCTTCTCGCTGCCCGCCGGTAACTAACCGCATCTTATTTATATTTGAATTACGTAGCAACTTGCAATCGTTGCAGTTTATAGACCTTTACACATAATCGTGCAAGGCTCCAGTTTTGTCTGAAGTATACTTGCAGTGTAACTGCTGCAGTGGAGCAATTCTACTGTCAGTGAATCGCTGGAAAGGTGCAGCTACTGGCCAGCTAGTCTGGCCAGACTTACAGGAGGTGACCATTAACCTTCGGAGTAGCAGTGCAGCTACATAATAATATGTATACTGTAAACTGTATATTTCATTTCATTATGACTACAGGCAAGGCTTAGGCTTGCTTGAGGTTGTGTGTGGGTGTCAATGGGCTGCAGCAAGAGCAACCATTTGATATAAAAAACACCAATTGACATTCAATTAAAAAAATTAAAAAATAAAACTTATTGAATGACCGTGTGGGCATGGTATGGTACATTGGATTGCCAAATGGAGGGTTCTTGGTTTGATGAGTTTAAAAATTTCTGCTCTCGGTTCTGTCTCTGTGTGTGTCCATGGTACTCACGACATACGTTATATGTCTACTGTGGGGCTATGAATGTGAAATGTTAGGAATTTCAGTAATTTTTATTACTAAGGTCCATGGTACTCACGACATACGTTATATGTCTACTGTGGGGCTATGAATGTGAAATGTTAGGAATTTCAGTAATTTTTATTACTAAGATCTGTGTATATTGTTTTGACAGAAATAGAAGAGCTCCCTGCGGCGATACAAGAGCAGCTGTTCACGGAGCTGCTGGACCGAGACGCGCAGCAGACTCTCGAGGCGGATCCGCCCCTCATCAACTGGAGCCTCGAGCTGACCACGTTAGGTGAGCATTGCACTAGTCCCTGTAGTTTCGAGATGAAGAAAAGGGCTACGGTATATCCTGCCTGATCATAAGAGACGAATAAAAGAGGGCTTCCGGGGCTGCGGACAGCGAGAGCTCCAATCGTCCGACTATCTCTGGTCGAGCTCTCGCTCGGGAAGGACAAATATCACTGGATGACCGAACTATTTTGGGGCCTCGCGCATAGAGGGCACCAGTTCGTTTCTCTGCAGATCCAAAAGTTCTCCACAAGCACTCATGCCATAACTAACCCGGTAACCTCAACGTATTGGCTATCTTTTGAAAGTATCACCGGTATTGCTATTAAAGCCAAAAGTTTTAGTGTGAAATTGTCATGTTGATATCAATGTGTTTGTTCCCAGGGTCGCGGCTATACGCGCTGTGGAACCGCTCGGCCGGCGACTGCTTGCCGGACGCGGTGTGCCAGGCCGCGTACGGCGTGTTCGACCGCGGGAACGCCCTGCGCGGCGCCCTGGCCGACACCCTGCACCATGCGCACCGCAGGTAACTGGCACGTGCGCTTGCCTCGAGCTCCCATTTTCCTCGTCCCTGGTAGCCTCGTTTTAGTCGTCTCTTACGTTTAGTCAGGGGATACCGTAGCCCTATTCATAATTTGATCGACTAATAACAGGGACAAGGAGCATCAGCTGTAATCACCATTGTCTCTCTCAGCTATGCGCAGGTTTCTCCCCATTATTGGCGAGGTCTGAAGCTAACTCTACCACGCACAAAATGTGGTTTTAGAGTGTTATCTAGCGAGTTTTTTGTTTCATTATACATGTTAACTGTTGCCGGCAGCTTCTACGCGCGCTGGCAGGCGTGGGAGCGACTGCAGGCGGCGCAGCTGCAGTACGCGCCGGAGGAGGGCCAGCTGCGCGCGGAGTGGGCGCGTCTGCAGGCCGCCGCCGCGCGCCCCGGCACCGCGCTGCACCAGGTGCGCACTGCTGCTGCATAGTGTGCCCTCCCCTCCCCCTGCCCCTGCCCCTGCCCTCCCCCTGCCCCTGCCCCTGCCCGCCTCACTGCAGTACGCGCCGGAGGAGGGCCAGCTGCGCGCGGAGTGGGCGCGTCTGCAGGCCGCCGCCGCGCGCCCCGGCACCGCGCTGCACCAGGTGCGCACTGCTGCTGCATAGTGTGCCCTCCCCTCCCCCTGCCCCTGCCCCTGCCCTCCCCCTGCCCCTGCCCCTGCCCGCCTCACTGCAGTACGCGCCGGAGGAGGGCCAGCTGCGCGCGGAGTGGGCGCGTCTGCAGGCCGCCGCCGCGCGCCCCGGCACCGCCCTGCACCAGGTGCGCACTGCTGCTGCATAGTGTGCCCTCCCCTCCCCCTGCCCCTGCCCCTGCCCTCCCCCTGCCCCTGCCCCTGCCCGCCTCACTGCAGTACGCGCCGGAGGAGGGCCAGCTGCGCGCGGAGTGGGCGCGTCTGCAGGCCGCCGCCGCGCGCCCCGGCACCGCCCTGCACCAGGTGCGCACTGCTGCTGCATAGTGTGCCCTCCCCTCCCCCTGCCCCTGCCCCTGCCCTCCCCCTGCCCCTGCCCCTGCCCGCCTCACTGCAGTACGCGCCGGAGGAGGGCCAGCTGCGCGCGGAGTGGGCGCGTCTGCAGGCCGCCGCCGCGCGCCCCGGCACCGCCCTGCACCAGGTGCGCACTGCTGCTGCATAGTGTGCCCTCCCCTCCCCCTGCCCCTGCCCCTGCCCTCCCCCTGCCCCTGCCCCTGCCCGCCTCACTGCAGTACGCGCCGGAGGAGGGCCAGCTGCGCGCGGAGTGGGCGCGTCTGCAGGCCGCCGCCGCGCGCCCCGGCACCGCCCTGCACCAGGTGCGCACTGCTGCTGCATAGTGTGCCCTCCGCTCCCCCTGCCCCTGCCCCTGCCCTCCCCCTGCCCCTGCCCCTGCCCGCCTCACTGCAGTACGCGCCGGAGGAGGGCCAGCTGCGCGCGGAGTGGGCGCGTCTGCAGGCCGCCGCCGCGCGCCCCGGCACCGCCCTGCACCAGGTGCGCACTGCTGCTGCATAGTGTGCCCTCCCCTCCCCCTGCCCCTGCCCCTGCCCTCCCCCTGCCCCTGCCCCTGCCCGCCTCACTGCAGTACGCGCCGGAGGAGGGCCAGCTGCGCGCGGAGTGGGCGCGTCTGCAGGCCGCCGCCGCGCGCCCCGGCACCGCGCTGCACCAGGTGCGCACTGCTGCTGCATAGTGTGCCCTCCCCTCCCCCTGCCCCCGCCCCCGCCCCCCCCCTGCCCCTGCCCCTGCCCGCCTCACTGCAGTACGCGCCGGAGGAGGGCCAGCTGCGCGCGGAGTGGGCGCGTCTGCAGGCCGCCGCCGCGCGCCCCGGCACCGCCCTGCATCAGGTGCGCACTGCTGCTGCATAGTGTGCCCTCCCCTCCCCCTGCCCCTGCCCCTGCCCGCCTCACTGCAGTACGCGCCGGAGGAACTGTCTTACCATAGCCATTCCTCAGACAACCCCCTGCCTAGGTGGAGATCTCCCTTTGCCAAAAAAGTCAGTATAATACAAAATACCAGAACAATCAATGGATTTAACACTTATGTATGTTTGATTTGTTCCTAGATACACGTATTCGCCTTGGCACATGTGATGCGCCGACCGATCATAGTGTACGGGGTGGACATCGTCAACTCGTTCAGAGGAGAGGCCCTCGGATATGCAAGGTTTCAAGGTAACCTAATTTCTTTAGTAACATTGCAATGACTTCGTAAATGAAATGAAATGAACGGTATTGACGTGTGTCTCATGTTTATATTAGGCGTGTACCTGCCGCTGCTGTGGGAGCCCTCATTCTGCTCAACTTCCCCGCTGGCGCTGGGCTACACGCGCGGCCACTTCTCCGCGCTCGTGCCGCTCGAGCCCTACGCGCCCCGACACGCCTACATCTGCAGGTAAGTGTACCTGTGTACCTGCCGCCGCTGTGGGAGCTGTCCCAAGGTTCACTCTATCTGTGTACCAAATTACATTAAAATTGTTTTTTTAGTAGAATTATTTTCTCCGTGCAGTTTGGGTCATAAATCATAGCTCGTCCTCAGCCCGGCTAGGGCGGTGAGTATGTTGCGCGGGCGCACTGCCGTTATCGATAAAAATAAATGAGTCATCGAAGGCAGGTACACGGCGGTGTCGCAAAAGAACTGGGAAAATTGTGTGAAGCATGCAGAAAAACTCCAAGAGGATGACTTGAAGAAATCTCATCTGGCAGAAGAATTCGTAATTCACCTAGATGACGATGACTCTGATGAGTCTGATGTAGAATTTTAATGTAAATAGTTTTAGATTTAATTTTAGATATGTTGTTATCATTATTATCTTTATTTTCTGTTCATTTTAAACTTAGGTATAAGTTTTATTTTAAATAAATGCGCTGTTTTATCTAATTTATTCTTTCTTTTTTATCTTTAACCCACATAATGACAAAACTAAATACACTATCGATATCTCTTATCGACAACAATAATGCACGTCATTATGTCCGTCCATAAGGCCCGTGAGTGGGAGGGAGAGCGAAATACTCGCTTCACCGCTCCGATAATTTATGACCCAAACTGCACGGAGAAAATAATCTACTATAGTAATTTAGGAGTGTAAACGTAACAGACACGCATAGACGTAGATACTTATATAGATAATATAGTAGAAATTTCTAAAATGTGTTTTTTTTTTGCAGAGACCCTCAAGAGGAGAGTGAAGAAGTGACGTATCTACCGCTGACAGATTCTGATGGCAAATTGTTACCAGTCCATTTTCTTACGTGTGACGAGGTAAAGTTCTAATACCTATTCTATGAAATAAATCCCATGAATACATTCCGAATCGTTTGTTTTGATATTAAAGACGCTGTTATTAGCTTCGTTGGTATGTTAGTATGTAACGTATGTAACTGTTAGAAGAACGTGAAGCCGCTCTTGACTTAGGTGATGTAAGAAGTGTGTGTTGGCGGCAGATGTCGGACGAGGAGGGCACGGTGCGGCGCTGGGTGAGCGCGGCGGCGGCGCGCGGCGGGCTGGCCGCTCGCCAGCGCCTGCGCGCGCGCCCGCTGCTGCAGGCGCAGATGCTGGAGGAGTGGCTCAACCACTACCGCCGCCTGGCGTGCGTACACACACACACACACACACACGCTCATGTGCTTGTGCAAGCGTACTATGCGTACGCCAGCACACTAGAGTTTTATACGAGCGCATATGTCATTGGCAACAGATACCACCTCTACACTGTTTCAAGTGCATGTATCTTGGTGCAAAGGTGCGGTTGCCAGCCAACCATAAGCGTCCGCGAAACGATCAATTGCGAATGATCAATTATCACGTGATAGAAGGTTTCAAATGATGGGCGATTGAAGCACCAATTGAAGGTGTATCATTCGCGCAGGCCTCAGTCGTTTTGAACTGTGTTGAGAAAATGTCGTGCTGCCCAAAATCGTCCTTGCTCGTAGTGAATATGATATCATAAGAAGATATGGCTTTTCTAGCAATAACTCTTGCGGTTTCTAATAAGAAAAAAAAAGAAGAGAACCAGACGTTGGTCCAAGGAGAGTTATTATTCAAATTAAGATATAAATATAGTCAAATAATATAGCCAAAGCTACATCGAGATCGTGTTCAGACATGTCCGCCATGTTCGGTGGCGCGGTCGAGATTAAACAAACAATTGTCAATTGGCATCATTCGTTGTCAATACACAGCGCGTCAATTGCCATCAATCAAATGTTTTGTCATTTGCTGTCAATGCCGTAGTAATATTGACAATCGCTTCATTTGCAAGATGTAAACGATCAATTTTATAAACAATGAGTTTCAATCACGTAAACATTGACAATCGCAATTGATCGTTTCGCGGACGCATTACACCCCGCAACCAGCCTCTGGCTTCGCAATGCAGCTGTGGTCTGATTTGCTTGTGTTTGGGTGCCCGTACTACAGTAGCTTACCAATTCTTGACTTGCATGCTCGCCGGCTACTCCATTAAAATAAAATAAAAAACCCAACAAAACCGGCGATAGGTTTTTGTACTAAAATTTTTTTGCATGTTGTCTACATTTAAAGAATAATATATTTGCCTAATGTAAAACTATTCGACGTGCAGGCAACAGACCCGAGGCCCGTTCCCGCCGCGGCTGCAGAGCAACGCGGCCGAGTTCTCCAGCGGGCCCGACACGGACGACGAGTGACGTCACGCGCCACTCGCCGTCCCCGCGCCCGCGCCGTGTTGCCAGTCGCCGGCACTACGCCGCACTACGCTGCAGTACGCTGCAGCACGCCGCAGTACGCCGCAGTACGCCGAGCTTGAATCGACCTCCCTTAGATATGCTAGATAAAACCAAACCACGCGTTACCTTCGAGACTGGCAACATCGGACGAAACTATATAGGAAACTTTGTCTAACCCATTGGCGAATATTGTACAGATGGAACTATTTATACATTCAAATTTATCGTATCGTTTTCAACCCGCAGCGGACGGTCGCGTGATATCGGTCAAATTATTAAAATACAGGAGTGGATTGTTTGTACATTACTTAACTTTACCTTCTCATTAATTATATTTTAAGATATTTGTGCTTAATTTTTGTTTCTTTAACTAGTACAAGTGTTGAGTCTAGGTTTATTTTAAAAATCAGCTGTTTGGTTCGTTTTATTCAGCTGAATTTCTATGGACGATTATATTTTTGTAAAGTTTATGTACGGTGTTATAACATAATACCTGTTATATACTTTCACATTGCAATAAAGTCACGATTTTATTAAAATAGATTTTCTGAGAATTGGAACGGAGTTACGTTTACAGCTTCAATATATATTGAAGTTATATTTTCTTCAAAGTTAATGGCAATAATAAATCGCTTAACAGATTACAAACTAAAAAAACATTAACATGCAATGTTCCAATAAACTTTGAAATAACTCAATTAGAAGTAGTTTATATTGATATTAGTGATAATTTGTCTGGTGGGACGAAATAATAACAAAATGTTATACACTTAGATCTCTTGTAGTATATGAAGATAGACCTTTAATCGATATTTTCTAATACAAACACTGGGTGTTAAAATCATAGGTTTAAAGACAGCTTTCAAGCTAATATGTTATCGGGACCTGCGAATTTATAACTTAAGGGGGCTTTTATGAAACAGACTTCAGAAGTAAATAAGCCATGGGTGATTTTGGAAGAAAAAACAGAATAATACTGAATATCGATAGTAAATTTTAAGGCCTCTCTCACACGCCTGATTTTGCGATTATCACGGGTTCTTTTTACGTTCAAAGTTTTTTATTAGACAAGTCAGACCCAAGGCGATTATACAAATATTTAATAACTACGTGTTCTACACAAGGGCTCTGAAAATCTCCCAGATGAGGATACATGTGGTACCTTTTTTTCTATTTTTTAAAACCCCTTATTTCTTCGCACTTCTATATAAAAAAGTTATCGTAACATTGGAATGTTGTAAGACACAAGAACGTAAGCGATCTCTTGTATTTCACGCGTCGTTATCAAGGCCGCAAAAGACACCATCCGAAGTTATTGCGCGGGTGAGAGAGGCCTAAGTCATCAACTCGTTCCAGGTCCATCAGTCATTTGCTGATCAAAGACACACAGTAGGAAGAACTTTATGAAACTGCTGAGAATTTCCTATATTATCCCTGAGCAACTTACAAGCGCTAGAAACGATATAGTTTATCTTACATTACTTGTAGTTGGATTAACTTTGTCTTTGGGGCAGTTTAGTGCGCTCACATCGCAAACGACTCTGTAACAGAACACCAATATTAAGAGATCCACATAGACTACGATAAAATAAAAGGATTTGAACTTATTTTTGTAACTATAATCTCATTCTCTTAAGTCCGCCTTCTATCATAGACTAGATTTTGATAATATCGTTTGATTTCGGCGTTTATCAGACTTTATGTACCAGCAATGTAAGGTTAAGTCGCTTTAATATAAAGTTAAGGCGCTAGTACTCGACATTAAATATTAGTCATTGTTAAAATATTGCTGTTGTGCCCAATATATAAATTATTTTATTAGTGGTTTAACGATTTTTCTTAATTAATTTAACGAATCATTAGCAGGCTATTCTATTGTTTCGTTAGATTTTTGAGTGTATAAATATAAACCACGAATAAAAGTGAATAAACCGGGCATTAATGCATTGATTGGTAGTCATCGAAATAATTGTTATGCGCAAATTAGACGTATTCGTACAGCTCATTGCAACAGTGTTCAACATGTGTGTTGCATACACTAAGCATTTTTTTTATCACGCAATCAATCACAATTGATTGCGTGATAAAAAAAATGCTTAGTGTTTACACTCTGCCGGACTAGTCTGTAAAATTGCAATTGCAAAAAATAAAGAAAAACAAGATGTGTATTTTTATTGTTCGCAACCAATTTGGTGATCGTATACTCGCTTAAAATCCAAAATTAAGAAGTAAAAAAAACAAAAGGTATAAAATGAAGAGTATTAAAATATTTTACGACACTGTACAGAGAGTATAAGGTTCTAATATTTATTATATTTTGGGTTGTATATGTAAATAGACAGAAATTGGGTTGCGAAGTATTAACTCTATAGATGTATAGGAGTATGCTACTTAGTGCAGAGATGTTTCGATTCAGGGTCACATTGCAGTCGTGATACGCCCGCCGCCAGCCGCCAGCCGCCTGCCGTGTTCTGTAGACAACGCCTTTACTGCTAACCTGCTAACTTTAACTAACTTGACATAGTCTGTAATTAGGGACTAAACTATCATCAACTTTGCCTTATTTTATTGTAATGTGACAGAATTTGCCATGAAATATATCTAGCGCCACAGACATTTATGCCGTGAAGGAATTGGGTAGTTGATATTAATTATAAACAAAATAATATGAACATAGTCTTATTAAAATAAATTTATTGGCATATTGGTTAAAAATAACAAAATTATAAGTATTTATACATTAAATTTGTCAGTTTGTATGTCAAAACATATCTTTGCTAATAGCTAATAGTCTTTTGTATGACAATACAGTACAGTGACATCACTGTACAATATTTCTCTAATTCTAATAAGTTTAAAATGTACATATCATGTAAACAACACACAATAAAAATGTTAGTCAACATCCCAATTCTTTATTATTTCTTTTAAAATCTGTCAGTGCTACACATTGTGTGGCTCCCGAATAACTGCGTAACAAACAGCCTTCTTATGTTGAGTGATGCGGCGGCGACCACGTGGCCTGTATACTCACTGATAAAGTACCTTATTTATAACTTATAAATAAGCTACTTTATCAGTGTGCAGTAATAAGGTTAAGAGATGGTTTGGTCCCCAAGTAATAATTTTAATAGTTTAGCGCTAGACCACTTTCACTTCACTAGTTTTATACTTATATACCTACCTATATAATAACGTTAAGATCTAAAGATATACAATTTCTTATGTTTGTCTACAGAACATCTGAATGTTGGTGAACTGTAAAAGTTGATTTTATTTTGCCTTGAAAATAGCGTTTTAATTATTTTTTGTTAAGATTTAAGAACATTTGTTAAAAATGATGACATTTGTTACGATTAAAATGGTAGCTAATACAGTTTCAAAATATTTTTATAAGAAATCTGGTCTCCCCTAAAACATTTCCATTAAAGTAATTACTCCTTAACCATAGAAACATGATTGTTATGGCGAATTAACTTTTTGTTAAGAAAACACGTACAATTTAATTTTAAATTATGTACCTACCTATATTACCTACAAATTTTAATCAATAAAGCACTTATTTTATGAAGCGTTTATTATTTTTTATTCTTTAAAACTTAACAACCACTCTTTTATAGGTACTACTTAGATTCTACGTGTGAGCATTGGACCCGAAACAGACTACAGTTGTCACAGCGGATTTTTGTCTCTGATGTTAGGTGCAGCAAACCATCAGTACTTCAGTGCGAAGAAGTGTTTTTTTTTCTAGTGCGCAGCTATTCGCACGAAGTTCCGAGAGACCTAGATCCGTTGTTAGTACTGTATCCTGTATTTAGCTCGATTTATTCTGACTATCACGTATCATGTTGATTTATTTCTGAACAAATCAACGAATTGACAAAGTCCTCGACGATTTGGTCGCAGGCTGGCAATGTACTCGTATGTACGTACAGTTCCACCGAAACAATATAATTTTTCATGGCGGAAATGGCGCTGGGTATATACCGAAAGGCGCAACGGAGGAACTTACTCAGTCGAAATGTATGTACAAGTAGTGCGATGAGAAAAACATATCCCAGCAAACAAGGGGCGAGATATCGTACTGAGTCTGCTTGCAAACGTTTTTCTATATTTTCCCATTTCGTACAAAGAAAAACGCTAGTGTGATAGTAAAAGATTTACAGAAACAAAAATCGGAGGCTAGGGCATCGATTTACGTGCAACGGTGATATGATAACATGAGTTTAAAAATTAATTTGTCTCCGTTAGTACAAAGTATCTCAATGTTTGTCTCCGGTTTTGAGTATCTCAAGCGTAAAAGGACAGAGATTCTGTTCTTAGCGCTTGAACAGACTTTATACATGAACAGGTATTTATTACGTAGGAGCACGGACTACTAAATTACAAATTGCAATTTGATATTTTATATTTCTAGCTTACTAGCTACTTCGATAGTAATAAATCACGATTTCAAGAGCGTGATCTTGCATTTATATCAGTCAGTGTCAGTATGATGAAGTGCGGCTCGCGCGAACCGTTTAAAGATAAGAAAATATGAACGCATTCGAAACGACGCGAAACATACGAACGCACGCGCGCTTTCTGACAGCTGCTCTGTCTGTGGAACAGTAGGGAGCGTTTTGAAAATTCATTAAAATTTAATTTAAAATTGGGTTTTATAAATACAACTATAGTTTATAACGAGAATTTCAGTGCTTCTGTGTAAATATGTGCACCCTGTGATGAAGTTTAAGAGATTTTCTTAGTGAATTGTCTATTTGTTCAGAGAAGTGAGCGAGCGGCTCTAACAAAATGGGTGAGTTAGCCGGCTGTCGGCTTTTTTTTCTACTAATTATAAGGAATTCGTGCTTATTGAATAGCTGCGACCTTCTATTGAATACGATGGACATAAATCTTGAGCGAAAATAGTTTCTTATTAGAACTAAGATAACAGCCACTTGTTTTGGTGGAAGTATCGATTTTTCTCATGCGTCCCTCTTCCTGATCTAAGAAAATACATTACGTCTCCTGTGTAATTTTTCACGACTGCCTAAGAAATCCCACTTTTTACTTACTTATTAAGTAATCGAGCCTGTTAGTGAATTTTTTCCTCATCATTTATTTAAACATTTATGATTATCATTAATGAACAATTAAGTAGACTCATTCATACTCTACATTTTTAGAATTTACTTTCCTTCTTTTTTATTTATATATTTTAGAATAATCCATTTATTTTTCTGAAGTACAGGAAAATGTAAATACTTGGCCAATTATAGCAGCTTATCAAGCCACTAATACATATTATAATGTGATTAGTATGTCAGTCCCCTAAGTGATTAGAGGCAGCACGTCAGGTGATTATATCTCTGAGAGATTCACACTAATCATACTATCCTTGGGCTGCCAGCCATTCTGCACAGTGTTAGCATTTACTACAGTTACAGTTACTGAATGAGTTTGAATGTTGAAGTGGTACGGAGTTTGCGGGTCAGCTAGTAATTATGTATTAAAATATTTAAAAAAATATTTTGCAAATTAGTAATATTTAAAAAAATATTTTGCAAATTAGTAAATACATATTCTAAATTTCTGCAAATAAATTTTTCAGTAAAATGGTACATACTAAGTACTCTACCTTCTGTACACCTGCTATTACAAGTTTGTACAAGGAAGCTAATTACCTATATTCTTTTGTTATCTGGCCTTGCTCATTCATTTGGATTTCTACATTTAACCAGATACAAGTGTTACGTCAGATGTTTTTGGAAGTTATCACTTATATTTTACTTAGATAACCACTCTACATAGAGTTATCAGTGCATTTTATTGTACAAAATTAAATAAGTATCAATCTAAAATTTAAAGGAATAGTACAAATACAGTAATGTGAAACTTTTTAGGTCCAGACTAATATTAGAGTTTGTTTGTTTAAAAACACGTAATCTCTGGAACTATAGGTTCAAAATAAAAATAAAAACCGGCCAAGTGCGAGTCGGAATCACACATGAAGGGTTCCATACCATTATCTATAAAAAATCATGTTTCTTGTTGGGAGCCCCCGTACCTAAATATTTATTTTATTCTATTTTTAGTATTTGTATAATAATAGTGGCAACAGAAATACATCATTGCCTTTGATTATCCATAGAAATCATTGCATTAAGATTGAATGAAAGGTAAATTGTGGTTTACGATTTATGACATATTAAAAAAAACTACTTACTAGATCTCGTTCAAACCAATTTTTGGTGGAAGTTTGCATTGTAATGTACATCATATATTTTTTTTAGTTTTATCATTCTCTTGTTTTAGAAGTTACCTACAGGTGTACACACATTGTACCACTTTGGAAGTGTCTCTCGCGCAAACTATTCAGTTTAGAGTAAAATGATATTATAAACCTCAATATCATTTTTAAAGACCTATTCATAGATACCTTAAGTTTCAGTTCTAAGTATGGGGAATCCTCAAAATTTATTGCTTTTTTCTATTTTTGTGTGAAAATCTTAATGCGGTTCACAGAATACATCTAAGTACCGAGTTTCAACATTATAGTTCTTAAAGTTTTGGAAAAAAGTGTCTGTGACATACGGACGGACAGACAGACAGACATCACGAATCCATAAGGGTTCTGTTTTTTGCCATTTGGCTACGGAACCCTTTAGGGCTCACACGCACATAGGGAGATTTTTAAATCTCCCTATGGGCGTGTGAGCCCACTTATCGAGGAAGGTTTTGGCTGTAAAACTACAGGGAACATCTAGTAAATTATATGAAAGATCCAGTAGTTAGTTATAGTGTGAATAATAATAATAATTTATTGGTAGCACATTTTATCAGCACTCTCAAAATGGCATTGATATGCACACTTAACTACATTATAAGTAAGAATTGAGCATGAGATTAGATAAACTTATAATATTAAAATAACTAACAGATATTGGTTATTTATTTATTTATTTGAATAAAGGGCTCGGGCTGTATCAGCCCAGGGTACTTCAACCTATAAAGATTGTTTGTACCCGTAGCCAGATTACAAATTAAAGGCTAGGATTTTATGGACGGTGATTTGTTTGGCTTCATCTGGCAGCAACACGTGCCTCCCAAGATGAATGCTACGCTTGTGGTTTCGCGCACCACAATTTAAAAGGAGGTGGCGTGGTGTCTCGCTCTCCTCCCCACAGTACCTGCACGTGTCGGTTGGACTTAGTCCTAAAAGCGACATATGTCTTCCGAGCTTACAGTGTCCAGTAAGGACTCTGGTTACCGTGCGGATATTTGTTCTGTTGAGCTTTAATAGCTCTTCAGCATAACTCCGATCATATCCTCGTATCAGAGCTTTGGAGTGGCTGTGCCCTGGTCCTTCAGTCCAGTCCCTCATCGCCTCCTCCCTGCACTGAGTGAGAATTTTTTGTCGAATGGTCGTTTTGGAAATACCACAGAATGGTTCAGGACCAAGCTGAGTCCCTTTTGCACCCTCGCGTGCCAGGACATCAGCTTCCTCGTTTCCTTGTATGGATGAGTGTCCTGGAACCCATATCAAAAAGACTCTGTTTCTCGCAGCCAGTGCGTTGAGTCGCTCCATGCAGTTCCTGACCAGTTTCGAATTTACAGTATACGAACTTATGGCCAAGAGTGCTGCCTGGCTGTCCGAAAAGATAAAGATGTTTCTGTTGACGTATCGTCTTTCAAGGTTTAGCTCTGCGCACTGTATAATGGCGAACACCTCCGCCTGAAAGACTGTGGCGTGGGCTCCTAGGTGTATGCTAAGCCTCGTTTTGGGCCTTTCACCGTAAACTCCACATCCTACGTCATGACCCATTTTAGATCCATCAGTATACCAAACCACACCGTTCAACCCTCCTGGCACCTGGCCATTAAGCCATTCGTTCCTGGTAGGCATCATTACCTGGTATAGTTTGGTAAAGTTCCTCTCTGGTATCATGAAATCAGATACCATAGAAAATATTTCTTCCCTAAAGACTTGCTCTACTAGAGCTCGGAAAGATTGGGAAAGCCAGGGTTTGCACCCGCTGGAGCATAGTCTAACCACACTGGACTTTGCCTGAGCTCCTATATATATGTGCAATGGAGGCATGTCCAGCATAGCATTCAGCGCCGCTCCTGGGCACGACGCCATGGCTCCTGTAGCGATAGGTAGACAGATATTGGTTACCTAAGCAATAGTTTTATGAACTAGCTTTAAGTTGGTATGAAAAAACCTTTTATTTTTATTTTTTTATAAATTAACCGAACAAAAAGGCAGATGGGCCACGTGGTGTTAAGCGATCACCATCGCCTATGGACACGGGCAACCCCAGGGGCGCCAACTGAGCATTGCCGGCTTTGAAGGAGAATTTTTTGTACAGAGCTCTTGAAGAACCCCATGTCATAGTCCACTGGAAATGCCTCAGCTGGAAGGTTGTCCCATAACTTACGTGTCCATGGTAAAAAGGAGAGTGCAAAGCGGACTGTGGAGGACCGCCACGGGTCCAGATGGTGTCGGTGTAACTTTGACCTTCGTCTGGTGGTGTAATCATAAAATGGTGACGTAGGCATCATTTTGAAAAGTTCCTCTGAGCACTCACCATATTAAAGTCGGTAGAACATGCACGGCACGCATACGTTTAGGGGTTAAGGAGTGTCAAAGGCTAATTTTTATCTGTGGAAAATATCTTTCTCCCTTTGAAAAGCCTGTTGTCCACTTGAATAGAGCCCCGGGCAAAAAACTTGTTTATGAAAAATTGTACAGGCATACATAGCCCTGCCTTTGCAGTAATAAATTAAGGGATGCAAAGGGCAAAGCTACAATATACCTTTATATTTTATAACTATTACTGCACTTGGTGTAATATTCTATCCTACGATATATGGATATATCTAAAGAATTTAGGTAATATGAAAATCTTGTATGTAGAATTTTTATTTAGACACAATACTAATCTAACTTAATATTGTACCAAAGTTATGAGATATCATTGTTATTTTCAGTTTTCGACTTTTCAGTGGAGGTCAAAATGCTATCTTTTATACCTATCTTGGTCACTTCTGTATAAATTTAGTTTAATCTAAGTCTTTGGCTCAGTGATATCCAGGGATCTGAATAGGCAGTTTGAATTTACCTAAACTTTGAGAATAGACATAACAGAGAGCTGCAACCATTTAATGATACCAGATACAAATTTTAACTTAATAACGGTGTTACTTGTTCTGTATGTATGGTCCACCAGATAATTCAATTGGCTGCATGCTGATCTACAAGCAGCTACGGTTTTAGATTTTTGTTTGTTGTGGTAGTTTTTGAGAACATTAAATTTAAAAAAGGTAAAAAGTATATAGACAAAAGTATATTTAAATTGCAATGTTAGAAACGTATTATTATAGATAGAAAGAAGCTCGTTATTTTAGTGCCTATTTGTCACTCTTTGAATTTTGAAATAATTTTATTTTCTTGAATTAGGTAGGTAGTTATAGTTTGGTAATGATATATTATTATAAAAAAATCTTATAAGTAGTCTAAATTATGTTAAGAAAATATAAAATTGTTATAGTTCTTTCTTTACATTTCACTCTCATAGCCCCACAGAGACAGGTATACCATGTGTCGTGGGTGCCATGGACACACAAAAAGACAAGAGCACGAACAACCAGACCACGAAAGGACCTCTAAATTCCTTATTTGGACATCTCACCCGCTGGGAATCAAACCCAGGACACAGGAACACCGTCGTGCTGAGAACTATGCCATACTCGCCCCGTTCGCCCTTTTATATTTGACGGTGTCTCAGAGATCTAAGATTAACAAACTAGAGAGTTCAAGTCAGGGTGGTCTACAAGTAGGTCAGTCCGACAATTAATGCAAATATACATTACCGTCTGCAGTCTGCTCGATACTGCGCCTGCGGCCTACTGCATTCGTTCCTCGAATTCGCCGCGTGAATACATCAAAGGCATGAATAAATTTGGACAGATTTTACGCTTACAGCATCAGGAATCATATGCAATTTACAGTAACCAATTAGAATTAAATAACGCCATACATAATAATAGGGGCACATAAGAATTGCCTGTGCCGTGGGCACCATGGACATACACAGACAAAAACGCTCATTCAAATTTCTACCTCGTCGGGAATCGAACCCTTCCTTCGATCATTGTATCGTAACCATTGCGCCACATGGGCCGTCAGAAGATCAAGATCTTGTGAAATATGGGCGTCGAAATTGTACAACGAGAAGGTTTCGTACGCACATGATATTTAACGTTATATTAAGTTAAAAAATTAGAAATTGTGCTCACTGGATTAAAATTTATCTGAGATTAAAATCACAGCTCTCCCATCCTTGGTCGTGTTAGGCGTTTTAAAGTTGAGTAAAACCACCGAAAGTGTTTTAACGGGGTTCAAGTCACATAACCCGATGTATTTTCCAGGACACCTTTTGAAGGTTTCTCTTCCAATACCAAAAAACAAGTATTTTATTGTTTAGTTCCTAATATGTTGGCGCATCACGATTCACGGTCACTATACACTTAGATATTCTATTATCTCTCTACAAATCCGCATTGGAGTAGCGTGGTGGAGTAAGCTCCAGGCATCTCCAATAATAGGGAAAAACCTGTACCCAGAATAGGGACGAAAAAAGGGTTGCAGCCGAACCTTTACTCGTAGATATTTAGATAGTAGGAATTATTTTCAAGAGTCTTTTTTCACAGAGACTGATAACGAAGTGATCTTATTAGGCTTCCTGTGTTCCTTCTACCAAGCTATAAAAAATAAATTTAGTAGCAGACGAGCATGCAGGTCACGTGCAGTTAAGTGTTAACTGTAGCCCATGGATCTACACACAACCTAAAACAAGCTTGAGTCTTGCTTGAGGTCGTATGGATTTGCGCTGCTATTCGGGAGGCTGATGGCCGCCTCATGAAAGTCTGGCCTTGAAATTAGTAACCTAATTCAGACGATTTTTCGCTTTAAGATTTTCAATTTTTATTACATCACATCAAGACTGAAATATCCATACCAAACAACATTGAATTAACTAAAAAATTAGGTCCCTAAATCCCCTATCAGGCGCGGCGTGACCATTTTGATTAGCTTTGGACTAGGGAAGAACGCGGTTGATCCTTGGGGGATGACATGCAATTTATGGTAGGGGCTTAGTGTGTTTTTTTGGTTACGAAAATCTCCGGAATTAAAAGTTCAGAATAGCGGAACGTGGAAGTGTTGAAGTAAATTACGAAAAATATTGAATTGGAACTATTATGGATTACTTCGAACTAAGAATTAGGGTAAAGTTGCGGTTTACTCCTGCCTCCTGCCTCCGGTTGCCTCCCGTTATAAAGTATCATTACTTGAACAGACTCAAATGTTTTTAGAAAAGGTTAATTGTAATCGTTTGAGATTGATATCGGTTGTAATACAGTATGTAACAACGAGGAACCGTTTTCCAAAAGCAATCAAAGAACACGATTCCTAAATGACATTCTAATTCATCGCCTCGCTGTTTCCCGAGCTGCTGAGAAATCGTAAAACAAGTGCTATAATTTTTTAAGTGCAGGGTTTGTTCGTATAAAACGGAAACAAAATGCGGGTTCAAGAAACTATCGATCCAATGCAGTTCTAACTCCGTATTGTTATCGTAGGAAAGACCAACGAAAGAACTTGTGAAGGCAATAATCTTAAATCATTCCATAACAGCTGTATGGGGAGAGCTTCCTTGCGTAATACGACAGCACGATGTAGTATTTGGCTTGGATGGGCCAAGGATTCTCGTTCGTTGACCGATAGATGGATTGGTAGCAAATATTGTGTTTCTAGTGCCAAGATTACGGGTTTGTTTAGGACAACGCGTGTATTAATGCTGAATTAAGAAAGAGCAGAAATTAATTATGTTAAGTACTGAGTGGAACAGTAAAAAAGTGAAGGAATATCTCGTGAGAATTTAATTAGGTTAAAATCTTGAAATAGCAAGTAAATTAAGTGCTGTAAATGAAGTATAAATAATGTTTCACACAGCTCCACAAGTAAGGTAGATAAAACCTGTGTCGTGGGTACCATGGGCGCAAACAAAGACATGAGTACAAGCACCTAGACCGAGAACAGAAATTGAAACTCATCTACTTTATCTCTTAGTTGTGTTGTGTTTCGATGGAAAGGTGTGGTTGCCGGCGGACTTACACGAGGATACCACCAGGCTCCGGAATAGCATAGTTTGCTTAAGTTTGTGTATGTGGTTTTTCGTAAAAACCAAGATAATAATATATTATTGCATACAGAGGAACCAGCGTATAAACTTGTACAGGCAATAATCCTAAAGCATCCCTCAACAAAATAACGATATGGGGCAAGGTATCCTTACGTAATGTAGAAGTAGGTATGTTTGGCTTTAGTTGGCAGGGTTAGTTGCCTTTGGGCCAAGGACTTCGGTTCGATGACCGGCTGTTGGAAAAGTTAGCCAATATTTTCGATTCAGGCATGAACGCTAGGCAATAAGTAGACAATAAGAGTACCTTTATGGCGATACGGCATGTATTAAATGCCCATCCCTGATCCAGGATTTCTCCACTTTAAATGTCATAGTTTGATTGATTGATTGATTGTTTGATTGTCACATTCTTAGATTGCCTTAAAGAGATCTTCCTCGCTAATAATGAATTTTGGAACCTCCTGGACAACGGTATTTTGGTAAAATGCGGAAACGAAATGCGAGTTAAATAAACTAATATAATTAGTAATTACGCTATCGATCCGCAATGCAGTTTAAATTTAGTATGTTTAAAGGCAACACGAAATACCAGCGTTATTTTAGACCAGCGTATGAACTTGTTAAATCTGAGTTGACTTCATAGTTCTACGTCATAGTAGGTATGTATATGAATCGTTTGGTTTGTTGGGCAGCGTTCTAGTTTCTAGTTTGTTCTAGTCTTTAAGCCAAGGATTCGAGTTCGTCGACCGACTAATGGTGTCTTGATAGTAATGCAAATGTTTTTGTTTCAGGATTTACACGAACTCTACGATAATCGTTAAAAAAGTTTACAATATTTTTCCTAGCTACTATTTTATGCCCCTTTCAAGTTCTCAATAATTTTGGGATGGCATGACGTTGCTATATACCAAGATGTTATAATTTGAAGCTATTATTTGCTTATATTGTCATTATTACATATCTGTGACGTCATCATAAAAAAGACAACAGATATTATTGCAGGATACGATAATAATTTCTTTATTTTTGAGTTATGCAAGGGTCGTCAGAGCTGAAAATTGTGTTTTTATTAAATGAATCCGAATTTCAATTTATTAGCATTGTCATGAGTGTCATGACTATTACGGATTAACATGTATGACCTCGTCTACATAAGCCCCTTTATCTTCTATACTAGCGGCCGCCTGCGACTTAGTCCGCATGGACTTTTGTATAAGTGGCATGTTATATAGTCTATCTATAGCCTTCCCCAATAAATGGACTATTCAACACAAAAATAATTTTTCAATTCGTACCAGTAGTTCCCGAGATTAGCGCGTTCAAAGAAACAAACTCTTTAGCTTTATATATTTGTATAGGTATACATATTATATAATACTGTTATTCTACTTATATGTATATTCTTATAATGTTACATAGGCATATTCGTAACAAAAGTATTTGTGTTTCAAAAGTTTTGTTTGTATGAACCATAACCATTATTTCGTCCCCAATGAGGCGGTCTTTGTATTGTCCCAATGATAATGGAGAGAGACCCGTTTCAACCAGTGATGCAAGAAGGATTACAGCTAATTATTATTTATTTCTATTAAAATGCTACATTACTTGGTAATCTTTAACTCAGAATTCAGTTCTGAATTCATTCTTTTTATATTTATAGAACGGAAACGCGAACATATTTTCATACGTATAATCGACGCCGACGGGTAAAATTATGCAACGTAAAAGCCTCGACGTGCGGCTTAATGGATTATCTAATGTTGGATACTGTTTAATACGTTATTATAGCAACAGTGTATACATTTACAGCTTTTGTATAAATATTGTTGGAAATCGAGGATTGGAAGTTGAACTAATTCCAACTTCAGGTAATTACTTTAAAAAACAGGTTTCACAATTTTCTGGATCCATTCAACGATCAGTTAATCTTTCTTCTTCACTCCAATTTTCAACACTTTTAGGTCATGTTACCCCTGAATTTAACAGCTTAATTTTTAAACTTTCAAGAAATGAAACCAGTAACTTAGTACTTTTTTGCTATACCTATTGCAGCTATTATAGCCTGTAGGTTGAAATGTAAAATTAACTGTGTTTAAACGGTTGAAGTAACTGTTGCCAAGCAATAAACTTATCAGTTTCTGCTATCACCGTTTCGCGAAAACCGACGAACATTCAGCAGTTTAAACTACATTAATTCCGCGAAGGCTGTGCAAGGTGTGAAGATTACATCGGCCTATGACTTGCTCTTTTAATTTACGTGTGAATTTCTTTTACTGGAAGGATCAAACACTCTCACAAAGTGAAAAGCACCGAAAGCAGTCCATTTGGTTTTGTAGAGGCTATTGAAGAACAGGAATGAAATTACTAGAAACTTAGCCAGGAAAATATGAAAGTGGTTTTATTTCTTAATTTATTTCTTAATTTACTCTCGACGTAAGAATTGTTATTGCGTAAATCCTACTGACACAGAAGTTGATTTCTTTACAAACAAATACACACACTCGCAAAGCTTCTGCGAAATAGTTTGATCGGCTGTGGAGATACAAAAACATTAACGAAATTTACCCACAACCCACAAATACACAGCTAAGAATTTAACATACCTGGCTGACATTTATCCTAAAAGTAACTTTGAAAGAAAGTAGGTAATGTTTTCATTTAATATTTATGTAACTAGTACGGTGTACACGTGACCGGAGCTCTGCGGTCAAAGGTTTTCGGCAAGTTATTTCACAACTGAATATTCCCGTGCGGTTAAACAACTTTGAAGCCCTGCCGGGTCTCTGAAGTTAATTATACGAACAAATTTGCTATTTTTGACTTCTTATGGTTTCTGTTTATCAAAAAGCTGTTACCTTCCTTCAATCATCAATCTTTTATAAATTTTGTGATTTACTAAGCTCGTTCACATTTCATGTGTTGCTAGCAACTATTTTCGATTGAAGTGTTAGTTGATAATATAACCCATATCTTTGCACTTTCATACCATTTGCTCACATATAATTATTATACTGATCATTCGTTTGGTTGTTCCTTTTGACGTGGTTTTGGAAGCTTTTTTTACTTTTCACCCTGGTAGTCGAAGAGAAGTGCGCTTGCATAGGTAGTAAAACGAATAAATTGCTTCTGAAGGTTATGTATTTGGTTACGCTACTCCTATAAAAATATATTGCAGTAATAATAATATCTAAAATCTATGGTGATATGAGGACGGCGCGGTTGTATTTTTAGCCTTGTTATGTCTTAAATAACTCTCTTCTGAGAATCTTTACGTCGATAAAGCCAATTATTAGCATAGTCTATAAATATCTTGGGATCCATGGCAGCGTTACCAGCTTGGCAGTGAAGGCAGCCGGTGGTGCGGTGGTGCGGCACGGCTCCGGTGTCGGCTGGCGTGTCGCGCGGGTGTCGGGTGTTGGCTACGGTTACAGTACACGCGGCGACACAAGTGCTTGCTTATGTAACAGTAGCAAACGTTCAGGAGAGACCTGACCAGGGTATGGGAGTCCTGTATTCCTTCATTACACATATAACTACATTTTATTCTACAAATAAATTCGAAAACTTTGGAATATTAAGGAGAGAAGGAACTTACAACGATCTTAATAAATAAAATAATCATAATAGCGGGGAAAATGTACGCAGTAAAAAAAGAAATGAAATAAAATGAAAATAATTTATTTGCGCAAATATGGATTTTACAAAAGTTGTTTTATGTACATTTATTAGTTCGCCATATTTACCTCAGCGAGGTATCAGGTATGCAATAAGGAATAAGTTTATTTATTATACATTTATTCATCATTAAACCTATCTATACAGGTTCTCTTACCTAACGCGATAGAGTAGCCTTATTTCTAAACAATTATAACTTAAAAACAAAATAAGTACCTGTGGTTGCCTGGAAGAAATCGCTGTTTAGCGATAAGGCCGCCATATGTACTCTTTTTATTTGATTCATGTATATATTTAATTTTTTGTATTGTGGTGTATTAAAGAGTTTAATAAATAAATAAATAAATAAGTATAATACATTAACGAATTACGAATAACATACGACATTATGATTTACGAATAACATAACACATACAGTGTCACCTTTTCGAATTCATTTCAAAGGCAACCAAAAACGGCCATTCTTGAGTGTACGTAGGTATCTCATTTCCCCTGCGCCTTGGCCAATAGGTTGGTCCGGCCTGCCCGCCGGCACCACCAGCAGCGGCGGCGGCGGCCTTCTGCGTCTCCATACGTACCGGTCTGGCACACAAATGTTCAGACTTTGTAATACAACCGGGTTGTACACCACGAAGTAACTTCGCAATATACGCAATTAATGCAAACTCCCGATGCACCCTTAGTTCGTTATACCCCACCATTCCTAATACAAAAAGGGTGGGGTACATTAACAAACAGAAATGATACACGCCGTAAAGTTTCATATACAGGTGTCTTGTGAATTTGTTTTGTACGCGTACGAACCTTAAAAACGTAGAAACTGCAACTTTCTACCAAACTTACATTTTTACAAATTTGCATGGAGGGCTATAGAACGTAATTGTCATAATCAAGCAGTTTATCAAACGGCCTCGATTAAACATGTCACTTGAACGAACTGTGTGCAAATGAAATTAAATAATGCTTCCTCCAGAGGCCTAACATCAGCTTGTAACTCTCGGAGGGGTTCTAACAATAGTTCTGTAGCTGTTTAGCAACGGAGCGATGTAATGTTTGGCACTGGAGAATAGTTTTCGTTGCTTCCTTTGGGCGTTTGGAATGCGTTAATGTACACAATTTTCCTTGTACCACTTTATTAATGAATGTGGCATAATTACTTTGCTAATCGTACTGTCGGTCATTTGGTTGCTGTCATTTGCAACGGACGGTAATTGGGAGACCATTAGCGTGGTGCCTGCGGGAATCTACCGGGTGACTAATTAAAATTTTATTTATTTCTCCTTTGATAACTAAGAGCTTCTCGATTAACTAATAAAATCAGTATTGATTGATAGTAATTAATCGATGTGTTTGAAAAAGTTAATTAATACAGTTTTTGGCCATCTAACTTGCAGATAACCTGTGTTTAGTTTTTGTGTAATATCTTTCTTTATACTATTCCTTTCATCTAGTATTCAGTACGTTATATTTAGACTTAAGAGGAAACGCTAGCCTCGTATTCCTATACAAGTGTATTCTCCTATTTTCTTGCTCGATAATGCTTCTAGAGCGGGTTGGCCACTAACCCGCATCTCCACCAACCCGCATTGGAGCAGCGTGGTGGAGTAAGCTCCAGGCCTACCCAATAAGGGGGAGAGACCCGTGCCCAGCAGTGGGACGCAAAAAAGCCAATGCTTCTAGAGGAATGGTTTTTTGTGACAATATCAAAGTCTGCTAAAGCTAAGCTATATATGTTTTGTTTTTTCGATCAACTTATTAGATCAGAAAATATGACTCTTCAAAAATCGTAGAAAATGCCTCTTTCATACAGCCCTTATACAACAACTGCAAAACAAATTTGAAAGGTTTTTACGACCAAATAAAAACATAGGGGCATAGACTTATTCTATTTCTTAATATTTGTAAAAAAATATATTAATTAACTCAATTTTTAAGGAGGAAACAGGAGAATACGAAACCTCGATTTAATCAGCAAGTTTTTAGGTAAAATCGGTCTGAGCTGCATCTGTCCCTATCGCACGCGGCGGATAGCACAGGGCGCATCGCGATAGCAATAGTTACTCCAAAATACCTATTTTTCTAATTCGGCTGAAGCCGCGTTTCCTCTTAAGTTATAATATGTACTAGTGGCCGCCCGCGACTTCGTCCGCGTGGACTTCGGTATTAGTCATATATCTAAATCTAAAAGATTCATTCAGTTTTTTTTGTTTAATTTGTGCTCGATTGTACTTAACGGTTGACCTTTGCGGTGCACTTTTAAAAATGTCTTACGAAAGTGCACGTCCATTGTCCATTATAAATTGTTTGTTGGTATTGACTTACGCAATATTTCCGTTTGAGTTGTTTCTTCAAGTTCAAATTGTCTTTCAAATTGCACCAAATTTTCGACTTACACATGAAACCACTTTAGGTTATTTATTTCCTTGTTTGCTTAAAGTTTGATGGCAGGAACCACGAAATTTTAGTATCCTTTTGCTGTTTCACTTTTTTGTTTTTCATTCAAACTATTATGTTGTTACGTATACGGAACTTAGTAGGATCTAACTTCGCACAACTTCGAAAATTGTCTGTCAGTGTGACTGTCCATGATGCTTCTTGTTTCTCTGATTTATCGTTGATTATTTTTGTATATATATTTGCAATTTGTCGCAGTGTTTCTGCTTCAAACGTGATAATAAAAAGTATTCCGAGAGCCGAGTGACCCCCTCCCAAGCCATCTTGCTTACTGACGAAAGACTATTTCACTATTCTACCAATGTGACCTAATTTCAAAAAAATTCTTCAGAAAGTGTCAAGTGGTTGAATTTACACAAGTGTTTTTGTCAACAGCAAGTGATCGAAATCGTAGTGTTAATAATTAAACTTGGCTTGTTACAGGTAAGGCTTCCGGTGACCTTAACATACAAATTTCACGCTTCGCCGCGTCCCAGTGAGGGGTAAGACTTCTGGAAACTGACACTAAAAACAGCTTTTTTGTTGACGGCTAAAGCTAAAAGTTTTTAACGGGTAGAAAAATAAAACTCTGTGCAATAGAAAGAACATAAGATGCGGATGTGATATCGTAAACACATTTACCTCACACTGCTTGGCAATGTTAACAGCCACATAAAGCAAAAGCTGAACCTATGTGAAACAAACGATGCCTATTTCCATGTCTTCTCTACACAACTTAGTTTGAATAGAATCTGGAATTTTTAATCGAGCTCATTGTTGCTTGAGGTCTTGAGGAATACAAACCTCATTATCACCGTGAAAGATTTTTCCATCAGCTGATTGAGTCGCCGTCTTTGTTCCGTCCCACGAAACTAAAATCCAATACATCGTCAATATGCCTGTCAATAAGAGCGAATTCTTTTTAAGAGGCGGAGATAAAAGGTAATTAATGACGGATGACTCACCGATTCCAATACAACAAGCTTAAGCTTTGTGGTTTATTACCGAATTGGCGCAAGTAGGTGAAGGCGAGCCGCTTCTCGGGGCCTACGCGGTACCGGTTATTGGTTTTGATGCGTCTCGCCACTAGCCCATTACTGATAGACGATTTGTAAATTTTAACGCGGAATGCAGCGTGGATGGAGATTTTTAATTAAGAAGTAAAGTTTTTTACATGTTTCTTTTCTTACGAGTCCGGTTAACGCATCTAATTTCGCTAAATTTTCGAGCCTATGGTGTGCAGCTTTTTTTGAAAATTTTGATTGATTTCGTATTTGACAAACTAGTTTGGCAAACAAAGAACGTTTACAGGGCTCTTTAGTGGTCGTCGTATGCAACACGATATATTTTCAGATGGTTTCAGATATGCATCTGTTAGTTCATCTATACTTCTATACTAATATTATAAAGAGGAAAGATTTGTATTTTTGTATGTTTGTAATGAATAAACTCAAAAACTTCTGTTCCGATTTCAAAAATTCTTTCACCATTAGAAAGCTACATTCACCCTGAGTAACATAGGCTACCGCGGGAAAATGCTTAATTCCTACGTGAAAACGGGTAATAGGGTCAACGCGGTTGAAGCATCTGGCCTTTGATTTTTATATAGCAATGAAGCCTGGAATAGCACATAGGCTATTTTTTATCCTCCGGGACCCATTAAACGGGTCCACGCAGGCGAAGCCGCTGGCGGAAGGCTATTAATAATAAATCAGACAGACTTTTTGTGTCTGTTGTACCCAACCTTATGCTACTTCCTTTAGTAGCGTAGTGGATTTAGCTCCTAAGCGCTATTGGAGAGCCCTCCCCAATAATGGGGAGAGACCCGTGCCTAGCAATGAGACGCAAAAAAGGGTTGTAGCCAATGATTGGTTGTCCTGAAAAATCTTATAACCAATCGTGTCTCTTTCTTTCTTTTGGACAATGTTGGGTTTGTTATGTTATCGCTAATAAAGTATATAGTGACGAAACGGCACACGATTTCACACAAGGCACTTCGTTATGTCGCAAAATTGGGCAATGATCCATAACTCACATAGCTGACCTCGCCAGCCGCTGAATTGAGCTTTTTGTTATGAACTACTGTTTCATTTGCTATACCATTTTCTCATTTTGATACTAATTGACTATTACGTTGTTTGTGGGTGTTTCAGTTCATTGGGTGTATTACTTTTTTTTCTATCTTTTTATATCTATTAATTTACATATTTGTGTTCCTGTCTTTATATTTGTCCATGGTACCCAAGACAGAGAACTCTATTTTGAGACTATGAGCGTGTTACATAGAGTTAGTTAAATTTAATTTATGATCTTCTATAACAGTTTTCTTATTTTTAATCTCCTACTGCTGCACCTGGGTTATCAGTTATCAGCATTCAGGCCATAATCTACTACGCCATGACAGCCGGCGATATTCACACACACAAACACTCACTACGAAATAAACTAATTATAACCATTCGCAGTTCCCCATTCAATTGTTACTCCGTCGGGAATCGCACCCTCGAACCGCTGTACGGAATGATAACCTTTGTGCCATATTGGTCGCCGAATTTCGCAATTATCCCAGTGAAAATCAATATCTTTCTTCTGTCCAATTGGTGCAATTTAATCCTAACGGGCAAGTCATTGCCGCTTCTGCTTTAATTCAGTACAAAATTACTGACATGGAGGTGTCGAGGTCATACAGTTTGAACTCTGGCGCTTCTAAACCGTTTCTAATTGATGATTTGAAATCCAAGCGTTCAGCACGAAATCTATCTTTAACGGCTTCTGTCCGTGGATCGTGAGCTGCTGGAGTTCTATTATCGGAATCTATTGTATTGCTATTTGCAAAAACTGTTGTTTCACTGTACTCTACCATCCTTTTTATTGGCATTTAATAGATGCAGATATTTTTTATAAATAGAATGATATATTTTTATATTTCCTAAAGAAGTCAGAATTACCTGTTATTCTTCGAATACGGAAATAAATCGTTATAAATAATAAATAAATAAATAACGTTTCACACTCATAGCCCTACAGTAGGGTAGATATACCCTGTGTCGTGGGTGCCATGGACACACACATAGACAGAAACACAAACACCCAGACCGAGAACAGAAATATAAACTCATCATTCAAATTTCTGTTTCGCCGGGAATCGAACCCGGGACCCTCCGATCGGCAGTCCGGCATGGTAACCATTACGCCACGCGGGTCGTCGTTATATAGAAATTAGTCGAAATCAAAAACATCTTCCGTCGAGGCAACACTACATAATTGCTGGACCTATTAATAGGTACTATTAATTAATTTACTTAAGGCCAAAATATTTTTATAAAATTTTTGAGCTTGTTTTGTATTAAGGCTTACTTACAGTTTTTTTCTTTATTTTTATATCGCAATGATAAATATTTATTATTTAAAAGTCTAACCGATACCGCTAATTACTGAGCAGTATGTTTTAATACTTGTAATTGTGCCTATAATGTCTAGAAAAACTTTCTACTTTGGACTCTCAAACTTACCAGATATTATTGATTATTATTTTAAAGAGTTTGAAGACAACGTAAATCCCCACTTCCCTACTATATATCCTTACTTAATATTATAAATTGGAAAGTAACTCTGTCTGTCTGCTACGCTTTCCCGCTTAAAGTACTAAACCAATTTAAATGAAATTTGGAACACAGATAGAGTGGACCTTGGGAAAGGACATAGGATGGTTTTTATCCTTCGGGAACCTCTAAAACGGGTCCATGCGGGCGAAGCCGCTGGCGGAAGGCTAGTAATATTATAAATTCAAAAGTATCACTGTCTGTCTGTCTGCCACGCTTTCCCGCTTAAACCTAAACCAATTTTAAAGAAAATTTGGAACACAAAAAGACTGGACCTTGGAAAAGGACATAGAATAGTTTTTATCCTACGGGAACCTATAAAACGAGTCCACGCGGGCGAAGTCGCTGGCGGAAGGCTACTTTTCTAATAAACTGAGTAAGACCTTTCGCAATTGCCTGACTAGGAAGAGCGTGGAAATACATAAAGTCTTATAATAAACAATAATTACGGTCCTACACGTTGTGCTTTACGATTCACGATCCAGATGTTTTTATGAATCCAATGCTATTGGCCGGTGTGCAATCGACCGCTTCGAATAGCTAGCGATAAGATAATATGCATTCATACCAGGCACAGAGTACTGACTAGGAGAGTTGATCATCCAATGCTGGTTCCTTTCCTTATGACAATTACTATGAGGTTCTCTAAAAATTCTATCCATGTATTTAAAATTGAATTGTATTTAAAAATAATTTCGGTTCCCTCTTGTCTCGAAGGGTACATCGGTCACGTCCATTGGTTCTAATCTATTTCATGATAGCTTTGGTTTAATTGATTCGCTGTTTATCGTCAAATAGCAATTTAATATTAGCCTTAATTGGAGCGTGTCGATCTACTCTACATCTGAGCAGATAAAGGTGAATATTTGTACTTCACGTGTGATCGCGGTCGTAAGGGCTTGTATCTTGATACAGATACGATATTATTTGTATTTTTTGGCCATTACTGGGTATTAAGTAAATTAATTATTTTACCATCTATAATATAAAAATGAATCGCAAAATGTGTTGGTAAGCGCATAACTCAACAACGCCTAGACCAATTTGGCCAATTGTTTTTTTTAAATGTTCGTTGAAGTTCAAGGATGGTTTGTACGGCGAGAAAAATTCGAATAATTGCGGGAAAAACCATAAAAACAGCCCTTTTCTTTTTCCCATACAAATGTTTTCTAACCAAAACGTAGTCAATTTGAGCTTTATTGCTATTGTATAAAGTTCATATTAAATTACAAGCACTCACTGTTGTCTAAGCAATGTAGGTGTGTTCCTAACGTCAAAGATCATATCTATCAAAACAGTGTGCGTGTGTGCGTTGGAGCACAGAATACATCGTTGGAGGAGTTTAATGTCGCATAGCATGATGTTATATAGGTTATAGCCTTCCCTAATAACTGGACTATTCAACACAAAAATAATTTTTCAGTAGTTCCTGAGATTAGCGTGTTCAAACAATCAAACATCCACGCGGACGAAGTCGCGGGCGGCCTCTATCCCTACTAATATTATAAATTCGAAAGTAACTGTCTGTCTGTTACGCTTTCTCGCTTAAACTAATGAACCAATTTTAATGAAATTTGGAACACAGATAGAGTGGACCTTGGGAAAGGACATAGGATGGTTTTTATCCTATGGGAACCTATAAAATGGGTCCAAGCGGGCGAAGCCGCTGGCGGAAGGCTAGTTATTTTATAATTTTACATTTTTAATTACTTCTTGCTACCGGGTATTACAACTGTCGATGTTAAATAGCAAAGTTGCGCGTAAGCTCGCTAGATTAGACAGTCCCTTTCTGTTTCCAAGAAATTTCACGAAAAGGTAATTTAGCATAATGAGTAAGGATTCGGACATAACTACCTTTTTGAGCCATAGATTTATCTCCTAGGAAATTCTAAAACTATCACGCTACCACCATGCCTATTGCAACAATATTGCCTAGTTGTAAAACAAGAGGAGTTTCGGGATCTAAAATTGCAGTAGCATAAGTTTGGTCTGACTGAGCGCGGTCGGCGCTCCCGGAAGCACCATATATAGTGTTCCGTACGTCTGTCCGTCCGCAACACACCTGTCTTGTTTGTACACGAGGATGTAGGTAATCATCGGCTAATTTCATTTTAAAGTTAATATTTGAAATAACTATTTTTTACAAAAATTTTACAAAAATAAGTATATTTCAAAGAAATAAAAAAAAACTGCTCGTAGGTTTCGAGTCCGCGACCTTCCACCGGTACTAGTTTTTTTAGAACATCACTAATTTAATCCAAAGCAGGTTGTTTTGTTGAACAATAAACACGTAAATTTAAATATTTAAATGTATTTGTTTTGGGCATAAAATATCTTAGTCTGAAGAGCTAAGTCAGCGAGCGAAGATGGCAATGCAGCTAAGCTAAACGGGCGTGGATAAAAATTTCATGCGCGTTTCGTGATTTAAGTTAAGCCGTCGGTCCCGGCTGTTATCGATAGATAACAGTCGTTAAACCTAGTCGGAGGCCTTATGGGCAGTTTTAAAACATCCGAAAGTGGGTTGGCTACTAACCCTCATCTCCACCAATCCGCATTGGAGCAGCGTGGTGGAGTAAGCTCCGCCTCAAGGCCTCCCCAACAATGGAGGAGACCCGTGCCCAACAGTAGGACGCAAAAAGGGTTGCAGCCAAGACCTCATTCATTTGTCTGGTGTGGATAAAACTCTTCAAACTTTTCAGAAAGAAAAAAATAGAAACCTATCAATTATTAAGTAAAGTTAAGAGTCTGTAACGTAATTGATGTTACCTTAATGTCTTCATTCTTTAAAAATATCTAACATAATCAGTCTGAAGGCTGGCTGTATTGACGAATATGGCAATGAATCCACCGAGATATTTATATTCTTATCTCTTAATGCTCGTCGTATTCGTATGCTTTGGGAACATGTATATTATTGTACATTATTTCTGTGCGGATAAGTTAGGACAGACACGCGCCAAGGCACGCGTGTGTTCGCATATGTAAGCATTTATATTCGGCATTACCGATAACATGGTATTGCGTACGGCTTCCTCTGTCTGTTCTGTGACGTGTACCTAACATCGTCGATCCATATACGATTTACTTAAAAATATGTAATCCATTTAGGAGTTTTCATTTGTTTAAACAATAATTTTCTGATTGTTAAAATTTTTATATTTTCTTTCTTTAATTATTGTTTTATTCTCTCAAGCAAATTTACTTTAAAATGGCAATTGCGTTTTGGTACATATTTAATTTAAAATGTACATAATTTCAAATAATGAAGTAAAAAAATTGGCACTTCATGTTTATCAACTATCGTGATTTGTGGTCTTTAGAGTGCACAGAGTATTTAGATAAGTTGAAAATGACAATTGGTTCTATTTTCCTTTGTTCTATTTTACTTGTAACTACAAGGCCTTTTATCACATTATGTATCAGTCCATCAGAAAGTGCCAATAGAAGCATATTCAGATCAATAGCTCTAACTATCTGCGAGATCTTATTAAACTTGAAATCGTCTTTCACTTAAGAATTAATACCTCTCAATTGATCTGGCCGTTCGAATAATATATCGAAACCTAATGGATAGCCTGCAAAGGAAGATCCAATTTATTGATACGATTTATATACCGTCTAAAATATACCCCTCGGTAACAGGTACAAGTTGCTTTTAAACTTGTATTTAAAATAACAAATCTGTTACTATTCCATAGTCTGTCTGTATACAACAAAGCCAGTAAGTGACAACTTTACATAATTTTGTGCTCTATACATCCCATGATTTCCTATTTTCTTCTAAGAAATCGTATAGTTGTGGTAATAAGAGATTGTTTGATCAGCTAGGTATTCTTACATTTACCAGTCAAAGAGCCTGATCTGCTTATCATAAGTTTTATTAGCACTTACATATATGATATGCAATAGTACTATAACATTGAAGGAAATGCTAACGTTACATATATTCCATTAAATATATTCCATTAAGAACAAATTCACAAAGGTCAATATTCGACCACCTGCCTTCTACGAGTCTACACGGCACACAGTGAAGTAACTGCAGTTGGTTATCGCATGAGTTGCTCAATAACCCAAATTGTACAAGCCAAAGAATCGAAGTCTGTATGAAAGGAGCTCTTGTCTTTTGGTAATTGAGCGTTTTTAGAATGCTACCAGTGTTGCCACACATAAAATTATATCTAGTGCTATATCTTCGTATTTCTAGTATCTGCAAAGTCTATTGTTTTAATTTAAATTCCACTTATAGAGTAAGCTTTTAAATTAATTCCAAACTCGTCGAAAATTGTTTAGTAGTCTATTTATATATATTACTTATTGGTTTTAATTTTTTTGGTAGCATAAAATATGGTAAGTAAGTAGCGCAAAACCTTGTAAAGATTACATATAGTGTTCATAGTTATTATAATACACATTCTAAGATTTTTCAAATGTGTATTTGGTTTCTGTTTAATTTAAAACTTTAACTCTTTTATATTATTATATTTTTTAAATTTACGAAATCATATTATTTTATTTCTACAAGATAAAAGTCAGTACCGCTGCAGTCGTGCTTCTTTGTATTTTCATCATCAATAGCGCTGCATAAATATTATTTCTTATTAAAAAACATTACAAATATCAAGTCACCCTTTCCTGCTGCTTATTGCAGGATTGATAGCTTTAATATAAGTTGTATATCATATTAAGGCCGTCAATTTTATTGCGTTAATTTTCACATTGATGAGTACTCTTATTTTTCTGATTGTAATAAACAACAACGGTTGCTTGTCGTGTTTTTATTTGCCCTAGATTTACGAACAACTATTTTCATATAAAGAAATAGAAACGAAAGTATTTACAGCAGCTGTTACTTGTATCGCTTGAAATGTAATAAATTTGATGTCTTAATTGAATTTACAACTGACGTCGCCGAGGCCGCTTGCAATTCCGATCAGCGCTACACATTCAACAGAAAGAATCGCTCGCGCATTATCTTGGGATCGATGTTGGTTTTGTTTTTAATTACGTTCCCAAAACTAGATTTGCAGTGAAAGGTTTCAATAAAATAGAAATTTCCGTTACTTTTAGGCGTAAAAACTGTGACCAAATTTTGCAACTAGTGCAATCTATTTACTTTCCTGAGCCTTCTTAGTCAGATAGATTAACATTTTACCTTTTGATTAAAACACCAATTTAATAATGCTCGAACGGGACATGGTATGATGGTAACATTATAGGTTTCATATGCCTTTTAAATGTTGTTTTTTGAAATTTATTTTGTTTCTTTCTACATGATTTTAAGAATATCAGGAATAAGATTTAATACTTATTACTATTACATATTCATTGTCTTCCAATTATTATCGATTAATTTAATTTATATTGTTTTCTTCATATTCCTGTTTTATTTCTTTAAATCAAGGTAACAATAATTTCACAACGTTCTATTAGAACTTGTTGTTAAAGTTAATACTCAACGTTTGTTTTGGCTCCAGTGCTATTATTTTAGTAAATGTACTTAGTATTGTTATTACACTCAAGTTTCATTTGTGGAATTGTAGTAGTACTGTACGTGCTTGCCCATTGTTATAGAATTTTAATCAGCTTTGGTTGCTTCTCTGAAACGGCCAAAACAAGTACGGCTACTTAAAGTAAATATCAATGTTTCTGTCCAAAACATGGCTTCATCAGGGTTATAGACTCTACGATCCATAAATAAAATCATTACAAACTAGTTTTAACCTAACTCCAAAACTATAGACAATTACATAATATTATCTGCATAGCATCAACTTAGCTTCGATGAAATTGCCCCTGCAAGCTTAATAAGAGTGTCGCAAAATGCGCTTTCATTTACGAGTATGTCGCCTCGGGTTGATGTCAGCCAATGTCGGAAAAAATTATACACTGTACGGGTATAAAAATTGAAACATTTCAAAATACCAAAGAAAAATTGTATTGGAAGCTAAGACAATTCTATAGACTAAACTAAGGTTGTTGATAATCTTCTCATATCACGATGACTGACTTACATCTTTACTTTTAGTCTCAGCTCAGCTTATCATCACTTAACTTTTATGCAAAAACGATTGTCAGCTTATATATTATAACTATTGATTTATTATTTGTTAAATGTTTGCTAAGTACAAGTTTTAAGTCTGGAAGCAATTTTTTTACGTCAAAGCTATTTAAACTTTGCTATAATAGGAATTTAGCGCTGGTATAGATTCCACTAAAATTATTATCAATATTTTACTTTCCATCAGTTAAGCAGTCTACAGTGAAAACTGGACCTCTTTTTAATTTTCCCAATTGAAAACAATTTTCAAGCGTTTTTTATTTGTGGTTTCTTTTTTGATAAATTTTGTTGCATTTACTTTTGTATCACCATAGAATCGCACCTTAGCGATGGCGGATTCAGTATCAAGTTCTTACTTAACAATCAGGCAAAGTCAGCCACCAGGTACTTAACCCAAATATGGTGTGGGTGAGTTGTGCTTTTTGCGAGCGGGCGCGACCGAGCACTTTCATTTCCGACGCCGCGAATTATGTGCTTCGGCAGGGTTGCTAGTTGCCGGAGCACCTGGCATTATCCAAGGCCTTTGATTGTATGAACACTTGTAATTTTGAGGTATCCCTCTAGGCATTGGATCTTTCTGCATTATTTAAACTTAGGACAAGTTTGGGTCTGACTACAGTAATGAGGGGTCCACGGAGTTTGAAATAACGCACATTCTCCAGTTTTTCTCTGTGGAGGGGTCCATACGTTATATGAAGATATTAAAACAATGTGTTTGTATTTCTGACATATGAGGCCTGAACTGATTTCTTAATTGCCTTAAGTTCGATTTTCTTACACCGTTTGTAGTGGTTAATATTTGATATGATTTAAAGATTAAACGTGATACGTTTTCAGGCTATAAAGATGTGCACCACATTTGTGAATCCTTTAACTTATTTGCATGTAAGAAATTTTCGAAGATTTATAATTCTATTTTATTAACGGGCTGAAGGTTGAAAAAATATGTTACACTCAATCTTTTAATACGATGACTTTTAAGCCAACCCTTATTTATAAACAGTGTATTATTATAATCCTCAATTATAGAAACTAAACAGTCTGTCCCCAATGCTTTCTCGATCGATAAGTGTAGACCAATGTGTCCCTTCGCCATCTGTTGCGATCATTTGCTTTCGGCTAGCTTTATCACACCACCTCAATACAACTGCCAATAATTTAGGAAACAAAATGATGTTAATACAAATAGACTTATTTTCGTCGCTATAGCCAATAAACAGCCGGCCCTACCTTAAAGCTTTCTCGGTCCCTTCCTAGAGGGAAGTATCGACTCTTGCACTACGATTGCTTCCGGGTAATTTTATCACCTCGCCTCGGTGACAGAGAAATGAAATTTATGACACTTGTTGAGCTTAGACGAATGTGACAGATCGTTAACTTATTAAATAACTTTGTGCATAGAAAAGTTTTAGGTGCTCCTCAGGGACTCTACTAAAAAATAACTGTAGAATATTGTTACATGGTTTTTAAGTGTCAGACATAATTTGCATACCTTACAAGCTATTTTTGGGGCAAGCCTCGGTAAAATGTATAGATGATCTTCTATTTCTATACTTTTAGTTAAGTAGCTACATTGGTAATGTTTCGAAGTAACGTTAAATTAATGCTTCTATGAGAAATATTTTCTTTGGCGTAATGTAGATGTCTTTGTAATACTATCTACTCAAAGTCACGGCTTCTCGTTAGCTTTGCATTATTTCCAATGTTATGCTTGACATGAAAGTTTTCTCCAAAATTTTCTTATCTTCATAGTCTTATCGTTATAGCCAATAAACAGTCGGCCCTAAACCTTTCTCAGTCTCGTCCAAACGGGAAGTGTCGACTAGTCCCGCCGTTCGCCGTCTGTTGCGCTACGATCCGCTTCCGGCTAGTTTGTGATTTTATTATTATAGACAGTAGTTTATTAAATAAATAACATGTAAGCCGTTTGTGGTGCTTATTAAAATTTTCTTAACTCTGGACTCTATCGCGGCTAATTTCGTAATTACAGTCTATTGTATTTTTTCTATTTCATGGAGTTTTATAATTTCTACCAACAAAACGTCTTTTTTCCTCTGATGTGCTGTTAACGTCGCATATAAATTTAAAAAAGTTATTCTCCATTATTTTAAATTTTTTAATACTACTACTGGGCACTTGTCTCCTCTAGCCTCCCGGGTTAATCATAAATACCACTTGCACCTGCTTTCCAACGTACTCACCCGAGAATAATGCAAAAATCTTCAAGGGCATGTCATTTCCACCAAACCGCACTTTTCCAGCGTGATGTGCGCTGATAAATCACTTACAATTCTGAGATTATTACTCTGTAAAAAAATTTAAGTTTCGCAGGACTGACTTCGTTAGTCACACCGCCGCATATTTTTTGTGACTGCTGTTCTGATTCAGTATAAAGGTACCCTGCTATCGATTGCGATCACGGCGACTCCGACCGGTACCGCCTGATCGGAGACAAGTCACATAATTACGACTTTCCATTTAATTCTTTTGAAGTGTGATTCGAGCTCGCCTCCAACGCGATCAAGTGTCAGATATCTCGGGGCGGTTTGGCTTGTGCTCCACTGCTCTTGTAATGCTATGCTAAGTGTTTCCGCAACCGAGAAAGCCTTAACTTACTCAAGCAAAGCTGCTCCCCTGCGGGTTGGTGTAGATATGGGTTAGAGAGGCTAAACTCCCCTCTTGATATTTTTAAAACCATAAGGCATCCGATTAAGTTTGACAACCTTAACTGCACCGTCTACTTACCGTGTCCTCTAAAGCACGGGAACTCGCATGAAATTTGCCACTAGCGGTCACTGATCTTTCTCCTAATATTATTTGTAATCTGATAATTGTTGCTCATAATATACAATAGTTATTGTAATGATTGATTTATTGTAAAGCTTTCAAATTGTATTTCAGTTGCTTAAGATTATTGTAGTACCTGGAATGTACTGGACGTAAAAAATACACCCAACATCGTTTTCACCGTAGTAGTTTTAGTATAGCTGACAGTGCATCGTCAATTTTGACGTTGGTCAGCTTTCTCAGGGCGGTCACCGGAGATGAGGGCCCGACGAAGCGTTGCGGGCGTCACGCTCCACCGGACCCTGGGAAACGCCGCTTTTTACAACCGTCGATGCCTTTTGTTTTCAAATGGCTCCTTTGTTTCAACCAATACATTCTTCGACCACTACTTTTCACCTGCTTTGACACCGGCCTCTGTTTTTTTCTTCTTCTACGATTTAGTCCCCTTTTCTTTAAAGAATCGTGTTACTTTCGCTGTGCGTACTTGTTTTGCGATGGCAAATTAAAGTAATATCTGCTTTTCGTCGACTGTACGTCTGGTAACTCGATTTGGAAACTCGTTCCCGGTTCGTTCATGTTTTTATTGATTTGGAGTCTCTGCCTACGTGTTTCGATTTCTTGAACGGCTGGACGTTAAGCTTTTTACATAATGCCCGTGACACTCCTCCGTTTACCGCAGATGAGTCACCGTCGTTTCAATCACCGATGTTTTTCGGAAGTTCGATGATAGTAAAGTTAGTATAGAGAGTCTTCGGTTCAAATTTTAATATGTACATATAACAAAAAGATATGAAGAAGACCATACCATGAAAAGCACCAATTTCGATTGGGCTATTTTATCCCGAAGGATGGTTGAAAGGCGAGCCCGTATTGGGTGCTTCTTGCTTACGAAAGCAGCGAAAGTTAAGTGGAAAAAAGAAGAGAGTCCAGGTTACACAATACATTTTTGCTTGATACTTTCCTCTGACCTTAATTGAATCAATAGTCCGTTTAGGTCAAATAAAATTAGCTTTTATATAGAAATCGTACTGAAGCTCTAGCAGTGCCGTAGTTGGCTTAGAATGGAGAATTATCTTTCGCTTTATCGATAATCTGATTTATTAGATTTTTAACGTTTATGTTTGTTGCAGACAGGCTGTGTTTTCTTCAGTGAATATTGAGAGTTTATCCTGCATAGACGTATTTAGATATTCGTAGAGTTATCAAAATAAGTAATATTCTAACCTAATTCTGTGGTTCGGTAGTTCAGAATACTGTACATTACAGTGTTTAATTAATTACTCTTAATTATTATTAAGATAAGCATTGAACGCTGTTAACGCAGTATAAGACGATAATGAAAGAAGTATTCATAATAATTTAAATTGGAGGAAAAGCAGATCACAGAGAATCATTCAAAAAATCTTTCGTTGACCTTGGCATCGAAACTTATGTAAATAATGCCCGCTGCAAATCACAAAACTTAGATTAGTCACTCGCCGCGAAAAGCTTTCATGGGTTCAACGGCCATAAATCGTCTTCTGATTCCATACTGTATAGGAAGTGAAGCTTATTTATAGAGTTTGACGCTCGCACGCGTCGCTTGCGCATGAGCCGCGTTCAGTGGCGAGGCCGCACAGTGCTGCTCGAGACTCGGTCGCGGTCGGTGCTTCACGCGAAGGGCTTCTGACGCTCGTCTACTCGTCGATCTCCGTATCGATGCTCATAGTTCCGATTTCGAAGGTGTCAGTGATAACTCCGATACCGCTCCGCCAATCGAGAGCGGCCGGTGCGCGTACACGATAAACTATCGGCTCGCTGCCGATTTGTGCCGAATCGAAATTTTTACGCCGACGGGCGTCCCGATAGTGCATTTACACGGGATTCTGTTTCTATAATTACATTACCCTTGTGTGAGTTGATTGTGCCCAAGATACTCGCGAGATGAGGCCGAAGGACGAGACGGACACGAAAGTCCAGACGGGGACTTTTATCCTGTCCGAGAAAATCGACGACACCAAGTCGAAGAAAAGTGAGAAGGAAATGAAAAAGGAGATGAAGAGGCTCGAAAAGGAGAAGCAGGAGCGCGAGAAGCGCGAGAAAAAGGCGAGGGAGAAGGAGAAGGAGCGCGAGAAGCACGCCAAGAAAGGTTGGTCTCCGTTTTTAACAAATTGGGATTAACAGGTCTTATCAGAGTTGGTAGTGTTGGTACCGTGATGTCATCTCGCGCCATTACGGAGGTTATTTCATAGCCCGTATGACGACGTCAGAGTAATAAAAATTTGTTCTAATAAGTGTTCACACAATTGATGTCTATTGTTGTTGCGGTTAAACGCGGTTACATCATTACCGGCCTTGACAGTTTTTCATTTATCATACATATTTCTCCGCGATTACTCCCTAATTCGGTCTTATCTGTGAGGTTCTCAGATAAAATTCCTTATATTTGCAGCGTTTCTTTCAATCTAAAAAAATATTGATAATGTACGTACACAGTCAATATTATCGTGAAGCTAGTCATCCCAAAAAACCAGTTAATTAAACAAAGATCCTCGGATGGGTTCATCCACATTGACTTGATTGCACGAATAGAGACGATTTACTAATTAAATTGAAGTGTTTGTTTTCGTTTATCAAACATCTGTCTTTCAAGCCGAGAAATGAGATTTACCCTACGTTCAGCTGATTGTTTGACGTCCAACATAATTTGAGCATACCTATACCGTAGTCCGTATGGCGTTTACCTCTGCTCCAAATTTATGTAAATCTAATTTTCAAACTTCTTACTATATTTGAATATGACGGCATTGTAATACGCATACCTATACAGCTTTTCGAGGAATAGAATTTCTAGGAATAGTACATTTAAAATTAATGTTGCTTTGAAGCACTTCTAAAATTAAGTGGCTTATTAAACATTTTTATTTGTACTCTTTTTGCTTCACATTTTAAGCCTTGTAATTCTTACGGCATTTGTTTGTTAATTGTGTTTGTACTGTATTATAACTTTAAATTAAATAATAAGAAAGTATATATGTATTGGTGCTAAATTAAAAAAAAATACCATTAAATTTGATGATTTGGAATTCATTATTATTCCAGTTATTGCTATCCGCCCCTCAAGCAAATCTAAGATTATCCGCTTAATTAATATCGTGTCACGTCTCTTGAATCGGTGGGCTGATATGATTGATTATACAGAATTAAAATCACTTTCGCATTCGCAATATTTTCTCTTGTGTTGTTTTGGGAGATTGGAGTGGATTGGATTGGAGAGTGGGATTTTTAGGTCTTTTAGCTATGCTTTGGTTACGGCACTTTATTAGCGCACCGTGTATACATTTTCAGTTTCGCTTTCTGTCATGTTATTGAAATACAAGGTTTCTCTTTCAATCATTTATGAATGTTTATGTATTCGTGGAGTGCATGGCGGCAAGGGTGACCGCGCAGCGCCACAGACTCGTTAAATACCCGTCCACAAAGATTTATGTCTTGCTTTACATAGCCGTCTGCAACGATTGTATTCGCCTTCATTTTACTGAGGATTCTTGTCAATTCTCTACTTTTTATTTAATATACTAATAGAGCAGAAAGCTTTTCCTCCATCTTTATCAACATCATTCCGTATTTTATTTGTTGCAGCTTTAAAACACAGCGACACCGTGTCAACAACGTCTTTGTTCTGTCGCTGTCCTCTTCCCCAATTAGCGCATCCATTGTAGCACTTTCTAGGTCATCTGGTTGATGTGGCATTTGGAAATAAAATGTTTAAACATTTGATTCAGCTCCACAAATAGGTTCATTATCAAATATGGCTTCTAGAGCCACGTCTCGTATGATACGGAAGTGATAACGGATTTGTTATCTATTATCTAAACGAGCCTTAAGTTTGTTTGCGCTATTTTAATCAGTTGTCATTACATACCAGTCCTAGAGTCATAGAGTCACAGATTCAATGATACTTATTTGCCGTTATTACAAATAGTTCCTGTGGGACTGAATGTTAGTAGTTAGTTAGGTCGTTGTAGGAAACATGTTTATATTCAAACGCTTAGAAACTCTTTCAATTTATTAAGCTGTTAGAAATGCAAGGATTTTGATTCATAACATACTTCCCCTGTGACCTTAACATGGTTCTTCGAGTATTTTCGACAGTTGAATCTACAATTGTGTGACAATATAGTATCGTTGAAATATTTTTAGCAATTGCCCAAATGGTACAGTCCTTGCGTAAAGGTCACTACGCTTGACGAACCGAATTACGCAGCACTAATTAAATGATACGTTAAAATTAATAACGCTTATTTATTACTTCCCTTTTATCGCCTTCATTATCTAAAATCTAAATGATTTTATGCAATGTACTTTTATTAAACTTTAAAGTAATGAGTGATCCTATGTTGGTACTTTCACTTATTACTTAATCATTGTTATTGAGAATAGACTGGTTTATAAACATTATTGTAGCTTTATTGTACAAACAGTAATTCAGACACTCATGCAAATAAATGCAAGTATAATTTTAAAAAGTCGCCTCGGTTTGCTTGACGGCGAGTCGCGCCTTGATTGCGATTTGGTCTTAAAATGCAATTAACTGTTATGTCGGACAACAACAGATAACACAGACATTAACGAGATCGCGATAACGTGACTAACAGTCCTTTGTTCGAGCGGATCAGGGCTGCTATGGACCAAAACTTTGAAACAGTTACATAATATCTGAATTATGCCGTCAAAGCATTGTGATTGTGCGTACTTTTTATTTCAATATTTCCATTCCATTCCTTTAATCTATAATATAAAAATGAATCGCAAAATGTGTTGGTAAGCGCATAACTCAACAACGCCTAGACCAATTTGGCCAATTGTTTTTTTTAAATGTTCGTTGAAGTTCAAGGATGGTTTGTACGGCGAGAAAAATTCGAATAATTGCCGGAAAAACCATAAAATCAGCCCTTTTCTTTTTCCCATACAAATGTTTTCTAACTAAAACGTAGTCAATTTGAGCTTTATTGCTATTGTATAAAGTTCATATTAAATTACAAGCAATCACTGTTGTCTAAGCAATGTAGGTGTGTTCCTAACGTCAAAGATCATATCTATCAAAACAGTGTGCGTGTGTGCGTTGGAGCACAGAATACATCGTTACATCGTTGGAGGAGTTTAATGTCGCATAGCATGATGTTATATAGGTTATAGCCTTCCCTAATAACTGGACTATTCAACACAAAAATAATTTTTCAGTAGTTCCTGAGATTAGCGTGTTCAAACAATCAAACATCCACGCGGACGAAGTCGCAGGCAGCCTCTATCCCTACTAATATTATAAATTCGAAAGTAACTGTCTGTCTGTTACGCTTTCTCGCTTAAACTAATGAACCAATTTTAATGAAATTTGGAACATAGATAGAGTGGACCTTGGGAAAGGACATAGGATGGTTTTTATCCTACGGGAACCTATAAAATGGGTCCAAGCGGGCGAAGCCGCTGGCGGAAGGCTAGTTCTGTATAAAAATAACAGTTTATCTGATTAATATTTTCGAATTATTTTTTCTGTTCTGTTAGTAAGTTCTTTTCTTGACGTTTTTATTGCATATTTCGCTATTATCTTGACTAGATTACATTTTTGGAATACATGTTGCATATCTAATATGTCCGATAAAAGTTCAATTCAAACCATCTCCGACCGCTAATAGTTGCATCCACGCTTAGTATTGTTGTTATAGTGATGTTCTATGTATTCCTTGGTCAGTCCTTTTGTTTTACAGCCCTACACAGCATTACACGCTAGAGTAACATCGCCATTGTCCGATGAAACCTCAGATGAGAGTCCGTCTTGGGTGATGTACGCGGCAGCAGTCTTTGTTTTACAATTCATTGATTATACAGCTTGCTTTTATTTGTTTACAAAATAATTGCTTTTGCTTCGATAAAATGCTTTCTAAGTAATTCTTGCCACTTATTTTTATAGTGTCTGTGTAATTTGTGTTCCTAATTGTATTGCTGGGTACAGCATTAATAGAATCAATTAGAAATGACAGTCGTTGATTGAACTGCTATTTCATAAATAGCACCCTACTGTGAGTGGGGCTATGAGTGTGAGATTTTAAAAAGTTGGCGAATTTTTAGTTGAGTTATTAAGTTTTTTTTAAATAGTCGGTGTTTCATATGTGTGCATGTTTTGATGTGGTGTAAGATCGCGTGACGAGGCGTGATCGCTGAGCGCGAAATGGAGATTGCCTCTCGTTTTTAAAATAATTCATCCATTACTATGTTTATGTCATATTTATAAAACGTGAATATTTGGACAGTTATAGAAATTGTAAATTTTTTGTAACTAAAAACTTGGCACAAAATATAATGATTTAACTAAAGACTATCATTATGAACTCCGCTGCATTTTCTCTCTCTCATTTCTCTCTGTCTGAGGTACTTGTTACAGAATAGATACTACTTACGAGTAGCTGGTAATAAATCTAGCATTAACACTTAACACACATAAAGATCGTGCTACCGCGGACAAAAAGTCGGGTACCGCGACCGGTCCGAAGGCTCGCGAAAAACATCCACCTGCGCTGTACTGTTAGTGTGGTAGCGAACTAGTGCAACGGCACAGTTATGTCATTTGTGATGTCGTTATGGCATTTGAGGCGGACGTTGCCGTCGGTTACTGATTGCTTGCGGTTAAAGGGGGAGTTACCAACTGCTCTTGCAATCGACAGAGCTAAATAGCAAAGACTAATCTAGTTGGCAATTTAAACAATATAGAAAAATAGGAATATATTTGCTCAGAGGCTTCTAGAAAAGCTAGGTGGAAAGGAAATTAAATTTTTCAGTAAAGAAAGAAAATAGGTCAGGTTTGCTGCATAACGACTTCATTCTCAGCACTTGTTTAAATTTATAAATCCCAGTATTTCTATAAAATCCTTGGCATTATTTCAATTGCAGACAACGAATTTGATTACAACGGTTTTAATAGTCTATGAACGGTTTTATGCGACACGTTGATGATGGTCTTAAACATCAAAATTTGGGATTAATCACCTTGCGATACGACGTAGTTAGTAATTACCATGCCATAGACATAGTTCACGTTAATCGCGGTTGTTTCGTCGTTAAAGGCACGTACAGTTTCTTGGCACGTGTCTCGGGCGCAGGCGCCACTAATTAGGGCACGTCCGCTAGCTACACCCTCGACCGTCGTCGATATCCTCATCACTACTTTGTTTTCTTTGACTATCACTTCCTGTTAATAGTGAGTTCAATACAGAATCAAAAAAGAAAAATCTTGTTTGATATAAGCATCCTTTTTGCCTATTTTGAATAATCTTTTTCATCTATATCAATGTCTCTAACTATCTTTAGGGTACTTAGGGATACAAAAATTTTCTCATATCTTTGTTTTCTTTGACTATTAATTTCTGTCGATCCGCATTTATATTTTTCTACGCCGAACTTGTATGCTGCAGAACAACATTAGCTTTATCGATACTTAATCCCATGAATATAATACTTTAAAAATACTTTAAGAAAAATAAGCTTCTATAAATGTTAAGGGTCACTATTTAGCGCATATTTATTACACACTTTATTCCTTTCGTATCTATACTTATAACTTCGTTTTTTTCTGTCTCAACCTCGTAATAGGCCATTAAATGTAATGTCATGTTGAACGATCTTCAATGCTTACTGCATAACTTAGCTCCTTAATAGCTTTTCCACAATAAAAATACCTTTATCGATGCTTAGGATCACCTTATAATTTCGTTACTTCCGCTGCACACCCCGAAACATCGAGCAACCCCTTTCTTTATCTTGTTTTGAATTGTTGCTTTTGAATTATAGATTTGCTCCTTATTTTTTGTTGTACCTAAAACAATCTATTTCCTTTATCACCAAATAAACCGATACTTATTAAACGAACTCATCCAATGTTTTATAAAGGTTTAAGACCTATTTAGGCCACTACATTGGCATATTAAGTCTTGCACTACAATTAATTTGGACCGTATTTACGACTTCCTTGTTGAGCCGCTACATCCTTTGCGTATTGAGAATATTCACATCCATACTTTGATAAACGTATTACATTTTGTTCATATCCTTCCAGTTTTTGAGTTTTTGCTTTAGCTCATTCAGACTTCTAAGTATTTCTTTTAGGATGTTTTTAGCATTGCCAAACAATTAAAATCTAAGTAAGCGTCACCCGTCAACACATTGCAATAAAAACGGCTGCATTTCGCTTATACGATTACATAACATGCAAGCTTGCGGACTGCAGTTCGACACGAATCTGCAACTCGTTATAACCTTTCTCATTGACACACATCCACTTACTGGCAACTCGCAACTGTATCGAGACCTTGAACATGAGGTCGTGTAACTCGATATCGAAATGTTCATTTAAAGTTTCGCTATTATCTGAATTAAAACGTTAAAATAGATTTATGTTATGGCGTGTAGCAGCGGATGTGTTCGCGTCATAATAACACGATGTCATAATCATGCATGTGAAATCGTTTAACGGCCTTCGACGTGTGATCTAGATGAACTAGATTTTTAGGTTACATATGTTGACAACGCTCTTTTGAAATAATTGGAAAATTTGGTTTGTCCCATGTTTTTTCTTTTCTACAAGAAAATAATGTTTTTGTAAGTATCTTTTACAATTTTTGTACAAATACAATTTACTTTACATAATGTGCTGTGCTCTGACGGTCAGTAGCTGACCAGTAGCTGACTGAGCACAACAAAATGAAAACATTTACAAACCACATACATATGTATACTCGTTTAATACTTAACTACAAGGATTAATCTTTACCGCCGTAGCTTACCTTGGTATCGCACCTCTATTATTTTAACCGCTCTTAAAAAGAACACAAAATAAACAGAGTACAGTCGGGTTATTTTGGTCGTACTTTCGGTTCTATATTTAGCGGAGGGTCGCGGGGGCGCCAGGTGCCGAGGGTTGCTTACCACGTGCCGGGTATTCCGAGCGTTAATGTGGGGCTCTCTTGGCTCAATATTTAATGGACGTATGAAGATGAACTAACTGAATTTCAAATACCCATATACTTTGAAGACAACAGTTTGATGTCATACACAGTAAGGCCATGTCTGTAGATGTTAGAATGTCATACATTATTTTGAATGGACAGAGAAAAAAATAACTCATTTTATATCGAAAGAAACGTATCGTATCTGTTAATTATTGATTGAAAGATGCAGAAGTAAAACAACCGTTTCAGTTACCTATATATCGAGGCTAAGCTGACATTATTGAAAACGTTTGCAGAAGTTACAATGTAAGAGATATTTGCAATAGTCTCAGTCAGAAGCAATATCAGACGGATCACTACTATCACATTGCACATCAGACTCCGACGTTGATAACATATCGTCTTTCAGATGTCATTCGGTGTACTACATATTACTTACGTGTGAAGAATCTTACTACATTGCGTGATAGGATTATTGGTGTTGAATGAACACTAAACAACGTAAATACTGGTACAAATTTTGCTAGAAAGAGTCTAATAGAAGCTGAGATAATGGAAGCGGATCCTGAAGTATTTTATTATCCAACTCAACGACTAACCGAGTAATCCTTCAAAAGACTTAGTAAAATTAGCATTAATGAAAGTAGTAGTCATAACATTGGTGCCAACATTCAAGTTGATTCCACTGAAGTATCCCTGTTCAGTGGTCTGCCGTATCACACACATCGCAGATAACGTATCGCATTGACTTGTCAGCAACTCGTTGCGACACCAGGCTCGGTGAGGTGACTCTGGACTACGACGCAATTGGGAAAGTAGTCACTGTAACGAGGATAACGAATCTATTTAAATCTACAATTTGTATGGCGAAAGTGATAGATGGACCTTTCAGCGGGTTTACTAGATGTAAAAGTGCATAGGCTTCCACTGGGCAAGCTATATTTGAGATTGTATCATTAGCCGTCACTTTCTATCTAATCAATTAAAAAGGAGGGGGATGGGAGGTATTCATATGATTCATGAGTATTTTAATCTATTTCTTTCGGATACATCTTTCCTTAAATAGAGAAACATGTTAATGTAGTCTTGCCACTCCTGAAATAGTTTATCTGTTTTGTATTTGATAAATTGAAATGATAAAATAGATAAGGAGAATTATATTATATCATAAACAGTTTATTGTGTCTTTTGCACATTGATTAAGGTTAGCTGTTCACGGTCGCCTTAATACGAATTGTCCGTCCTTCAAAGTCTTCAAACTCAATGTCGCCACTAAATGTTAAAAGGAAATAGAACTGCAATATAAACAGTAGTAATATTTTAATTTAATAACAAACTTTTATGGCTGCTACAAAGTGTTCGCTTGAAATAACTGTGATGAAAGGGGTCTGCTGGCTAGAAAAATATTTCGGTGCGGCCTTGACTATATAAGCTTTGGGAATGTAGGTATAAAAGCAAGAGACAGATTCTCTTTATGAAATGGATGTTGTATTTGTATATATTTGTTTTAATTATTAGTAAACTATTAAAGAGACGACATTGTTAGACGGGTTAACAGGTTAACACGGGATAACCCACACTCCTTACGTGGAGAAAATTATTTACTTAGTCGAATGTTTTCTTACTCAGGAAACTATGAGGTTTTCTAGATTATACATCTACTACAGCTTCCTTATCTATCAGCTTTGTTTGCTTTGAATAAACATACTTCATACTAATAATATAATAATAAAATAAAATAAAATAATGTTATAAACGCGAAAGTTGGTAAGTATGGATGTTTGTTAATCTTTCACGTAAAAACTACTGAATGGATGAAACTTTACAATAATATAGCTTATACATCAGAATAACACATAGGCTAGAATTAATAAAGATATTTTGTGAATTGTCCAAAGTATGACGATAAGTGTCAAGTAAGTAGGAAAAAATCTACCATCTGCGAGCTATGCCAAAACCGCTAGAGTTACACATTATGTAATGTATGATGGAAATGTTTATCTTAAATAGTCCTACAAAAAAGCTCATCACATCTATACTAATATTATAAAGCTGAAGAGTTTGTTTGTTTGTTTGTTTGTTTGTTTGAACGCGCTAATCTCTGGAACTACTGGTCCGATTTGAATGATTCTTTCAGTGTTGGGTAGTCCATTTATCGAGGAAGGCTATAGGCCTTTATTGTTTTTTTTTCAAAGTTTTTGTAACACAAGGTGTAAAATCGAAAACCTATTTTAGCGTACGCTGCAAAAACTATTGACAATAGAACAAAATGATGTACTACGGGTTTGTAGATCCCATTAAGACCTACAAAAAAGTCCGCGAGAACATATATCTAGCTATCATGGTTTAATCACAATAACCGATTTTGTGTTCAAAATAATTATTAAATCGTCTGAAGGAAAAAAAACTACGTTAAATATGTATCGTAATATTAATCTTTATCGAAATTAAGCATTATGTTATCAAGAGTATTTATGTAGAAGTAAAATACTTTTTGTTTCATCTCAATCGGATATTTCGTTTAAAAGTTATCACGTGTGTAAGATGTTAAGAGTTGGTACCTATTAATGAGTTATGGGCCATAGAGTTTTTTATTAACATAAAATCCTGTAATAATCTTTTTCGAAATATATTTGTTGATGATTGTAAGTATAAGATCTTTGAAGAGTATAATAAACTAGCCTTCCGCCAGCGGCTTCGCCTGCGTGGACCCGTTTTATAGGTTCCCGTAGGATAAAAACCATCCAATGTCCTTTCCCAAGGTCAACTCTATCTGTGTTCCAAATTTCATTAAAATTGGTTCAGTAGTTTAAGCGGGAAAGCGTAGCAGACAGAGTTACTTTCGAATTTATAATATTAGTAAGGATTGTGTGAATTGTCCAAAATATGACAATAAGTGTCAAGTAAGAAGGAAAAAATCTACCATCTGCGAGCTATTCTGGCGTGCGCTGCCAAAACCGCTAGAGTTACATATTCGTAATGTATGATGGAAATGTTTATCTTAAATAGTCCTACAAAAATGCCTGTCCACGGCACTTCAGAAGGGACTTCACTTTATGCTAATAATCCTCTCTAACGCGGGTGAAACCGCGGGGAACAGCTAGTTATAAATATGTATGTCTGTATCTCATGTGTAAGCCATTATATCCAAATTAATGAACAGTTATGGTTCATTAATTTGAATAAAAATTGATAATTTACTTACCGTTTCTAACGCGGGTGAAACCGCGGAGGGACCTCTAGTTAAAAATAAATGAAAATCGGTATGGTTTAAAGTGTACTTTGTTATTATTTAGAAACTTTGTACAATGACTGCTCGATCGACAAGAAGCCGGGCTGTGGAGCGCGTTGCAAAACCACTTATCAGAATTTCGATACCAGAGTTTCCAGTATTTCAAGAGTATTGTACTCGTTTCGATATTTGCTATATAGATCTTAAAGTTTCATAATTTCAATGAATGTTGTTTATATAGTTTTATTTTTAATTATAAAACTTAGTGTTGTTAATATGTTGTGCTCAACTAAAATGGTTATTGAAGTAAATTCCATTAGTTGTTAAATTTATTGTATTGTAATTTGTATGCCAAATCGTGGCTAATAAACAAGTCCAAGACAAAAAAACAAATTTTTTAGCAATTTTTAACGATAAATGGCGTATTAAATTCTTGCTTCAACTTTAATCTACAGTTGTAATTATTTAAGAAAAAGTCTACTTATGCATTATCTTTTTATTCTATAGTTGAAAAAATGACAAAAGTAAGAACTGTCAACCATTAGAATTCCTAGCCAAGCAATAGTCACCATTTTCTTTGCTTAGAAAAGAAAAGGCTAAACAAGACATTTCGTTACCTTTGGAGCATTTAAATTTATTATTAAATATGAGTGACGAAGGTTATTTTCATAAATAGAAAATGTTGATAAGTATGCTCTAAAAGAAATGAAATGAAATGAAAATGAAATGAAAATAATTTATTTGCACAAATATGGGTATTACAAAAGTTGTTTTATGTACATTTATTAGTTCGCCATATTTACCTCAGCGAGGTACGCAAATTTGGAGGACAGAATTAAAACATAAGTAAAAAGGCGCTTTTGTTATATTGTTTTGTTTTTGATGCAATTGAACACAATTTTTTAGTATGCCTATGAAATCGAAAAGAGTATTTTTATTGAAGACAAGCGTACTTACATTTATCCGAGATGAACCCTTTCTAAGGATTTTTCAGACGATTTCTTTAAAAAGAGATTTCGGTTTTCAGTACGTGTTGTGGTTAATAATACGAGTATTTTACCGTGTATATTTACGTGTGGACACATGGAGAGGTCTTCCTATAAGACTTTTTTGTTAGATAGCTGGAAAGCGGAATTTTATTTCATTTCAATATCGTTATTCATTATTGTATCTACTAAATAACTACAACTCAGTACGATGAATTAAATTATAATGATTTCACAACCGACTAATAAATTGACGTATTTGTCTATATTGACATTCGTTATAATATAGTATAGTAGTCGATATAAAGAAGTGCATTATTTTTAATTTGATAGGGTTATTATTCCAATCAACGTTTCGTATTTACATGTATTTCCGTCTTTTATGCTATGTATCGTTTTCAAAATTTCGATTGCAGTAATTTTGTAATATATTTATTTTTATTATGATGACATACAATATAATATGAATGGAAAATAAAAGGGACTTCAAATTTATTTAAAAATTTTAAAGGCCAATAATAATTTGTATGATAAATGATGAAACGCGCTTTTTATAACTCTGCCAACATACGAAAAAATCTACTTCCGAGAGCTGAGCAATTTCTTAAGTACTGAATACTTGTCTGTAAAATAGGATTATGATTTTAAAATAATTAGAAGTTTCTTTACTATAAATACGATGGTTACAACGGCTCAAAGTAGGTAAAAAATAGCTACTACCGATATTTGAGGTAACAATAATTTTAAGTCTTCGTAGTCTATCTTATTTACATTAAGGGCCTCGTTCACCATCACACTTTACTTGAGTGTTGATTAGTTACGTCCCAAGTCCCAAGTAAAGTTATTTGGCAAGTAAAAGCTATGAGTACGGGTCAGTTTATCATATGATTAGTGCTACTCGAATATCGTGAAATTGTAATTGAAGTCACGGGTGTCTTTAAACGACAATTAGCGTACTTGTCAATTTACTTGAAGGTAGTGAGAGAGACTCTAAGAAATGAGAAAATGTTTTTAGCGAACAAGACTTCCAAGTAAACAGATTATATTGCTTAGTGCTGGTTCCTTTTATTTTATTACAACTTAAACTCGTTTCGTCGAATGACAACGTTCGGTTATTTTGTATGAATGCCTATATCATTAGTACAGTCCAGATATAAAACGATTATTGTATGTGTCGTGTTCGTACTATGAGCTATATTGATTTTACTGATTGACTCACAAATTGTTCTCAGCGCCAACATTTCTTGTGTAACTAGCTGAGGTAATTGTGGGTTGTGCTCGGAATATTATTTATTTGTTATCTTGCGGTTAGCCACATTGGAGTGAAAAAGGATAAAGTAGGCAATTAACTTTGTCTTTGTATGGAGCAATATTCGATGTGCTTTTCCTCGTGTGTTATTTTGTGGTGCGTTTAAGGTCCAAGGTCTAATCTACGCAGCAGGATCATTGTTTTTTTCTATTTATTTATATGTATTTGAAATGTATAAATTTAAACATCTACTTTCCTGACATTATTCTTACGTCCATTATTATAATCTGTGATAAAATATTGTGACGTGGCATAGATATAAAACCGTTAAGTTGAAATCTGTGTTCGATGTCGATAAACCTATTAATACCTCCTAGTTTCACTCGAGATAGTAGTTATAGTAGATTTCGTAGAAATACGATGTCTACTTTAATTTCCATAGGTTTTACCTTTTCAGATTGTACGTTTGCCGTGTGATATGTATTATTATGAATAGCCTTTAAATTGTTGGTAATCCTCAAATTCGGACAGAAACACAAGTTTCATTCGCTAGTTTAAACTACTTCGAATTCGTTTTGTACTGTATCAATATTTAAGACTGAATCATTCATAATCTCGTTGAAAACCTATTCATTTTATTTTAATAAAAATCGCGCTTTAATGTATCGTTTAAAATTCTTTAGTAAAGGCCACATAAGGGGCAGAACAAACTGACTCAAGTCTGACTGAGTCAAGAAAATTGCTAGACTTTGCTTACTGTGTTTGTTGAGGAAGCAAGCAATTTTGTTTTTTTTTTGACTTGATCATACTTGGAATATTCTTCTTTGATAAATAAATATGGCCGTTCTGACCGATTTAATACTGAAATAATTAAAAATATATATGTACATATATTTCTTACCAACCAAAAAAAGTGTTTAACTTTACTTATTTTGGTTTTCATTGGCTCGGAAGAAAAGCGCAGTACAAATAAATGTTTTGTATTCAACTGAACCAAACAAACAGGCTGATGAGTTGTGGTTTTTTTGATATTTATTTTAAGGTAAGAAGATATTAGAATGATGGGAATGATGAAAATAATGACGATTTAGATATATTATAATAGTCTAGTTTTAATCGTCTTTTTCAAATTATATCTTGTACCTCTCTATCTCTTAATCTTCATTTTTATTATTGTAAGATATATATAGATAGATACTTAGATTGAATAATAATTTCTTAATTGTGATTGTTCCATATTCAAATACGTTAGCAGCAAATCTCTAGTTTAGACTTTATCGTAAGTCAAAAAAATTCACGATCTTAAAATTTGAATTACTCATGCGGATTTTCTTCAAAAATATATGCACATGTGGCGAATGTTGCATCTCTATATCGCGACCTGTTGTCAAGGTCAAGGTGAGTGACGTCAGCCGCCTTGAGTCAAGCCTTGTTTACCCACTCGGCACTCCACGGAGCTCCACCGCCTCTCAACACTTGCATGTTTTTACTGCACTTTTTGTCAACGTTCCGCGAAATCGTGTTTTGAAACTTGAAATTTATTGCCTTTGTCGCGCTACCGTGTGTTTATTTCTGGGGGAAAACGTTCTTTCCAGAACATTGGTCATCGGAGGTCACTGTACTTATTGTAATGCATTTGTGAGAAATTTATTGGACATTTTACCTAGATTTAAAGTTATTTGATTACGATGAATCGAGGATTTGATTTCCTCTGCTTTACGTTTCCAATTTCTTTACCTTTAGATATTTCAAACTCTTAGTTTCGGTAACTTAGAACTAAAACAGACAATTCTTAGTTTTTACTAATCTAGAAAACGAGACCATGATGAGTGATGAGCCCGTTATAAGTATTGGTAATGCGATGAAAATTGTAGAGTCTAGTAATTGACCAATATCCATTCTGTTCGTCACACATGAGTACAATTAGATCTCTCACCTATCCTGCACCAGACAAGTGAGCCAAGGTGATTCAAAGTAGATAAAGGTGTCAATTGCACTCCAGCGTTATCATTCGTAATGTTGAGTGCTCGAGCACTTTCGTAGGCATTGCTTTTATTTATAACATCATCTAATGATTTATCGTCGCGGAATGCCTCCTCGTGGGCAGTCGTGGGAGCCATAAAATCCAAAATGGCTCCCGTTACATAATTCGGGAGCATGACGCAACGTAATAGAGGCCTTCTCTGGAAGAAGGAGGTCGATGTGCTACGCGCATTACACGTTCTTTAGTATAATTGGAACAACTTCAGCTTTCGTATCTTTTGTGTATTCTTTATTTTTTTATGTTGCTTCAGGTTGTGTTTGGGTTGGGATAATGGTAGAATCCCTAACATAAAAAATTGAGTTTTCCCTGTAGCTTTATTCGCCATATTTGTGTCTCTCGCTAGGGAAATGTTGTTATTTCGTACGCAATATATTTTTCCTTAACATGTGTGTATTATACTTGAAAAGTAAAGGACATTTCCTGCTGCCTTGCAAGATAGTCTGTTGATACAATGAATAATCTTGGGTATTTTCTGAACTAATGATCGACCGAAATAAAAGTCAGATTACGCATTATCATGAGACAAGACACCTTTTCTAAACTAAAATAACTAGCTCCTCTTGCATCCTCTATTATAATATGCATGCCTAGAGGAGAACTCTTGAGGAATAAAAGACCATAAAGGACGCATTGACCTCCTCTTTAAAGAGTGACCTATCACGTTGTTCCACTCGAGCCGGTCTTTAGTACACGCTTGCATATTTTCACGCCGATACTTTTTCTTACACGTTTGTAGGAAGAAACACGTCCTGTATATTCCTATATTTTTTTTAGATTTTAATACTCCATCTCCATCACGGTAGTGCCCCCAAGACAAGCCAAGCGTAGCTCAATGGCACTACCTACCTTTTCTCGAAGCGCTTCGTCGTTATTTCAACCCTTATAGCTTGGGTTTAGATTATGCCAAATCAACAAAATTCTCAAGATATGTTGTCAATAGCGGACTTATTAAACATATAAATTTCAAAGTTCCTATACTTTAGATTTTATTGATATCTAATAAACCCTGATTTCGTCACTGACTCACTGAATAATCATAATTCTTACGGTATTTCCTAATTCCTAGAAAGCTGAAATTTGGTATATAAACTAGTATTAGTACACAAACAGCAAAAAAATTATAAAACTTGTAAATTCCATCTCTGTAACTCCCAACCCCTTAAACTAGGGGATGGAAGTTTGTATGAGACCCGCAGTTTTGACGTTAGAGGTCTCGGTTTCGGTTTCGTTACTACAAGAACTATTTTATAATAGAAAAGTAATGAATAGTGAATGAATTTTTCACCTTACGCCTATGTGAAGTGAATGTAGATAAATGGCCAAGCCACATAATATATTTAGAGTTGTGAAGTTAGGCCTTGTAGAGTTAGGGCGTCCAGAGTTACGAGTAGAAGCTTGGCTCTACATCAGATCTGATAACTTTTTGACAGTACGAGTCATATGGTCTCGTCTTGGGATAATTTTACATGAAAATGTTTTTGGTGGGATTTATTTTTAGCAAATTAGAATGTTTTCTGTGCTTCGAAGGGCACGTTAAGCCGTCGTTCCCGGTTGCTATCGATAGATAACAGTCGTTAAACCTTGACGGAGGCATTATGGACCGTTTGAAAGCATACGACAGCGCGTTGGCTTCTAATCCGCATCTCCATTAACCCGTATTGGAGCAGCGTGGTGGAGTAACCACCAGGCCTCCCCAATTTTGGGGACACCCGTGCCCTGCAGTGGAACGCAAAAAAGGGCCAAATTAGCACGTGGATCACGGTGTTAATGTGGATTTCCCCTGTTTAACCACAACATACGGTCAAACTTAAACACTTTAAAATGTCACAACAGGAAAAGCCATTTTAGTTGACGACTTTCATGTTATCCGAGATAGACCTATTAGTTCCAGAGGATGCCATCCATAATGAATTGCAGAATTGGTGCAAATTATCCATTTGGCCAATCCCGCTTACTTGGCGGCCTTGCTCGTGATTGTCTCCGCGGAGGAAATGCCCAATGTACCCGTGGACGCTGTGTTCCAAATGCTATTTGTCTTTGAAGCTTCGGCTTTAATCACCTTAAACTACACGCTTCCAGGTGGTATAATAAAGAATCATCTACAAATCGAGATTGTTTGTCCCCTACAAATACAGCGTCCGCGTAGATGTGATGTCCTACTTTTTGTACCATATTATTAGTATTTCGGTGTAGACTTAAACGAGTAGTTGCCGGCCAAACGACCCCCGTCAGGCGACCACCAGCCTTAACATCGCAACTACTCATAACTTAAAAACACTTTTCGTGGGGCGTGAAGTTTTATTTTACTTCTTAATCGTTAAGTGTAATCAGTTGATTAATCTTAGTTACGTTTATCTGATAAATATCTGAAAATGCAAATTAGATATCTCTACCTATGCAGACGGTATCGTCGACGGCCTTGTTCGTGATTGTCTCTGCGCAGGATACGCTCCCCTGCGGTAATTCCTTCGGCCTAGAGTGTTTGCCAGGGCCCATGCTTCTATTGAACTTCCCGCTTTGCGTCTGTGTTCCGTCAACCGATGGGTTGCGTGATGTAACTCATGTAACCTAATCGCTGTTGTATATTTGATACAAAATATGATATTTCCATGATTGATGCTTCGAATATATGATACAACTATGTTTTGTTTTATTTAGGTTTTCGAATAGAACTTTTTCAATCTTAAAATTTTGTAACCCATCATCAATCGTTTTTTTTTTGTTGGTTCGGTGGAATAGTGAGATTGTCGGGGATGTTTACACGAGGCGACTGCGAGTGTACGGAACAGTAGCGCAAACTGCATGTCTGCATATGTTCGACTCGATCATGCTTGAAGTTATGTATTAGGTAACGTTACGTACATCGTACGCAGCAGCGACCACCTAACACGTCGTCGCCTTCATTCTCCTCTGCTACTTCTATAAACTTTCGTATTTTTGTTTGCGATTTCATGTTTATTTTCTCTTTTGCGAACAGCATCAGTTCTAATATTAGCTGTTGGCAAGCTTTTCAAACCTACGCTCGGTCGGGGTTAAAAGCCGTTCGAAGTTCACTTCTATTTGTTTATGTTTGTTCATCCCCTGGAATGTTATGTCTGCCGCGTATCTCTCAGCGCGTCTGCACGCGCCGCGCCTCAGCACTCAGAACCACCTCCGCATCGAATCACCGTATCCACATCGGATTTCTGTGTCAACTGCGACCTAAATTACTGAAGTTGATATAATGTGAGCGATTTCTCAAAAAGATTTATATTTGTTGCAACCTTCTCTACGAATATTTGCTACGGATTCGCCGAACCCGGTGACTCCGAGCGCTAAATGAATCGTGCCGACATATCAAGGAAATGTATGTGCGAGTAGGTTTATGCGAATTCCTTCCTTAGTCTAATGGAATTCATTGTGCGTTTAATAAAGCGTTCTAATTTTGTACGCGAATAATTACATCGTTTTCTTTGTTACGTTAGCGATTTCTGGTTACAAAGAAATGATATCATCTGCCACATGTGCGCCGATGTCAATTTTGTTGTATTGTGATCTTCGACCTATGAATGTTTTATTAGTCACTCCTTTATTTAACCTATATTAGTAATTAGTAATCTCTACAATATTATTTTGGCAAGTGGTTAGAGGAGGAAACGATTCATTATTCGGAAGCACTGTCTATTTGTGGGAATTAGTGGCTGAATTCGGATAGGGAGCGTAAACTAATTGGTACGAGACGGTTGCAACGAGCCTCGTAATGCTGCTTCCGGGTACCTTTGATCACTCGCTCCTCGGCTTATGAATTTGCTACTGTTGAATGAATACCACGTGCTCCTGCTCACCAATACATTTCTATTTTATTTATGTTTGTATTATCTGTGCTAATTTATTTTGAATTCTTACTGAATAAGGTATATTATTATTATTTTTATTGAATTATTGGTGAGATGTAAGTTTTAAGAAACGGAAGTAAACATCAGTTAGTTGATGTAAAATTCGCATTTATTGAAATAAACATAGTGACATAATTTTAAGCAAGTGGTTTAAATGGCGTAAAAAATAACAAAGCAGGAACTTCAGTAATTTATGTTTCCCCTCCCCCATTTGCTCTTGAGTAGAAGTTACGCTGCTTATTCTATTTGTCGGGCACGTGTTGTGGAATGAGGAGTGGGAACTATAATGTCGAAAGAAATAAGCTTATTGTGCCTTGGTTTGTCTTACTCGAATAGTAAAAGATTTTATTTTCTTAATAATACGTAGGGGTTGGCGCCCGATTCAGAAGCACACTAAAACCATTCCAATAGAAATATTTGGCCTTGACAACATCTATTGTCGTAATCGACCTATCAGCTTTAAAAATATCCTGACTTACTAATACATACTGTTGGTATTGCTCGAAAAAGTTATTAATATCATTATAAGATTGTTTTAAATGTAGAGCAATTTGTATTTCATTATAAAACAGCCCACTATACTTCGTTTCTGGCATAATTTAATTTCCAGAAAATTAACTAGAGACAGTAATGAGATGTAGAGCGATTCAGTAAATTAATTTAAAATTAATAGGCTGTCAGGTTTACAGTTGTAGAGAACGTTGAGATAAGTGAGGAGCTGGCGTTGATGGTTAGTTCAGATGTGATTTTACTTGTCGATTAAGTAACACTAAAAGATATAAGTGACCCAGTTGTTATAGCACCAAAATAACAAAGTAACGGAGTACGCAATATCGAACGTTATATTCGGCAACTCATTCATAGTGAACGTACCGTACCCATTGCGTAACACCGATTCATGTAGCAGTAAACAGATGTTTCCGAATTCGTCGGCTTTGAGTGGTTCTGAATTGAAAACACCAAGCCCGACTCAGTTTTAAGTGTGAAACGCACTCGGTCGGGAAACTTTAATAAACCTTTACGTGATACATGGCTGCACTCTGATGACCGCCGATTTAATGTGGATCCGACAAAATACTCAAAATGATGGTTGAAATATTCTATAATTTACGTTCTATAAACACCTGGTTGGGTTTTATGTGACCGTTACAATTTGTTGAGAACATGTACATGGTTCCACCGGAAAAAGGCCATCGTTGCAATGACTTCTGAACTAAAACTAAACAGTCTTTCGTTCGAAAATAAAGTTGGATTTCTGTCCAAAATTATGTATTTATTTGCAATCGAGAAATTATCCTATTAAAACCTGACTTAAGTGAATTTTAAAGTATTTCTTGTATGTTACGTATCGCGTATTTATTTATGGCGGTATAACTCTGACTTAGGACGTTCCCGTGCATGCGTTATTTAATTTTGAAGTTACTATCTAAGATACACAGTTCTTTCCTTTTCTATAGATTTGTCATTACCAAAGATAATTATCATTTTATAATTATCAAATATGTAACAGCTCTTAGACTACTTGCCGTGCTCAGCTGAACATACAAAGAATGAAATAAAAGCAAATTTGGAAGGAATTGAAAATACGTTTACTTTAATAAGAACATAAGCCTATATGCATGTATAACGCCCTGTCAATCAATGCACGAATTTTCATGAGATGCAAACTGCATAAGGAATGAAGATACAAGTTGCTATTCTACTTTAAAAAAATTATGCATGCACAAGCAAAGACCGTGCTGTACACATATTAAGATTAGTAACTGTAAATATAATTCATTTACAAATTTCGACCTTCAATACTCATATACATTTATTTTTAGAAGAAATTTCCATCATCTTCATGGTGCGACGTGCCATAACTTCCAACGATGGCGTGCGGCCGGTCCCCATCAATGCGTCATCGGGGTCAACTGGCCGCCTTATGTAAGCGCTGTCAACGCCAGCTTTTAGTGTGTGTGTAAACGACACACATTGCCTGAACTCGACAGTGTGTGCGTGGGAAATGATCCATTTCGTAGCGATGCCGTAAATCCTCGTCCTCATGCTGGTGACACGCTCGTGTCCTATTTACGGTTTGATTAGGATTTATTTGGTCTAATCTAGCCCAATATGTAACTTAACGTGTGTCCGGTAGCTTAAAAAGTTACTACTGCTGCAACCCGACATCTTCGACTTCGCATCGGCTCGAAGATGTATGATCTACGTCGGCACTAACTTAAGTACAGTTATATGTATGGTATCTCATTATTTGCTACAGCGATATCGCTCCACTGCGTATATTCAGCGAAACACGGATGAGTTAGTTCGTTTTGATAAGATTTCGTGACGTGACGACGAAGTGACGATTTAGTAGAATAGAACCTATGCACATTCAAAATCTTAATGGAGATATAATACATTTGACGTTTGTCCAGGCTTACTCTTCAAATTCTGGTCGCTGGGTGGCTGCGTTGGCGTATGAATTGAAGATATCAAACATATCGATAGTCTGGACCATACATAAATTGGGGTTTGGGGTCGATATGAAAACGGTATTAAATTTTGAAAACCCTACCTATTAGAACCTATATTTTAGTTTGCCATTTTTATCAACCGACTTCAATCAGAAAAGGAGGAGGTTATCAATTCGACTGTATGGTTTTTTATGATGTTACGTCATACCTCAGAACTTTCGACTGGGTGAACGGATTATGATGATACTTCCCGTGTGGTCCCATTTCAATTTGGTGCAGTTCTGACAATGGCATCCATGAGAAAACCATATAAGTCTTGAATTCGCATTAAGTAGCTGCGCGACAAATGGACGAATAACTCAATATCACGGTAACCGATTTTGATGATTATTTTTTTATTGAAAAGCAAGGGTAGTTAGGTAAGAATTTGGTTAGGTTCTGATTATGGGATCTTTGACAAAATAACGGAAATCTTCAATTATTAGGAGCAAATTAACGATACTCGGCCGAATCTTTTATAGGTTATCCGGATATTGTGGAAATTGAGGTTTGGGATCAAAATGAAAAGGGTATTAAATTTTGAAAACCCTACATATTAGTACCATATATACTATATTCCTTCAATGTTTGCCATTTTTATCTTAGCATAAGTTTCCTTCCCAATATAGAACGTTGTTCCTTTTTTGAGGTTTTGCGTCATGGGTTTCCCTTCGGTGGGCAGGTAACATAACATTATAATTAAAACTCATTGCTGCATTTTTCAGGTACATAGGTTGTAAAATCCAATAAGGTTGACATCTCGAAAGACAATCCACGGATCTCTTTTAGATCGTTTCTATCAAACCAAAAAATAGTCCTTCAGGTGGTTGTGTCATTGCCTCTTTTTAAAGAAACAATGATTCCAAAGTGGTAACGACGGGCTAGTGTTTATTTTATAAGATTGTACTGCTATCCGCCGGCGTCTTCCCAACTGCGATAAATCACACTTTCTCTCTTATCCTTATGTAACGCCTGGGCATTCTGTTTTATGGGCTTAGTTTGTATACCCATAACTTGTTGCTGTATCTCTAGTACATACCGTAAATCTATATCTACAACCTTTGTAGTTCTGGACTGACTATATAATTTTTATAACTCTTAATTTTAGCTATTACTCTAGGTATTATTTAATAATTTCGCCGGCTGGTAGTGTGTTATTATTATAAGCATCGATATTATAAGTAATTCCAACAATTCCATCCTCATAAGTACGTTCTTCTTCGCAATCATAAGCTATTCAGAGTTTTCATTTTAAATGTCCTCTTTTAATGTTAATAATGTTCTGTATTGTAAACAGTGTACTGTATGAAGCATACAATATTTTTCATCCTTCAAAATTAGCTACCATGAACTGTTGCCACACTTATTACAAAGAAATTTCTCTATTATCGCTATACTCTATCTCTATCCGTCTAAGTGCATGAACTTTTCATGGAATCTAGTCAAAAATAGCGCAAATTCCCCCACACCTATTGCCCCGTTCATAATCACTGCTTATACCTTGGCAGCCGCCCAACAGACATCCTCGTAGTTGTAACTTTGTTATTGAAGAACGGCGCCTCACAAGCTTATACCGCGAAATTGATCAAACCTCAAGAATATTATGACTTAGTTCGCTTTGATAAGATTTCACAAGTTACAATTCTCTTCTCTCATCACTTTATAACCTTAACGGATCAACTTTTGGCGTTTCCTTATGATTGTCATACTAGTAATGAAGAAATTCGTAAAGTGGGTGTTAAAGTTTTTAAATATCTGATCGAGATTTTCCATTTAAAACTACGTTGAGAACTCTTCGTATAGCTCAATAAATCATTCGTTTTATCATATTAAAAAAAATGATTTTATTGAATTGAATGAGTTTATTTATGATTTAATTCTCATCGTGCAGCTAATTTTCTCCTTGGAGTATTGCATTGCATTAGCTTCCAATCAAACAATTGCAAATAAATTACTTTGAAAATTAATCATTAATACAGGTGAAACTAATAGTGGCAATTTCGGTTGCATAAAATGCGTAGGTTGGTCTAATGCGAACGTTTTGTCTGATCGACGTAAACATAAACAATGCCTACATGTTCCGTAATGACTTAGATGTGAGATTGTTTAAATTTAAATTGAATAATAATCCTTGCCGGATTCTGAGTACCTTTATCTGATTGTCTTTTCCCACGCTATCAACAAATTTTAAGTCTTGTTCATGATAACATCTGTATAAACGAGAATTCTTCTCGTAATGACACGAATGGTGTTAAGTATAAATTGTTTTTAATCTAGTTGAGCTAGTAGACTAGTAGAATCTTGACATCACAATATAAAACAACGTGCGTAAGTACAGTTACTTTTACAGTACACTTTTACTTTTTGTTTAATGTTATCACTAAATTTTATAATATTCATCTATAAGATTTATGTGCATTTATATGCTTTCGTTCGTTATGCTCAATACGATAATCGAAATTCTTTTCTTTCACAATTTATTAGTATTGTAAATATATCGTCATGACCAACAAAATGTGACAACACATGGGACGTATTCCGTAATATTCCTGTTTCGGCCGACTATTACGTGAAGTAAAAAACTAGGCGGATGTTGTAACATGGCTCCATGCTTATTTTAAATTAACTGTAAACTTTTATGCTGCTGCTTTAGTCTTATCTTATAATGTCATAATTAATTTAGCTAAAAAAAAACATCATTATTTCCACATGTATATCAGTTGTTGATAAATTTGTAAAGTCTCGAACAAGAGTAAGACTTGGCTTTAGTTGACCCAGACCAGAAGAAAACCTCTAAATCTGATCTTTTAGTCCTCTGGGAATCCTCTGGGGATCGAATCCTGGGTGGATTAGTCCACGCCGTCCTCCTGACCACTGCGTCATATAGGTCTTAATAGTCGTCAACCGTGTAATACACGAGTAGATGCTTATGTATCAACTTGTTAAAAACCGCGGTTCGTCGGTGTTGGAGCTGTGTGGGGCGCGGTTCGACTTCCGCGACGCTTGTTGCTGCTTCCGCGTCGCTTGTTGCTGCATCCGACAGGATCTGTGCGTCGCGCGCCTAGTTATACAAATCACTTGTCCGTTTGATGATTCTGTTGGCAACCGTATTATTATTCTGATTGCTGATGAGGAATAAGGTTGCTATGGGGATTTTTTCTGGCATTAATGTTATTATTTGTGTTAGTAAGTATTGTGAAAGTCGTTCCTTTACTTATGCTTTTACGCTTTCACTAGTTGATTGATCATTATGACATTTATGTGTACTTACAATTTTCAGGAGTGCAGAAAAAGAAAGATGAACACCTTTTACGCACTAAAATACTGTTTTTTTACGAGTAGCAAACAGACTTAGGGGACAGCAATTCTCTTAAGAAAATTGCTTTGATCCAAAGTGATTCCAATTTATCAATAAAAAATAATATATAAAAAATTTGTGTGTGTGCCAGCTCCGAAGCACGACTGGAGTTTACTCCTTACGAACGATAATTTATCATTGATATAATAATATATCGAATAGAAAAAGAGGGTAAATGAACGCATTTTTTAAAATAATAAAAACAAACATATATCTGTAATTATTCGGATTATTTATGTTACTTCAATAAACGCGTATTACATAAAGTATGTTGCAAATAATAAAATAATAAAAATTGTGATAAAAGATCTAGCTGTTCGTATTTGAAATGTATATTACATATTTATAAATGTAAACGATAATCTTACCAATTAACCGCATCCATGTTTTTTTCGGATTCTTCTTCATTATCATCAAAATCAATTTCTTCCATATTTTCTAATACCTACTTTTTTAACTTAAGAGGCCGTATACGAAATTTTGCCGATTTCGCTGATTTCCCTGATTTTACACATGAGATTTTGCAGTTAAAATACAACATATCCATAAGTTTTATTGCACAATATGACTGGTCATTTCAATAATAAGCTATTACATTAGCCACATTTTTATTTTTATTACTTTGTTGTGCTTATTAGACCTGAAGACGATGACAGTTTTGTGAATTTTTGCTGTAATGGGTACAGAATGTTACATATTTCTAGATCATTATGAAACCTCAGCGGATTGAAAAAAATGCTGTGTATTGCTGTAAGAATCGCCTATAAAATGTGTGTGTCACATTTTACCACTCTCATACAAAAAACTAGTAAAAAAATATTGAAATTAGTCAATTTTAAGAGAAAAAAGGCCAGACATTGCATTTAATTGCGGCCAATTGGAACAGTCATTCATAAAATTTAATAGACATAAATAAACTTCAGTTCATAAACAATCCGTTTTCTGAAAAACATAATCAAATTGTGAATAAAAATTTGGCATTAATAATCTTTTAAAGTAACCTAAAACTCGCATTATAATACTCGACGCAAGCTACGAGTCAGGCAGACCGCGCCAAGCGCTTACAGAGAGTGGACATGTCGCTCTGCGCCACGCGGCGCCCTGGACGTCGCACAAGTTCGTAGCAATGTTAGTTCGATGCTCCCACTACAGAGCGGCGTGACTACAGCGCGCAGCGTGTGCTTGACACTTTGAATAGCTAATAATTTTAAATATGTTGTGATGATTTACCATCTTCTTAATACAACAAGTGATAGGGTAGTAAAAATTCCATTGTTAATTGTTGTGTAGGTATCTTATGTAGAAAAGTATGTTTACAAGCATTTATAGCTTGCCGTGTTAGTAAGGTTGTTAGTGTTAGGGCCTCTTTCACCACCTTCAAGTAAAGTGACAAGTACTCTAATTGTCGGTTAAAGTCACCCGTAACTTCAATTTCCATTTCACAATGTTCGAGTAGCACTAATCATAATGATAAACTGACCCGTACTCATAGCTTTAACTTGCCAATTAACTTTACTTGGGACATAACTAATCAACACTTTACTTGAAGATGGTAAGCTTGCCGTGTTAGTAAGGTTGTTAGTGTTAGGGCCTCTTTCACCACCTTCAAGTAAAGTGACAAGTACGCTAATTGTCGGTTAAAGTCACCCGTAACTTCAATTTCCATTTCACAATGTTCGAGTAGCACTAATCATAATGATAAACTGACCCGTACTCATAGCTTTAACTTGCCAATTAACTTTACTTGGGACATAACTAATCAACACTTTACTTGAAGATTGTAAGCTTGCCGTGTTAGTAAGGTTGTTAGTGTTAGGGCCTCTTTCACTACCTTCAAGTAAAGTGACAAGTACGCTAATTGTCGGTTAAAGTCACCCGTAACTTCAATTTCCATTTCACAATGTTCGAGTAGCACTAATCATAATGATAAACTGACCCGTACTCATAGCTTTAACTTGCCAATTAACTTTACTTGGGACATAACTAATCAACACTTTACTTGAAGATGGTAAGCTTGCCGTGTTAGTAAGGTTGTTAGTGTTAGGGCCTCTTTCACTACCTTCAAGTAAAGTGACAAGTACGCTAATTGTCGGTTAAAGTCACCCGTAACTTCAATTTCCATTTCACAATGTTCGAGTAGCACTAATCATAATGATAAACTGACCCGTACTCATAGCTTTAACTTGCCAATTAACTTTACTTGGGTCATAACTAATCAACACTTTACTTGAAGATGGTAAACGAGGCCCTTAGTTAAATATTGCAAGCTAAATTTGAACCACTTTCGAGAGTCTGATTGAGCTGAAGTTTGAAATACACTTTTATTTTAAATGACAATATAATTATTAGTAACATTTTCGTTAATTCAATATGGCCGCTGCAGCAAAATGGTGGATCACATATTTTTTGCACAAAAAGCCACACAATATGGGTATCAAATAAAATGGATTAATTTGTAGAATAAAGTACATTATAAAAACTAATCCAAGATGGCCGCTATCCCAAAATGGCGGATAAAATTTGCTTGTGCAACCCTATGATAAGGGTATTAAATAGGAGGGCCTAAGTTGTATAATATAAAACAGCAGAAAACTATTCTGTTTATGTAACTCAGTATCATATAATTTATCCTAATTAAACTTAAAAACTACTGTTCCGATTTCTTGACTCCAAAAATAATAATAATTGTACTGACATTATATTATTATCGTAAACACAGATCGTACCTACATATTGATGAGTAGAAAATGTAAGTCTACTATTCTAAATCTAATTGTATAAGAATAAGCAATTATTTTTTCTTTTTAGTGCAATTTCATTTGTTTTGGAATAGTTTTCTTTTGTAGTCGGTTTTTTTTTGTTAAAATTTTAGTTTATTTTTTGCATTTTAGTAAAATTGATGTATACTAACTTATTTGTTTGAATGTGGGTAGGCATACTAGACGTGCTGCTCATTTAAGACAGCGCCGTTTAAATGGAACAGTTAACAGTTCTACCTCAGATTTCAACCTTACTGTAAGCTGTTAAGGAGTTTCATTGATCATCAAATTCAATTACGACAATTACTAGTCTATAAAAGATTCGATCGAGTATCATTAATTTACTCCTACGAATTGAAGAGTCCCGTTATTTTGTCATGGATCCCTTAGTCGGAACCTAACCAAACTCTTATTAAATAAACTACCCTTGAAGAAAAAAAATCCAATAAAAAAAGCATCATCATAATCGGTTGGCGTGATATTGAGTTATTAGTCCATTTGTAGAGCAGCTACTTAATGCAAATATGGTTTTCGCATGGATACCATTGTCAGAACTGGACCAAATTAAAATGGGACCACACGGGAAGTATCAGCTTTGAAATAAAAAAAGAATCATCAAAATCTGTTCATCCAGTCGAAAGTTCTGAGGTAACAAACATAAAAAATATACAGACGAATTGATAACCTCCTCCTTTTTGATTGAAGTCAGTTAAAATAAAAAAAGTTTCACAGACACACAGGCAAGTTCTTCAAAAACTACCAATTCCGTATTTTTCCTTTTATAATTATAATGACTATTAAAATGGTTTTTCTCAAAACAAAGCAATACTATTTTGTGTATGTTATACTGAAAGTATTTATGTATTTTATGTATTAAGTAGATATGATTTTTTTGCAATATAGATATTTAATGAACTATTCTTTATTTATATTTTCTTCTTCTACCTTCACAATACCATTCTGTTTAATGCACCTTCCACAGCTCGGTTGGCAGTTGGCTGGCAGATAATACCATTAGGCATTTAGTCCGCCCTTTGTGCTTATTTTATAGTGTAATAAAGAATAATTAAATTAAATTAAATGTACAGATTTTGATTATCTACAGATTTATTACATGTATAGATCATTACTTGTACTACACTAATAAATGCTTAGTTGTGTACTATCAGACTTTTTATTCTAATTGACAAAAAACAACTGAGGAAAAGACACCGAAGAAAGTACAAAGTATCAAAACCGTTTAATCGTCGTACCAGCCTTCGACGATTCCGGACTCACACAAACCCGCGACCAAATGCTCCCGCTTACGCCGTGTGCCTTTCAAATACCTAATCTGGCCCGTTTCGATTTCGTATACGGCCTCTTAAATCACTTGATGATAAACTTAATACATTTGACACTGCACAACTTTGACACTGCACTGTGCACAACTTGTAAAAAAACCCGACTAAATTATGATGGTTAATATTTTCTTGACATCCCAAGTTAAAACGTATATTTTTAATATAGGCTCATCATAAACAAATGTTTGATGCAAACCATCACAGATAGCGCCACTGAGCATTATAAAACGATAAAATTTAATGTCATGAATTATGAAAGATAATGCAGGCACATAGTTGACTTTAAAATTTAGTAGTATTCTACATAACGCCTCAAGCTTCCGAGTGTTACACTTGATTTTACTCCTCATAAAAATTCCGTACCGGGCCTTATGACTCAAATCGTTTCTTAAGGAGTAAACTCCAATAATATAATCATGCTCATTACATAAAATTACTTTCACTGAAAGTAAAAACAGTAAATAAATTATATTTTGTAACTTCCAAATAACCAACTTTATCTACGAGTTGAACCCAGGCAATATTGTTTTCACTTACGTAGCGCACCGACTGATCGTAAATTTAAAAAAAAAACCAGTCGTAACCGTTGCTAAAGATAGTTTTTAGTAGCTTAAAGACGCCATGAATCACTTTAAAAGATGCAATCTCAATGAATCGCTCGTTTTAGGAGCTATTACCGATTACAGCGGCACGTTTTGTTTCTTGTTTTTTTTTCCTTCGCACATTTCCTGCGTCACGCTATTGATGAAACCTAATAGCTTTCGGATAAGATCTAGCGGATTTATTTTTCTAGCATCTTTAAAAAGGCCCTTAAGTTCGAGAAACCTTGATAACCTGTTTTATTTCGCAATGTGCTTCCAGTAATATTTTTTAAAATTTGTCTCATACGCCTATTGTACCATGGAAGAACATGGTTTGACAGAGGCGGGGAAGTATCAGCGTTGTGTTTCCTTGGAATGATGCGGTTGTTGGCAGAGTTACCTGAGGCTACCATCATTGTTTGCAATAGCAGCGCTACTGCATACCGAACAGGCGAGACTTGGGCTTGAAGTAAATAATACTCGCAATAATAATTTGGTGGTAGGTAGTTTGGAGTACTACAAAATCCAACAAAATACAAATCTTTATAATAAACGATCCTATCAAAAGATAAATCCTTGTGCCTAGAAACCTCTTAATCTCTACTCTACCATATATTATCGTTACGTCTCTATGAACCCTACTACAATAACATAGAGTTCACCGTCACAACATTCCATTGTTTTGCTGATCGTTACATAACCAGAGAAATTGTTCCGTGGTCAATTGCCTATTGTGTTTTGGACGTGCTTTTGATGCAATTAAATTTAAGTACCTACGTTTTAGTTTGTGCATATTTTATAACCTTGCTGATGTTGTTTTTGTCCCTAGTAAAGTCATGATTACTCAAAGAACATCATATTTTATTTGAGTTCAAGTTTAAGTATTCAAAAAATAAGCATTTTTTTCAGAAAAAAAAATATATTTTGAATGGCTTGTTACCCCACGCTATCGATACGATATACGCCCGTTGGGACTTCGACAACCCTTTGCTATATCAAAGTTATTACTCCCTTGCTATTCAGTTTTATCGCCATGTCTATGAATATTTTTAAGATCAACTTATTCAGGGTAAGTAAAAATTTATAATAATATTAAATAATTATATTTGTAATTTTTGTTACAGCTTAAAGTTTGTAGCAGTGTGCATAGATTCTCTATATTTATATCCCATTAACACAGTTTTTAAATGCTCAGCTTGTATTACTGCTGCAGTCGAAATTTTTTATCTTCTTCGACATTTTAATCTCTTTATGTAATATTTCAAGCCAACAGCATTGCACTTCGAATTTATATCGAACACGGATCATTTACCACATTTTCATGAGGAAGGAATTCCTTGCCGCTTGCGAATAGCATTACATATGTAAAATTAAATGCATTCGCATTAAATTCAGGAAGTTTTCGTTCGATGCAACTCGCAATCGTTGACCCTGTATTTCGCCAATGCTTTGTAAAAAATCAATGTTGATCCAAGTTGATCAAGTTTCATAATCACAATTTCATCTAATCGCGTCATCGGTATGCATTTATCGGAACTCGTTTGACTTGGTATTGTATATTCAAGGTTAGATTTTGGGGCCTCGAAATTGTTTATTAAGTTTAATGATGGGTGCTCGTACCTTCATTTATAAACATATGAGGATTAAAACTGTATGTTTCTAATAACGGTCCACCCCTTAATTTTTATTTAATATTTTAGACATTATTTTTTTATGATACAAAATTTAATAAATACATACAACCCTAAATTACCCTTCTATCAATAACATCTTTTTTAAAGAGCCATATTAGTAAGTGGTACTTTTTTGGTCACGTATCAAGACGAGAACCTGATAACCTCGAAAAGCTTATAGTTGTAGGCCACGTGAATGGAAAACAAAGTAGAGAAGATCTCCTACTCGGTGGACAGACATTATCATAGAAGTGTGCCAAACCAAAGTACACGAAGCATTGCGTCAGTCACAAAGTAGATCAAATTAGGAGGACTTATGTAGGCAGATTGGATCTTGGTGGTCACGACTCTCAGACAGTAGCGGATCTAGGATTTCAGTTTGAGGGACTGGATTTTATTTAGTTGCTGGGCAGGTGCGGGCTGAAATTTTCGAGGAGCAACAGCGGACGGGGGGACGGAGCACATATACTCGGACCGCGACTGGTTTGGGGGAGGGCTTGATTTTAGTTAGGAGGAATTTGAGGTTTGTCAAGTGTGAACCCGAGTGGTTTTGGAAGGGTCTTGAGCCCCCTAGATGGATCCGCTGGTTCTCTATAAAGTAATTTGAACTATTTAATACTTAAAATATATTAGGCGTAGTTTTCACGCGCACCCTTTAAACTTCAGTCGATATTAGCAGTGCGGCGCGGCCCGCCAGATTCCTCGTAGGCATACAAGTAGCTTTGCGTGCACTTGTCTGCAGCTCCCCCAACGGCAGTAATAGCTTGTCGCAGCATACCGTGCCGTCGGTCGTCGACCGGCGCGTGACGCCGCGGCGCCGACGTCGTCTCTTGCTTTTATTTGACGAGGTCTCTATGTATAGCAAAACGGACAGTTGGAGAGCTTCCAATGAATGCAGTGTGTGTACGAGGAATGCCTGATGCCGATAAAGATGAAGGTGACAGTTACGCGAAATTGTGAAGATATGTGGTGTTCATATCTTCCAAAATTTTAAGCGATTGGAGCAGAATATGTTTATATTCGAATAATCCATGAATAAAAACTTAAATAAAAATGCTATAGAAGATATTTCCGATTAGTAGATTTCGAAAAGAAAGCTTAATGTAGACCGTTCAGTACAGTTATTTGGATCTGTCTCCAATTTCACGTTAGCAGTTACATGTAAACTCATTATGAAGTTATTTAGTAGTTAAAATGCCATTAGGTAAAGCACTTAATTAAAATCGTAGTTAATCGCGGCATTTGTCACAATTATGTAATTTCCTGCCTCGATTCATATAATTTGGTGTACCAATTTGTCCTACGCGTCAAGAATGTCTTACTTCCCGGATCGTTGAAATTTTTATGAGCTGATTCCAGGCAATGCTAAGAATGTGTAACTATTTCGTGAGAATTAATTTAGAGTGCGTATCAGACTGGTGTCGTACTTTTCAATGATAATTTTGTTGTAGTATTTGTAGTATGTTCGCAATTTATTACTTATTCATCGTCTGCCTCATTTGATTTACCTGACGGGCAATTTTGCAATTACATGAATATTCGAAAAAGCAATAAAGAATGATTAAATGATTAAAAAAAACAACTTGCTTAAATATTTTTAAGATATGCTTTTTTGTGTACACGTGGTTCTCAAATGTTAATTAGGATTCTTTTCTAACATATTTATTGTTTAGCTGGAGCATCGTGTAGTCGCCAATATATTTTAATTAGAAAAAAGATTTCGGAAAGAGCAATCAGTATATTTTAAAATGTCTTTCAGCTCAATATTCAGTCATACTTAGTCATGACGGTTGATGGTAATCTATTAAGTCTAAGTATCGGAGTCGTCGACCTCGTACAGAACCTTGCAATAGATCCGTGCAGCACGCGAGTCAATCTGGTAACCGCAGTCAACAGTTGAACTTTGTCTGGTGTGTTAGATTGCACTTTGAACCCGTTTGATATAAAGATAGAGAGCTTGTTTGATTTTACCTGATAGTTTCCACCTTTCACATACATATATCAGTCGTATATCTTTTGTGGCATAGTAAGAAAGACAAGTACGCCTTTTTTACCGGTAGTACTAGAACGAAGTCGAAGATTACACTAAAGAAATCGCCTTATATGGACTTCTTTTTGCTTTGAATAATAAAATAACGTTTCACACTCAAAGCTCCACCAGTAAGGTAGATATACCCTGTGTCGTGGGTGCACTGGACACACACACACAAAGACAGAAACACGAACATCCTGACCAAGAACAAAAATTTTGAACTCGTCATTCAAATTTCTGCTTCGCCGGGAATCGAACCCGGGACACGGGCCACACGGGTCGTCAAGCTGCTTTACCGGAACATTATTTGAATTTCGACTTGTATAACTCACAGTGAATTCTTTACATAAGCTGAAACATCATGCTTATCAAATAAAGCACCATTTCTATAAAACTATGTTTGCATTATTAAATGTTAATTACTTACAACTGTGTTTATAACTGAAGTTAAAGTACTTTGAATCCGCGTCTTATTTTCTCCGAAGAAGAATTCGCCTACATTAGCGATGGTCCGTCTGCAGAGGCGAGGTGCGAGGTGGCGATGACGCGATCGCCCTTGGCATTATTAGCGCTATCAGTGCTGATGTCATCTCTGTGTACTTCGTATTTCGCTGCGACGGATCTCACTCGGACACTTGTTGCCTTCTCGACTAGAGGAATTAATGCAGGGCTTTTTCTTCTTCGTTTCTATCCACAGTATCGGCATCACTATTCGATATAGATTCCTTGGTTACTGCCTTTAGAACTATGGATTTTCAGTACAGTTAGTTTTTAGACTATGAATGCTTAAGATTAAGGAATATTTTTTAATCCGGTTTTGTATTTTCGTCTGATCTTCTTGACCTTTTATATCCTTGAATTGTAAAATATTATCAACCACAGATACTTACCTACTAATGTTACGTAATTACTATATTAGCGGTATCAGCCAGCGCTGATGTCATTTCTGTTTATAATTCTTTGTAATTCAGAGAGAAAACGTTTGCATTCTAATTTTTTGTTCTACTTGGTCTAAAAAAACAACATCATATTTTACTGACGCCAGGTGTTTTATATTGGTATTTTCATTACATAAAAATTACTCCGTTGCTTCATTAATTCAAAAATATCTATTGTTTTGAATATAGTTATTAAAGTAGAGGGTTTATTAAATGGTTAGTATTTATATTCTCTTCTAATCTTATAACTAAATTAATATACTTCCCATTGCATGCCTTCAATCTTCAAGTTCACGTTTTTTTATCTGTTCATAACGGGCATCAGCATTTACATTCTTCTGTAATATCGCAGTGACATCATCTCTGTTTGTATTCGATACGCGTGTTGTGGTCTCGCAAAAACTTCTGCCTACTTATAAATTGATTGTGTATTTTGTTGAAGAAAAACGCATAAACCTGCGCTTCATTATACATTGATATGGCATAATGATTCACTATGAATAACCAGACTCATTTCTTTTTTCTTTTGGCTTTAAAGTAGTGACGCTATGTTTAGTTGTAGTATCATTCTCTTTTATTACGCGCATAAATTATTGGATACCGAATGAAATGACTTTCATTAGGTACGCTACGTGTATACGTACTTTCATACCTAAAACATTTAAATTGTGTGCCCTACTCATGTTAAAAAACTTTTTCATTGTCTTCCAAAGAGCTACTTACGTTCGATGCTCCTCTCGGTGGAATGTCCATTGTATAAGCGTTTTTCTCTTATAGTTACTTATATGTGTGTCATACATTTTATTTTTACTTTTTTGTCACAAGTGTCAGATCTCAAAGTTGCTTGAGATTTTTTGGTTTCTGAACTAAATATAATCGAATTGCTATTTTTTGGCAAATAACAAGAAAAGTCGTAAAGCTTTAATTTATAGGCTAGTACAGTTTATTTAAGTCTACAAAATATTTACTGTCAGGCTTGTTCTTGACGTTCATCATTTTTTAAAGCATAACAAACCTTAGTTGTTGCTGGTGTAAGAAATTGCATTGCTTATTAAACAGTACCACTAAACTAAAGTTTTAATTTTTTCTTATGACTTTTTACTAAGGTTTAATATTCTATTGCCACAGTTACGTTTTACATTGGTTTTTAAAGTTGTGAAAGATTAACATAAACATAAAATCTATGAGAATGAGATAATTAACCTGTAACAGAAGCCAATGTATATTTGATATTATTATTTAGTTTTTAATTATAATTGAAATGTTCAACGTCATCGCCTGCAATAAATCTTAAATAAGAAACAAGAGCAAGCGTAGAAACTTCTGTATCTGTCGCTATCAGATCAACTCGACATACGATAAGAGCCGAAGATTATGTTGCAATTTGTTCAGCTATCGGAGTCCTGGGAACTTATGATGTATAACGAGCCTTAAAATAAATTTGTTCGTCTATTATCATTGTTTGACCGCTTATCTTTCGTGTTAGCATTTAGAATATTTTCGTATTACCCCGTTTCATTCAAGTTCATGTTACCCTGGTATATGTAAAACATAGCGTTTCTTTGTTAATGAATGTTTTAGTCTGTTGTTGTATTGTAATCATTGACGTTTTGCAATCTTTACTTTGATACATACTCGTATCATGGATTAGACTTTTAACTTTATGTAATCGGCCCTGATCTCGGTGCCACTCCTAAAGTGCATCAGTATACCTGAGTGCAGATTGTCAATTGATTCTGCTGCAATAAAGCAAACAGAGTTAGGTACCTTGTTCTCTGTCCATTGCAGCATTTAAATGGACTAATCCAGTTCAGGGTAGTGTTACAATTGGCAATAGAGTAATAATGAGGTTAATAGGTAGCCTAGGCTGAATTATATATACGACGTTCGTGGATGGTAATGTGTTAGAGAGGTCTCATTTGTCGCGCCCACTCATTCTCATCGAACTATATATATATTGTAGAAATATAAATTCTGGAGTTTTTATAGTTCCAGCCCATATCTGCTAGACGACTAGGAGTGCGAAGACAAACACCGTGACATGAGATTTTTACATATGCTCGTACATATTAAGTTCGAAAAGCTCCAAAATTTTCCTAATTAATGCTTCAAAGCTAATGTATGTTCAGAAATAACAGTTATTTTAGGCGTATTATTTATAATAAGAACAAAAAAACAAGCCGCAGAGTTGACACCGCTTCCTGATAATGAATACTGTGTTTTTTAGGATTAACTGATCACATTTTAATGACATAGACACACATTGAATTACGGCTCGGATGACATCACTCACATGAGTGCGTGCCGGCGGGGCAGGGCCCGTGTTTGGGTCGCCAAATCGGCCGATTAATAGCCCAATTACTCGCCTGGACGCACTGACCCGTGGCGAGCTGATGAAGCCTTTGTTGTGATGGCGGATTAGTTGTCAGTGGTTTCGAAACATGTGTTCGTGATCGTGACGATACGAGTACGCACTCATTATGGTGCTTTACTTAACAGATTACTTACTTTGACTTGTTAAAGTTTTGCATGCGATTGCTTATCCAATTACTGTTCTGTTATAATTAACTTTGCAAATTATTAAAGTTGACATTCTGCTTCAACTATATCGCTCCTTAAACCACATGTCTTGCTTGTCTCCAAATCATCCAAACTGTAATCGGAATGAAATATTTTGTTGACAAAAACGGTAATTGCAACTTGATATCACATTGCGCTCTAATTGGCCACGTGAAGCAAACAGCAAGCAAAACGGATAAATATCTTTGGGACTCATGTTATTTTTATTCGCGATGAATGACTGTCGCGAATGGCTTCACGAATCCCGTTGTTAGCTTTACATTCTTCCAGTGCACGTCGCGAACAGTTTTACCGGTCTAAGATTTTACAACACGCACAAAAACTAGTGCCGTAGTTTCCAAATGATAGTTACGTGTCTTGATTTTTTTGTCAAACATTAATTTGTTCTGCGGAGTCATTTCCGGGCCTATTTTTTTCCTTGTATTTATTTTTCTACCAAGAAGACGAGATTGGCAGTGCGTTCATACACACATCCGTTTGATCTATTACTTAAATTATTCAAACATCTGTTTTAATATTTAAACCTAATTTTCCCAGCTGTATAATTACGGTATACATCAAAACTTCGAACTGAAGCAGGAATCTCTATGATATTTATGATTTTTTTTAATTCGATAAATAAATTAAAACTAAGGTCTTTAATCTAAACATTTTAGTTCAATGACGACGTTTGAATTAAGAACTAGTATGAGTAGCGTTTGTTATTTATCAGTGATTGATGAGCTTTTTGTGCGTACAACGAAGAGATAGTGGTTAACGAACGTGGCGCGTGGCGCGTTGTTTAGCAACACGCGGCACCCTCGGCCGTGGCCTGTGTTCGCGGTTCGTCTATTTTTGCTTCACCATCCGACAAGTGGCTGTCATTGTCAATCTCATCACTTGAAGGTGGCTTCAAATAATTAATAAATTACACATGCACATTGTATGGTGTTACAATGTGCATGTGTAATGTATTTTGTATATTTATTTCCTTATATGTATCATTCATTAGAAGGTTAGTTACTTAACCATATCCTAACTTTTTTATGTTTTTCTGATCGCCCCTTCCTTGCTGTATTGCAACTGTAATATATCGAAGTTATAGTTATATGTTATTAACTTATTACAAACACAATCAAGACCTGATTTCTCAGACGTTCTAATTCAAAACGTGACCCAATAAGTGTTATTATTGCATAACCTGTTACAGTTCTCGTGTAATAAAGATAAGAATTGATCTAATTAGTTTCATTAATAAAAATAAAAACTTATGCAATCATTTTCAAGGCTCCCAAACCATAAATATATATTTAAGTCACTCTTATCTTGTAAATTATCGTGTATGATTTAATTTAGTTTTACAGATAGGCAAACTATTGTTAACGATACATAATAGTTATCCAGAAAAAGAACATTCTAACGAGGAACGCACGAACAATTCAACAACAAATTAAATCTAACGAAGAAACAAATAAATGCTAGTAATAGTTATGTTTAGGAGTGCAAAGCATTGCGACAGGACAGGACGTCCACATGTAAATTTGCGACGCGCAGTTGCATTCAATCCTAGATGGGCTGATAGTGCTGCCCTGATACTCGCCATGAATGACCCTCACGCACTCCGGTGAGCGCAGTGTGTAGACTCATTTCGAACGTAACGTCACATCCGCCATAATATTAAAACGTATCCCGTCGAACATTGCTTGATTTCTGTCCGTTTTTATTTAGCCGTAATGCATTTTTCCCGTTCTCCTATCTGACTGACCTCAGATTTTTTATCATGTATATCATATAACTGGTTATTGTTTTTATGGCTGATTTGGTTCTTGTAACCTTGTAATTTTAATTTATTTTAATACTTTGTTTTGCGATATACCTTCGAACTCTGCATGCTTTAAATGCATAACTGGCTGCAACACTTTTAGAGTCCCACGATGATGTAGTAGGATTGGTATTTATTCCATTACGTTGCTCTAATGCGAGTTGATGGAACTGTCTATATTTATTCAACCGTATAAATTTAGCCTGTTTTTTTTTCAACAGCGGACTTCTAGTTTCGTTAACAGTACTATTCACTGTTTTTGGGTTAATAAAAATTTCACGACAGATTTCGTTGTTGTCGTTAGTGAAAACCAATTTAAACACTTAGTGTTCATCTTCTCACTTCAGAGTTCATTAAACTCTCCCATTTTGTGTCTTCAATCTGAACCGTGAAATTAAAATGAATCGTGCTCTTATCAGTCAGTAACTAGGATTTAGATTCAGAAACCCCTGTGATATTACGTGACTTGCATTCATGGCCATTTCTTAAGTACTTCTTATTTCAACTCAACGTTATTTGTTGACTTTTTAGTGTATAAGTTATAACTAAATCTACATTTTATTTAGGAAAACAATTAACCTATCATTTACTTTTATGCTCATTGAAATAAACTTGCACTTTTCTGTTCGTGTCAAGGCGAATGATGTCAGCATTCAGAGAAATACCGCCGAGCTATATTTTTGTTATCAAGATGTTAATGTAAAGTTATTTGCTTACGATATTTGAATTTTTCATTGATCAAAGTAATAAGACTAATAATTTGGTAATTAAATAATCATCCACCATTATTCGCCTGAATTCAGCCGGCTACAACGCCGCACCTGTCGCACGTTTTGCCACCACGTGAGCCAGCCAACTAGCGGTGTCACGTGTTTAAGTAGCTTGCTTGAATAAAGACAAAATGCTTCGATAAATCAAAAACCTATATCGGAAGACAGGTATAATAAGAATTAAAATATTATATATATCGAGCATAAAACAACTAAAATATTTATTTTGTAGATCAACTTTGCTATAGGTCCTTCTAGTAATTAACTAGCCATTCATTCAGTGATACCTAAAAGGACTGAAGGATACCGGGCTTATATAAGAATCGGGATCATCCATAGGTATTACTAAGGTCAAACCCCGTGACAAAAGGTTTTATTAAATAAAAATGTCCCTGAAAGAGAATGCCAAACAAAATTGTAGGGCACAGTAAATTTATAATAGCGTCAGTTGGAATTAGTTTTAGCTGAAATTTAACCAGAGTTTAGTATATATGTTTTTGTAGCCTACTTTCTCGCTCCATGTAAACGTAATATTTATGCCTAGTTAGGGCGCAACTACTAAGATGTAACAGGGCATTATATTATGGATTGCGAACACGTATTCGCCATTGCCGTTCCCTTGTTTTCCTTCTTTGACATTATTTACCTTCGTCTCACAAACACTGACTTTATTCCTTATACTTATTCTTGTTATGTTTCCTTTTTGGATTCAATTTAGTGGTTAAACATTTAATTATTTTATCTTCTTTAATTCCAGGTAAGCAATGTTGATGTTGGAGTAAACAGTCGGCCACTCATCGATGGCGAAGATATAAGCAGCATAAGTCAAAGCATGTTTGTATACTAGCTACTTTTAAAATCTATCAGTGTGTTAAATGAGTTACTATAAAAAATACAACGTTATGTATATTCATGAACATAATTATGCCGTGACTAACACACATGAAAAGCGTCTGAGTAATTAACTTTAATTATCTGCTCACTGACCTTGAATATTTAGTTTACATGTATTTGTTAAATAAATATTGAATTGAAATTCTTTCTTACATCGTTTTTGTAGTCTTATTTAGAGAGTTTCATTTGCGTAGAAATGTTATATGCTGGCCAACGGTAGCACTGATTGCTAACTTATTGCTAATAATCTTCGCATATTTAACACGTAATGAGAGAGAGGTAGCCTAGAATACTTTTTACAAGTCTTTTTCAAATTGAATGGTTGTTTAACAAACGTACCGGCAACCAATTATTAGCTGGATGTGCAATGTCAAAATGATGTATCGAGGTTGTGCGAAAAACAGTTATTACGATATTAGGCGCCCGGCGTTGGACTTTTTCTTTTGAAGAAAGTTTGCGAGGTCTCATTAAGCATCCGCCTTTGCCTTGATTATGGTTTTTTGGTCGTTTTCATTTCACCGTAATGACTGCACGTACAGCCATCAGCTCCAGCTAACTGACATAGAGACGAACTATTTTCATAGCACGCGGAGAAGCTGGCTTTCATCGAGATTGCGGAGTGCATTCATCATTTCTTTAGATTAATTCATTCTCTTAAAAGGTTTTTTTAAAGACAATTCTGAAACGTAGATCACATTGTTAATTATTATCAATTTCAATAATAATCAGTATTTATTTTCCGTACGCCTGCTTTTACATATTTAAGTTTGTAATTGTTATGATTTCTCAGTAAGTAAACTTTATAGGAAATAATAAAATTCTTAAACCATATTATGTTAATTCATATGAGAATTTTTGAAATTGTTAAATAAAAGACGACGCGACGCGTGTGGTGCAATGGGTTTGAATCCCGGCGAAGCTGAAATTTTAATAATGAGTTTAAAATTTCTGTTCTCGGTGTGGGTATTTGTGTTTCTGTCTTTGTGTGTGTCCATGATACCCACGACCGGTATATCTACCCTACTGTGGAGTTATGAGTGTGAAACGTTATTTTTACGTTATAAAGTCTCCTATATCGCACCAAGACATTCTCGCTGTCATCTTTAAAGTCGAGATTTTGACCCTTTTTTTTTTTGGTATCGGGGGGAAACCTTCAAAAGGTACCCGACACCTTGGGAGAGGATACCGGGTTATGTGGGATTTGACCGCACTAAAACCCCCTCGGTGGCCTGCCTCTTGCGTTTGTGAGGACTCCGGGATCTCCATAGGAACGCACCGGTGTCCTCCACGCGCGGCGCCCTACAACGGGCCCATCTTCGGGAGAGCAGATGTGCTCTCCTGCACCTTCAGGTGTTCACGGCGGCATGCGGCCACGCATACACCGCCGTCCCTCTCGGGGCTGCTAGCTGGACGGCTCAAGCTCCCACTCTCACCGTCCGCATCCCCGGAAGCCCCCTTTTAGTCGCCTCTTACGATCAGGCAGGGGATACCGTAGCTCTATTCTTAATCCCGAAGCTACAGGGACTGAGATTGTGACCCTACTTGGCATAAACTTTTAGATATATCGCTTGTAACAAATCACTATCGCATCCCAAATAGCAGTTCGTAAAGTATCCACATCAATATGATTGGTTACAGTGATCTTTGGTATATAATTTGTAATGCATGAATCAACTTTGTGGGCGGCATCGATGTCAATTGCGATGCAGGCAGATATGAATAGGCAATTGATGAACTTGTTAAAGCGCAGCAGTGAAAGGCTCCACCGCTTTCAGAAATATTGCTTCATTATTGATTAATTATTAATTATTTTATAATATGCGTTTGCACTAGATCTTTTGAAAATTGATGGGATTCACATTCAGGGATAGTTCATTAATGTTTAATCAGCATTTAAGTTAGAATAAGGTTTTTATAAAAGTAGTCCGTTAAAGACACTGAAGCATACTGATGCGCCCTGTAAACGATGAAATTGTTTCTCAAAATTTACGTGTTTGTCTAATTATGTGGTAGTGTGTGTGCCTGTGTGGCTGTCTTTGACGCATTTATTGAAAATCTGGATTGATTTCGTATCTAACAAATAAGTTTGGCCAAATTTGCCAAGCAAATTCGATCGTTTACTTCACCCACTAATCTTCATTTGGATTTATATATCAAAATTGCCTGTTAAATTTTGTATTTTCATTTCAATTCTATTATTTAAAAGCTACCAATTTCTTGACATTCATTAACTTGAATTCATGAATATTGAGGAGTATTACTCGGAGTGATTCTGTGATTGCATCTTGCACGTTATGTATCGGTGTTATTAAGCTCTGTATTGGTAACATTGCGGATAATTTGAAACGGCGCCAGAATAATGAATTCGTCAGAGGCAAAAAAGTAGTAGAAAGCTTCGTAATGTTATTACGAGGTGTTCAGAATTAGACTATGAGTATCAATTTCTAGCATGTTGATTTATCTCATAAACAACTTTGCTTGATTCCGAATACCTTGACATGTCTGGATGTGCGCGCAACACAAAAACCACATAACGACAGGTGACTAGTTAAGTGTTTTTGTCCGTGATGGCAGTTTTTACGACGAGAAACTTGCGTGAAAAACATTACCTACTTGTCGTCTGACTGCAAATAGGATGCAGTATTCTCATTTAAGAACGTATCTAGCAACCTCGTCAACCATTTCACATTACATTTCTATGTTGGCATACACTTTTATTCTGTAGTCTTAAAAGGAATATATCATTTTCTTTTATTTCTCTATTTCCGTTTGTCGTTCAAGGTAAATATTCATTCAGCTTTAGTTGACAATTTCCTTTTCCTGATAATTTTCTGTATCATCAGATTTTTGATGAGAAGACATCTACTTTGCTGTTTATTTTAATATTTTTTTCTTCACTTAATTGTCTACTAGTTCTTCGTATTATATTCTGATCGCGCAGGTGTTCATTGAAGAATGTTAGTAAAATTATGGGTTCTGTAGTGGCTGCATAAGGTGCTTATCAGTCGTCCGGTCCGCAAAGAGCCCGCCGCGTTTCTATTGGCTCATTAGCGCGAATTGTGCCAATTAAAAGGGCTACTTGGCAACAGCCGCTGGTGAAGTTACGAGTGTTATGTTATAGTAATGTTGTAGTTTTAAAACTTAGTAGCGAATTAATTCTTACTCCCATTTTCACTAAACATAGGATACATCTAAATCAGTTGCCCAAATATTTAGGACTACTCATAAAATATGACCACTAGAAGGCGTTATTAGGAGGCGTACCCATGCACGTTGTTAGTGAAAACTGGCATAAGTGCCATTTTGTTATGAAAAATACACATTCTAATATGGCATGAACCTATCAATGTAGTTTCAAATCATTCAACTTATGGATCGTCACCGTAACCATCTGTAACATCAGTATAAAATCGCCTGTAGTATATAATCACCTGTGATAAATGAAAATGACTAAATTTATGTGTTTTCTATTTCATTCGATGTTAGTCCATTACATTTCGTACCATTGATTTTTTTTCCCATTTTTCGGCTTTTACAATTAAATTGCATGAAGACAAATTTCATAATAAATTGAAAATTATTTCTTATAGTCATAATCCATTAAATAGAATAAAGTCTATCTTCGCTTAGTAGCAATATTTGGAATAGATATCCTCTTAAACGTTACTGGAAATGTTCGCGATTAACGATATCGATACCTGCTAGTTCCTGCGCTTTCTATCGAAGGCACGTCAGTGAAAGTCCGTCAGAGTCCTACGTAATTGCGTTACATTACAGTGTACAGCGGGCTGAATAATTGCCCTCCCGTCGGTAAGCTGCGCCTCTGGGGTGCGATTTGCTTAGCTAAACATTGTCGCATCGTTGTTTTTATTTGAAGTTCCTAACGAGGACGAGCACTCTATCTGGCGTATGTAGATTAGATGAAAACGTACGAATGTTAAATGAAGAGAGAACTGAGACATCTTTGCAAATTCAACAAGCATTGCAACATTAGCCACATTGTTGTGTACGTAAAAATTTCAAAGATGCAACTATACCCATTGGACGTGCTTTCAATACTTTGAATTTTGATATTGTACGACTGTCAATAGGAATGTAGAATGTATGTAGAACAATCCTTAAGATATTTCATAATAGCATCAGCTTCGTCTTTGAAACTGCGCGGATCAGAAGTGCTTCGGCAATGTGGTTTGATGTTATCAATTGGTTCCCAATTTTTCTATAGAAGGTTAAAATGTGTGAATACCTTGGCCAACGAATGAATCAGGTATGTATGTCAAAAAGGCTCTTGGTAATAAATACTTGCATTATTATATTATTTGTTTTAATTTTCATGTTTTGTTAATGATCGCATAGCGTTATTATTTATTACATAGTTGTAAAAATCTATTAAAACAATTTTGTAGAAATCTCATAACATTATATATCCTCTGAAACTGTTCTAATAGTCAATTGACCTATGTCGTCTACGCCTCACCTAACTCGCTTTACTGATTCAGAGTAATTGACCATTTAGTGCTTAACGCTATGTGTGATTCAGTCTTTTTTTTTAAATCCATCTGTTTTTAATTGTGTATGTGAGGATAAGTTTTTGTTTTTCAATTGAATAGTAATTTTCGCATTCCAATGATTTTATTATTAAAGTAGCCGCTGTAAGCGTTAAAGCTTCATTGACTAACAAAAATAAATGTTCTTACTATAAATAACTATAAACTATAGATAGTTGTAAAATTTTATGAAAATTTGTCCAGTTGCATAGTTATTTCGGAGTTTATCTCGAACATACATCATCCTGCCCTTGCATTTCAGTTCCGATGAATTGCACTTACCTATGACTGTTGAACACTTCCACTCTTCTTGTGTATATCTATTTTATACATTATTTACTTTTACTACTGGGCTACAAAACTTCCCGCTTCCTCATAAAACGGCTTCTTAACTGGAAGTAATAGTGAGGCCAGTATTTCACTCCACATGCGCTCCCCGTCGCGCCGGCGACCTACATCCAGAGTGCAATTGCTCTAATAGCTAATTGACTCCCGTCGCCTCTGCACCACCTCAATTACATTTGTCCATGTATTTACCGAAAGGAATTTGACCCTTAATTGACAGGGCATCTTTCATGAACATTATTTTAGTTGTCATCAGATGGTGCTGTGCTGAGGAACGCTATGCAAGCTAGTTTGATAAGGTCTGCTTAGCTCAGTTTCGATCTATGATTTTATGACTCTAACTCTGTTGTATAATTAGATGTATAGCTGATTTTTCGGGTGCTGAAAATGGAAGTTGTGCATAATGTTTTGAAAAAAAAAAATTGGTTTCAGATTTTATAAATTGGTATTATGTACTTAACTGTTACTTCATTACCGTTACTTATTCTTCTTATTTTTTTACAGCCAAAGTAAAATTATCATTATCCTTTTAACTTCACCCAGCTAAGCAAAGGTTTCTTATTAAATAGAGACCGATGTATACTATAGATCATCATATTGCAAGTAAATCCAGGGCTCACTTTCCATCAAAATATTTGAAGAGAAGATTAAAGGCAACTTAGGACACCTCACGATTTTTCCTTCATATAACATCAAGTGATAAATTCAGATAGCAATTTTCCTTACTTAGAGATACGCGTTGATATTTGTATACAAACTTAAAATTACCATTGCTTATAAGGCTGTTACAAGTAAACCGTTACTTTTTATTAATGATGCCGACGCTTCCAAAGGCGATCATTACGAAAGGAGCGATCACCCACGTCCACCATTGTTGTGGACAATGTGACATCACCAACAAAGACGCTGTCTAAACGCCACTCGCGGCTTTTGTCCGTGTCTCCAGTTTCAATGGCAATGCGTTCCTAAACCTTTTAACTATCTGAAGTTTCATGTACAGGTCTAAAAGATGTAAGGAAAGTGACGAGAATTTACTTATTTAGAGAGATATGATGCCTTGAGCAATCGCGATAGAAAACCCTAAACGTGTTTAAGCATTCATATTCTTTTCGATACACACACATAGCCTCACACTAGGATTTTCTGTTTCGTGAGTATCGTAGACACACACAAAGACATACACACAAACACTTTGACCGAGAACAGAAATTAAAACGCATCATTCCAATTCCTACATCGCCAGGATACGAACCCTTGATTGACAGTCCGGCATTGTGACACACGCGTCAAATCACTTTCATTAAATCGTAGCTGTTAAATAGTGATTCACTAGTTTCATTGCCACTATTTAACCGCTGTGTTTGGGGTAGAAGACTATTAGAAACCATGCTCAATGAAAACGCACCCAAAATTTGCACAAACATACATAAATCTTTTGATGACTTGAAAAGCTAATTACATAAAATATTCCTTTCATTTACTTTCGTTTTATATCCAAAGTAACCAACCAACGTATTTGACAATCACTGCTCTACGGATGATGTCGATTTATCTACATCAGCACGCTGTCGCCGTAAAAAGCTGTTTGATTGACATTCGAATTTGTCGCAAGCATTTCTCTGTGTGATGGTCAACGTGATAAATCGTCTTTGCCATTATGGAAGCACACACACACACGCACAAAAATGTGCTATGACCCGCAAAATGTCTGTTATTAGCAAATATCAGAAACGGAACAGTCCATTCGAAGGACAATGATATATTTCTAAGATCTGTCTCAAATTTTGTCAAGTTGCAGTTATTGGCTTCTTTAATTGTGACAATAAAATAAAGATTAAGGGCCTCGTTCACCATCTCCAAGTACAGTGTTGATTAGTTAAGTCCCAAGTAAAGTTAATTGGCAAGTAAAAAGCACGGGTCAGTTTATCGTATGATTAGTGCTACTCGAACATCGTGAAATTGGAATTGACAAGTGACTTTAACCGACAATTAGCGTACTTGTTACTTTAATTGAAGGTGGTGAAAGAGGCCCTAAAAATAAAATTGTCTTAATTAATCCTATAAATCATTATGTAAATATTGGCATTCAACTGATTGTTGTGCTTAATATTCATGAAAATGTTGCAAAAGACAAAGACAAAATGATTTATTTGCGCAAATATGGGTTTTACAAAAGTTGTTTGAGACTATCGCGGTTATTCTCTATATCTGAATTGTTACTTACGGGATATAAAAACAAAATGAATCGTGGTATTTATCCCGATTTTATCCCGCAAGTAACAATTCAGATATTACAAAAGTTGTTTTATTTAATAGTCCGCCATATTTACCTCAGTACCTAAGGTATGCAAATATTTTTAATAAAAATAAAAGTACTGACCAAAATATGACTAACAAATTCATTTAAGTAATAAAACAATCCATATTATTGATTTATATTTATCCCCTATTTTGCGTTTTTGGTAATTATTTATACGGTATTTTTATCCGCGTCATGTTAATTGTGTTCAATGCAAATAAATAGAATTATTGTACAACCAGTATACGCAAACCCTGATTCAGACCCTTTCAACAATATTCTACTATATCTTCAATATTTTGTCGTGGCGATATGGAAAGTCCTTTGATAATATTATATACGTCAACACTCTAGAGCTAGCGTAAAATTCCAGTAACGAAATAAGATGATGAGATAACCAGCTTTTGATTTCTACTCATGTCTCCAAAACACATTGTGTTGTTCTTGTGATAGATTAGTTGTGTGTAGAAAGTACAATTCACATGTCCAACGAAGAGATTGACTTGCACCTCACCCCTCGTGATCTCAAAGCTTGCATTAGTGTACAGCTTGAGTGACGTTCGCAACGCGTGCACTGGGTGAAAGTTCTAATGCGGCTCCTCGATAATTTCCATAATGACGTGTTGACTGCTCATAATTGTCTTATGCTCTGGACGTGCAGCTGATGGGCACCTCACGGAGCTTTCTATGCAAATCTTATTGCTTGAAATTAATCATGATTGTTGCTGTAATTGGATTCTTTTTGCAATTACCAAACTCAAACGGTTGAAATGATTCGGATGCTTATTTTTTACCAATCGGTTTTATTGATCGTTTGTACCTTCTCTTTAAAAAATGCGATCACTTGAAATGCATCAAGGTGAGATTAATGGATGGAGTTTACATGTGTTTTAATTGCTTTTCAAAGCAAGCCTCAAAAGGTGAAAGTTCTCTACACTAATTTGTCTAATGAAGCTAATGCGCTAATTGTCTAAGCGTTCTTTATGATGGGCAGATCACGAAGCTCTGCGTGATTTTCGACATTCAATGCGTAGTTTATTTTTTTTACAATTTTCACTTTGAATCTGTAGCGCTTTATTGCGACTGATGTACACAAGCGTATTGACCACTGCACTTAACGTTAACTTTCGTATTAAATTTATCCTTTTTGATGTGTGCCGCTGTCAGATTGAGCTGATTCAAAACAAAGTAGAGATTGGCCTCCGCAAATTGCTCGTCAGACACAGTAGTCGCTCCATGTCAAAGATTGCCTGCGATACCCTTGTCGATACAGTCTTTGCGATATCGCTGAACGCCGCACTTGACCTTTTTTCTTTTATATTTACATGTTTAAATTCATTAAAAGATCTATACTTATTACATCTACTTTAAATTTAATTTAAGATAATATTTAAATTATTTTTTTAAATCCGTCCAGTTTTTTCGGAGCCTATTCAATACAAACAAACAAACAATCAAATCTTTCCTCTTTATAATATATACTAGTGTAGACATATTGATAGTTATTTTCATCGAATCTTAAAACGTATAAAACTACATTATGACCTATTTTCTTAAGTTTTTTAATTACAGTTTTACAAATACATTTCGCAGTCAAGTAAAATGTTACAGTCTTCATCAACTTATGCATTAAACTCTATAGTCTGATACTGTAGAAGAATAAGAAGTTGATAAATCAAGTTTTAAAATATAAACTGCTTTTAACTTGGTTTTTTTTTACTTATCTCTTAAAATTAACTTTCCTGTACTGGTCTATTCTACTTTATATTTTTATTTATAATTTTGTTAAATCTAGTTAACTACCACATTCGCGATCCAAGAGTCCTTTATCATTATTAGCTTATTGATAAGGATCGCAAATGTTCTTCTTACTTCTGAGCTACTTGCAATTAAACGTATGACTCAGCTCTGCCACCTCGTTTGACTAGTTTAGTTTTAATTTGTGAGTGTTATAACACTTGAATTGTGTATTAAGTTTATTTTAATCTACAGTACCTGGACGACCGAGCGTTGCTCGGATAAAAACAATTTATTTTCTTGGTTTAATTTCAAACGAAACACGCATTTGCTTAGTGTTACTTGACATCGTCTTCGTCGGATTGGCGGATGGCGTTTGACGGCGTTCTACGCCACAATATTATTAATATTCTCCAATAGATGTCAGTGAGAGTCACATTTCTCAGTTTATATTTAAGTTGATTATAGCTTAAAATTCGAATAAAACGACAAAATCTAAAAACAAAACATAGCTGGATCAATCTATCACCCCCGAAACCCTGGCACTAAATTTCATGAAAATCGTTGGAGCCGTTTTCGAGATACAAATTATATATAAGAGTATATAGGCATTTACAAGTTTTGCTCGATTAAACGTATTAGATTTATGTTTGTTTTTATTCTAATTATAGCAGGAAACAAGAAATTAAAGGAATCGTACGGAGGGAATTACTGTGTTTTTCGAATTCTATAATGTAACTATGTTTATTACTTACTTACTTACTTCCCTGTCCTTTTATTGACCTACTATTCTACCTATTTCATAGAAACGTATTTGTTCGATGTTTCTGATAGTTTTGCCTTATTATTAGATCATAAAAGGCTACTTGCAATGAAACGTATGACTCAGCTTTATAATATTAGTATAGAAGTATAGATTGATTACGAGCTTTCGTATTCGCATCCTGAAATAAACAATATTTGAATAAAAACCTTAGTTATTTGTTACAAAGCCTCTTTAGTGCCAAATAACTGTGTTCACGGCAATCTTTGGCGACAATTGCAAGCTTACATTTTAGCAACATTATTGCGTTCATACCACCGAAAACACTGCGTGTGAACGTAGTGTCGACGGCTTTATTGACTATTGACGTTATTGAAGTCATTGCGCCCGTTTTCCCACATCAAGTGATATTGACTATCATAAATATTTCTAAACAGGTTGTTTACAGTCAAAATCCTCTGTTAGTGTACATACGAGTATATCCGCTTTACGAGTGATGTGCTGCGAAACATCTTTGTGTTAATATACATATTATGTAGTGTGATGAATAGCGATGATACAGCAGTGGCACTTCATAACAAAACTAACATAACATAACACAAAATAACATGTACTTCACACATATTATTGAGGTTTCATGGCTGTACGCTTACATACTCTTGTGTTCTCACGATGTTTTTCTGAAGATGCTCAGGTTCGTGAGTCAATGTCAATGGTATCAATAGTTCCAAGTTCAAACAAAATAATGTTTTTCTTGTGGTTTTAAATGACATTACTAGATAATATAAAATAAACGTAAAGTATTATGTCATTTCTATTTATGTCGCAAACAGCAATGATTGTTGGACTATTTCGGTTTCAGCTGAAACTATCAGACTGCAGACAAATGAAATCATCGCATACTTTCTTCCAGTTGTAACATCGCTACAGTGAGCCATTCCTATATAAAATACCTATAAACTGTACCAAAATAGATATTAGTTCAAAGCTGGGGCAAATAAAAATAAGTTGACCAATGACACTGCATTCTGATACCTAGTAGCTAGGTAGCTCTAGTTCTCTTTGCTATCCATCCATTGATCCAGGGTTTAACCTACTGCTGAACACAGGTCTCCAACGACTCGAATCCAACGGCTGTCTTTACGTCGTTAGTCTACCTGGTTGTCGGTTGAAGCCTTTTACCGCAAGTTGGTAGGCATTTGAGCCACTGCCTTATACTCTCAGTAGAGCTATTATAGCCTTTTTTTTTCTTTTTTGTCGGGGGGGAAACCTTCAAAAGGTACCCGGCACCTTGGGAGAGAGTACCGGGTTATGTGGGATTTGACCGCACTAAAACCCCCTCGGTGGCTGCAACTGCGCTTGGGGAGGACTCTGGGATCTCCGGCGGAACGCACCGGTGTCCTCCACGCGCGACGCCCCAGAACGGGCCCATCTTCGGGAGAGCAGCTTTGCTCTCCTGCACCTTCCGATGCTTACGGCGACATGCGGCCACGCACACATCGCCGCCCTTCCCGGGGCTGCTGGTTGGATGGATCGAGCTCCCACTCACACCGTCCACAACCCCGGAAGCCCCCTTTTAGTCGCCTCTTACGATCAGGCAGGGGATACCGTAGCTCTATTCTTAATCCCGAAGCTACAGGACTAGAGCTATTATAGCCTAGAGGTCGTCACTTTTTGCTGTACTGTACAAACAGAATTCTAAAGCATGTTTTGCTATTATTGACATGTGGTTACATATTATTATATTGTTCACGGAATATGTCAGCTGTTAACAAAGCGGGTAAACTTTACCAATGTGTTTCGTTTTTGTACAAAACATTTTCTCGCAAATGAGCCTCGACTTGCATTCGAAGCGACACGTGCAGAGGACAGAAGGTGACTTGGAGGTTCATTGCACGCGTAATATATTTAAATTCATATGTACGTAGAGAAGTAGTGTTTGAAGGTTTACGTCATTTTTGACTTTTTTATAATACGATAAGTTCACTCACTCAATGATTGCCATAACTATCATGGCAATTTAAACATCGTTAATGCAGTCGGATATTGTTTTTGTTATGTCACCATAATTGAACCATGTTTGATACGAAGCGATAATTACGCGATGACTAACCATTGTTCTTCTAATTAGCACCTCCATAATCGGACGGGAATTGGCACAACACATGAAGACACTATTTTGTATACATACGACACTAAGATGTCGTTCTTTTCCTATCGATTATTAATTGTTATACACTTTGTTACCTACTTCTAAAAGTGTACTTTTAGTTCCATTCATTATAATCACCAGCATTATGTAGAATTTCTTCTTACAAAAGATTTGCACTTACTCGTAGCTATAGCCAAATTCGGAGGGCTCTTAGCAACATTATGAAATAATTAGACATAAAGTTTTTACAATGTTTTCTTTAAAACTATGATAACATGATAAGTAAATGAACACTTAGTTAAATAGCTTCAGGGTATCCGGTCCTTGCCGTGGTAGTTGCAGGCTTATAGTAACAATGAAATTGTCTTTGCCTTTCACTATTTTGGTTGTGATAAGAAATAAGAGTTATTGAAAGAAATCTAATATAAACACTTCAAGAGTCAATCACTAGAAAGACAAAATACTATAAAAACTGGTAAACTGATACGGTTAGTAGGACAGTATCTCGGCATTGGCCGAATATAACAAATTGGCAAGCTCCAGTCACTCTTCTCTCATCCGATATTGAACCAAGTCACGAGCCATAGGGGCCCTTGACTCCAACTTAACCTTCGGCGAGGCGTTAATTGCATTGTATATGCTGCGAAACTCTTTTCTTTTATGTTTTGTATGTGATTCTACCATATACTTATCGATTTGAAAATAACTGTTCTAATCCATCATATTAAAAAAGTCATATTTTATGTAGAGTATGTCCTGTGACGGTTAAATTACCAAAATCGTTTATAATGTTAATAATAGACTACGTAGACATTTTGAATGTGTCATTCAGACTCTGACTGCGCTAAAAGAGATTGATACAAAATGTCGTTTTAAAACTTGCCATACGTGCCATAGCTGTACACATAAAATCTAAAAAAAATTAGTATACTAATTTTGTTACGTTGATGACGTTGATGTCAAGTTGTCCATGGCGAGTAGGTAGATGGCTAAACAGTGATTATATAACATTAAGGTAATGTCCTTGTCCGCTGTAATTGCTAGTGTATAGCTGCTCAATGACTCATCAGCGTTCCGCTTGAGATGTTTTGTTGTATCTTTCCAGATTTTGGCCTCTGAGCGTGTGTAAATAGCGTAAGGTCCAATGGAGTTATCATATATATACTAATGTAAAAAACTTCATAATTCATAATTCTTTATTTGTCAGTAATTGACTTCAATCGATTATCCAAATGATTATGATTATAAAAAAAATATTTTGCGTGCCTATATTACATCTATTACAAATAAATAAAATTCGAGTGTCTGTTTGTAATATTAAAATAACCATTTACTGCATGCATATTACACACACACAATTTTAAGATCATTTTATTGTCTTACGCTTCTCAGTCCAGACTTTAAATCAAAGTTTTGAAATAACCAACTATTCTCAGAAGAATATCACGTTCTGCTTGAAGTACTTTAGAGCAAACCAGTACCACACATGAGTCAAAGTAAACGCTATTATAATAATTGAATGCAACGCTGCTGAGGCCCTGGGGAGTGCTTCACGAGCGCTGTGCAATGTCGGAGTCGCTTTGTTTATCAACTGCTTGCCGCATGTCACAACGGAATTGCCAATGATACTATTTATAGCACTTACAAAGGATTAGATAGTTTGTATATCTTCATAGGTGAATTAAAATGTTTTGAATTAAGTTGCAAACGTATAGCACAGTAATTTAATTCTTGCGAAGAACTAAAGAGTTTATTTAATCCTAATTTGAACGAGTTTGAGAATCTTATACAGGTCTTGATACAATCAATATCTAATACATTTAAACTAGCATTTTTTTTAAACCTACCTTTATATTTCGAATCTCGAAAACGGCCCCAACGATTTTCACGAAATTTTGTATGCAGTGGGTTTCAGGGTCGATAAATCTAGCTTTCTTCTAGGTTTCATGCATAGAAAATGTCGTTTTATCCGTGTTTTCAGCTACCATTAACTTGTCATGACATCCATTGGCGAGTAATACGTATAATGTAATGATTTTTTTTATTGTGAGCTACTTCAGTAGATGGTGTTGTAAAATCAATTGTTTTTATCCGAGCAAAGCTCGATCATCCGGATGCTTTTTTATATTAAATACTGAATACAGTGCAAGGGCTGATTAAAACAAAAAACATAATTATGACATATTTACTTCAAGTATGATCACTGATTATACTAGTGTTTTATATTGACACGCACAGTACAATGACAATCATTGTATGTATACATTTTATATCAAACTCCTCGTCCTTTGTCGATTTATGTGGTAGTCGCGTAGTGAATCCTATTCGGAGCACGTCTTTATCATTTAACTTCAGTGTCATCTTCATTGGTTCTTAAGGGAATATAAAGCAAGGTCCGGTTTTTTTAAATACCGATGCAATAAATCATTTCACTCATCATTGTTTTCCAGCTGGACAGAGACCTCTTTAAATTTGAGCAATATTACTTGATCCTCAACTAGTTTTTATTAATGATAATCGATTGAAGTCAATACCCTACAGCTCGTTTCGCCAGTGATAATAGTGTAACACACTGAACGCCACCTGCCGCGGGCATTGTCGCGCTTTTTATCTTCGTACGTGTCTGACTCACCCGCTATCATAGACAGGTTTTTGTTTAGCACCATTTTTTGTCCAGACATTTGATGTGATCGATGTTTTTGTCCGATGTCAGGTGAAGTCAGTTCTTCCTACATACGTCGCATCCGCTGAAGATAAATTGCAAGTGACAGGTGGATCTATCATGAAATTATTCACAGCCGGTAAACTTGAAATATGGAAGATACAGTCCTGAGATTTTTTGAAATGTCCAATTGAAAACCCTTGAGCCTACATAAGAAATAATGATTATGCAAATTGGTTTAGAAATGGCAGAGTTCTGAGAAAAGCCACTACATGTGGTGTTGAGTGGCCACGGATAATCAAGGACCCATTTATCTAGATCCGAGAGAGATGTTAATTTCATAAATTATTATCACCTGTCATTTAATCTGAAATTTTTTCTTAACTGAATCTAAAGGAAATAATTCCAAATTCTAACATTTGTTATTCCGTAACATGGATCACGTTTTATGGTCGTCAAGAAAAAGTGTACATCATTAGCAACGAATTGCCTTCTCAATTTGCGATAGTGGTATCACTATCTAATAGCACCTCGCCGACTACAGCATCGTTATTATCGTTCCCACAAATAAAATTTGATTGTATGATTGCTTTGAACGTCATGTTTCAGATGTAAGTGGCCGTGTAGCGCTACTTTCCATCGCCATAAAAGTTGTTATGATGCATGGTAACTGAAGTTTATTGTTCTTAAAACTTGCTCGTAATGGATGCTCGGAAACATCAATATCTCTATTAGTGTCGAAAGCGCCATGGCTTCCATCGCTGCGTTGAGCTGGCGTTGTTTTAAATTTATACTGCACTGCAGCATCCTAGTTGCGTATAAAACTGTTGTTTTATCATTTCACAGTATTAAGGCTTTCACATCTGTTAGTCACACAGAGATGACCTGCGATTATTTACTATTTCAATTAATAATAATCATTGTATAAAAAACTAGTGGCCGCCCGCAACTTCGCCCGCGTGAACTTAAATTTTTTGCACCTATAGACTTCGTTTATTCCTTTTCTTCTTCTATAGCCTTTTTCTATTCGAACCAGTAGTTCCTGAGATTAGCGCGTTCAAACAAACAAACTCTTCTGCTTTATATTATTAGTAAAGATTGTTATATTTTTTCTTCTTTTTAATTAGAAAAACAGTTAAAAGTCTGTATACGCCTTGCATTACACCTTTACACAGAATTCTGACTATCGCCACATTCAGTCGACTTTGCCTGCTTCCTGCCTTTGCTTTATTAAATAGATATTTAGAATGAAACCATTTTTTACACGAGCAAATATGTGTTATTTGGCAACACTACTATTGTTAAAAAAAGTCGTATAGTTCTGTTGTCGGTTTTCTATTTCTTATTACTTCTTTTTCCTTCTCAGTTATCTACAGCATTACAACAGCTCAACCTATCTCAACAGGATATCTCAGTGATGATAACAATGCATCAGGTCGGAACTTTTGTTGGCGCCGCGCCAGACAGTCTCCGCTATACATAGCGTTTGTCTGGTGCAATCGTTCCTTATGGGATCGCTAATGGTGTTTGCGTGATGTACACGCTCGATGACGGCTATGCTGATGTGTTTGGATTACGTCTAGCGCCACTATCGTGCTTAGTAGGTTGTTTACAGGAGTTCTACAGTTTTGAATCATCATTTGTGTCCTTGTCTTTATGGGTTCTATGGTGTGTCGGCAATGTGTGTGAAACGTTATTTATTTAATATTTAAACGTGTAAGTTATTGGGCTCCCGCTAGTATTCAAAGGTTGTAAGTAATGGTACTTTTCAAAAATTCATTTGAACCTATTTATAACGCTCCTATATGTGTTTCCGCACCACGGAAGTAAGTTATCGTTTGACAGTTTAAAATGTGCGAGGAAAGTGTTTTTCACTAATAAATCTCGGGCAGTAGCGGTAGAGCCGTATATGTCTATTTTCAGACGTAATCCAAATGTTTGTTTCGAATTTACTGCAAGTTTATTAAAAGCTATATGCTGAAGATTTTTTGCGTAATTTCTTCAATTAAGTTGTGGCAATTTTGTGTGGTACGCAGTAAAGAGACAAGTTTGAGACAAGTGGTCCTTCTAGCCTCTATGACCTCTAGCTTTTTACCTTCGTGCGCATACGTATGAATGCTTTAATAATGTCGGCCAAGAACGCTCTTTGAAATCGAAAAACAGCAATGCGGGCGAAAATAAAACTTCGTTTTTATTGCTTTTTTCTTTTCAGCCAACGTATATTTCATTAAGTGGTAAGACGCCGGCTATCTTCCCTTATGTGGGCTAAGAGCGTTATTGGGAGCGGCTCCGTTCGATCGCTGCAAAGCTCATTAGACAGTGGATTGAGCGTGCCATTGTGCCAGATATTTGCGTTGTGATAATAGGATGAAGTTTGCACAGCTTCGAACTAGTCAGCTAACGTCTTCTTCCCAATATTATTTTGAGCCGCGATTTTGAGGGACAGATTGAATGGATTGATGCGATTGATTTTTTGAATATTAAAAAAATATATCATGTACAGGTATTAAAATAAAACAGTTATTTACTTTTCTACCGTCCCTTATTATATTATATTGTCACTGGCATGTATATAATTATACTCGTATGTATAATTTTAGTATCGATGATGTAGACGACAGAAGATAACATGTGAATTTTCCCAAACGTCAACATTTTATAGATGTAAGAGAATTTTGCGAAATATTTAGCTCGTCTAAGTTTAAAATACGTTAGCTCGTTTATTTTCTTAAGGGCCAGCCTCATCATATCATCACGAAATCACGATCAATTAATTGGTTTATTAAAAGCGGAGCCGGAAGCACGATTTGGCGAATCCGGATGTGAAATATTCTATTCACATTATTCATTGATATGTTTTCTTTTATTATCCTGGAGAACAAAATTAACTAAACTTTCGCAGTGCTAAGACTCGCACCTATCAGGTTTTATTTCAATAATCTAATTCACCTTATTATTACCTCACCACCACCTCCTAATAAAATTATCTAATTATGATAAGAACAGGTGTTTACATTTATATATTAAACTGTTCAGGCACCCTCTTCAATACCGCATGTTGGCCATATGGAACCCTCAACCCTTCTGTTATTGTTCGTAGTTAGTACCCTAGTAAAAGATTAAGCATGAACAGATGTTATTAACTTCTCTACATAGCTTACTATTATGACTTTTACTTTTATAATTTCTTCTCTGTTTTGATTGTCGCATTACTTTCTTTGCCGTGTCTACGTATAACGATGTTCCTCGGTTTCATCTGCTAAATAAAGAATCTCACCTACAGTGAGATGTCATTGGGGTGGTCAAAAAATATTATCACTTGTTTCACTTAACAAAGAGCTTTCAAGAACATTAAAACTATAACGCATCATTCAACAAAGAACAAAATGGCTACAACCCTTTTTTACGTCCCACTGCTCATTTCATATTGGTTATACATTAGTGTCTATATTTTCGCAGCGGCTAAGTCATTGAAGAACCCTTTGCCAAAATTCCATTTTTCTAGCTTCAGCATTTTAGATGCAATTGAGATGATAAATGAGATTGAGTCAGTCAGTACAAGTAACATGATACGTTAGATATTTGTCAGAGACGGACATACTAATGCATTTCATATCACGGGATTTCTCATTTATCTTGTAACGTCCTTAACATAATGTCTTCTATTTTTGGCTACTGTAAATTAGTTATTGTTTCCGCTGTTTTATATCCTGCAGGCCGGCTTTTAAAAGTGATCCTCTTGAATGTCATTATAAGCTGAAGAGTTTGTTGTTTGTAAGCGCTAATCTCGGGAACTACTAGTTCAAATACTTACAAGCAAAAATATTTTTTAATGTTCAAATTTAAAAATATTTTTGTGTTAGATAGTCCATTTATCGAGGAACGCTTTATTAGGCTATTAAAACATCACGCTGTAACGCAAGTAAAACCGCGGGGCACGTCTTGTATGAAGAAACATGCATTGCAAAATTTATTACCTTCGCGATGTGTCTATAAAACAAGAACTATGTACGTGTATTTCTATCAACCTGAGCTTCTTCCTTGTCATAGAGATCAAGGTTAAGATTTCCTTGGCCTACAAAATGATGCACACAAGAGCCATTACCGCGCAGTGAAAGCGAATTCTTAGGGCACATTTAAAAGTCATATACGCCTCAATGCTACACCTGGTGTATATATCTATGGTCAATTCTACGAACGGTTGGAATACTTATTAGCAGTGTAACTGACACCCTAGCTCATTTGTAGTTTTATGCATTTCAGCTTTAGGAAGATTTGAGGCATACTAGAGGAGAATGTCATATATATAGGCATAAAAGCCGAAGATCCGTTAAAAATTATTTTAACGGATTCTTAAAACTTTAAAATTAAATTATAAATGTAAATAATTTAGTAAATAAATAAGGTTCTTCTGTTCGTTAAAAATGTGGTTGGTAAATCAATATGAAAATTTATTCTTACTTAATAAAGTTAATAATATTATAATTATGTTTTACGCGATTCCTTTCGGTCATGTAAGTTATTGGTTCCGGATATAGAGGCACTTTGATAACCAATATCCTTGCAGGTTTTCTTAGAGTCATTAAAATTGGTATCAAAGACTCGAAGCTCGTGATCTCTTGTGATATGAGATGACCATTAGAATTAGATGTACCTATGAGTATTTTGACATATATTGGAATTTTATACTGATAATAAAATTGCATTATCTCTCTTTATCGTCGTTTATAGTTGTACCATATAAACACCACTGCAGGTATCAGAATAAGTCTCGAACGTGTTTACGCGCATTGATTGCAAGCGCGTGATAGATTGCTTGATGAAGGGCGCGCACGAGCGTAATGCCGGCTCATGCGCGTGCGCTGCCAGATGTGTACTCTCAATGGGGCGTTGTGTTTCTGTATAGGTGCGAGATGATGTACATACATAAGGTCGATCTTAGTTAATCTTAGCTTAGACGAACAAAATATAGATAAAGCCAAGCAGTGACAGTCAAATAGTAAAAGTGTAAAAATCGCAAATACATACTCATAGTATACATACAATCGTTTGATTTGGTACAAATAAGTGTGATAATCAAAAAATCTAAAGAAATCATTCAGTATTTTGCAGTTACAACGGTGGCAAAAACGCATTGTTTGACGAGGGAACTACCTCCGCTGCACCTGTTTCCACCTTGAAGCAGTTACGTTATGTTTTCTAAGGTGCGGTTATAAGCGGCACATAGGCCGATCCAAGTTTCCATTACGTTGGGTATTTATGTCCATGGCACGGCAGATATAGAAAACCTTGCGCCCTTCACAAAAAAGACGAAGTTTCAGATAAACAAAAAGGAAATGTTTTATTACGAAGAATAACCATAATAATGTGCGATCGCAAACAGCTTTAATGGCGGGAGGAAAGCATTAAGCTCAGTACTGACTGTGGCCTCACACGCTCCTATTCGCTGATGGCCTTTCGCGATGACACGTAATTGAGTGCGTCGGAACCTTTGCACGACCCTGATTAGCCGCCACACGTTAGTATTACGCGGAGAAAGGTGGGAAGCTATTTGCCAGTTCTTAGAAATATTTTTTATTTAATGAAGGAACAGGCAGCGAACAAAAAGATCACGATATGTCCAACTACATGTAATCTAAAGCAAGCTACAGTCTTAATGGAGGTCTTATCCATTGCATTGCTACTCCTGATTTAAGATGATATTAATGTAGATGTCGGCTATTTGAACAATTACATTCCTACCATATCTTTCTAGCTACCCAGAACAGGATAATCTAACGGCAATACCTAACGAATGTGGTGGCGGTAGAAAGTTTTCTAGTCGAATCATACAAATTCTACCTTCATAGAATTGCTGTATCATTGGAAAACAGCAGACTACTGATGCTGTTTGTCGGATTATTCAAATGTAGTCTCAACAAAAGCCGTCGATAAAAATGCTACATTCTTTTATTGTTATCGAAAATTTTGCATCAAAATCACTCATTGTAGCGTTGATTGATGATAAGCCTTGTAGCGACCTTCCGCTACTCATCAAGAGATGGCACCACGGGTATTCCTGAATCACGCTATCGAAGCTTTCGGAATATCCTACCATATATACAAGCTCCGAATTGAGTCAGACGGAGCGCGGCCGCTCCCCGGGCATGACCACCTCGCCCGGCGGGAGATCTCCCTTTGCCAAACTGGTGACCCCGGACAAGAATACGTCCCTTCTGACCTTCATCAGTCGCACCTTCACTCCCTGGATGGACTGCAGCATCACTTCACCAGCTCGTCAGGTTCATCGCAGCGCACCATGTACACGCTTCCTGTTCCTGATCAAGCTGCCTCCTGCGACGTCGTGGACGGCTCCATTACCCACTCTACTCGCCTCCACATTCCAACCTACCCTCACATCTCGACTCACCGAAGATAGAGGGCATCTCCACACTTCGCTACACCCTCACATCCCGACTCACCGTGGACAGAGGGCGACACAAGGTCTGCACCCTCACATCTCGACTCACCGCAGATAGAGGGCATTCAAGGCGCTTGTAAGCGAAGATTACTCAAGCATGGATAGAAGTTATCGACCTCCGGTCTGAGCAAGGGGTGATGTAGCGACCTTCCGCTACTCATCAACAGATGGCACCACGGGTATTCCTGAATCACGCTATCGAAGCTTTCGGAATATCCTACCATATATACAAGCTCCGAATTGAGTCAGTTGGAGCACGGCCGCTCCCCGGGCATGACCACCTCGCCCGGTGGGAGATCTAAGCTCCCTTTGCCAAAAGCCTTCATTCTCAGTTGACTCGATTTTGTAAGATGTATTTAAAAAAAAAGAAGTTTGTCGAAGGTCAATACATAATCAACAGGTGGCCCATGTCTCCAGGCGGGTCATGCATCGGGACACGGCACTCGCGATCTGTGTCTGTTGGGGTGCTTAACCTTGTATTGGTCGTTATACTCGTAGATGGATAAAGCAATCTTTTAGGGTTCAACTTCTAGAATTTCCATAATAATTTTGCAATAGAAGTCATGTTTGCAAATTGGCCAACAAGAACAGGTGTTACAAATATAAGAAATTTTACTCAGGTTCCTTCCGGCCGTGGTCTTAGTGCCAGCTCACTATCACGCCATGTCACTATCACGCGTCGCGTCGTCAAAAAACACTCACTTGGAGTTGATTAATTTTCATGACATTTTAGGTTTTAGAATAAACCTTTTCCTATACATGAGACACGAGACTTGCGTTGGTTGTTGCAAGAACAAGCCGTGCAACAAATAATTGTGTGTGCAGTCAATACGTGCACACTGGGTGGCCTGCCGCCTCCGGCCAGTTGTTCACGCGTCGCTAAGAGATTATAATATAATTAGACTTACATATATGTATATAATAAGGCGAATTTACAATGAAAATGCTATTCATGAGCATAAGATAGATTTCGCTACATTTAGACGTAACAAAGCGTTCATCCAGATAAAGAATAAATATAATCGATATCAGTCCTTTATGTGGGTCTTCCTGCAGAATTTTTTTTTTAATTGCAGTCCGTCTTTCTGTTACAGCAATTAACTCGTACTCTATTGTTTTGTATCTGAGCAAAATAAATCTCAATGTAGTACGATTTGCTTGGTTGATTTATTTACGATTTTATAACAAATTCATTTATTCTTTACATAAAAAAGATGCATCGGCGGGCTGTCAGTACGGCTTTCGTGTCAAAGCAGTGTTCAGTGGAGAGCGGAGCCCACATTGCATATCAACGAGGTACACGTGAGATACAGTCACGTGTTATTGCAATTTACTTCCCTCCCCCTAGTCCCTAACGGTGACTCTACGACTCTTCCGTCACGATCGTATAGAGCTACATTTAGGTCGATTATGGGAACTTCCCAGAAGTATTGATCCGCGATATTTGATTGATGAGCTTGGTTTGTCGTATTGGTTTGGCATACAGTTTCACGGTATGCAACTCCATCAAAAATCAATTTTTGTAAGGATTATATTTTTAATTAGTATAATTTCATTAATGGTTGTGTTAAATTATATTCAATACGGACATGTATGTAAAATTGTTAGAAAAATATGCATATTATCTGCTGAAAAAACTAAGAGACTTATATAAGACTTTTTCTTAATCTTAATTTATCAAATTTCACTTCTATCTACGTTGTTATGCTTACGGTTGGGTAGAAATGGCATAACTTGTGTGTTCTTCCCTTCTTCAAACATCTACATATTTATGATGAAACACCAAAACAGGCTACAACTGCTACTACGCAAAACTATGTTTGTATTATATATTGTATTTCTTGCTTAATTTTTTTTTCTTAGTCTACTGATTGAGAACTCCGAACTCCAGTATAAACAAAAGATAAACTTGAATTTCAGAAGTATTTTTGAAAATTCAAGAATCAGTTTCGGAATTTAATCCCGGAAATGGATTGTTGTACAACGTGTATGAAAGTTTAACTGTTGAATTCTTTGTTGCAGGCAAGGTGGTGTGCGGCGCGTGCGGCGGCAAGTGCAGCGGCGAGGTGCTGCGCGTCTCCGACAAGTACTTCCACACGGCGTGCTTCACGTGCCGCGCGTGCGCCGCCTCGCTCGCTCGCGGCGGCTTCTTCTGCAAGGACGGCCACTACTACTGCCCGCAGGTCAGTCTCGTCTGAACATACCACGAAGTCTTCTACGAGTACAATACTCGGAAATCAAGCCCGGCGCTGCTCTTCTATTATGCAATTTCATTTTAAATACAATTAAAGAAAAACAAAAAGCAACAAAAGAAAGCTTTACACTTATCCCTCGTCCTGTGTCGTGGGTACCATAGACATACGCATAGACATAAACGCAAACACTCCGACCCAAACAGAAATTGCTACTTATTCGAATTTCTTCCTCGCCACTAATCGAACCGTGACCAGGCAGGCCGGCATGCCAACCAAATGTTCCTAGTGGCAAAAAATGGTCTTTGGTAATATTCTTCGCGCTTTAGAGCTCCGAATGTAATCATCATGTCATGATTAACTCTAGTAACATGAGTCTATCTTGCTTTTTTACCGACTTCCAAAAGGAGGAGGTACTGTATTCGGCTGTATGTATTTTTTTTTTATATATGTTCACCGATTACTCCGCCGTTTGTGGACCGATTTTCAAAATTATTTTTTTGTTCGTATCCATATACTCCCGAGGTGGTCCCATTGTCACCAAATCAGGATCTGATGATGGGATCCCAGGGAAATCGAGGGGAACTCTCAAATTTTATAGACACACACATTGATTTTCTTATACTTTCTGAAGCATAAGAGATATTTGTGCATAGTAATCATCATCTCATGTTGCTGAGCTGATGATGGAAGGTACTGCGACTGTTAGGAGTTGAGAGCAAATTCTTTCAATAAATGGTTTTTTGTTCGAAATCTTACATTCCTGAGGTGGTCCAACTGTCACCAAGTCCAAGTCTGATGATAGGATCCCAGAGAAATCGAAGGGAACATTCAAATTTTATAGCACAACAAATGATTTTCATATTTTTACTAAAGCAAAATAGGCATTTGCGTATAATTACCATCATATCATGTTGCTGAGCTGATGATGGAAAGTATTACGACGGTTAGGAGTTGAGAGAAAATTCTTTCAATAAATGGTTTTTTGTTCGAAATCTTACATTCCTGAGGTGGTCCAACTGTCTCCAAGTCAAAGTCTGATGATAGGATCCCAGAGAAATCGAAGGGAACATTAAAATTTTATAGTACAACAATTGATTTTTATATTCTTACTAAAGCAAAAAAGACATTTGTGTTTAATTATCATCATGTGATGTTGTTGATCTGATGATGGAAGGTACTACGACGGTTAGGAGTTGAGAGCAAATTCTTTCAATAATTGGTTTTTTGTTCGAAATCTTACATTCCTGAGGTGGTCCAACTGTCACCATGTCAAAATCTGATGATGTGATACTGGGGAAATCGAGGGAAACACTGAAACTTAATAGGCACACACATTCTTTTAGTCATATTTTTTTTAACAAAATACAAATATTTATGCCCGGTAATTACCACCTGATGTTGCTAAGCTAATGAAATGAAATGAAATGAAATAGTTTATTAACATCCTGGGTAATAATATACACTTGATGTTTGTCATTGTTCTACGGTCATCAGCTGACCGTCATCCGCTTTGGGTGCGCTAAGGCTTATATGGGCTAGGAGAAAAAAGCGGGCGGAAAAAAACTCCAGCCCTGTTTTAAATACATGTTCAGGTACAATGGGTATTTATTATACAGCATGACTGTGGGGCCACAAGGAGCACACGAGACAGCTATCGTGTGTGTCAATGCTATCACACTGCCATCCGCTCACAAAATTTAAAAATGTTAAAATTATTACATGGTATATAGAAACAGCCTTATGTGAGTTAAGTTTAATCCCAAGCCTTTTTATCATTTAAATAGTCCTTGGTTTCATAATAGGCCTTACGGCATAGGACTTGCTTAACAGTTTTCTTAAATTTGTGTAAAGGCAAGGATTGCACTTTTTCTGGAATTTTATTATAGATCCTAACAGACATCCCAATAAAAGAGTGACTTTTTTTACGAAGCCGACACTTTGGGAATGCAAGCTTATGGCCGTTCCTGGTCGAAGCACAGTTCGAACTATGTAAATCCTTAAATGTGGTAAATGTCGGTTTATTCTTATATACGTACATTATGTTTTCATAAATATACTGCGATGCAAGTGTAAGAATATTTATCTCTTTAAATTTCTCTCTGAGAGATTCTCTACAGCTAAAATTATAAATAGCGCGAATAGCCCTCTTCTGCATGGTAAATATTATGCCAATATCAGCAGCATTTCCCCACAGCAAGATACCATAGGACATTATACTATGAAAGTAGCTGAAATACACTAATCTAGCTGTATCGACATCAGTAAGTGAGCGAATTTTTTTAATGGCAAAAACAGCAGAGCTAAGTCTATTCGCTAACCGGGAAATGTGGGGTCCCCACTGAAGTTTTGAATCAATAGTTATTCCAAGAAATACAGCTGTGTCAACAAAATTGATTTCCTCGCCATTTAACTGCGGTTTTACATCAATATGTTTTACATTTGGTGGTGAAAATTTAATACAATTAGTTTTTTTATTATTTAGCAATAAATTGTTTACATCGAACCAACTAACAACCTTAGAGAGAGCATTATTCACTTCGTCATAATTAAACGCTTGTCTGGCAACTTTAAATATTAAAGAAGTATCATCTGCGAATAATACTATCTCATGACCATTTTGTACCATATAAGGAAGGTCGTTAATGTAAATTAAAAATAGGAACGGTCCTAATATCGAGCCCTGTGGGACCCCCATCTCCACTTTTGACCCGGACGACCTTTTACCATTTACTTCGATTCTCTGAGTCCTATCACTGAGATAAGATCTCAGAAGACGAAGGGCGGTATCTTTAATGCCATAGTGACTGAGTTTCCTGATTAAAGTTTCATGTTGGACACAATCAAATGCCTTAGAAAGGTCACAAAATACGCCTATGGCATTCTGTGAGTCCTCCCAAGCATCTACAATGTCCTTAAAGAGCTCTACACCCGCATCAATCGTAGAGCGACCCCTTATAAAACCAAATTGATTATTATGTATAAGGTTGTTAAGTGTAAAATGTGCTAAGAGTTGCTCGAGTATTATTTTTTCATATATTTTGCTACATGTAGGCAGTATAGATATCGGTCTAAAATTGGAGGGGTCTGTGTTACTGCCAGATTTGAATAGGGGAACAACTTTGCTATGTTTCATTAAATCAGGAAATTCGCCACTTTTTACACAATTATTAAAAATTAATGCTAAGTGGGGCGCTATTACATCTATTATTGCATTTAAAATTCTTACAGACATACCCCACAAATCTGTGCTATTCTTAATATCTAGGGTTTTAAATACTTTTACAATGTTTCGGGCGTCAACGGGTTTAAATTTAAAATTACACTTGCAACCGCTTACATTCTCTTTTAGCAGTGCTTCAGCGACGTCGGGGGAAGACCTAAGCGATTTTGTAGTCGTAATTGGAATGTCAGCAAAGTATTTCTCAAAAGTTTGCGCAATCATATCATCAGATTCAACGAGTATACCGTCTACTAGAAGACTGTAGACGTGATTGCGGTCTCTGGCCCTTCCAGTCTCGGCATTTATTATGTTCCAAGTCATTTTTATCTTATTTTTACTTGATTTAATTTGATTTCTAATATGCAATGACTTGGCCGCGATACATACTTGTTTAAAGATTTTAGAATAATTTCTTACATGTTCACAAAAGGATTCACTTCTATTATATGATCTCTCATAGTACAGATCATATAGTTTTTGTCTACTTTTGTAAATTCCCAAAGTCGCCCAGTCACTGAATGTTTTACACTGCTTTGGAGAGATTTTTTTTGCAGTAAATACAGCATTAAAGGCTCTATTAATCTGAGAACATAGTATACTATACTGTTTATGAACATGGACATGTGATGGAACAAACAACCCATTTACAATAGAGTTTCTGAATCTCTCCAAACGTTTATGGTTTACAGGAACGACCATCTTGCTTAAATTCTTACCAACCCGTTTATCTATTTTATAGTCAAAGCTTACAAATTGACCACAGTGATCAGAGCTTAAATTATTGATAATAATTGAATTGGCTGGTGTCCCATCCGTAAAAATATTATCGATGCAAGTAGCTGATAGATTTGTGATTCTTGTTGGCTCTAAAAACAGATTAGTGAGATTACAGCATTTCATTAAAGACAAAAACTTTTGAGTTGTGGAAGAGTCCTCCAATAAGTTTATATTGAAATCGCCGCAAATAATAATGTCCTTACTTTTTGTACTGCACAATTTGCCCAATAAATTTTCTAAAACTGACTCAAACTGATCATACAATGCATTTGGAGGTCTGTAAATACATACAATAATACAGTGTGATGACTCAACACAGGCTATCTCTATAGTTCGTTCAATGGAAAGGCTCACTATATCTTGACGGTCCTTACATTTCAGGGCCTTATTTGCGATTATTAACGAGCCTCCTCGAATTGCTGTCTTCCTACTGAACGAACTGACAACTTGGTGCTTATCAAAATTAAAGACTATTTGGCAATCTTTCAGCCAATGTTCTGTAATGCACATGACACTTATGTTATATTCATTCAAAAACAGTTCTAACTCTAGTTCTTTGCCTGACAGGCCTTGCATGTTTTGATGCACCAAGCCTAAACATTTATTATATTTTAAAATACTATTTGACAGTGTACTAGTTGATTTCACATTAATGCCAGAGACATGAGCCTCTGTTGTCTTGTTATTTAATTTAAAGAGTTTTGGATTATATCCAAACCCGTCGATATAGTAGTACAGTAAGTATTACTATCCTGTGTTACTAAATTAAACTGCTCAATAGAAGCAGTGGTATCTTTAGCTAAACATTTAGCTGGTTTTGAAAATAACTTAAAAGATAGCAAATATGCTATCTGTCTATTTAAAAAATTTGATAGAGTGAAACTATCATTTGTCAATAAGAACTTATTCCTAAATATATTATTAATGTCAATCATTTCAATTACACTACAATTATATCCAATTGTCAAATTATTGTTATTATATGCATTATAAAGATACATATTCAATTTATATCGTTGGTTGTTCTCATGTGGGCTATCGCTAATATATGGAAATGTAAACATAATAATTTTGGATACATTTAGTTCTTGTAATTTTTCTAGGTAGGTTTGATAGAGTTTTTGTTTTACATTTCCTCGTCTTCCAATGAGAACAACCAAAGTGCTATCAGGGCTGTGCTTGCCGTTAAGGACCTTATCCATTACTTCCACAAAAGATGCTCCTGGCATACAAAAATTGCAAACAATATCATCTGTGTGATTAAATAGTCTAGTGCCCAAATTTTTTCCTAGTTCATCACTATACACATGTATTTGACTTTTACGAGGCACTTCATGTAGTTCTACGGGGCTGACATTCGGCCTGCTGTTCGTTGAGCCAGCGTTACATGTGGGGCATGAAGGAGCGTGCGCTAAACTTCGATCATTAATATCATTCATGAGAGAGGCAACTCATGAATGATATGAACTCATGAATGATTGAAGGTACAACTCCTCAACGATTAGGATCTGAGAGCAAATTCTTTCATTAATTTATACGTTCAGGTGGACTGACAGTAGTATTCTTTCAGGCTATAAGATGGCTATTAGATAAACATGATTATAAAAGGTAAATCTCTTTAAAGTTTAGAAGTTAAGTGAAAAAAATTCCAATTATGCTTATACATATATGTACAGAATTAATAAAATTACTAAAAAGAGTGAAATAAATAGAACCGACTTCAAACGGTAAAAAATAAAATTGTTCAGTACCTACTTCTTCTTGCTTATGGTAATGACTCTTAAAACTATTTTTGGAGTCGGGCCCTTAGTAAAATGTACTGTCTTTGTAAATATAGTGTACCTTTCGTTCTGAATGGACAACTCCAATATTGTTTTAACAGTCATTACCATAAGCAAAAAGAAGTAGGTACTGTCCCACTGTCTGTACTGTTCGTGCCCATTTAGAACGAATGGTACGACATTTTAGTAGGGGCCCGACTCCAAAAATAGTTTTAAGAGTCATTACCATAAGCAAGAAGAAGTAGGTACTGAACAATTTTATTTTTTACCGTTTGAAGTCGGTTCTATTTTTTTGTTAAAAACTTAATTTATTGGAATCCGTTTCTTTCCGTGACATCGGAAACAATTGACGTCTAATACTGATTTCTACAAAGTGAACTCATAACTATTAAGTGAAGTGAACCAACATTTCCCTTAAAAGGTCATCAAAGCTTATACGATCGGAAAACAACTTCGTTTTTACATGAATCGCAATTACAGCTTCACGGATGAATCTACGTCGTAAAGTGACGCATGTTTTTACGAACGCGAGTAATCTATGCAAATTAATCGTTTTATTTGCTACTATCACGTTGCTATGGCCCGAGACCTTTCTTTTTTGGTATCGGGGGGGAAACCTTCAAAAGGAACCCAGCACCTTGGGAGAGGACACCGGGTTCTGTGGGATTTGTAGCGCACTAAAACCCCCTCGGTGGTCTGCCTCTGCACTTGGGGAGGACTCCGGCATCTCCATGCGAACGCACCGATGTTCTCCACGCGCGGCGCCCCAGAACGGCCCCATCTTCGGGAGAGCTGATGCGCTGTTCTGCACTCTCAAGCGTTCACAGAGGCATGCAGCAACGCCCACACCGCCGTCCTTCCCGGGGCTGCTGGATGGACGAGTCCAGCTGAGGTGAGAGTACTCACCGTCCACAACCCCGGAAGCCCCCTTTTAGTCGCCTCTTACGTCAGGCAGGGGATAACGTAGCTCTATTCTTAATCCCGAAGACCTGCATCATATTTTTATTTACAAAAGTGTTTGACACCATAAAACCTTGTTTAGACCGAAGAGTTGATATTTACATAGAAATAGCTAACAAAAACTAATAGAAAGTATATTATTATGAATTTGAAATGACGACCCGTGTGGTAAAATGGTTACCATGTCAGACTGCTGATCGGAGGGTCCCAGAGTTTCCGGCGAAGCAGAAATTTGAATGATGAGTTTAAATTTCGGTTCTCGGTCTGGGTGTTTGTGTTTCTGTTTTTGTGTGTGTCCATGGTACCCACGACACAGGGTATGTTTAACCTGCTGTGGCTATAAGTGTGAAACGTTATTTATTTATTTATTTTGTAATATGGATCCGTTTTAACTTATATTTAAGCGTTTGCATTATCATATAACAAGTCCTCTGCCGCAAGGCTTACTACAACACTAAGGACTATCTTAATGATAAAAGAGCGTGGGAATGAATCTCGCCCACACAAAGCTATTTCTAAATGAAATGTAATATATAGTTTTAGTAATTACTCGCAACTGTGAGCAGCTGGAAGTGGGTTTATAGTGTCTCATACGATCAGCTGTCACGTGTGCCCATTATGGACCCATAGCCATACTGTTATCTCAATTATATATGTACTGTTTTTTTTAAAAAGAGTGCTGGGAGTTTTTTTCCGCCGCCTTTTTTCTCTCAGCTCAACATCTAGCCCAAACGGGCACTTAAAGGCGATGACCGGGAAAAAATGACATTCATTAAGCGAATATTTTGTATTCCTAATATGAAATAAATATTTTTTCTTTCTTTCTTTCTTTTCATATTATGAGATAACCTGGATTGCATCTTTAGTGTTCAAAATAAAACAATTATAACATTTATATGCTATCTCTCCACCTAAAAGTTTCACCTGTTTGTGTTTGCTCAGTATTCATGTTGTTTCTGCTGTAATTATTGGCTGTAAAAGTCGCTACGCCTATAAATTACGGTCTTTATTATTTTTGCATCCGCTGTGAAAGTTGCATTCAAAGTACAGCTCTTTCACCTGTTTCATTATTTTATGTTCTATTTTTATAGAAGCTTCACTATTGCCAAAAAATTATTGATATATGTAAAAAAAATATTGGTATACTGTTGCTTTTTATAACATTATCTGAAGACAGTTTTAAGCGCTTTAGGCGATCACGTTCACGCCTACGCCCAATCTTATGTTAATAATTTACTCTTTCATCATCACAAAATTTTATACTTTTGGCAAAACACGACACCCGTATTTACAAATTTGTCATTCATTTTATTTATACAGTAATCCTTTCTGAGCCCAAACGAACCAAAATAAGAATTTGACATTCAAATCTTTGCCGACTGAAATATTTATCAGGAAAAATGTCACGTTCCGTAAAACGAGGAGTTTGCCAAATAAAATAAGATTATGGACAGCTCCAGGAATATTTTATTCACGTGCCATCATAATATACTCTTACCTTCATGTTTTCTGAATTTATCGTTTGCTCCGTTTTTGTCGCTTCAAGCAGGGCCGGATTTAGGGGATGGCAACCGGGGCTACAGCCCCCACAATAGAACTCCGAAAAAAAAATCAGAGTTGTTTACTACTCTGATTTTTTTAAATTCAAAAAATTTAAACATACGAATGATAAACAAGATTATTGTGTTTGTAGGACTACCAGCGCGCGTTCGGCACGCGGTGCGCGGCGTGCAACCAGTACGTGGAGGGCGAGGTGGTCTCCGCGCTCGGGAACACATACCACCAGAAGTGCTTCACATGCGCCCGCTGCAAGTGAGTATATTGCAACTCCGTTCCGTAATAAGCATACTATGTAAGTATAACCTTTCTGCATACGAGCATGTTGTTCGAGCATCGAAAGAATCTGGAAGCTTACCTGTGGCTGTTTACAACCTATAAGTCTGAGTCTTACCCCAAAGGTCGTATAAAGCTACACTGCTACTCTAAAAGCTAATTATAGGCTTATGTAAGTTTGGCTGCCAACCGCATTTTTTCATAGAAAAACATAGACTTCTTTACGGCAGAAATGGCCGCAATGGTAGGATTTACCCGTTCGAATAATTCAAGTGCTATTTACCTATCAAATCTTTTATGCAAATGATACGTACGATGGCAAATGTGGCAATACATGTGCAAATTTCCACATTTTCCGCGATTTATAGTTATTCAGCTTACCAAGTCGATTTTTATTTTCTCGCGATATTCGGCGTTTATTATGGCTTCCGTGGACATAAACAAATTCCTCGCTACGCATCCTCGCACATCTCTGATGGAAACGCAGCCTTAATGCGGTCAGTAATAATATCAATAAACAAAGCCAAGGATCATGTCTAATCATTTAGCGTAAAGCCATTGAGATGTAGTAGCAGCATCATCCTCACGTTCTTCCAGGCGCGCGTTCCCCTCGGGCGAGAAGGTGACGTACACGGGCGCGGAGGTGGTGTGCGCGGCGTGCACGGCGGCGCCGCAGCGGCACACGGCGCGGGCCGCGCGCTCGCCGGCCGCCTCGCCCACATCGCCCAGCGCGCCCGCCTCCCCCGCCTCCCCCGCGTCGCCCACATCGCCAGCCTCCGACCACAGGGACCAGACGGACAGGCGGCAGCCTGACCCTAATGGTAAATGGAATAAGCGAACCTGTAAATCCTATTTCTCTTCATTCTTTCACAGTCAATTGCTGCTTTCATCCCTCTTCATTTCTTCTCTGTCCCGTTGCATACTTCGTTCTTTTCTTCCATCCTTTTTTGGTTTCTTCGCTTTCTTTTCTCTCTTTTGACCGTCCTATTTCGATCACGTAAATTAGAATCATCCTGTTAGACCTATCTAAGTAGAGCCAGCGCTTTAGTATCCATAAGGTAAATGGATCCTTATGCTAATGAAATAAGCAAGCCTGCAAATGGTTTCTACACACCTTTGAAATTTGATTCTTCTTTGTTACTTTCTTTCCCCCTTTTTCGCTCTTACTATTCACTTTTCTTTTACTCGCTCTCTTTTCCTTCCTTTGGTTGCCCTATTTCACCTGAATTAGAATAATTCTATTACACCTTCTTCCAAAGTAGAATCATCACTTTCTTATTGGTTCAGCAGCTCAGTTATATATTTTATTTGTGTTTTGAGATTGTCAAATAGATGTTCTGCAAACACCATCTTCAATTATAACTTTACCCAAACTTCCTTAATATACGAAATCTTTATCAATAACCCATAAACGTGTAATGTGAACGATCTTTAGCTTGGTAAGCATGAATATAGGCTACTTACGTTGTACACGATAACGGTAATCTGCTGCTATGCTACCGAAAACCACAGAGATCTCTTCGCCTTTGTCATATATTAGTATTTAGATTTACCTTCCTGGCCATGGACATTTTCAACAACTTTATACGCTTAACAAACATTATCACAAATTTATCCTGTAGGTTTTTTATTTCCATTTAAGCGTAGACAATCATCCTAGAAAATCCCCAGTTTACTGTCATAAATCAAATAAACTTTATCCTCTACGCGAATAACCTTTCATTAACTCTCCACCTCTCTAATTTCCTTCGGCCACTTGTGTTCCTATATGTCTAACCGTCTGGTAGAAGAAGAACAAGAGAAAAGATGAGCTATTACTAACAACCGTAGACGATATTCCCTAATGTGCATTGGACATTTTGTAGGTTAGCGACACTCGCGAGTCTTAATCTAAATTTATTTAAGGTGCTTTCACTTCCGTGCCTGTACTGCTTTTTCTTTCCCTATCAAACACACATTCCTAAAAATACATTTTAAAGTAAAAACTCTACGAACTTCTTTTTGTTTAGCTCTTCTTTTTCTTTTTCAGTACTAATTCTAGAAATACTAGAATTTGAATTGACTGAATTATAATACAATTGATTAAATTGACACATTGTATGACTAAATATTTTATGGTAGAATAAAGGCTACTTTTATTTTGAATTCTAGTATCTATAGTCTAATTGCGACAAACCGACTGCGTATAGTACGGTTCAAGATATCTCATATAAATTTCAGTTAATCTCATTTACCGCCATTGCCTATCAGCTTTCAAAAATCCACTGCGAATAGGCTTCACAACTGTTGCCACTCCGTGCGGTCCTTTGCCTTTTTAATCCAAGGGCTACGCGCAGTCTTTTTCAGGTCAGGTCAGGTTCAGTCAGTTCAACTAGCTTTCAGCTCAGCTAGTTTGAGGGTTGCTTGTGCCTCCTCCTTCTTTCTCTCAGATGTCTTTCTCCCTCTTCCTTCCTCTCTTTCTAACATGAATCTATAAAATAAATAAGAATTATAACCTTAATTAAAAATGCCTTTACCGCAAACATGCTCTCGAAATTCATTGTATTGAGAGCCCACCATCGATATAGGAGCCCACACATGTTGTAACAACGCGGTTCGTCTAGTCGTGACATTACAACATCGTTATTCCGGATTGCGTGTTTGTAAAATTCGTGGCTGACGTCACGTCCGATGAGTCCCATTTTCCCGATGATTTACAGCGTCTTCGTACAAGGAACTATGCTGTCACGAGATTTTGTCATGTTTCAACTTTTCTTTTTTAGAAAGACAGTTAATTTTTGTTTTAGGCACACAGATGTCATATGACGAATGTTGATCGATAAATAAACCACGCACATAGCACAGATTCCGACAAATTATGTTGCTGGAAGATATTAAATAATACATCTACCAAAATGTTTCATATAAGAAATACTCGCCCTCATTCCTCATTCCCATTTTTGTCTCCAAAAATTTCCAACATCAACACTTTTTTTTATGTATCTACGGGTATGTAATCTTTGCGCTGCTATTTCAAACACACTCCTCTTGTTATTATAGCCGACATCAGCTCACCATTTTATTGATTCAGTAAGTTTTGCCGCAGAAACGGGTACAGTGTTACAGGCTTTGTCGAATTATGCCAGTTTAGACTTACTTCGCCGGCGCAGCGACCCAACGCTAGTATTAGCCTCCGACATGAGACTTTTGGTCAAATTAACTACCATTTACATATGGCAGCAACCCTATTTGTGTCCCACTGCTGTCTACGGGGTCTCTCCTTATTATTGGGGAGGTTTGAAGCTTACTTTACCACGCTGGTCTAATGCGGGTTGGTGGAGATCAGTTGCTAATGTTTATTCTGAATTTCTCTGTTGTAAACGTAGCATTAGTACTGCTAGCATCCGCACATCCGGTGGAAACTGCGTCGGCAGCGGACAGCAAACAAAGCGCACGTGTTGTGTAAACAGCAGATTGCGATGATGGACGATGTTTGTAATTGGATTCGTTCTTATTCACCGTTTGTTTGCGATGTAGTGTGATTTATTGAAGCTGTGCTATGAGTAATTTCGCGGTTTTGAGCGGGCTCAATGTAACATTCAGTTATTAAAGTTATGATGCTCTATGATTTGTTCCCTATACATTCGTTGTCCTATGTCGTTTGTTTATTGTTTGTCGTATTTGTTCGTCGTGGTCGATTGGCATTCACTTTCGGCAGGAAGGCTCCTACTAGTCTTACTGCCTTTTTTAGTTGCAGTGCGTATTTACTAGAATCTGTATATAGCCATAATAATACCAGTAACCACAATATAATCAAACCTGAAGTCGTTACAAACTTCATCAAATAGTTCTTCATCTGTCTACGATTTTAAAAATTCTTTATGTTTTAAATGAGAATAACAGCCTGTAATTATTTGTGGCTTTTCATATTCTTTTTTGCTCTGCTCTTTGGCGATTATCCCAACGTATCTAAACTATCGCTTAATAATTCTGTACAGTTATTATTATTAACATGTACAGTAATTTTCATGAAAAGGCATAAAATTTGACTTCAGGTGGAACTTTTACATACAAAAGTCCCTAGAAACATTATCTATGTGCTTCACCATATACGAGTAGCATCTAAAAATAATGGCTGCAACCCTTTTTTACGTCCAGTACTGCTGGGCACAGGTCTCTTCCCAATATTGAGGCTGGAGCTTACTATAGCTTAAAAATGATAGCTTTCTGTTTTATTAGGTTTTAAGCGGCTTTTCCCCCGCTACATTATTGGGTGACACCGACTGGTTTCGGACCTAAACGTGCCGAACTTCGTGACTGTGACGTCTGTGGGTAAAGCCCATAGATGTAATTTTTTCTCTCTTTCTTTCCGCTCGCGGCTTCTCCCGCTTACTACTAGGTTATCATTCCATACGAATTTTTATCTTCTATTATTTCCTCATGGTGGTGGAAATGTCAAAAACTCTTTTTTTTAAAGCTAGTACAAATATTTATTTATTTCCTCACCATGCTTAATATAAAGCTTCATAGTTTTATCTTCGACAATGACAACACTTCCTACAAATTTTCATCCCTTATTTCAATCCCAGTTTTCGCGATAGGCATTATCCTATGTCTTTTCTCAAGGTCCACATCTGTGTACCAAATTTCATTAAAGTAACAGACACATACAGTCACAAACAAACACACTTTCGCATTTATAATATTAGTATGGAAGTATGTTAATCTGCGTATATGTGACTGTTGGTATTGTTGCACAGAATGCGCAGGGTGCGGCGCGGCGCTGTGCGAGGGGCAGGCGCTGGTGGCGCTCGAGCGGCAGTGGCACACGTGGTGCTTCGCGTGCGGCGAGTGCGGCGCCGTGCTCTCCGGCGAGTACATGGGCCGCGCGGGCGTGCCCTACTGCGAGCGCGACTACCAGCGCCTGTACGGCGTGCGCTGCGCCTACTGCCAGCGGTACATCTCCGGGAAGGTGTTGCAGGTGCGTGCTGTGTGCTGACTAGTTGTGCAGTGGCACACGTGGTGCGGCGAGTGCGGCGCCGTGCTGACTTAATCACTCTTCACTGTGGAACAATCTAACACTGATAGCACTGCAATCGCCCAGTCGATATTGCGGCAAAACAGGTAATGGCATCTTGATATACCATATGAACTGGTAACATTCTTGCATCCCTTGCTCATTGAAATATCAGTTAGAGCCAGATTGTAAAATTGATCCGTCGATCCGAATTGTAATATGGGTCCTTCGAACCGGATTGTATAATTGGTCCGTCGAGCCGCATTATAAAATTAAACTATCGAGCTTTCTCTTCATTTAGTTCTTAATTACGAGTACGTCCCATTATTCCGAATGGGTGATTTGTTTGATAGTAAATATTATTAAGATTTATGTGAAAATTAAACAAAAAACATTAAATACAATAAATTCATTGCCTTCAAAATTCCATAAATATCATAACTAAAGCCTACGGTCACACAAAAGGCACATAACTTACAGAGCTATAGTGTTTGTGTCCAAATGAATAAGACGTATAACTTATTAGTCATGTTATTGTGCAGACCAACATCGGCTATTTGGAAAGCACTATAAATGGTCCACCAGCTTGACAATATTAAGCGAATGACGCATTTCGATTAAACGCTTAGGGCTTGTATACGCTTGACGTTTTTAAAGCTATGTGAACGCACTTTCACTAAATGATTTATTTAATTTAGGCAAACCAAAGGATTTTATTAATCATAGAGTAGCGAAATTTTTCTTTTTGTGTAAGTCAGTTATTCAGTAGAATTTAAGATACAAAATTCTAGAAAAACAATAAATCATGATCTGAATACCATAATTTTATAGGAGATTTCTAATTTTTTTATACAGATTTTTAGCCTAACAAATAATCCAAATAGTGTGAAACGTTATTTATTTATTTATTTTACATATGTTGCCTTGTCTTGTTTATAAGTATTTTGTAAAACTCAGAGGAACAATAAATATGTCAGCAAGTATACGTTAAAAATATTTTAAGAACAATGTGCATCTAAAAAACTTGAATTTTCTCCTAGCGTCATCTTCAATCCTAATATTTCGCTGACGATTTACTTAAAATTCACGGTTGTAAAGACGGTTGCTCTAAAGCCGCTCACTGTTTAGCCAGCCTATACTATAGTACGTTTGCTAAGTGCACTATTCAGCACTGTGCGTGCAACGCAGAGCGATATGCGGGCTTCGGTAGTGATTGTGGGGCGTGCGTTTACATTCAGCTGACAGAGCGATGATTGAGGAAAATGACACCTTCTTGAGTGCCATTGATGAGGAATGAATGGTCTTCGATGTGCTCATTATGAATGAATTATGCTTATTTCAACAAGCAGTTTGAATACTACTTATAGTAAGAATTTTTTGAAAAAGGTGCAAGACCAATTTGTAATTTTTTCATCAGAAATCTTTATTCGTATATTTTTTCAAAATGGCTCGTTTACTTAATCCTCTCACCTACTTTAACCACTATCAACGGAATGACAATATGAATGAATGACGAATGATTGATGACCTGATTGCCAAATTAAAGGTACAACTTTTTCATGGCATAGGTAATTAAAATTAATTGGATAACATCAGATTTGCCGCTAATGTTTTTTTCGAAAATTTATACCTTTAAATGTTAGCGATAGTAGTAAGTTATTAATGCGTTTCAAATGACAGTAAATCGCAATAATAATTATCAGCTATACAAACGTAACCTTTTGCCGATAGACAAATAATGTTGCCTGATCATAAATTCAAACATCTGAACATCCTATGATTCATCATAACTGTAAATGCGACGCCTGATCCATAATGCATCGCGTACGGGACTTCCGCGGGCTCGGCGCGGCTACTATTGTTGCACGCATACGTCGCATATGGAGTGGATGCACTTATGATTTATGGACGTAAGGACAGGTGTTTGGACTTGATAAACATTTGTTTGTTGTTAAGTTTCCGCGAGGTCAAAAAAAGTTATTTTTATAAAGTTTTGATGCCTTATCCTGGAAGGTTAATTTTTCTAGTAGAAAAAAATTTAGAAAATAGATTTTTTTGCGGATTCACTACGGATGTATGGATTCGTCGTTCGTCGTACGGAGCAGACGTGTGCTAACACTTATTCTAAAAATTATAATTAGTGTCATTGCAAAATAGTCATTAATTGAATTATTAGTGAATTTAAATTTTGGAAGCTAAAACCCGGCTATTACTTCGTTTTGTTCCTGGGATCCGATCATCCGACAGAATTGAACGCGCTCAGCGGTAGTGCAGTCCCCGGCGGCACCCCCGCGGAAAGAGTACAGTTGTTATTTTTTAACTCTTTCATGCAGCGATACGCCGCACGCGGAGTACAGTACCTCACGCAAGTATACTCGATATTAAAAGTTAACTATACACCGGCCACTACTTCAGCCCGGGCACATACGGGCGGCGATTAGAAGTGAATACCTATTGAACTTGTGCCGTCTTGTGCTGACAACTATAACCTTACGCTGCCATACATTGTAAATTAATATTATAATGAATGTTCAGCGATCTCCTCAGCAAAGGCGCCCGCCCACTGGAGGTGGCTCGCAACCAGACCTATCCACTGTGAGCAGTTTCATGGATGAGACACAAAATATAACACAGCGCAAAAGAAAACAACCATTTGATCATGACTGTAGCTGTTCTTTCGAAATAAAAGAAATGCACACTGAACTCAATAGAATTAGTGGTTTATTAGAAAAGTATGTAGAGTCTAACGAACAGATTATGAATAAAATGCAGGAAAGTATTACTGAGGTAAGGACGCAAATTATTGAGTTAAAAAAATCTAATGAAGAATCTACAAACTCTTTACGACACAACGTATTAGAAATGAAGACAGAGTTAAATAGCATAAAACTATCCTCGTCTAACATGCAGGCAGAGCACGAAAACATCAAAGCTCAAGTTACACGATTAGAAAAACAGGTCGAAAGTAAAATAAAGTCATTCGAAGTAAACATCAGCAAGTTTCATCTATCTCCCCAAACCTTGCCATCTAACGCCGAAAACCAACTACTTTTTAACGAACAAATAATTCGTGAGATACAAGATCGTAGAAACAGAGAAAGGAATGTCATATTGATGGGCTTACCTGAGCAGTTGACTGCAAATATTGAAGAAAGTATCTCAAAAGATGAAATTGAAATCTTAAAGATTACATCCGCAATTGACGAAAACATCCCAAAACCTGTTAAATTTTATAGAATTGGCAAGTATTCCCCTCGAAAATCTCGCAACATTAAAATATGCTACGACACAATACAACCAGTAAAAACCCTGCTACGTAACAGAAGTAAATTGCCGGAAACCATAAAGATTTTTTCAGACCAGACACCAACACAGCAACGATATTTTAAGAACCTAAAAGAAGAATTAATAACACGAAAAAACAACGGTGAAGCAGACCTTACTATAAAATACATAAACGGGACACCGACCATTATAAATTCGCCAAAAAACGACAGACAATGAACACCAATTTATCTACAGTTAGCGAGACCAATACTTATCAAGTAATTGATAACTATCAGAGTATACAAGCCCATAAATCACGACTTACATTTCTCTACCTTAATGCACGAAGTATATGCAAGGAAGGTAAATTGGACGAACTAAAGTGCATCTTACGAGTGGTCTCTAACACCATACATTTTATTTTATTAACAGAGACTTGGATTACTAACGAAAATCAAGCATTATATCTGCGAATCCCAAATTACACCCATTATTACAATTATAGAAAAGATTCAAGAGGTGGAGGAGTCTCAGCCTACGTACATAACAATATAAAGTCCAGCCTATCTGAGTCGATCTACTCTGGAGGAAACAATTACTTATGGGTTCAGCTCGAAAAATATGCGCTTGAAATAGGAGTCGTCTATAATCCCGGACATACAAATTTTAAAGATTTTCTTGATTTCTATGAATCTCAATTGCAACAAAAAAATAGGGCTATCGTTTTTGGTGATTTCAACATCGATTTGTTAACGAAAGACAAGAAAACTAAACAATACATGGAGCTGTTAAAAGGAGCTGGACACAAATTACTAAATAAAATCAATATAAAATACTGTACAAGAGACTCGCCAACAAAGAAATCAATTATAGACCATATTAGTACCAATCTAAAAAAAGATGTTTTCCATGTAGCCTTAATTGACTCCTCTATGTCAGACCACAAACAATTTTACGTACAATTGAAGAAAATAAAACCACCACCAAAGCAACGTGCACTATATGAAGCTATAAACTATGAAAAGCTGGCCACCTTAGCAACTGGGCTTGAACTTGAATTGAACAAGCAGAGCTTTGACTACATAAAGTTAGAAAATCAATTAAAAATCATAATCAACAAAAGTAAAGTCGTAAAAACTAAAATACTGAATCTCCCGCAAAATGATTGGATCAACAAGGAAGTTATTACTGAGATAGATAAAAGAAATGCTTTATGGGCTGAAATAAAAAAGAACCGAGATGATAACGAATTGATAACAAACTTTCAGGCAAAGAGTTCCTATGTATCAAAATTAATTCAAAACACAAAAAATAACTATTACTATAAAGAATTCACAAAATGTTTCAATAAGCCGAAAAAAATGTGGAACCTAATAAATAATTTAGCCAACAATAAATTAAAACAAATCTGTGCTCCTTCAAAACTTTCACTCAATAGTCAATATGTTACGGATCCAAAAGAAATATGTGAAATATTTAACAAATACTTCTCTACTGTAGGAACTATGCTAGCAAATAAAATAGTAAGTTCTCATGATAATTCGTCCTATGTTTTACCTAATATTGATCTTCAGACAGATTCTGATTTGTCCACTCTGGAACCATGTACAAAAACCGAAATAATCCAAATAATAAATAACCTAGACAGTTGTAGCAGTGTCGGAATAGATGGTATAAGCACTAAAGTGTTAAAATGTATACTGGATCAAATAGCTAGCCCTTTGACACGATGTTTCAACAAATTATTACTAGCTGGTTCATTTCCACATACATTAAAAACTGCAAAAGTTACACCTATTTATAAATCTGGACTTAAGACGGACCCAGGTAACTACCGACCTATTTCGGTATTGCCAGTCATATCTAAAGTACTCGAAAAAATATTATACAATAGATTACCAAAATATTTGGTAACAATTAATTTCATCTCTGAACGGCAATATGGTTTTAGGCCAAAAAGTAGTACACTCACTGCAACAATTGACCTTGTCACTAAAATTAAACAAAGTATTGATTCTAAAAACATAGTTTTAGGTATATTTATCGATTTAAAAAAGGCCTTCGACACAGTGAGTCACAAATTACTTTTAAAAAAAGTTGGAAAGTATAGGAGTCAATGGCAATGCTTTAAAAATGTTCGTATCTTATCTAAATGATCGATACCAAGTGGTTAAAATTGGGGACTGTCAAAGTAAGATATTACCTATAACATGTGGCGTGCCGCAAGGATCAATTTTGGGCCCATTGCTGTTTCTTATTTATATTAATAATATTAAAGACCTTGGCTTACATGGACACATAACTATATGCAGATGACACCTGTCTTTTCTATTTTGGGCAATCTATACAAACTATATTTCTTCAAGCACAAGAAGATTTAAATACTATATCTGCATGGTTTCAATGTAATCTCCTAACAATAAATACCTCCAAAACTGGCTACATTATTTTTAAAGCCAAAAATAAACCAATATTGGCACATGCACCCCTTACCATCAATAACGAACAACTACAGCAAATGCATAGCGAAAAATATCTCGGATTAAGGATAGACAGTAGTTTAAACTGGAATACTCAAATTGAACATGTAAGAAAAAAATTAACTTCAATTACTGGATCTATTCGAAACCTAGCGCGATGTATCCCACGCGAGCTGCGTTATACCATCTATAACACTCTAGTCAAACCACATTTGCTATATCTTATTGAAGTTTGGGGAAGTGCCACTAAGACAAGACTGGATAAACTACAAATTGCACAAAATAAAATAGTAAAAATTCTTTTCCGTTACCCATTACGAACACCAACTACAAAAATTTATACTGAAACCAAAATAATGAATATTCGACAACTTTATATATATAGTACATGTATATTAATCCGCAAAATTATAAACAAAACCATTCACTCAAATATAACCTTTTCCAAAATAAAAGATCATTGTAAGCGTAGCAGCCGACGAGCCAGCTTTCTTGTCTTACCAAAAACTAGGACTTCATATGGTAAAAAATCCCTAACACATGAAGGAGCACGGCTTTACAATAAAATACCCGCACACATAAAAAATGTACACTCATTTAATGCATTTAAAACAAACCTAACTAAATATATTTCAGAAAATTTAATTTAAAAAAAAAAACAATGCATTAAATGGGTACTTTAAGACGAACGCGAATGTTATTTTTATTTATTGTAAATATGTATTCTCATGTAAGTGACCTGTGTCTTTTTGAGAATAAATGTCTATAAACCTATGTGTGGGTGTAAGTTTGAGCACATTTTTACCTAAGTAGCTGTTATTCAGTCAGTCATACCCAAGTGTATCAGTAACTATAGTTACAAGCATGTTACTTTAGTTACCAGTAATTAATCTACAGTAGATTGGCAAGCCAGCAATAGAGCCTTCGCCACCGGCTTCTATTGCTGGTATTACGGTAACACTGGGCATTGGAACTTCGTATGGTCTACCATTTTATTAGGTCTATCCAGGCAGCGTGTTAATTTTATTATACTCGTAATATAATCAACCCTCTATACTTACTGTGTACAGTAAATGTTTATGATTATATAATAAGATATAAATCCATTATTCTGGAGTCATCTGTATCAGTTATTGTGTGGGTGTGTATGTGGATCTCATGGTAATGAAATGTTTGTTTGTGTTCGTCAGGCGGGCGAGAACCACCACTTCCACCCGACGTGCGCGCGCTGCAGCAAGTGCGGCGACCCGTTCGGCGACGGCGAGGAGATGTTCCTGCAGGGCGCCGCCATCTGGCACCCGCGCTGCGGGCCCGCGCCGCACGACCCGCGCGACCCGCTGGCGCTGGACAGGGCCTCCTCCGAGCTGCAGGTACACGCGTGCACGACTTACATACACACACACATATAGGTACATATACATACATACACACACCCGCGCTGCGCCCACTGTTCTCTACAGGTCATTGATTCAAACAAAGTAATATAGCTACAAAGTTATATAAGTTATAAAAACATGATATATAACACTAACTAATAGAAAAAAGTTAACATACATTAGATCCTTAAATTCATTCTCAGACTACTTGGAATGGAACAGTACTCACACAAACGGAAAGGCGATGCCACTTAATTTAAAAAAAAGTAGAAGAAAAAATTCACTAATATTTATTTAGTTAATACTCAGACACACATTCATAAAAACTAACGATCACTATAGAGAACGAGTATAGTAGACAATTTACGCACACACTGTGATACTCACACATACACAGAAACAGACAACCCCTCACACCCATACTAATAAGTGTTCTTAAATAACTTGTACTATTTTACTTAATAATCTATTGAATTCCTGCTGTAATATTATTATTTTTATGTTTTTCCTTGTTATTAAATATAAATAAATAAAATCTAATTTGCCATTAAATTCACAGTATACTGTTGTTATGTTTATGTTCTAGTGTGCACCCCCGATGCATATAGTGCATGTTAATGTGTTGTAAACTGTATTATTTTTTATTTGCCATTTTTTCTTTTTAATTTTCAGTTCCGATCTAGATATTTTCTGTTTGTGTACGTCAGTGTTTGCGTTTTATGAAGCCGAAATATTTTAAAATTAATCCGCAGATCTAGAATATGTTTATATAATAAAAACAATACTATATGTCGATTTGCAAATAAAAATCTAGAACAGTTTTTATTTGTACGAGTATAAAAACGGCTATATTATGTTCTTACTGTAATTCTGACAGTATTTATTAGTTATTTCATTATAATACAATCAAACAAGAAGTTTCGACACGAAAGCGCAACAAACAACTACATAGTCCCGTTTATATTACAAGTTAATTTCCTTAAAAAGCAAACACTGATGGTCCTATAGTAACCACGATCACTTACCATTTTCGAGGCAATAAAACATTCGAGTAATTAGAGTATTTTGTCAATGTTGGTAGACCTGAATCAGAAGGAAATACATATGTCATATTTAAGGTTTAGACACTATGGATCTTTTTTCTCACGAATCCACAATGTTTTTGAGGTTGTGTGCACATGCACATTGTATAAGTCAGTTACTAAAGAAGTGGTCAATCGATCAGTTACACCCGACCAGTCAAGTTACTAAAGTTACTAGCAGGTATTGACTTGCTGGTAACTATAGTAACTAATGATTTACAGTTCCTTAGCTAACTTACATAGAGGCAATGTGTACGTACCCCATACATATAAGAAACTTTTACGGATCTAGTAAATGTATGGACGTCTCATTATCGACTGCAGTTTACTGAAACTACTACTAAGAACTACTACGAACTCCTACTAAGCATCTATTCTACTTGAATGTTGTTATTAAGCCATCATAAATATTAATATTTTAACCTTCTCCCTGAAGCAAGAGGATGTCAAAGACATATACATTTTATTTAGTCATTGCCTATCAAGTCATCGTGGTTACTACGCCCGTAGCATAGCGTACCGTCTGTCTCTCTCACACGTGCTTCTGCACTGTACGTGCGAGCGAGACAGCGTGTAAATTGGCGGCTTGTCGACAGTTCTCGCTGCGATCTCGCACGCCGAGCGTCAACGGCTCCTACTGCAGCCCCTACAGTAGCTTGACCAGGAAGGTCCGTTCCTTTTTTGTTTTCCCTTTTTTTATTTTTTAAGTTAATTTAAGCTGTGAGCGGAATATGATTATTTCGTACTAGCTGTGCACCGCGATTTCACCCGCGAGAGAGGATCATTAGCATAAAGTGAAGACCCTACTGAAGTGCCGCTGGACCGGCTTTTGTGTGGGACTATTTAAGATAAACATCCTATACTACATATGTGTAACTCTAGCGGTTTTGGAAGCGTACGCCAGAATAGCTCGCTTACTTGATACTTATCGTCATATTTTGGACAATTCACACAATATTTTTATAAATTGTAACCTATGTGTTATTCTGATATATAAGCTATATTATTGTAAAGTTTCATTGAAAACCATTCAGTAGTTTTTACGTGAAAGTGTAACAAACATCCATACTTACAAACTTTCGCGTTTATAATATTAGTAAGAAGTAGGATATTAGTAGGATAATATTAGTAAATAAACCCCTTGTATCTTTAGTTCTTCTGCCCTTTTTGGTAGCCATTTAATTAGCTTAAAATATACCCTAATAAAAATATTGTGGACAATAATAATTTCCTTTTCTTTTATCATAGCTAAAAGCCTTTTGTTATAGCTAAAACATAAAGTAGGTGCCTAGGCGAAGCCGTACCACAGATTACAAAATAGTTACTACGTAAGCCGTACACAATCAGCTAAATCTAGATTTAGAAGTACTCGTCGCAGTAAACGTAAACGTAAACCGTCTTTATGCGGATGTCGTATACAGTATACCTTCCATACATTTATTTTTGATACGATTTTTAGGTTTAAAATATGGGAAGAAATACATACCTAGCTTGATTTGTTCTTAAATCACCAAAATCATATTTCGATCATGGCGGCCATTTCTGATGTTTCTTTTAAGTTTTCTGCGTCCTTGAGCGATTTTATTGAATACCAAAATTTAAATATCAAGAATTTTTATGTCTTTATGTTTTAATTGAAATTCTTACATGCTGTTTTCAATCGTTCAAGGACTCAATATCCTGATATTTTAGTTGACACATTTACAAGCTTATTTTCAGTTTCAGTTGTCATACAGTTTTCGACCTTTTCGTGTAGCACATAAATGTCGTATTGCCGTGTATCTTGTTCGTTGCATTTTCCGAGCATGTGGATGTGTTAATTAATAAAATTGTAGTTAATTTTTGTTTGTATTGTATCGGGTAATTATGTAGAACAGTTTTTTCATTACATATACAGTACGGTATATTTACAAAAGTTGCAAAGTGAAAAAGTTGTATTTATTTAGTCCTATATAAAGTACAAATAATTCTACTTGGAAAGTACCAACAACATTCCATTTTTAAGGAACTTCTTTTGCATTTTCTTTTTTAAATTTAGCACTTTTCTTGGAAATTACTGAACCGATTTTGATGAAATTTACCTAAGGAGAAATAAATTAATCAACCAAAATGTACTGTCAAATTCGAACAGTAGTTTCGGAGAAATCCGTGGATACAACGGATATACACTTGCAAAAATTTGTATATTTTTTGGAAATCCACCTACCAGGTAATCATATCGATAATTTCCTTCATTAAGGTCGGTTTAAAAATTCAATAAGCGGTGGATGCAACATAAAATTAATAACAGATCTCAAAGTTTGAAATGTTTCAATATGTTTATTCAACAGTTCGTGCTCCGATATCGTATTTCAGCTTCACATATCGCTGATTCACATTAAATCGGTATCAATGAACTCCTTGAACCGTGGTTAAATTATTTTGCGTATTTGTCCAGCCGAGGTGTACCTAGTTCTGATTTAGTTTAGTTTCGTTGCGCGCCTTCACTTCAAACGTCCAGTTATTGTGATTTGATTTTAATCATGTTGGTAAGTATTGATTTGTAAGCTGAAGTTTGGTTATCGTAGGATTTTGTAAAAGATGGGTTTGTCTTAATACGTTAGTGCGCTACGTTTTTAAGTAAAATAAGTAAAATCAGAATTAAAGACATTGTAGCTTGCATTAAATATGAGAGGCATTGTCAACTTGACAATATCTCTAATATTTTAAAGTTTGTAACTTTCTACAGAGTGATCAAAATATTTAAAACTTTACTTACGGCATATGGTAACACGATTCACATTATTTTCGAGCTACCGATATTTGGGTGCTAATAATATGGGATATGTGTTCATCCGTTATATCCCGTATGTAAAGGGTAAATATCCCGTAAGTGAAGTTTTAAATGTAGTGGACAACTGCGACAGTCTCGAGCAGTGTGATCAAAATATTTTCAAACAATAGTGTACTCTATTTTCTGTTGCGTCAGAAAGCTAGTCGCAGGACATTGTAACAACGTATTGAAATATAATCTGTCGACCTTTATTGTGTGTTAGGATAGAGCTAATAAGCGTTGATTACAGTACGGGTACCGCGCGGTGTCGCCGGGGCTGACGCTGCGCGAGTACGGGCGCGAGCGCGCGGACGACGCCTGCTCGCCGCACCGCATCACCACCTACTCGTACCTCACGGGCGACGGCAACACGCTGCGCCGCTGCGTGCAGCCCTACGACCGCCCGCCCACCTCGCCGCACTTCCACCGCCCGCCCTGTGAGTGTCTCACCCCCTCACACACTCTCACCCCCTCTCACCCCCTCCGGCGCCACTCGTACCTGATTCTATTCGAGTCAATTTAGTCCTTTTTAGTGTTGTCAATTAACGGCTGACGTAGAATGCAAGTGGTCTGCGCGGCTAAGTATGTTTGGTGTCCGGTGTAAGATGAGTGACCGCTAGTGATAAAATGTCATATGCGTCTCCGTGCTTCAGAAAGCACGTTAAGCTGTTGGCCCCGGTTAACACAGATTATAGGCGGTTTAAAGCATCCGACAGCTGGTTGGCCACTAACCCTTTCACTTTCACCAATTCGGACTGGAGCAACGTGGTGGAGTAAGCTTACCAAGCCTTGCAATAATGGGGAAAGACCGGAGCCCAGCAGCGGGCCGCAAAAAGGGTTACTATAACTGGGACGTCACAAATGTTTCTCACATACAATATGTATAAATACAGTACACACATTAATGCAGTTGACTGCCAAATCAACTGAGATACTTTTAATGAGCTGTCAAAACAAAACGCTACATTCTCATACATTTTGTATGACATAAATATTTATGCGATCACACGATCAGCTGTCACGTGTGACCATTATCAACCCATAGCCATTCTGTTATCTCAAATATACTATTATGTACTTTTTTTTTAAAGAGTTCTGGGAGTTTTTTTCCGCCGCCTTTTTTCTCTCAGCTCAACATCTAGCCCAAACGGGCACTTAAAGGCGATGACCGGGAAAAAATGACATTTATTAAGCGAATATTTTGTATTCCTAATATGAAATAAATATTTTTTCTTTCTTTCTATGATGTCACAAGGTTCTGTAATCAACTGACTTAATTATTATTGATTTAAAATGAAAAAAAAATCACTTACTGAAATCAATTACAAAAATTATCCTGGTTTCCAAGCGTAATTCAGTACAACCCTATTGAACCCGAGTGCCCAATAGAGTTGTGTGTGTAATGGCGTGTAGCAAAATGGTGTGGTGTCCCGTTGCAGCGTCGGCGAGCACGCGCGCCAGCTCGCGGCCGGCCAGCAAGGCGTCCTCGCGCCCCGGAATGCGCGCGCTCGTCGACTCCATGCGCAGCGAGACGCCGCGCCCCAAGTCGCCGCACATGAACAACGAGGTCAGCTCTCTGCCTCTCTCTCTCTCTAGCTCGCGGCCGGCCAGCAAGGCGTCCTCGCGCCCCGGAATGCGCGCGCTCGTCGACTCCATGCGCAGCGAGACGCCGCGCCCCAAGTCGCCGCACATGAACAACGAGGTCAGCTCTCTGCCTCTCTCTCTCTCTAGCTCGCGGCCGGCCAGCAAGGCGTCCTCGCGCCCCGGAATGCGCGCGCTCGTCGACTCCATGCGCAGCGAGACGCCGCGCCCCAAGTCGCCGCACATGAACAACGAGGTCAGCTCTCTGCCTCTCTCTAGCTCGCGGCCGGCCAGCAAGGCGTCCTCGCGCCCCGGAATGCGCGCGCTCGTCGACTCCATGCGCAGCGAGACGCCGCGCCCCAAGTCGCCGCACATGAACAACGAGGTCAGCTCTCTGCCTCTCTCTAGCTCGCGGCCGGCCAGCAAGGCGTCCTCGCGCCCCGGAATGCGCGCGCTCGTCGACTCCATGCGCAGCGAGACGCCGCGCCCCAAGTCGCCGCACATGAACAACGAGGTCAGCTCTCTGCCTCTCTCTCTCTCTAGCTCGCGGCCGGCCAGCAAGGCGTCCTCGCGCCCCGGAATGCGCGCGCTCGTCGACTCCATGCGCAGCGAGACGCCGCGCCCCAAGTCGCCGCACATGAACAACGAGGTCAGCTCTCTGCCTCTCTCTCTCTCTAGCTCGCGGCCGGCCAGCAAGGCGTCCTCGCGCCCCGGAATGCGCGCGCTCGTCGACTCCATGCGCAGCGAGACGCCGCGCCCCAAGTCGCCGCACATGAACAACGAGGTCAGCTCTCTCTGCCTCTCTCTAGCTCGCGGCCGGCCAGCAAGGCGTCCTCGCGCCCCGGAATGCGCGCGCTCGTCGACTCCATGCGCAGCGAGACGCCGCGCCCCAAGTCGCCGCACATGAACAACGAGGTCAGCTCTCTGCCTCTCTCTCCCTCACAAATACACACTCACTTCGTACAGGGACTAATTGGCCTCCTCCCATTATTAGAAAAGCTTGGAGATTATTCGATTACTGTCTATCGATAACTTCCTCAATAACTTACGAGTATAACGTAAATCACTTATAACGATACCGTTCCTCCGAAGCACAGAAACGCAAATTAAAGTTTGCTTCCAGCGGTCTCACACGTGCGTTGTACGATAGATGAAATATTACCCTACTCGGTAGTATTTGAGATAATTATTGATACTATTTGCTGTTTCTCTCGATACAAAAATAAACATGAATGAACACAAACCCCAACACACTCACGTCATTGTTCAGCCTCAACTATTAGTGTTGCTTTAAGAGCGTTTATTTAATTTAATAATACGACCATTATATAGCAGTGGTCACCATGCCCAATATGCCCATGTACCGTACAATTCCAGTAGGAGCAAAAATGTTAACGATAAAGTTACATTATTCTTTCCTGGTCTTGAATGTTTGTGTCCTTGTCTTTATGCGTGTTCATGAAAATAACAACACAGGCTTACCTAGCTAGAGACTACTGTAAAGCATTTTCTACGTATTTTAAATGGAATGTGGCATTATTGCAGGAGCCGATCGAGCTGTCGACGTACCCGTCGGCGTACAAGCCGCCGCCCGGCACCAAGCCCAAGATCGAGCGCGACGACTTCCCCGCGCCGCCCTACCCCTACACGGACCCAGGTAACATCGTCTATAAAATAAAAACTCTATAAACATTTGCCATTTAAATCTTTTAAAGTAACCTAAAACTCACATTATAACACTCAACCCAAGCGATATACTGTAATTTAACTGCAAAAATTAAAATAATTTTACATGCAATCCCATATTTTATGAATCACTACTCCAAACGTATTACTCAGCTGTCCACTAGTAAATATGTAGTTATTACTGAATGACCTATACACATAAAAAGGTTAGTTATAAAATATTTAGATATCGCATCTCAATATGAAGCGAAATAACGTGAATCACAAGAGTGAAATTCGTGAACCATACTCTTCAATGTTTTTACGATTGCAGTGATGTTGGGTTACAAAGTGTAACAAGGAATCAAAGAATGGTCATGGGAGAAACTTCTGCATCCATGTTTTTTGCAGAACGGCGGCGGCGCTGGTCAGACACATACAAGGGAGTAGCGGATAGTGATGACGAGGCCGACGGCAAACACAACGGAGTGAATGGGGATGACAAGCTGAGGCGAGAAGAGAGGGAGCTAGCCAAGATAGATAGTGGGATTGCACAGGTAATAAATAATGATAGACGCATTCAGCGATGCTAATTTCGTTTATTTAAGAACGAATGTGCGTCATGGTTGTACATGCGTTAAGGGATCATTATCATGAATCATCATCCTGCTAAGATTTTGTCAAAGGTTTGTACACTCGGGCACCCTTTTTACCCCCTTAGGGAAGGGATTTCCAAAAAACAGTAACTCAGTAACTTTATATTTATTGATGATTGATGTAAATATAGTTACGTGCTAGTAACTATAGTAACTTGAGTGGCCGTGACTGACTGATTGCATTTGTTAATAAAATATAGGGTTGATTTTAGACCGGAAAATACGCGCTTGGTCCAAGTTTTATGTTTGGTGCCACACTTATAGATGGCCATTTAGCGTTTGGTCTATGGTTCTTTTAGGTATTCCAAGAAAGACCTTACTGTTCTGGCCTGGCGGTGTTGTGCAGTATAATTCTATTGTGCAGGCGTTTTATAAAGTTATTGATTTCAGGTATTCCTAAAAGAAGTAAAAGAACGCGAAAAATTACAACAGTGGAAGAGACAGAACCTTGATCCTAGAAATGCAAGCAGGTATGTATCGATGTGCGCGTAGTTTAAAAAAACAGGTATAGTGGTTGATTACAATATACCTAAGTCTCTATAATAAGGTAAATAACATTGTGTGAAAGTTTTATGTTTATTTAGTTTTTGTATCTTAAAATAAAGCAAGGCTTGATTGTGAAGATTTTTTGTCAGAATATTACAATAAAAATATTTCAATATAAGAAGTACAAATTACTTTGACTGCCGGCTTTAAAAGTATTCAAAATACCAAATTCGTACGGTGTAGCGTATGTTTTTCACATCAATTTTTTGCGTTGAAAGATTTGTTTTATTAACACGCTTTTAATAGCTTGACCTGTATGTATGTATGTATACAATGTATGTATGTAACGGAATCTTTTAACTTCAATTTCACTTACTTCTAGGCGTCTAATTAACTTGAAAATTTGCACAGGGGTCAAGGGCCGATGACAATACAGTAACCTCATATTAAAGACCTAACTAGGATCATTAGGATAAAGAAATATATACCGGGGGCGGCTGATAAGTTCGCGGCCTTAAGGTACTTAATGAGACAAATACAAAGTTTTATATTTTTAACACGTCTAAGCATCTGATTAACTTGAAAATTTGCACAGGGGTCAAGGGCCGATGACAATACAATAATATGAGAATAAAAATCCAACTAAAAAAATTAAAAATAAATTATTAGTTTCAAAAACTAAAAAAGACGCTTTTGTGAAAATACGAACTAAAAAGTAAAATTGATAGGTTTTTTTGGTTAATGCAAGTTACTATCGGCGGTTCCAGGACGCCGTCGGCGGCGCGCGAGGCGATGCCGCGCCTGCGCTACAGCTCGCCCGTGGGCGCCTCGCCGTCGCGCTCGCTCGACCACCCGCGCGACCCCGACCTGCACCTCGCGCACCACACCCACCACTCCACCATCCCCACGTATAACGGTGAGTACCCGCGCGGCACCTTGCTTCACGACACACCCTCATGCCGCGCAAACACACCACACATCACAACACAAACATTATTGAATATGACACAATACCTGCATCAAAACCCTGAATGCAAGTCGCAAGTTTGCGGATGGATGGACGGAAATATTGTCAAAATGTCAGATGTTCTGCGAACGTGAATTATGAATGAGTTTGCCTGAATTAACGTAATTGGTGTTTATCCGTGCTAATTAAGTTAATAATAAATAAATAAATAAATCTTGTTTCAATGCAATTTGCACGACTGTTGACTGGTGAATCAACACGTTAAATATTTTGTAAGAGAAAAGATTTGAGTTGCCAGTGACCCGTTGCTTATCAGTGGAACTTTGGTGGAACTCCTTTGCTATATTCAAATAATAAAATTGTAAAAAAATATTGTTACATTTTGTCAACAATTTGATATAATCAGTAATCACATTACACTATAGCACAAATAGTATTGCATAATATTTCGAAGTAGTCGCACATTGTCTATTCCTCGTCATCCTATTTGCCATACACATTCTTATCAATCATGTATGACATACAAACAGAAAAGTAACACCAAATTGCCCAACAATTGTATATTTTATGTTTCATGAACATATTAAAATTAATATCATCCATCATTTTAATTTACCTAACGAAGTATTATTCGGTAAATTTGGGTCACAAGTAACATAAAGTTAGTATCTAAGTATATATTAACGTTAGAAACTAATTAGGTTTTAATATATCAAGATAATAATTTTAAATTATGCAGCCCAAAAGTTTTTAATAGATTTAAACCTCAGACAACATCAATCAACATTGTCTTTATTCATTCCATTTACGTAAAGATCTTAAATAAGTTGATCTTTATACTTATTCTACTTATATATTATATTTTCACTGCCCGAACCAAACTTTATGTTACTTATAAAATTTATATTTTACTAACATTTGTTTACTTAAAACATTAATATAAATGTAATCACAAATTACCTTTCAAGCACCTAAAACGCTTTAACTATTACTCAGTGCTCGAAAGTTAATTTGACCGACAACTAACTTAGTGCCGCCAAACCCTTCCTGTGACTCCTACTTACATAAACTAATGTGCACAAACCTATGCAAATAATATGGACATTTTGAGTATCTATAAACTATTTTCTTGTATTCGCTATGGGGCTGTGGACTGTACATTTGTACTTAGCACTACCTGATGTAAATGTCACTTGGTTGGTCAAAAACAAATAAAGCATTAATAAGATAGGTGTAATAATGAAACGATTTCAAAAACATAATTTAAAAACATGATAGTATTTATAATAAACATTTATGACCTATATGTGTTGCTCGCTTTAGGTTTAAAAACATTGAACAAATTAAAATCGTTAATACAATCGGTCAGTTGATAACATCCAAGACTAAAATATTGAGCAAGATAAAAAATAAAATGTCAAAAAATACTAATAAATAAATGTATATCAAAATTATGAAGAAATAGCAGTATGTATTGAGGACAGAGCCTAGATCAATATATACGGATATTAACTCCACCTCTTTCTTACAGTACGGTCTGTACGAACGTACGTAAGCGAAGGTGAGTCTTATTTTCTTTCAATAAAGCTCGAAGTCACATATCACTTCATTTACATGCTTATTTCTATAATTCAGTATTGTATCCAGCACGATATAATGCGGTATGTATTTATCTAAGCTTTGTCTTTCATTTTTAAACATTTTAGAAGTTAATTTAAGAATTTATTACGAAGCAAAGAACAGTATCACGAAGTATTATTTTTCGATTCAATATTTCGCTTCTATGAGTTTGTTTCTTTAGAGAGTTAAAGATCCTTCGTCTCACGAATTGTCCGGTTTAGCATGTTTGTAGTGGTGGCTCTACGTAAACAAGCTATTTGAGAACCTGCTAGGAACCATAGTAACCTTCTGATAACTTTTGAAACCTGCTGGTGACTATAGTAACAGATGACTGATCGAGAGCTTCTGAGTTAATGGACACAGGGACAATGTGCACGTATATTCACCCCTACAGCCATGTTAAACACGCATGTGAAATAAAAGAGCTTTACTTTTGACTGGCGTATTTGAGACATGATTTAAACTACAAAATTTCAATTAAACAAACTTCAAGAAAAAAATAATAGATAAGCCGACATTTAACCAACAAAATTAAAGCGGATATTCTCAAGTATATTAATTTAAATCCATCAAATATATGATGGTCGTGTCAATGTAGAGCGGCTAAATTGCAGAGGTCGGCTGATGGGCTAAGTATTTATTTTTGAGTATTGGCAATTGATGTGATTCTATGGTAGTTTTAAAGGCTTATTAGTTTTTTTTTACGAGTATTTTTGGGTATTAAGTTAGTACTTTGAATTTTTAAATGCTTTAAATACATATGAGTCGTTATGTTGCGAATAGTATGCGTTTCAAATTGTGAGAGTTTAAAAGTAAATTTCATTATTATGAAGTAGATTTCATTAGAGTCGGATTTGTTTCCTGTTGTATAGTTGTGCTTAAGCTTTACTACCTATTAATGTAAGTATCCTCGTTATGCTTAATAATGTTAAAAAATGCTTATATTTTTATTATTATTTAAAGAAAGTCCCTAAAGAATTTTGATTTCCCTTTTTATGTTCCATTTTGTATATAATATGTAATTGTGTATTGTACGCTTCCATTAAATATTTTTATTTATTTATTTATCACAATCATATTTACAGCTAACATTACAGGTTAAAAACCTAATGCGTAAGCGTAAAGAACATAATTACTTATATCTAATTAAATACATACAATATGTTGCATGGCACCCGAATGTACAAAAGAAATTGTCCTTATATCCTTAATAATATCTGTTATACTTCATTACTTCCAATATAAATTCATTCTTTCATTTACTATTTCTAATCATTTATCATTATTACTCATAATATTTCAAAAAAGATATATTTGTATTGTTTGTTATTTATTAAGTTATGTTACTATTAAATGGTTATACTTATTCTAATTTGCAAATTTTGTTATTTTTTTTATATTGCCGCTGTATGTTGTCACTGCATGCTTTCAAAATAATCATGTGGTTTTATCGTGGCAGTGATATATTTATAGTTCATTTTGATCTATTGTCATTATAATGTTGTTATGTGGAAGTAAAATACCACGTGATTATTTCTATATAACAGTCACTTTTAACTCGTTCATTTAATTGTCATTGCTTATTACGATATTTTTATTATGACGATTGCTAAAGCTAAGCTACATAATATTTATTTTAATGAACGACTTAAAGTTACTGTTATTTTCCTAAGTTTTATTTTATGTGATGAACTGGATGATAATTATTGTTTTACGTATATAATATAATATTCTTTTACATACATAATATCAAATTCTTAATAACAAATGGTGGTAACCACATGGTGGTTTTAATAAATCCAGTGTATCAGTAAAATGGAAACCATTCACAAGAAAAAATTCTAGATTTTCAAGGAATTGATCAAGGTGTTGACTTGATGTTTTAGGACACGGTAATACGTAAACATTAAAAGTGTTTTCTTTTCTACGAAAATCAATAATAGTAATATTTTACTTAGTACATTATTGTTATGTCTCTGCGTTTTGCAGTATTCTAGTTTAAGTAACAAAAGGTGCAAGTAAATAACTTGATGATTCCTCGAGATCGCTGTCTGAGCTGTAGTGAGTGTACGGTGAGGGCATTACTCGCGGTATGCATGAGCGGTTACTGGTAGAGCGTTTTTGGTGCGTATAAGCTTGTACAAATGTTTTCGTTGTACCATTTGACGCGTATCTGCGCCATTGTACCTGAAAATTTATTTAAAACAGGGCTGGAGTTTTTTTCCGCCCGCTTTTTTCTCCTTGCCCATAAAATATAAGCCTTAGCGCACCCAAAGCGGATGACGGTCAGCTGATGACCGTAGAACAATGACAAACATCAAGTGTATATTATTACTCAGGATGTTAATAAACTATTTCATTTCATTTCATATACGTACACTATTTTAAAACTATATCAAAGTAAAGGTATCGATTAGTCTATTTAAATATTGTCGGTAGCATTTGAGATTAGAGACTGACTACTAAAAATAATTTGGCATTGTTTTGCGATTTCCATAAGTTGCAAAGTTGTTAACTAACGCTTTGTACGTACATCGTGACGTGCGCACGTGCAAAGCTACGAGCGCGTATGTTCTTATGACGGGTTAAACGTCGTTTGTATTTTCATTGGATAAAATGAATGGATCGCGTTATTGCTAACGGATGACATTATGAATATTAAAGTTTGAAATTGCGCGAGTCTAAAGTATTTACGAGCTTGTACGCACAGAGAACGCGTTAAGCCGTGTAGAGATGTGACGTGTGCTGTACGTGTGTGTAGCGTCCCCCGCGCCGCGCCCCGCCTCCGGCCTGCGCTCCAGCACTCTGCCCTCGGCTGCGCGCGGATGCAATGTGAGTTCTCCGAGAGTTCAATATAACATTGAGACTGTTTAGAAAGAGAATAGGCGTGGGCCAAAAACATTATTTTGCAAAAAAAAAAGACAACTAGTAATAGCGCCATTGATACTTATTCTCCTTCTGATCAGACTCTAAGTTAGGTTTAATTAAGCATTTAATAGTGGGTTGGGCCGCATCTCCCCCAACCTGAGTTGAAGAAGCGCAGTGGAAGACCTAGGGCTTCTTTAATGATACAAAGAGCCTAAGAGTGAGAAGATGGAAGAAGGAGTCGCTGAATTACGTTGAGATCTCTAGCTACAACAAGGGCGGATTTAATGTTTGATTGGGGTTCCATCCAGATATACAACAGTAAAAGTATCTTCAACAAGGTACGTCAAAACTTCAAACTTAGTTCAAAACGTACTTCAAAAGGTAAGGTCTAAATAAATTTGGATGTTACGCAAGTTTCCACATCACATGTGACACTCATCATCAGCTTGCCACCGGACGGACACCTTTGCATTTGCCCCGTATTATTCAATGACTTGACTTGTTAATGCCAATGGATTGACACAAAACTTATCCATTACTCCATAGTCCAACCAATCTATTGACATATAAATTCTTTACCATTCTTTTATTTCAAAATTCAACTCTTATTTTCCTGTTTCTTAATAGACAATCCAAGAAAAGTTATGAAATTCTTTAAGTCTTATGTCCAAATATAAGTAGCCAAACAGAATAAAATAATCTACTCGTAGTACTCGATTCTACTATTGGTAAGTACTGGCATGCTTTTTCTATCTTAGTGCTTCTTGTGACCAGAATATTTTTCGGTCAGTTAAACACAAAGTTAGGTTTAAAGGCCGTTACATTCGGTTGAATGTACAAAATGAAATTTTTAAACTTATAATAAAACACAAAGCAAATTATAAATTTAGGTACACAACTTGATCTGTCTGTGCCGAAATCCTTTTTATGAATATAATAATACAAAAAATCGTTTTTGTTTACACGTTTAAGGAATGCATAGTTATTGAGAGGTATTGTGGTCAAAGAGATTAATATGTAATAACTGACAGGTAGAGTAACTATAGTTACTAACTTTTCTATTTAAAGATGTTTAAAATTTTGTTAGAAAACTTTTCTATCGTTCGCATGAAAACTTAAGTACAGACATAGATATCGATTACAAACTATTGAAATATTGACGAATTTTAAATTTAGACTTTTAATGGTAATGTACGGGCAACGTCCGTACAATTTCACCATGTCAGCAGTTTACGCGACATCTGTCATTTTGCATTAATATTAGAATGTAATTAAAGTTAGTTCGCATCCGGTCATTAAGCGTACCGCGCGTTACTCATTTCATTTCATCTAATTTACCTTCCTATCTGTAAAACCGCTTTAAGTGACGGAAATATAGTTTTTATTAAGAATAATTATCTGTTATTTTAACTACGGTCATACCCGTACAGGTAAGCTACGTACTAAACGCAAAAGTAGGTAGGTATCACAGAGGGTTGTGGCGAGCACTAGGGCACGATAGGGTGTGAGCGAGTGGTGAGTGAGCGAGAGAGCTATATTGCAGTGGTGTCGTCACTCCGCGCCGCGCCGCGCCCCGGGTACGGGCTCGCCGCCAGGTCGCACACCTTCTCGTCCAGCACTGGAGTGAGTATCTTGTAACTTGTTGCAGGGGTGTACGTTCACTGTGTTACACAGTGTACACCAACAACTAACGTACGCATTTTAGTTGTTTTTTCTTAAAATCTTTGTAGATCCATATTATGGACGTAAATCCATTTAGAACGTCAAGATATATGATGTAGACAAATTTAAGCAAAAACCGGCAAAGCCAGACTAAGCGGCCCCCTAAACGGTCAATTATATTGCACAATATTGCGAATTGTGCAATATTATTGACCGTTTGGACTCAGAGCGCCTTTCAATCTTATTGTACAATAAAAATATTGTACAATGTTATTGTAGGTCTAGGGGCCGCCTAAAATAACGTTACAATTCACGTGGTTCGTAGATCACACGATACATAATTTTGTAAAAGTTTATACACTTATCTTTTAAGCCCAAAAAAATAACAAATTTACTGCATATCAACCATACCATATATTTACAAAATATTGCTTAAAGTATTAAACAGCAAAATGTCGTTTTCGTTAGGCCTAGATTAATATTAAGTTTTTTTTAACCTTTTTAACCTGACTACATTTTCTCGTTTATCTAAATCTACTCAGAATTCTCTAAAAGCAATCACCAAATTTAAGAAATTCTGTATTCAGTACTTTAATTTAAAGTAAACATAAAACTTGTTTTGTATTTTTTATACAAATATGATAATTGTGGTTCTTTAACTCTCAATTTGCACATTTCAGGGTGACTTCACGTTCAGCGGCCTCGGGGACAAGACGCACAGCACAGACTTCAGCAGCGGCAAGTCAGACAGTGAGTTGTCACCTTTATACATTTAAACACCCAGTGACATGAGTTAAAGTATTAGAGGAATAATTAGTACTACTGTACAGTTCAGGTAGATTTGATGGATAACGAATCGCATAATGCGTGTAAAATACAGTATGTTTATAGTCTATATTTGGTTTTTTGTATATTTCAACACACGTACACAAATACACCATGTATTATATTACTACACGTACATAAATGTTTGATATAAATATGTATACATAAATTTTAGTTTTCAGTACTTAAAACGATTTAGTTTTTTTTTTTTCAATAAAAATTTATTTATCTGTCTAGTACCCTAATTCTTGAATTCAATTTTTCCTTTTTTTTTATCCCAGATAAAACATCGTTATTATTACATATTTCCTATTGATGTGTAAAATTTATATTTTGTGCGCGCAGTGCGGACGGACTTGTGCAGTAAGTAATGCGCGCAACCGAGACAGACATACGCCTATTTCCAAGTGCGAGCGAGACAGTAGAGCTATCGCTACCGCAAGCTAATCCGATGAGCTTTCATCATATGATTTACGAAATATATGATTTTTTTTTATTACAGCACTCGTCACTTTATGTTTATGTGTATACTGGATATATTTTATATTCAAGTATTTTTATTTCATTGTATCTTAAATAGCAGCTACTTTGTTTTGGATTAAATGAGCTAGAAAATTAATTTACACATCATTCATTCGACATCAATATGTGTACCACCTACAACCCCTGCCGTCCCCTGCACAGTCGTAGTTAATATACCAACAATCGAAATATATGTTGGCCATATATATATTAACGTATTGCTTTATCCATGTATGTAATCATTATAAAGCTTATGAGTACTTAACTACACACTATTTTAATGAATTTATATATCAAGTATGTAATTCGTTTTTATGTTTTATTCTAGGTACATTATAGTATCTACCGTTTTCAATTTTAGTGATGTTGATACTCAACTACCGAGGGTTGAAAAAACTTATTATTGGAATTTTTATTTTCTAAAATTTAAAAAATATAAATGACTTATTTAAAATAAACATTTAGGAACTTTTAATGTGACATTTATACTTATATATAATAATTTACACTTTAAATATATTTTATATATTATGCATAAGTTTATTTAAAGTTGTGTGTGTATTATATTCCAGTTTCTGCCGGTTCCATCACAGACGTGGATAGAAGTGCTGTGGTAAGTGCAGTTTTTGATTTATTGCTCTTTAGTGTGGTGTAAATAAACTATAAATCACACAATTTTCCCTAATATCGGGCATTGTGTAATTTTCCAATAGAGTTATTTTATTTCTATTGCCACTCCGCCTCGAAGGACCATGTTTATGGTCATCGTTATGTCATCTGACAGAAAATAACGTAGTCACATTGTAAAAGTTTTCACCCGTTATTTTAATAATATATCGCATTTTTTTTCTTAGCATTTGGTAGATCATAATGGTGATAAAAAAACTGACTTACTAATTGACTGATTGTCACACCAACGCTCTTACTAAACTGGGTACTACAAGATGAAATTTGACACGTACGTTACTTGGGGAGCATAGAGGAGCACTAACAGAATTCCTAAGTTATAATGAAACTTTTAATGTAATTTATAAAATCAGGTGTTACTTTGCGGAACTCTATTATTATAAAGTTAGGCAAAAACTACTTTGCAACAATCCACAATCAGAACTATTGCAGATTATTGTATGAAAAAAGCGTTTGGGTCCATGGTGACCACTTCCCCATATAACTATTTCCCAATATGACCAATTCCCTGTATGTCCATTCCTAATATGACCACTTCCCGATATGTCCACTTCCCGAAATGGCCTCTTTGCAGTCCTACTACTTATGTTTTAACATGACAAAGTTCAATAGGAATAATAAATTGTGAATATCTTTGTTAATGACTGCAATGCTTTTTTGCGCGCCACTGCTAGGCACGGGTCTTTTCACATTATTGGGTAAGCCTGGAGCGTACCATGCTACTCCAATGCTTAACTGCAGGGTTCTACGGTAACGAGATTCATCTTAAGCTCTCTCTCTTTCGCTATCACACACACGCACACACGTCACGCAGACAGGGAGGCAGACAGACAGACACGCAGACAGTCTGATAGACAGACAGAGTCTGATAGGCAGGCATTCAGTCAGGCACACAGACATGCATACAAACGGACAATATAGTAGTATTAATATTATAACGTAGTAGTATAATATTATAAATATATAAGTATAATAATATCAACGCAAACGGGCGGGGTCGGCCATCATGCAACATCCGACTGCAGATTGCTTCTTGTATCTCAACCAAGTCGCATGAGAGTAGCGAGGTGGAGTAAGTTCCAGGATTTCCCAATATTGAGTAGAAACTCGTGTCCATTAATGGGATTCAGGGTTGTGTGGTCGTATCGCCTAGTGGTCATATGGGGAAATGGTCATATCGGGAAGTGGTCATATCGGGAAGTCGCCATATTGGGAAATAGTCATATCGGAAAGTGGTCATAATGGGAAGTAGTCATGTCGGAAAGTGGTCATATTAGGACGTGGTCACCACGGACCCAAACGGAAAAAAGAATACACCATCACAGAAACTTTTAATCTCTTCTTAAATAGTTTGATTCCTTTTTGACGTGATAACGTCTTTAAAATCGTTTTAGTCGGGTGACATGTTCAGAAACTTGTGTCACACCAAAACCTCACGAGCGCGATCGCAGGTATAACGAGAGAGAGACGGACCGATCTCCCGTCTCATCTCGAGCGCTGCCAGTCATTCCGTGAAACTTGTCACGCGGAATCCTCACGAGCGGAGGCTGGCATAGCGTTCGAGTGAGTGGACCGATCTTCCGTCTCTCTCACTCTAGCGGCATACAAACGAATGGAACGCTGTTTTTTTGAGCGGGTAAAGCATGTGGGTAAAGTTCCTTGTACTAGTTGTTACACACATTGTGTCCGCACAGAGCACGGAGGGCGGCGTGGTGGTGCGCGGCGGCGCGGCGGGCGGTGGGGGTGCGGGGGTGGCGGACGGCGCCCGCAGCGCGCTGCCCGCCGGGCTGAGCGCGCGCGGCGGCGGCGTGCGGCGCTCGCTGCCCAACATGGCCACGTCGCACCTGCTGCACGAGCCCGCCAAGCTCTACCCCTACCACCTGCTGCTCATCACCAACTACCGCCTGCCGCCCGACGTCGACAGGCTCAACCTGGAGGTGGGTGTGTGTGTGTGTGTCCTGCCCCGCGCCCCGCATATCTACCCTACTGTGGGACTAGGGAGTGTGAAGCGTTATTTATTTATTTAAAATATGTTATTACAGCGACACCTGTCGGACGCGGAGTTCGAGGCGATCCTGCAGGTGGCGCGCGCCGACTTCTACCGCCTGCCGCAGTGGCGCCGCAACGAGCTCAAGCGCCGCGCGCGCCTCTTCTGAGCGCCTCCACTCTCCATCTGAGCGCGCTGTATTGTCTATGATACAGCTTTCTTAATACCACAGCATTGCTATGTTACCTCACGATGCGTTCAGCATAGTTGTGGGCGTGTATATGTACGGGCACGTTGTGTTTGTGTGCGTTTCAATGTCGTGCTGTACGTTAATCAGTTATTGGCAGTTCTCAAAAAATATTAAAATATTTGCTGGGCCGTAGCAACTTCACCTCATTTTATCTTCTATACAAAAGATACAATTGAAAACAACTTTTGAAGAAACCTTATTAAGAAATCATGTTGATAAAACGTATTTTTTATATTGAAGTTTATTTTGCAAACGCCAATACAAAGTTATTTCTAAAAATTATTTGACGCACACAAAAGCACATGGCCACAATCATTACAACTACAACTAGGGCTCATCCGCTTTCGTGAAGTAAAATAACTATGTATTCACATGTAATGTAACTCGCATCACAGCCTTCGCGCCCGAACTCGTCGTGCGGCTGTTTAATTGGTGTTCAGATTTCATTTTATACTTCGTGTATTATAAATAAATGATTTTTACTCTTTGACTTTTACCGAGGCTCGAGATCGATCGGCAGCAGAAACTTGTGTTCTATGGGTCAATTGGAACTCGCGGACGTTTTTAAAATTTATCGTATTAGAAATCTTTATATCGTCGGTCGATCGCGAGGTTAGATGTAAGGTTTAATTTATTAGAAGCAGAATAACAAAATTATTTTACGTAGGATTGTATCGTAGTCTCCGGACGTCGCTCGTTCGACAATGTTACGCGTTTATTCAAAATGAATATTATTAACTTTATTTAAGGATATTTTATATTTCTGGGAAGTCTACGAAGCGTTACACAACTATTTATTAAATTGTTTTTTTTATCATTATTTTTATTTATCGATTTCTAGACCTAGACAAGCAGATATTTTTATTGTGTATAGGCAGAGATGTGAAAAGAACATTTGTTCGTGGTTTTCCAGTAAACCAACTAAAATTTACCGTCATATGAGCAATATTTAATACTGTGGATACTAAAATAGTTGAAAATTCACGATGGAATATTCTTTTCCCACCTGTCGCGGGCGACCGCTCGTCTGACGGCGGTCCGACCGCTCCGCTGTATAATTTAATCATAGTAATATATTGATGATATTATAATAACTTTTCACATAATAATATATTAGATAGGTAGGTATTCGGTGTGATTTTCCTCGTGTCTGTATACTGTGAGAGCTCATAGAGCTAGCGTGTCCCGCCGGAACGGGCGATACAATATGTAATGTTATAAAAAGACATTATGATTATAAAATATACCTTGAATACTGAGACAGACGTTAAAAATGTATTGGGAAATACAAACAAAGAGAAATTGGATCTGTCATCTACAGATCTAAATTTTTTATTCATTAGGACTTTCTATCTATTTATAATCTACACAATAATACATAGTGTACACAAATTGCTGCCTATAAGTAAGTAAATAAATAAATATTGCTTCAGCCACCGCTTATAAGCTTACAACCTTTATATAAGCCGCGCAGATAAAGAAACAATCTGTAAATGGCGGGCGGTATCATGCTATCTCGCTCACACACTCGCTCCGTCTATAGTCGCACGGCGGTGTACTCAGTACAGTACAAAAAAAAACGACAGTCTGGATTAGCATTCATATGCCGACATGTGCGTGTGGATGTCGACATGGGCGTAGCGCCATTGCCTGACGATGACCCATGCGAAGGGACAAGTGGTGATGCTGAGGCCGGCCTTAGTGTTTAATTTTGAATTATCATCATCACTATCATCATTGTCAGCCCTTATTTAAAATTATGTATTGATTAAATTTGGATAAGATAAAAAAAATATTTTTATTTGCCCTATTTAACCCGCCCGCCCGCATGTAAGCAAAGTCCCAAGATAAAGTGATAATTTTTTTTGTCTTTAATAAGCATTTTTTTATTAATACTTATAACATAACGCGTTCAAAATCTATCAAAATTAAATAGCCGCTAGTACACTTCCTAAAATATTTTCAAAATTAATTAATTTTTACGACCTTTTTTGCTGACGCTTCTACAATTAGCCGCCGCCATTTACAAATTGTTTCTTTATCTGCGCGGGTTATACTTTGACACATGTCACAGTGACAAGGCTGTTTTTACAAAGTATATTATTTATATTTGTAAAAGAAGCTACAAATGTTAGCACCTGCATTTATAATTATTTGTTGGCTATTTTCAAAAGTGTACAGGGCGGGACACAGTACTTCTAAATTATATATGGATGCCTTGTGTGTTGGGCAGCGCCCTCAGTGAGAACCAAATATATTGTATTGCGTAAGGAGACATTTATTTTGCGCTACGAGTAGAGTAAGCCGCTATAGGTATACATACTTAGGGTAGCTTCGCGACTTTGTGGTCAAAGGAACATTGTGGCATTTTCGTCTCTAGCTGCCTGTACATAGAAGCCTTTTTGCCTCGACGTTACCGACTACGTAATATTTTTCATATGGAGTGGGTTCTGAACGCTTTACGCCTATGTTGTCATAATGTCAATATGAGGAGATATTAAAGCATGTAAGAAGCTTACACAAGATCATCAATCTCCGGAATAGCAACGCACCTCACGTTCGACCTCAGACAAAACTAAACTAGGAACTACTAGACGTACATTATTGTACAAATGCCATGGATAGCAGTCGCCTTATTTTTTTATATAATTTTCGGTTTTAAGTGTTCATGGGACCCTACCCATAATAATCGTTATTTCGAGTTGTGAATCGAAAAGCTTGTGTATCGAATACCTTCACTTATCAATGAAAGAACGAGCACAGCTTCGAAATCGATTTTTATTAATCATCTGCCAAGTCGCAGCGGCGGCAAATGCGTAATATATTATGTTCCTAAGGCTTGCGTGTGTGTTTGTGTGCGTGTTTGTTTTGGCTGCTATGACGTCACCGAGCACTTCGATAGTGAACGGTCGACGCTGTGTGGATATGAGATTGTTTTTAATTTTACTGTAGGGGATATCGGTTTAGTGGAACTTAGCCGCGGCCGCGGGAAGGAATGCCTAATTTGTTACCATTTATTCGAGTTGCATCGACTTACCGTGGGAAGTATTCCGGGATGGTTTGTGGTACTTTTAAGTTTTCGTCAGTAATGAGTATGGTTTTATATATTTGTGGATCGTAGCATCCCGATGTACTCGTAATGCCGTTTCGCAGTAGATAGGAACGTAATATCCGAACGATATTTACCTTGTATATGTTAGATGTATTGCAATTTAATATCACATGCAATTTCCTTGCAAACTTTCTGCCTGACGAATAATTCATAGTTGAATAACAATTATTAAAATGTTTTTTGCGGGACAAGTCAATGCTACCGTGATCACTGCAAGTGATACTGTATCTCCAACAAATAATAATGTAGAAATTCTGATTTGTTGTGCACCTTTTCGTACGATAGGGGGCGCTGAACAAAATTTCATACAAACATTAATGTTCACATTTTCATACTTTCACTCTGAAATATTCGGCGGGGGGTGTAACATTGTGCGACTTAGTTAAGTTTTAAATGTGTATGAGCAGTAAATGTATAGAATTGCCTCGTCTGCGCGGACGAGGGACCTTTAAATTATTTATATTGAAATGTAACTAGATGTATATAAAGTTTATTTTGTAATAACACGATTATATGTTATATATACAGAGCGGTAGCTTTCAAAATGGTGTCTTCATAATATGGTTCTGTGTATATTCTTGCGGCATGCATGTTTCTACTATACGTCTCCATAAACGTAAAACTTGAGTAATAGTGAGGTTCTCGTGCGTTCGCTTCGATTAAAAGTTACATGTATGTATCAAGGTCAAACGAATTAACGAAACATCGCATACCGCAAGATATTTTGTTATATCCTAATTAAATAATTTCTACAATTTAGTGTGTATATGCGAATGCAAGGAGCGGCGTGAGAGCAATTTTATCAGTGATTTTTAACGTGAAGACTATGCTTTTGAAGTAATAAAAATTGCATTTCTGATTGTTTTTTTTTTATTGTCCTTTCTCCAGCAATCCCAGCAAAGCTGTTTCGCAGGATTTATGACCAGTTAATGTCCCACCAGATTCTGCAATAAGACTCGAACAGCGGGAACTGATAGTATTCTGAAAGCAAAATTGAACTTTATCACAAATCTATTAGGCATTAAGTTTGTTTCGATTTCACTGACTTGTTAAGTAGTCGAGTGATGAAACTAAAATAAATTTACTATATAGCAATTTATTAAGAAAGTTAACCAGTCCATCTAATGCTGCTCCTAGGTGGTCAAAGTGGTGGGTGGACCGTTTCCATTTTGAAAAGGCACCCGTTTCCATAGTGTTTTTATGTTTGACGTCAAACTCAACTATGCCCGTTTCATTGAACTCCGTCAAGTTTTAGTCGAGAAGTCCAGTCAAGTAAAACTTTGTTGTATTTATGCCTTGGACAAATTAAGTAAAACTCTATAAACAGGTAGATATCGCAAAATAAATAGGTAGTTTTGTGGAAATACCTACCGAATACGCAACGAGATGTCTCTCTCTAGGTTTTAGTTTTATCCTTACGATCTATGAACACGTGTTGCACTTGCACTATGTCAATGTAAGGTACGTATTCGCTCATAGAAAATTACGTCAGGACAACGCTGTTAGTGTATCATGCCTACATAATTATACACTATGTATGTGCGAAAATAAGATATGTTATGTATAATCAACTGGGGAATTTCATCCCATATACAAAGTGTTTGTAGCACAAAAAAATGCATACGAGCTATATTTGCTATGAAATTTAGACAATCATGCAGACCCATCTTTATCAAAAATGATCTATTAACGGGTACCATCAGTTAAAAAAAAGTAGGTAACATGGATCAATTTCCAAATACGCACTCAACCACAAAGTGACAGGAGGAAAATAATGAAGCCACTAAACCGTCCTATGAGTAGCTTTGCCCTAAAAAAAGAAATTGCCACATCATGGCACACTAGATATATAATAGTATACTGTAACTGAAATTACTCAAAACTCATATAAAAAATTCTTCAATTAATATATAAATGGATATGCAAAGAATGTTTTTACACTGTTAATGACCTAATAAATCTGTAATTGAAACTATTTTTTGATGAATTAATTAACTAACTCGTGAGCTCGTGACATGACTATTATAGGTATTATATTTTAATGGGGAATTATAAAACGAGCGAATAAAAAAAAACTTTGCGACTGATGATGACATACAGTTTTAATAACTTGAGCGGTATGAATTAGATTAAGCGAAAAATTTACTAAACTAACGACGAATATTGATAATAATAAAATCCAGAACGAGCTTACAAAAAGTGGATTGTGATTAATCCATTTCAGATATTAAAATTTTATCCGAGCGACTACATTACTAAGTGAGCGACTGGAAAAAAACCACTCTGCATTCTGTAAGTTTACACACGTTTGACTACCATGGCGTCTTCGAAGCCCTTTGTTTCTGTGTCTGAAAAATACCCAAAACCAAATCAGAGCACCCCACTATCCACGTGGTCTTATCTGTACTACCCCTAGAGTGTATATAAAAAGCCGGAGGCGCGGAGGGAGAACACTCCCCGCTCGCCGTAGGAAAACGCAGGCACTAAGAGAGCCGTAGCGGCTGAGGCTGGTCGCCGAAGGCGACCAGTAAGCCGAAGCTGCGAAGGCGAGCGCAGGTGCCGCGCTTTCTTACGCTGGGGCGGAGGGAGTGGTTTTCCCGCAGCGCCGGAGAAGTCACGGAGCCAGAGCTTCTTCCCACCTCCATTTTTGATGGGAAAAATCGCTGTACGCTGCGAAAATAAATTGTAGTGTGTTTAGTGATATTTTGAGTTGAATATTATGCTGTGCAATCAGTAATTTTGATGGGAATTTGGAATCTTATTGCATAGAAAAAGGATATTTTTTGATTTGCGTTTAAATACTACCCTTTCTTAAATCATGCTCCGCCCGAGCGAAATAAAATTAATGGTACCGCGTCGTCGGGGTTCCGTCGACGTGGTAATTACCATTGACTCGAACAAATATTAGGTCGCTCAAATATTATGAAACTTGTATTGTAACTTGTATTTTAAGTAGTTCAAATTAATGTTTGTAAGTTGCTGTTCTGTTGATTTCTCGTCACTCGCAGACAGTCGCTCACTTAATAATTCTATAACGCAAATTGATTAATTTTGACACTTAAAAGTGTAATTTACAGTCACTCGTTTTATTGCTACCCTATTTTAATTTATCTGTTTTTGACATTATTAATTATTTGTTAAATTTGTTAATTAAATGAATATACCTAAATTAAATAAGTATTATTAAAAATGTATTCTCAAATTGTCAATTTGCACACCACGTATTGATTAAAGTGGTTACAATATAACTAGACATATTCTGTACATAGGAACTTCTAATAATTCTGTAATGTTAATTCCTGAATTCTAATGCAAATAAATAAATAAATAAGTTTCAAACACGAAATTTTAACTCCAACACTATGAAATATCCTCCACCTCCACCAACCCGCATTGGAGCAGCGTGGTGGAGTAAGCTCCAGGCCTCCCCAATAATGGAGAGAGACCCGTGCCCAGCAGTGGGACGCAGAAAGGGTTGCAGCCGACTGTTAAATGATGATGATGACATGAACATAGTAATATGGCCGAGTACTGACCGTCCTCTATGCCGTTGAACTTGTCGCAGCGCTGTCGCTGCACGCTGCACGCCGACGAGTACGTCACGGACCACGCACACATCGCCTCCGGACTGCATGGAACACCATTCATGATCTAAGTGAGATTACTCCTAGCTCCTAGGATAAATAAGTAGGTAGCTCATATAATAAATAAATGAATAAATCGCGCAGTAGGGTTAGTATACACTGTGCCATGTCGTGCCCACCTATTTCCACTTAGCTTGCGTAGTGGACTGTGGCCTACCATAAGCTACGTCTATACGCAGCACCTTGTGACACACAGTCCTCATGATTTTATGTGGTCGCTGCAGTTCATACTTAAACATATATCTATGTACTTACATACAACCTCATTCTAAGCAGTAAGCTAGCCAGTCATAGAGTAATTTGGTTACGCCAGTTGTCTGACGTTGTGTATACAGTTACGCTGCCTGCTACTTACTTCTAAGCACCAGATGTCAGTATATCCTGAACACCGAACTCCTAAGTTGCTCCATAACTCCTAAGTTGCTCCATGGAGCAAATTTTGCAAATGCTTATTTCTATTTTATATGTTATTGTTAATTATTTTATATTTAAAATGCTAATGCAAATTTCTATCATGATAGAAATGGGAGCAGCAGTGGTCTCGCCCAATCGTAGGTACCATAGAAGTCCGAAGACTTACAGAACTGACAGTATACGTTGGCAAAATTATGTTTCATTGCCTTTATTACACACACAATGTATAAAATGTAGTCTTTAATATCATAGGAGACCAAAGAAGTACGCAGGAGGATACATCATGGCATTAAGTCTACGACCAGCAAAGCAGATAAGGTTTAGAGATGTGGAAAACTCTAAGATAAGTAGCGAGCAATGATACTGACTTGATGATCTCGTAGCAGTTGATGAAGTCGTTGGAGCAGAAGTGCAGGTTCCAGGAGCCGCGCAACAACTCCGGCATCGACATGCGCTCGAAGGGCTTCTGCTCCGCCAGCAGCGCGCCCTCCGCCCCCCACGCTGAACCATTTCACATATTATGTCGACGGATCAAAATATAGGAATTTAAATAAGCTGAAATGTTGAAGGAAGCGTGCATAGCTCTGCAGACCTGCAGACCTTATTATCGACGGTTTGAAAACATCCGACAACGGGTTGACCACTAACCCACATTAGAGCAACGTGGTGGATTAAGCTCCAGGCCTCCAAATTTGTAATGACGAGAAAATAGCGTTGCAGCGTTTTCCCATCCCACTAGGCTTTAGCTGTGTAGAACGCTTGCGTTCTTCGCCAGCCGACGCCGCGACGGGGCGATACGATAAATTCATGTGCAATACTTACAATACAAATAACAAATCAAGCAAAATGTGTAGATATAAAATTCTGGCTTCATGGTAATACTGTGCCCACAAGAACTGAAGTGTTGACTGCGTTGAGTGATAAGTCCTAGCTTGTTGGTCTTCAAATAAGTAGCAAAATTGTACATGACAAATCAATTAATTTGTAATGGTGATTAATGAATGATAATAAGCAAATCTAAAAGTTTAAAAGGTACAATTAAAAGACATACGAAAGATTAAACAAGGTTTAACGATGTTTCTTATCGGAAGTCGCAACTCATAGTCGGAATGATTCTTTAAAGGTAGATATAAAATCCACCTACTATACGAGTAGGTCTGTCTGTAGGTCCTGGGTTCGATTCGCGGCGAAGAAGAAATTTGAATCGTGAGTTTAAATTTCTGTTCTCGCCCAAGTAACAATTTAACGTCGTTTATAGGTTCAGTAAACGTTATCTGAATACCATACATCGCAATAGTTAAGTCATACTAACGTTATTATAATGTTTACTAAACGCGAAAATGGCCCCAGTTATACGACCTCAATGGTCGTATAATGGTCATACAGAAGTCTCGAGCCAACTTTGTTAACGTCATTTAAAAGTCGCACAAATATTATGGGATAACTATAACTTTCGTCGCTTTGTTGTATTGTGGTCGTACAGGTGTTATTGAATGACTAAAACGTTTTATTTGAGTCAAGAGACAATACCTGTAAGACTTATTCGTTCGTATTCTTGTTCGTGGCAATGCGTGTTTGTGGTTTCGTTTCAAGATTTTAGTGAAAAATACATAATTACAAGGAAATAAATGCTAGCTGAGTTTATGTCATTTTCATATCTTACTTCGTTTATCTGTCTCTCATGCTATTTAGTTCGACTGGGAACTGAAGTTTTATGATAATATACCTATGTGAATACTATTAAGATTTTGATGCCCCCTCGTAATTTTGTGTTTAAATCAATAAATTTTTATTAATAAAAATAGTTTTTTTTTCTAAAAATGTCCGACATGTTGTTTTTGTCGCAAACTTACCTCTGTACGACCTGATGATGATGATAATGGTCGCCATGACAGCTAGCTATTAGGGTTCCTCAAGAAACATAAAAAACCCTTTTCATATTTTCAATATTCACCAAAATTCTCGTTAATCTAACTCTCGTTAACGTCTCCACGATTTTTTTGATTTCATTTTCGTAACAAAATTTCATCAAAAATTCGTAAATATGGCCACCTAGTCATTATAAAGTCAAAACCTGATTTAAATGCGACTGCAAGTTTGATTAAAGTCAGGACATGACATTAAACGGACATCATGTAATATAAAGGTTATATTTGAGTCGTCAATAAGCAACCAAGTCATTTAAGAGTCTTTAATTGACCGCTGTAAAACAAGATAGTGATTGTTATATAAACGTCTCTGTGAAAACGTCTATACAATATGCACGTTATATAAATGTCATATAAAGGTTTTCCAAAGACATAATGGTCAGTTCAAAACATTTATCGGACTATAACGTTAGTATGACTATTGCGTTGTCGTACAAACGTTTTAGCTAAGAAGTAATATAACGTCATATAGTTTAGTCACCCCAACGTTGCTAAGACCAGTTTACTATGACATATTCGTCGCACGACTAATTAGTTACATTAAAAACGTGTATAGGACCTGGTAGACATATCATTACCATTGTAAGACTGCTATCCAACTTTAGGTCGTACAGGTCAAGACTTATACGACGTATTTGTTTGTTGGGCGGTCTGGGTGTTTGTGTTTCTGTCTTTGTGTGTCCATGGCACCCACGACACAGGGTATATCTACCCTACTGTGGTGCTATGAGTGTGAAGCGTTATTTATTTATAGGCTTAGGATAAGTAAGTATATCCTCCTATCTATAAGTATATACAGAGTGATTTGTAACACGTGTACCTAATTCCTTTTAGAGGGTGAATATTTGGTGAATGAATGGTGAATGTCTTCGCCGAGGCCACCTAGCGACCGCACGCGATCAAAGAATACTATACCTACTCTACGGGGACACGCGATGGCTCATGATTCAAGGACCTCGGTACGGTCCGAAACATGTCGGGTGCCCCCGAAGTAATCCGCGAGGTAAGCCGGGACTGTATAAACATATTAACCTATCCTCGTGAAACATTTTACAACAAATGTATAAAAAGACAAAACATTAAAAAAGTTTTTACGATATTGTCCAATAAACTGTCATGGAAGAAAATAAATTAATGGCAAATGTCGTTTTAACGTAAATGTATTTTGTTAATTTCCGTTTCCGTGCTTCGGAGGGCACGTTAGCCATCGGTCCCAGTTGTTGTCGATAGATAACAGTCGTTAAACCTTGTCGAAGGCCTTATGGGCGGTTAGAAAACATCCGCATCTCCACCAACCCGCATCTCCACCAACCCGCATTGGAGCAGCGTGGTGGAATAATCTCTAGGCCTCTCCAATAATGGAGAGAGGGCCGTGCCCAGCAGTGGGAGTCAAAAAGGGTCGCAGCCATAGAATAATTACAATTACATTATAGAAACCAAGTTCGCGCGCCGAAATTAAAGCATGTTGATTGGTGCCATTAATAGCACCAAACGCCGGGCCGCTTCTTAAAAACAAAAGAAACAAAGAGGGGTTTTTGGCGGGAAGTCGAAAAAGACATATTGTGCTCTTGTTTTATTTTCATTTACTTGGTGTATTTTTGAGTTATATCGGATAAAGTTGATGGCATTTTGTTTGATATTGGTTAATTAGGTATAGTGCACGAGTGTTTGTGAAATAGAATAACAGTGCTAAAATATGTTTTTTCTGCTTGCCTCCAAAATTCCATCGGACACGTTCTGTTAAAGAAGCCATCGTTTTACTTGAATGTCTGACTGACTTGACTGACTGAATACTGACGATTTACTGATTTTACCTACAGTTTCAACGAAACTGGCGAAAACTTGATGCAAATATTATACTTGACGCTGGCAGTATGCACAGAGTTTGCGATGCCAAAATTGAAAAAAAAAATTTTTTTTGAGTTTTGGCGGGAAGTCGAAAAAGACATATTGTGCTCTTGTCTTATTTTTACTTTACTTTCTTGGTGTATTTTTGAGTTATATCGGATAAAATTGATGGCGTTTTATTCGATATAGGTTAATTATAGTGCACGAGTGTAGTGAATTAAAATAACAGTGTGAAAATAGGTTTTTTCGGCTTGCCTCCATAATTCCATTGGTCACGTTCTGGTAAAGAAGCCATCGCCATAAGAATAAATAATAATTACAATCGCTTTACTTGTATGTCTGACGGACTTAACTGACTGATTAATGACGACTTACTGACTTTACCTATTTAGTTTTACTCGTTTAGTTTCACCGAATTTGGCATGTGATTCAAAAATTATACTTGACGCTGGCAATATGTAGTATTTGCGATGCCATAATAGGGGATCGGACAGTGATCAGAATAAAATCTAAAATGATGTGAAATATAATTCTAATTAATCAACAATATCATTCAATTAATTTCTTTCATGAATAATATTGCTAAATAATTTTAAATTAATAAATAAAATGTAATAATTCTCATATTTTTTATCTATGTGACATCGCAAATGAAACACCAATCACAGCGCGTGACGTCATTGGTGTGTAAAGAAAGTTGAATTGAAAGAACTCCGTATACCGTACGAGCGAGTTCATGGTGTTTGTTAACTTTTTCTGTTAATAAGTGGTTTTTTATTCATCTTATGAAATAAAGTTTAAGGAATAAGCATCTCTCCAACTCATTCAACAAATCGTATATTCTTTTTATTCTTACTCTACCATGGAACCAGGATATACGAAAGCCGACAATCGCAATCTCCCAAGAGTGGATATTTTTATGGTGGGCAATTTCTTTGCCACTAATTCAGCATTTTGTGCTGCTGAATTTAGAAATGTAAAAACATCTGTGTAAGTATATTAAACATGAACCGTTTTATAAGTACTAATTAGTACTGTAGCATTAGAAAACATAACCTAACAAGTAATTTTTTATCACTTTCAAGTCTTTGTAATACGGTTTCATTGTCTTTTCAGATCGTTTAGGCAATCTTATGGTGACGATGCCATTGGCTACGTTCAGCTACGACGTGATGTGGATTTGTGTACCGTCAAATGCAAGGTGTGTCCAGAACACAAAGTTCGTACAAAATCATATACAGCAACTTTAATAGTAGACGAAAAAGAGGGAAAAGTCGTTAGCGTTAAATGTCATGATTGTGCTGCTGCAATGGGAGGGTGCAAACATGCGGTAGCATTCCTTATGTGGGTCCACAGAAGAAGTGAAGAACCATCCAGCACTGACATACAATGCTACTGGAAGAAATCTCGGCTAGCTCAAGTTGGTAGCCCTTCCATCGGCGCCGCCATTTTGGTGATTTGCCCGCGTGTGGCAGATTCCCGCTCCGGGAGATAAAATAACGGGCTAGTTTTGGCGGCCGCCATTTTGCAAATTATACCGAAATTGGCACGGGCCTATAAAAAAAACAGGAAGGACAATCAAAACTCGTCTTCGATGATTAGAAAAACTCAAATTTTACTACTTTTCTGTAATAAGCGTAGTAAAATGTAGCATTTTAGATTCTTTATTAACTACGCTATCATATTGCAAACGCTAAATATGTTTAAAGTGTGAAAATAAATCAATGTCATAAAGTAAAGATAGGGTCATGGTTTTGTTCCAACGTTCCATACATAATCTACCATAATTCTTTTATTATACTTTTTCTCGTCAAAATTTGTGTTTTATTTACAATACTATACCCTAATTTAAAACATGCAGTCATAAAATCACTTCACTTCATACATTTTTTTAGCAGTAGGGGCATTACTAAATGCCGTCCCGTCGGTATTATAAAGTGACTCATGTTTCAAGATTATTTCTGAGAAAGACATGCCTCAAGTGGCTCATGTTTTTTGTTTATTCGAAAGTTCGATTCATATAGTTAGCCTATACAAACATTTACATTCGTAAAGTAATAAGTTTGGCAGCTTGAGACATAAACCTTAACGCCCTCGAAATACGACTCGACATAGTTACTCTCAATAATTGGCCTATAAAGCAATTCCGGTGATCTTTTTTTAATACTGGTAACATTCCACAGATAACAGATTTAACAGATTAAATAAACTAAAAGTAACGTTACAAAAGGAAAACGTCTTAAATATTGAAAAATATTGAGTCAGTCAAGCCAACAAACACTACGTCACCACCGCACATGTCACAATGAATATTCAGTATGTTAAACGCCTTGTTGACATTTCTGTTGTACTGTAGTCTATGTTTGTTCTTTATGTATGCTTGAGTTTTGGCGGGAAGTCTGAAGGAACAAGTTGTGCTCTTGTTTTATTTTCATTTTCTTAGTGTATTTTTGAGTTATATTGGATAAAGTTGATGGCATTTTGCTCGATATAGGTTAATGATAGTGCACGAGTGTTGTGAAATAAAATAACAGTGCGAAAACATGTTTTTTCGGCTTGCCTCCAAAATTCCATCGGACATGTTCTGGTAAAGTAGCCATCACTTTACTTGAACATTTGACTGACTAGACTGACTGATACCTGACGACTAACTGACTTTTTTCTACGACTACAGTGATGCAAAAATTTTACTTGAAGCTGGCAATATGCACAGAGTTTGCGACGCCATTAATAAAATTGAAAAGTAAATATTGAATGGCTGAAAGGATCTTTATCCAATGCCGTAAAATGAAATAATAAAAAAAAAAAAAAAAATTATGTATGCTTCAGTATAAGTTAGAGCAATGCAAAATGAATCTTAGCCGCCTAAATGCAGGGTAGAAAAAGGTATTAGCTATATTCCCGCTGCGGGCCGGCCGCCACACGCGCGAAATAATTATCCTTCCCGGAGCGGGAGTGATGCCACATGCGCGCTAATGTGATAACCGCCATTTTATGTTTATGTCTTTGCTTCCCGGAGCGGGAATTTGCCACTCAAAGGGGTAGTGGACTAAAACATGTTACTACAAATGATCTATCAGGTGGTAGCAGACAAAGTTCTGTGGAGATTGTTGGCAGAAATAATTTGCTAACACAGTTTCTACAAACTGCAGCAAATAAAAACATTACCAGCTGCGAGTTGCTAAAATATAATTGTTTGAATGTAAAAGATTATGAGAAATTATCATTACATTTTCTTATTATGGAACATTGTGATGCTGGTGATTGTGATAAATTTTTGAATAAAATTTGTCAGTATTTTAATGAAAATAATGTTCAAATGGTTGAAAAACTCACTCGATCACAATATAAGACTGGATTCTGGCATGAGCTAAGATATGGGCGTGTTACAGCTTCAAAAGCTTATGAAGTAAGCAAATGTAAAACTGCAGATGGCACATTGATTGCCATGATAATGGGAGCTAAAATTCCAGATACTAAAGCCATGAAGAGAGGCCGGGAACTGGAAATTAAAGTGAAAGCAGTGCTGGAAAATAATCTTGGTAAAAAAATTAAGGAATGTGGCTTATTCATTTCTTCGAAATATCCATTTATAGCTGCCTCACCTGATGGCATTTTAGACAATAATATTTGCATAGAAATAAAGTGTCCTACCAGTGAGAAAACACTTCAAAATTATATAAAAAATGATGAAGTCACAGACAAATACATGGCTCAAATACAGTTACAGATGTTTGTAACAAAATTAAAACATTGTTACTACTGTGTTGCAGATTGGAACTTTGAAGTTACAAACAACATAAAAATGATTGTGGTTGCTTATGATGATAATTTGGTACAAAACTACATTTCATTATTATCTGAATTTTGGAAAAAGCATGTATACCCTATTTTATATGAAAGTACAAAATAAAACTAATTATGATGTTGAATGATTTTATTTAATGCTGTAAACAAAACCAAGGTATAGGTAAAGCATATCTAGATTTTATTTTAGTTTCCAATAGGTGCATAAAAATAAATCTTACACTATTATACTTCCACACTATATTTTAAAATGGGAAATATTTACAACTATTACACAAATGTTACTGTGAAAATTCAAAGTTTCATTTCATTCAATGAAATGAAATGAAATAGTTTATTTTTATTTATAAAAGGCGCAATATGGGACAAATAAAAATAATATTAAAATATATGTAAATGTACATTTCGTAATTGTATTATAGTTTAGTTTTTTTCCTTTTATATTTTTATCATTGTATATTTGCATACCTCATGAAGGTAAATATGGCGAACTAAATATATATAAACAACTTTGTAAACACCCATATTTGTGCAAATAAATGTCTTTGTCTTTGTCTTTAACATCTAATACACATTATAGTATCAGAACACAAAGAAAAACATACATCAAGATAGGTAAATCATATCCAGATTTTATTTTAGTTTCCAATAGGTGCATAAAAATAAATCTTACTCTATTATACTTCTACACTATATTTTAAAATGGAAAATATTTACACAAATGTTATTGTGAAAATTCAAAGTTTCATTCATTTAAATTTACATTAAAGTATCAGAACACAAAGAAAAACATATATCAAGATAAAAAAGTTTATTAGCAAAGCCATTTTACAAATTAATAAGATCACAACATAGAAATTGAATACCAAGGTGCACATACTAATTAAAAAATGGCACCCACTTTTAATTTAAAATAGAATGTGGGTTCAACATAAAGCACCTCTAATTCTTTGGACTATCTTTTCAATGTGGATAGGTACTTAAACTGGCAATTTTAGTTTTATAGGCCCTATACCTTATTCTATAAATATAAAATAGAATAAATTTATATTCAATGGCTTTATATTACATTGGTTAATTTTAGATTACAATAAGAATATGAAAATAAATCTGAAATCAGAATTTTACAATCTTAAATAAAAAATTCTTGTGTCACAATGTTAGTTACCATACTCCTTCCAAATGGCTTGACCGATTTTTATGAAATTTTATATGCATATTCAGTAGGTCTGAGAATCTGCTACTATCTATTTTTCATTATCTAAGTGATAAGGGTAGCCCACCCCAAACATTTAAAGGCGGTGCGGAGTTTGCGGGGTCAGCTAGTAAGTACATAAAAAAAAATCAGAAAAAATATATAATTAAATTTATCAAAAACACACATTATTGGACAATGCCACCTTGCAAATTAATAAGTGCACATGCTATTATGACACAATCATCCAAAAAATGTACTAACTTTGAATTTAAAACAGAATGTGGCTTTAACATTGTGAACTCACGAATTCTTCGGATTACCCTTTCTATGTGGATCCTTAAACTGGCAACTTGTTTAGTTTTATAGGCTTCTTGCTTACTTAGTTTGGCACCTTGAACTACACTTGGGGGTCTCAATAAACCACACTTCTTCTGGATTAATAGCAGTTCAATGTGTTTAAAACCGCGGTCAGCCAAAACCAAACTTCCGGGTTTCAGTTGTTCCAGAAATTCTGACTTTTCCACAAGTAATGTATCACTTATTCGTCCTCCATAGCCTGGTGATATATAATTTACCAACCCATTGGGTGTGCTGGATATCAAATACTTAATAGTATTGCCTTTCTTATACTCGGACCAAGTTAAAGCCTGATGTAATGATTTAGAAGGTTTCTCTATTTCAATTTCAAAGCAGTCTATTATACAGCTAACTTTATTAAAGCGATGCCTGAATGCTATTGGAAGTGTTCTCTTTATATTTTTTTTATCAAGTTCTACAATAAATGGTTTAAGAATATTGGAGATTATTGGAATATTTTTATGAAATATTTTGCCAGCATAAGAAGTAGATATTTGAAATTGATCTGCAAGTTCTGAAAATGTAGTGTTCAACCTTATTTTTTTTAAGCACAATAAAATATGTTCAGTGGGTATATTGGTGTTGGAATGTATTAAATCAACCAAAAAATAACAGTCATTTGTAATACCAATATATAAGCGTGGTTTGGCTTCAATAATTTTACATAAATTATTTACAGCTTGCTTTGCCTGCCTTTCCTTTTCCAGCTTAGCTTCTTCATCATTTAAACTACTGCTGTCAGATGATAATTTAAGTTGTAAAGATTGAACTGAAGGTGATGATGGTTGAAAAGTTGAACTGTACACTGATGTGTCACTATCAGACCTGACTAGTATATTTTTATGAACATTTGAAATACTTGGCCTTTCTAAATATACATTATCTACTTTAAATGGAGATGTTGAGATAGTTTTTGTCCATGTCTTGGATGGTGATGTTGCAATGTTTTGCGACTTGTTGTCAGTTTGTGTATACTTGCTCCGAAAGTGCTTTATTATAACAAGAGCTTGTACACCTTTATCTTGAGTTGATGGCTGATTTTCTATTCTAACTTCTTCAGTGTTCATATCTGAAACAAAAATACATTATTGGTAATAAGTCAAAATACGCAATAGATCAAATATTAAACACTATGATTTTGCTATTATATGTAAGAAGTTACCAAGAGGCGAAATTGTATTCTTTACTGATGTATTGTTGTCTTGACTATCTTCCAGGAGCTCTTGTACCATAGCCAATCTTTGCCTTTTGATCGCAGCAGGACGAGATAAACTACTTGATAGCATACTTCTTTTTCGATCTGTTTGACAGTCAAATTTGGACGGTAAGCACCCAGGTTTTAACATTACTTTGTTAACAAAGCCCATTAAATGATAACGCATATAATTTTCCATAACGTTCGGCAGCTAAAACAAAAATAAACACGAATTATTAAAGCATACGAATGTAACCTATAAACATACAAGTATTATTTAAAAAGTTGAGCTATTTAAAATGCTCTTTTCTATTTGCAATATGTATGTAAGGAAGTAGCTATTGTAAACTTACATCGAAATGATCCTCGCAAAAGTAAATCGGTGAAGTTACGGACATTCCGACGAACTTTCGTCTTGCTAAATCAAACCACTTTTTTCGTATTTCAGCTTTTCGAGGAACATCAATGAAAAGTTTGTTCGGAGCAGTTACAGAAGTATTCCTACACTGAGGAACTGCACACCAATGATATGTTTTTCTTTCCATTACTACCACAAACTCGTGAAACTCGCTCAAAGTAGATTTTTAGTAGGTATGTTAAAGAAGTTCACTTGCACACAGATGACGTCACGCGTGCTGAAGTGACAAGAGGTACCGTTTACGCGGCAATTTTAAATACTTATTATTTAAACATCGTTTTGGGTACCAAAAGTAATTATTTTAACGAAATAATATTTTATATAGGTATTTATATGTCTGAAGATTAATTTTAAACAGTTTTTGAAAAACTGTCCGATTCCCTATTGAAGAAAAAAATTTTTTTTCGATAATGGTGTCGCAAACTCCATACGCACTGCCAACGTCAAGTATTATTTTTGCTGATCTACATTGATCCAGCAACTGCTTCTAATGTCACTGGATTTCGCACTGGATCGGCACTGGATCAATATAAACATGTTCCAATCTAGTACAGCGTCTATTCTCCGGCGCTGGAGCCGAATATACTCGTTCCTATTTTTCAATCTTGTGACCTCACTCCACACGCCACGCACCCCGCGCCATTGGCACTGGAACTGTGTAAATGCAATACAATACAAGTTTGCCATAAGTGTCTCAATCAAAACAGGGTCTGTTTTGACATTTTATGAAGAATTCTGCCTGTTACTTATCTATTTTTTCATATTATATATGTCGCAGTCGGATTGTATATTCCGCCGTATTACATTCCGGCTAGCTATTTCCTAAAACAGGGCTGTATTGTATTGCGGCGCACTCTCGTTCAGTCGGATTGCAATTCAGCTAAATTAGCGAACGTTGTATTGTATGTATGAGTTCTTCGCGTTCGTTAAAGCGGCGTAATATCGTGCCGCCCAATTGTCTATATGTTACAGCCAAAGTAATAAATCCGAATATTATATATTATCTAGCCATTATTTATAATATCTACTCAATTTAGATAAAGTGATAATTGACAATGAATTAATCACATTATCTTGCAATTTTATATAATATCTTCCAAGGCTTGGATAATGTAATAAAACAAGTGGCTCTGTCATATCTCCGGCGCTGCTGGAAGACCACTCCCACCGCTCCAGCGTAAGAAAGCGCAGGCATCAAGAGAGCTGTAGCGGCTAAGGCTGGTCGCCGAAGGCGACCAAAAAGCCGAAGCTGCGAAGGCAGACGAGGAGTGGTCTCCCTCCGCGCCTCCGGCTTTTTATATACACTCTATAGTACAGACAAGACCACGTGGGGTGCTCTGATTCGGTTTGGGTATTTTTCGAATATAAATAATTATAGTGAAAATGTGTTTCAGGGACATTGCTTAGCTCAATGACACCTGCGGTAAAAAGTAGGATGGGTGGCCATTCAGCAACATCTAGTGCCGTCATAAGCAGGATGGGTGTCAATAAAGCTCAGCAATGGTGAGTGCGGTCATAATCATAAGTAGGGTGGGTGGCTACGAGGCTTCATTACAATGAGGCTAAACGTGAGCCGCCATATTGTAGAACGTATCGCAATAACAATCCAGCTAATCGTGGACCCGCCACAATACAGAACGGTCCTGTTTTAGGAGCCGGCTAGCTGTAATGTTATACGGCGGATTATACGATCCGACTGCGACATATATACTATATTATAATATGTTTTTATTTATTGCAAACTTGTATTGTATACCAGACAAACAGAAGTGTGGACACTATAAGAGAACGCGGTGGTGGCTGGCCCATTGCGTTTACATGATTCTAGTGCCACTGGTACGGGGTGCGTAGTGTGCGGGGGGAGGTCACTGGATTGAAAAATAGGAACGAGTCTATTCGGATCCAGCGCTGGATACTAGACGCTGTACTGGATTGGATCATATTTACATTGATTCAGTGCCGATGAAGTGCTGGAATCCAGTGACACTGGATCCAGTTGGTGGATCAATGTAAATCAGCCTTTAGTAGTCATCGAAAAAATTAACAAATTGTCAGTACTGATTACTAATCAGTCAGTTTAGTCAGTGAGCGACGGATGGCTACTTTAGCAAAGCGTTAATTTTTCAAATTATTTATTACTTTCCCGTTATTCACATTTTCCTAGTATTTAAGATTACATTATTACTAAGAAGTGTGATTTGAAGCACTTGAGTCTTGAAGTGATTTCTATTATACAGGGCCGGATTTACCATATGGCTTTTTGGGCTACAGCCCAGGGCCCCGTGGTTTCAAGGGGCCCCCAGCTAAGTCACGTCAAAATTCATTAATAGACGATAATGTGAAAGAATCCATAATTTTATTTCATTTAATTTTGCCTCCCTGCGATTAATCAAACCCATTCAATTCGTTTAATTCAAGTCTATGTTCAGGTACTTCGAACTGACAGTTAAAATGTTCGGCTGCCATTACACATTCATCTCAATCGTGCTCCGCCGTTTCCCTCTCATACTCTGTCTCTTTCTATCTTGCTAGAATTATTTATAAGTACTGTTATTAATCTTTTTTTTTAGTACTAGCAACCCGGCCCAGCTTCGCTCGGGCGATTAAGTGATATACATTAAAATCTACTTTACAAAAACCCATTTATGTACTAAAAGCAAAAAAATAGATGCGCGGTGAGAATGCGGGGCCAGGGCGGAGAATGTGATGATTTTTTGGTGGCATAAAATTTTAATTCGAGCGTATCTTCTGAAGTATTTATTTGATTTAAATATTTTAACAATTTTAATCGGAATTGACGAAGCTAAGTAATTAACGTATTTATTTAGATTCATTAATATTTTAAACATAAAAGTAGTAATTGTAAGTCAACCATAGAATATATACTAATGCGGACTTTTGTATAGCAATTTTCTAGAACATTAATGTATATCCGCTGGTTAACGCGGCACAAGCAAGTATAACTCTCCCAGTGGACAAGATTTGCGACAAAAATAGTTATATTTCAGTCTATCTATATACATAAAAGCATAATGAAATATACACCTGAACCTTCCTTAGAAATTACTTTATCTTTTAAGACTGCTACAAAATCCGTTGGGTAGTTTTAAAGATCTAAGCTCACATAGGGACAGACAGCGGGAATCGACTTTGTTTTATAATATGTACAATAGTAATTTATTAATATTAATAAACAGCTTGAGAGAGAATAAGGTTGTAACTGGGGAGCCAAGCCGCATAATAACCCCGCCTAATATCTTCAAAGGGGTAGGGTGCGGCTGAAAAACAGCGCTGCGTGAGATGTCTTATATCTCACGTCAGCTAAAGCTGAGCCGCCTCCTTTTGCCTGTATACATATATAAGCTACATAATATTGTAAATTTTAATTATAAGCTATGTACATAATTTGTTTGAAGGCAATAAATGTTATTATTATTATTAATACACTTCTTCCAAATACCAATTTGAGAAATAAATAATAGTTTAAAAAAACTAAAAAAACACGCTTTTTATAGAAAACCGAACTAAAAAATAGAAAATAAATTTTAATGAATTTAAATTAAGAAAATAGTGTTAAAAATTTCAATGAATATAATAATTAAGTTAATAATAGTGTGAATAAAAAAAATTATTTTATTTTAAAAAAAGCGTGGGGTGCATGGTGTCAATAGTTATAAATATTTTATTGACAGATATGAGTAGAGTGATTATCATTTCGATAATATTTTAAAAAGCACCCCACGCTTTTTTTTAAATAAAATATTTTTTTTATTCACACTATTATTAACTTATATTCATTGAAATTTTTAACACTATTTTCTTAATTTAAATTCATTAAAATTTATTTTCTATTTTTTAGTTCGGTTTTCTATAAAAAGCGTGTTTTTTTTAGTTTTTTTAAACTATTATTTATTTTCTACTTTTTAGTTTGGATTATTTATTCTTTCCATGATGTTTCCACGAGCAATGGACTGGTTACTGAGAACCTTCTTCTTTCTTTCAAAAATATCTTTATCTATCATTAGGCTTGTTACACAACAAGGTTACATATTTTTTTAATTTTTACGTTTTCATAAAATTTGACCTGTCTTACGACTTAACAAATTATTTATATTCTTTATATATCTCATACACGTTTTCGGTTACTGAGCACCAATAGTCTACTCCCCTACATAAATATGAGCAACCCAAGCAGCAAAATAGTCGAATAGTAATTAGATTACTCAGCCTTTAATAAAAAACACCCATTTATCGTGTAATAGCGGTTATCTCGACTATTTGGCAATATTTGCTAATGTGTGCTTTAAGGACGTCGAATAAACGTTTACAGCACTATGTTTTAGCACTTTTACTCCACCTTTTAGCAGATGCTGAATTAAAGTGGCTAAAATACTCGTTATTAGATCGTTTGATCTATAACAGTCGTATAATAGCTGTAGCTCTATAAACGCAATCGAACAAAAATCATATTTTGCAAATTGAAAAATGGAATAATTTTATCAAATTAGTGTATTGTCATCGGTCCTCAATAAATCTACAAAGTTTGAACGAAATCTGGCCGTTTAAAGTGGGTCAAAATCGCGCCCAAAGAAGTCGGTTACAAACATACAGGTGAAGCTAATAAAAAGCGTGTAAAAAAAAAACACGCTTTTTATAGAAAACCGAACTAAAATATAGAAAATAAATTTTAATGAATTTAAATTAAGAAAATAGTGTTAAAAATTTCAATGAATATAAGTTAATAATAGTGTGAATAAAAAAAAAATTATATTAAAAAAAGCGTGGGGTGCATGGTGTCAATAGTTATAAATATTTTATTGACAGATATGAGTAGAGTGATTATCATTTCGATAATATTTTAAAAAGCACCCCACGCTTTTTTTAAATAATTTTTTTTTATTCACACTATTATTAACTTATATTCATTGAAATTTTTAACACTATTTTCTTAATTTAAATTCATTAAAATTTATTTTCTATATTTTAGTTCGGTTTTCTATAAAAAGCGTGTTTTTTAGTTTTTTTAAACTATTATTTATTTTCTACTTTTTAGTTTGGATTATTTTTATTCTTTCCATGATGTTTCCACGAGCAATGGACTGGTTACTGAGAACCTTCTTCTTTCTTTCAAAAATATCTTTATCTATCATTAGGCTTGTTACATAACAAGGTTACATATTTTTTTAATTTTTACGTTTTCATAAAATTTCACCTGTCTTACGACTTAACAAATTATTTATATTCTTTATATATCTCATACACGTTTTCGGTTACTGAGCACCAATAGTCTACTCCCCTACATAAATATGAGCAACCCAAGCAGCAAAATAGTCGAATAGTAATTAGATTACTCAGCCTTTAATCGTATAAGAGCCGAGTAACCGTTCTTAAAACACCCATTTATCGTGTAATAGCGGTTATCTCGACTATTTGGCAATATTTGCTAATGTGTGCTTTAAGGACGTCGAATAAACGTTTACAGCACTATGTTTTAGCACTTTTACTCCACCTTTTAGCAGATGCTGAATTAAAGTGGCTAAAATACTCGTTATTAGATCGTTTGATCTATAACAGTCGTATAATAGCTGTAGCTCTATAAACGCAATCGAACAAAAATCATATTTTGCAAATTGAAAAATGGAATAATTTTATCAAATTAGTGTATTGTCATCGGTCCTCAATAAATCTACAAAGTTTGAACGAAATCTGGCCGTTTAAAGTGGGTCAAAATCGCGCCCAAAGAAGTCAGTTACAAACATACAAACATACAAACATACAGGTGAAGCTAATAAAAAGCGTGTAAAAAGTGACACCGCAACGCAATTCTCAAAATTATATTTTTTGAGCAGCGATAAATACGAACCTTTTTTGTATCGGGGGGGGGGGGGGGGAACCTTCAAAAGGTACCCGGCACCTTGGTAGAGGATACCGGGTTATGTGGGATTTGTAACGCACTAAAACCCCCTCGGTGGCTTGCTTCTGCGCTTGAGGAGGATTCGGGATCTCCAGTGGAACGCACCGGTGTCCGCCACGTGCGGCGCCCCAGAACAGGCCCATCCTCGGGAGAGCAGATGTGCTCTTCTGCACCTTCCGATGCTTACGGCGGCATGCAGCCACGCACACACCACCGTTCTACCCGTGGCTGCTGACTGGACGGATCGATCTCCCACTCTCACCTCCCACATCCCCGGAAGCCCCCTTTTAGTCGGGGATACTGTAGCTCTAGTCTTAATCCCTAAGTTACAGGGACTAATATATAACCTAACAAACTATTTTGCCAAAGGTGCTCGCCAAGGATTTGAACTCGGTATCTCCGTGTCGAAAACCGCGGTCTTTAGCGCTGGACAATCGCTAATAGAAATCTATCCTGGTTTCGATTAGAATCCGTATCATCCCAAGGGTAGATTTTGGAAAAAAATTGAAAGAGGCAGTAGCTGTCAGTAGCAGTTACGTATGTATAGTTTTGTCCATAAATGTCGATTTAACTAAGAATCGAGAATGTGAGGATCAAATTAAAGAATTTGCCAAAGGAAAGTGCAGCAAGCTTACTTTATAATTTGTCAATTTATTTACGGTTGTATAACACTAAGGGCCTCCTTCACCACCTTCAAGGAAGTGACAAGTACGCTAATTGTCGGTTAAAGTCACCCGTAACTTCAATTTCAGTTTCACGATGTTCGAGCCTTTACTTGCTAATTAACTTTACTTGGGTTGTTTGTATCGCGTAACTAATCAACACTTTACTTGGAGATGGTGAAAGAGGCCCTAAGACATACTTAATATATTATAAAATAAATAAAATATTTAAGTGTCTCGATTTTGTTCTATACATTGAGTAATTGGGTGGGCCCCTAGGTAGTATTAGCCCAGGGCCCCCTAAAGTCACGGTTCGGCCCTGCTATTATATATTATTAATCGCAAGATAAATATTTTCTCAAGTGCCACACTGTACTTATATTTTTTCTGACAGCATAGATAATACAGTCTCAGACAGTCTGTATAAAATAAACTGACAGCTCTTCTGGCAACACCGTCGACCGTCACTGACTGCCGCGCGTGCTGATCGTATATTATCGTATCGCATTTTTACGGAATCAATTTTGATAGTTCGCTTCGTTCTATTCTAAATTTTGGATGACTGTGACGAAGATATTGTAGTGAAAATGACAGTTATAATTTAGTGAACTCGTAACGACTCCCTAAAAATTACCACGACTGTGATTATTTTGTGTTACAAGTGCTAGTATTCAAAGAGTATTATGAACTTTGACGACTATGAAACCCTTCCGACCCAGAGCTCCATCACACACATGACCGCCGGGGCGATCGCGGGGGTGACGGAGCATTGCGTAATGTACCCGCTGGACTCCGTCAAGGTAAGCTTCATCCAGTACTGCGCCACAGCTGCGGTCTCAGCCCAGTTTCTCCGCCACTTGACAACCTAACCTAAGCGCTCCGACGATGGCTCCGTCGGTCGCTTATTACGCCACCGATCGGAAACTCTGGGTTATGTAAAGACCAATTTGCCAAATATCGCCGAGCTCGGTCGGGTGTCGCAAAATAACACTGCTGCTGCAATCGTAGCAACTGGACACGATTTGTCGTGGTTTTCACTTTTTATCGTTGCCTTGTGATTATCCAAATGTGACTTCAAACCCATATGTTTTATTTAGGGCAAGTTTCCTTCATAAAAATGATTTATTTTCATAAAGAAATTGTATTTAAGTTTGTATTATTTAAAAGTGTTGACATTTGAGGGAAATGTCAAAATATTTACACTTCAATCTATTTGATCAGAGCACCTGCTGTCCAAATCAGGAACATTAGTTTGTATGAACATTGCAAAAAAAATAGAGGTATTATCAATGTATAAGTGAGCATGTGTGAGGTGTTGTTCTAGTGGTTGTGATGACCTTAATTGCTACTAACTAGGTATGTTATAGAAAGAAAAGTTTGTATTCTCCAAATGCATGATAACCCCTAATGTCAGCTAGGGCACTATTCCTGCTCATCTGTGTAAGTTGAAACTGCTCAATTACATTTACGCTAAAATATTTAATAAAAACTATTTTGAATGGCGTAATTTATTTGAATATATAAGGAAATATTAAGACTGCTGTGCTTTCACATTGTCTCTCCGTCTGCTCTTTTCTTCAGCTCAGCATTGCCTAAGCGCACCCAGAGCAGACAGAACAAAAAATAACGTTCACTAAGAGTTTGTAAAGGAACCATACAGTGAATAAAGAATATTTCATTTCATTTCATTGTTTTGTTTGAGTGCCGTGATATTTTGTAAACCTATGTGATAAATTCTAGGACAGGTTTGTGATGTTATTAAAGTTTGATGAGGTTAGTCTAATGTGACATTAGCATGTGTTTGTTTACAATTTGAATCTTGAGATTAGTCATAGTGAAGTGGTGAAGGCATTCCTATTGGATTTTAATATTAATATTTTTATTTAGTTTGTTTGAACACTTGAATATCTAACTAGATTTTATTCAAATATGCTCAATAATTTCAGATTAACATTATAGGTGTTGCAAAATTAAACACTGTTATGTGATTTATTGTTGTAATTGACTTCTTTTAGATATTTGAATTGCAATTTTTAAAAGCTATCGTCTGCAAAAACTTCTATTTGAATTTCTTGATATTTAACTGAGTTATACTTAATTAAAAAAAAGTGTTGCTTATTGCACTACCTATCTTAAAGTTTTTTTCATTTTTCTTGAAAAGTCATATTTAAAGATTTATTATATGTATAGATTAAAGATTAAAGATTATTTATTTGCATTGAATAAGTAGTAGGTACAAACAGTAGGTGTTACAACAATATTTAGGATGTACGTATTCAGCCAAATTAGCATGCAAATTTAACTTTTTTTTTTTCAATAAATTACAATTGCAAGCACATATTCTAATAATTACAGTACATCCTTGAATGAGACTGAACTGTTCAACACTTCAATTTTCAGTATTTTTGAATACTATTTAACAGTTCTGAGATAATTACAACTATTGCAGTAAGTAAATAGACTACATATCAACAAGAGTTATTTGATTATAAGTGATAATTTATTATACACTTACATTTTTTTCTTGATTTTAACAAAAGCAAATTCCTTCAATATAAAACTATGCATTAATTAGAATTGATTTAAGTTTAATTTACATATTTTTTTAAAAGATTGTCACACTCATTAAATAAAATAAAAACTATTGTTAAAATTTCATTCTTAGTGGTCACCCAACATTATGAGAATATCACAATAATTAAAAACTAACACAAATAAATATAAATAATAGGCAGTATAGACACCTTGTTGCTACTACTAACTATTTTTTTGGGAAAACTGCTTTCTGACATCCAGTCACAGAGTTTAGAACAAATTCTGTCAACAGTTCATATTCCTCATGAGATGTTTTTAAGTTATGAAATTTTAAACAAATTAAGTAGCGACATTAAAAAATGACAATTGCTTTAATTTGAGATATTTTTGCTTGGTTACAGCAGTTTACTATAAAGAATACAATATCTTTTTTTTAAAAGAGTCACATAGTTTTGATGTCCGCTTAAGGTATGAAACTACAGTACAATCCCTTACAATGTGGTGATTACATCATACTGACTGGAAGTTGTATTAAACGAACAGACAATTTTTGTTTTTAATTGATCACATACATAATGTCATGGTATCATCTTCAAAATGAGAATGCACAAACATATTTATGTAGCACTCTTACAACACGCTCTCTTATAACATTATAACACTTTTAGAGCATCAATCCCCCTAGAAAAAATGCATTCTTCAATCGTAAACACTAGAGAATAGAATGAAGAATTCCATACATTCTTTGCCAACTAAATGTCTCATGATCTCAATCGTTAGCTAAGTGTCAATCCCATACATTTTCATTATATTCTGCAAGCATTAATATTAGCAAAGGAGATATCTTCTTTCCTACGATTTATTGCAGGTTTTTTACTTATTCAGATCCCTTACAAATTTAAATATCTCTTATAGTTCTGGAGTTTCCTTCACTGCCATATGGAAATTAACCTCAAGGGCACTACAGTCTGTCTCAACACAAGGAGCGACACAAGGTCTTTGCTGATTCTGATGGTTGGTTGCAGACTATACAGCAATAGCAATTCTTGAAACTCCATAGCAATACAAATGTGTCCTATAGTATTCCCTGCTTTTAAAAGCATATTTATCACCTACAAAGCCTGAATGTTCCTGAATAACCTGATAGTGTCGCGCATAGCCCAGCGGCTGACAGAGAATGCAAGCAATTGTGTTCCTGTCTTTGTATGTGTTGGTTACCAATGACATAGATCATTAATTACCTTACTGTGGTACTATGAGTGTGTAACGTTTTTATTTTATTAATTTATTTTATTAATCTACACAGCTAAGTGAAACAAGCACGGGTTGTGTGTGAGATGGGAGTCCGTGTCTGTCTACTAGTCTCAGTAACAAGTACAACATATTGCAATTGTTTTTTGTAAAAATATGTACAGAATCAGCATATCTACAACTTTATAATCTATATAGATTGCTTTTAAATATTGTTTAACTTAATTAGTGTTCTAGAATTAGATTAAATCATCTATCAAACAAACTATTCAAATTAGACTCACAGATACTGGTGATATTTTGTTTCCTCTTTTAGATAATGAAATCTCAACAATCTTATTCAATCCCACTTTTAAACATTTCTGTAAAAATCTAATTTAGTTATGTTGTCCACAGACTGTGCTATAATTACTGACATTAGAAATGATTAACTAATTCAAGAATACAACTGTTACTGGCATGGACTATTATAATTTGAAAAAAACTTTAAAAATATATATAAATAACAACTTTATTCAAAATTTTCATTTTAGTGTCTTAATATTGAACATTGAATTTAGCTCCTTACAACCCCCCCTTATATAAGAATATAGTCGGCTTTATTGGACTTCTGCCAGCACTCCTGAGTGAGGTAGGCAGTGTCGCAGTCGTCAGCTCCCTTCTTGGTTCCACAGGTTCTCAAGCTCTTCTCATTCTTTTTCCTCATGTCATCAGGCAGCAAAGCGATGACTGCCTCCACATCTATGTTACCTTCTGACATCATGCCTGCAGTCTCCATGACACATTTAATGTAGCACTTGAGTTTACCGTCAGGCATTAAGTCTGCTCCACCGTTGACTTTGTCCACTAGACTTAAATCTACTCCAGTCTCCTCGGCGCAATTCTCCCGAAGCATTTTTGCTAATTCTGCCATCTCTTCATCCAAAGCAGACACTTGGCTCAGGACAAGCGCTAGCACTACACCGTAGACGACTCCAAATTTCTCCATTGTGGTGTCCTAATTTGAAAACAAATAAAAGACTGAATTATTGACCAAAGTAACATCAGATTTATATAGTGGGTCTCAATGTCACATTGCCCTGTGTGATGGGCAAATTATATGCTCTCAAGCACATACTTTGTGTTATTAAAAGTGTTGTTTGTCAGAGATCTGTTTGAGTAGAGCTTGTATGCTATAATTTTTTTCACTCAAACTGTAGTGTCATGATGAAAAATTACATGGAAGCTAAATATCTGGTAGTTAGTTGTCTTTTTTTACATGCATATAATTTTGGGATTTGTTTTTTTGGATAAATTGGTTAAACTGTGGGTGGCTACAAAGTTGTCACATTATGATGAAATACTTTTTTAAATGGACAATAATTGACAATAATGTGGTTGACCCAAAATTCTAAATCTAAATCTAAATAGAAAGATTTACTACTCAACTCTGTGTAACAATACTCATCCTATTCATTGGACAGCAGTATTTCTAATTGTAGGGAAATATGAATGAATTTAGCAGAGTTTTTATTGTTTTCATATTGTAGAGTACATACTGAAAGAAACTGCTGCACAGCACACTCAGCACCTTTGAGTCTAAAAGAGAGACCTGTATGCAAAACTAATACCCAAATTTTGTCTGGGACGTGTAATGTCCCAATAGCCACATTTGACTTGGTAGACTGTGAGCTAAATCTTCTAGTTTTCCAGCTGTTGTTCATCAAAAAGGGTTGATTATAATGATGCTGATACATAGTCTGATATTTGACAACACATCCCATCTCCGAGGCGAAACCTTTTGCCCAAGGGAGACATTAATGAGTTGATTTGTTTGGTCGAAGTTTATCATATGTTTGTGTATCGGTGCGCTTCAGATGATTGTCAGACCGCACTCCACTCGTAAACAACGCAATTAACCGCATAGCATCCTACGTCGTGGACACTTGATATCCGCGAGTGCAAATTTGAACATTGTATGAGTAGCTATGTAGTCAGCACGGTCACTGTAATAATCTAGATGGAAGTTTCATTACTTGATAATCTGCGTGATCTATCGCAGTAGTTCAATCGCCAGTGTAAGATATGCTAGGACGTCACTCCAATAGAATAGGAAATGATAAGGAAACTTCTAGGGTTGTGAGGGGTTGGAGTAAGAGTTCGATCGACAGACGAGGTTGTCTTGCTCCTGTTTCCGAAGGACATTAGTGCATTCCACCAGAGATATGGGATGTCTTCATAATGACTGTAGAAGCAAGAAGGCCAGTGGCCACTGAGGTCTTAAAAACTCGCTTAAAAGCCCCGTAATCCCATTGATACTTTTTCAAGATTTCGTCCTTAAAATATACAAATAGCCAATATTAGAATCAAGTAGCAAATAAAAACCATCGACAAACATCGCGATTGTTACGAACACGTCACAAGAATGGGTTCCTTCTTGGGAATGAGAACGTTATAGTTCTGACGGATCTGATTTGTAAGGCTTACATTTCAAGAAACTCCGGATAATCTTAAAGATATGTTGTTTTCATGGATGAGATTTTTGGCTATTCTTTATGTCGACAGTAGCGCTGGTGAAGGTGATAAATTATCACTGATAATAATAAATAAATAACGTTTCACACTTATAGACTCACACTAGGGTAGATATACCCTGTGTCGTGGGTACCATGGACACATACAAAGACAGAAACACAAACACCCAGACCGAGAACAGAAATTTAAACTCATCATTCAAATTTCTCGCCGGGATGGTAACCATTACGCCACATGGGTCGTCTGAATAATGAATGCCAAGAAGGACAAAATTCCGCGAATTAGATTCATTTGTTCATTCACTTATTTTTGTTGAGAATATGTTGTATTAATTGGTGTTCTTTTATTTCAATATACGTGACTTAATCAATGGTTCTAACAAAGTAGCATATTGTCACAATATACCTACAATATAATGCGATACTATGTTGCTGATAGGTCCGCGCTTTGACTCTAATCAGCAGAGGTAGACCGGGAACATGCCTATCGACCGTGCGTCCCACTGCTCGTCCTGGGTGTCTTGGCATTATTTCGCCTCCAAGTCTCCGGAGCTTAGTCCCTGTAGCTACGGGATTAATAATAGAGCTACGGTATCTGCCTGATAGTAAGAGGCGATAAAAAGGGACTTCCAGGGTTCCAGGGACGGTGTGAGTGGGAGCTCAATCCGCCCAACAAGCAGCCCCGGGAAGGACGGCGGTGTGTGCGTGGCCGCATGCCGCCGTAAGCATCGGAAGGTGCAGGAGAGCACATCTGCTCTCCCGAAGATTGGCCCATTCAGGGCGCCTCACGTGGAGGGTACCTGTGCGTTCCACTGGAGATCCCAGAGTCCTCCCCAAGCGCAGAGCGCGAGGGGGTTTTAGAACAGTCAAATTCCACATATCCCGGTATCCTCTCCCAAGTTACCGGGTACCTTTTGAAGGAAGGATTAGGGGGGCCTAATACCAAAAAAAGTCGCCGGAGCTTACTCTTCCATGCTGCTCTGATTAGTAGTCTGATCTGATTAGTGCTGTAGGATGTTTTCAAATCGCACATAAGACCTCCGAGACGGTTAAGCGGCTGTTATCTATCAAAATAACAACCCGGCTGTTACCGACAGCTTATCGTGCTTTCTGAAACATAGAAACGCGCGTGAGATCTGCTCCTTATCGATTTCCCCATCTCAAATCTGATCGCGCCCGTTTCTCTTAACTGCGTAAACAGCTTGCGCTCCAAGCCCTCCAGTCGCAGGGCCATGTGTTTTATTTCCTTCTACAGTTAGGGTTGCCATCCCTAAAATTTGTCAACCAGGACAAGACGCGTTAAAACCCCGGATTTTAGAGCCCAAATCCCGGACATGTCAACAGCGGGGGGACAGTGAATTTAGCGAGTCGGTTCGTCGGTTGACCATGGCGTGAGGGCACAGCGCGTGTGTCCTCACGTGTGGCCCAAGACTTTATTCTTTTTAAACCCGTACTACCAATTAAGTCCGGACGCTCCCCGGACGCCCTCTTAACTAGGACAAATCCGGGGAAACCCGGACGGATGGCAACCCTATCTACAGTACATACATCTGATCCTACACTAGTACATATAATATGCATTTAATGGGTTCAGAACCTATGCTTTACTTTAACGAACTGACAAGAGTGTCTTCTAGAATACTGACACAATATACCGGGACTAAAATTATTTAATGTCAAATAATACAGCGGCCACGTCGTTTGTTAATAAAACTAGTCTTGTTATTTTAAAGGGAATTCAAAAGGGCATCAGCGTTCAGAAGCACTGCGTAAATATTGTTGGAAAATAGGACAAAAGTTAGCTACAACTAGATTCTTAACACAGACGAAATATCAAAGTATAGGTAGTAATTGATAAGAAGACTTAGTAATTATTGTCTTTGTACTGAGTGTAGTCAAGTTAGTAATTCTAAAGTGTCTACTGTAGTCTTAACGAGCCCGGCTGGCTGCTGGCTGGCTCCATTTTCCTGTTTCCGGCGACCAGTGGGCTCAGGACTGGGTAAAACCCCTGTAACTGACTGGCCTCACTGGCTCATTCTAATGCAATTCAACGCTACGACGCAGTTTATGATCGTTTCAATCTATTGTACCTAGACAGCAAATGATAATGGAATAAAACCTTCCAGCTTCTTTACTATGTATTTGATTTTCAGCATATTCAGTTTCTACTACGTTAGGAAGAAACATGCATTGACCTTGTAGCTCGGGACTAAGAAGGTGAACTGTGGCTGCCTGGATCGTAAGAGGTGACAAAAAGAGAGCCTACGTGGTTGCTGGCGGTTAGACTGGGAGCCCGACTTACTCAGCCAGTTGCCTCGGGAAGGACAAAGATTTATATGTGCGTCGTTCTAAATAGAAGAGCTTTTTGCTCTTCTAAGATGGACATTTTTGGAGCACAGTGTATAGAGGACATATATACATAGATACGTTCTACTAGAGTCCCCGGTGTCGTCACCAAATGCGAGGCGAGGGGATCTTGTATAATCCGGTATCCTAGTTAAAACAACAATAAGAAACAATATCAAAAAAAAGTTAACCCATAGCACCTAGACTATCCTACTTAAAGGATCTATTGGCCTATTGGCATTAGTTTATGTTTCAGCCAATGACGCTGACGAAAACTTTTAAGAAGAAAATATTATTTGCATTTTAAAAATTAAGAAAAAAAATGCTACATTTGATAAGGATAAGAGTTTCTGAAGACGTAAACTATAAAAAAATACTAAATAGGAAAGGAAATATAATTTACTACAGTAATAAAATATGTTATTATATAATTGCATTGCCTTAAATACAACATTTAGCAGTAGGTACTTAATTTTTTTAGACTTATTTTTACCTTGACTTTATTAAAAATGCCAGTTTAGGATAGAACATAAAAAATAATTTAAAAAATAACGTAAATAACGTATTATTAAAAATGCCAGTTTAGGATAGAACATAAAAATAATTTAAAAAATAACGTAAATAACGTAAAAGAACCACCCTATAAAATGTTATTTAAACAGAAAGTTGTTGTATTGTCGGCAGACGCGGATGCAGTCCCTGCGCTCAGCACACAATGGAAGTATATCCGAAACCTTCCGGTATATGGTGCAGCGGGAAGGCCTCCTCAGGTGAGTCTAACTTTATTACATCCATTAGCTTAGTTTGCATTAGCTTAGCTTAGCTAGCTTTAAAAAATAAATTAGCGAATTCGGTCCAGCCGTTCACGCGTGATGCTGTGACCAAGGAAAATATATTTCATTTATTCAATTTGCTCTAGGCAAGAAGGTTAACGTGAAATTTTATCTGCTCAATCACTGCCATACGTTGTCTCTCCTACGGATACGGATTCAAAATCCAATTGGATCCAAGTGTTCAAAGAATAGAACGCAGAAACAATACAATGCACGAGAGTTGCATTGTAGATGCAATTTCAGTGAATCGATTGACGGCAGCCTAGTCTTATAATAAATATTAGCATGAAAATATTGATTCATGTTGCAAAGATTTCTGTTTCTTGTTCCGTCACTTTCCATGGCACCGTTTCTTTTTATCTTGGTGAAAGTTCCTTTAATTAGTACCCGGATGAAACATAAAAACCTAGATAATACTAAAGATAATGCTGAAATCGGCTGCTGGCAGAACCCTTCTACACTTGATGGCCTTCCTCTTATCATTACTTCTTTGAGAGCCTGATGCGTTCTCAAAAACCAGAGATTACTTTTAATTTAAATTCACTTTTCAATTGTGGTCTACTTGATTTCCTAGTATCTAGGCGTGGCTGTCTGTTGAAGACTTCTGTAATCGATTGCTTCTTTAATCTGTTGTGTTTTGTGAGCTAACCAAAATCATCGACAATCAAACTTTAATATATCTGAAATCCAAAGCTCTAAAAATTTTAACGTTTGAAAGTTTCATATTTACAGTACTTACTCAAACTTATCCGAATTACCCACACGTTTTGTATTGTTGACAAACGACTTAGCGGCTATAATAGCTACTAGACTATTGAAAGCATAGAGTAGGTGGAGGCCATGACTGCAGTTCGCCGGATTTTCCTCAACCGCTCAAAACAGCAAGTAGCAACGCGGCGCGATGTGTCGTGCATGTCGCACATTAAATTGGCCTCATCGGTTACATCACTTGCCCTTTTAATTTTGCCTTGAAACTTTTATAATCTTAAATCTGTAACATCATGTTTACTTTTAGTAGTTCTTTGTTTTGGGATAGGTATAGATATTTAAAAGATTTTCATGAAGTCAAGTTATGCTTACAAGCAAAACCACTGCACTAGTCAAGGAAAGTGAAAGTTGTATTATTATAAGCTCGCCCACCACTTTCGTATTTAATTATACTTCACATTGCACGTTTTAGAATTAGTTGCATTAGATTTAGCCTCTTTATAAAATAATTAATCTAGATGCATTTGTCTAAATATTTCTCGTAGGTATCTTATTCATATTCATCGCGTTCATCAGTACGCGTAGTTTTGTTCTGATCGCGGAAGTAAATTGTATTACCGTTTAGTTTTAATATTGATTATGCTGTAAAAATGTTAAACGCGGCAATAGTTGTTTTCATTTCAATAAATATTAAAATTTGTGACTTTTTTCTGTGCTTACTGTTGTCACTAAGTGTCTGGGACTGAGCAAGGCGAGTTTTGATATTGTTACGAATGAAATATGTAAAAATTGAGTTTTATAGATTAACAAATTTGGGATGGAATTTTATACACCTTTGTTACCTCTTAGCTGCTGAAGCCACCACTACCCAAGTATCATGGGTGGGGATAGTTCTTACCTGTACTAGAGGCACACATAGAAGAATTTTCAACTTTTATAATAAGACGAAAGTCTGGCCCTCACGGGCTCTTGGACTATGAGTACATTACAATCTCGTAGATTATACATATAATATGTAAGCAGGAGAATGTCATTGTCAATAGAATGTGCCCTCGTGATCTGCCTGTGTATGACGGCATAGAAATTCTATTGTTACGCTTTTAACTCGTTTGTAATGTAAATCTATTTATTTATGCGAATGCACATGTAGTTAGCGTTTCTTGGTTTAAAATTAGTTAATGTTACAGGTACTTTTCGTTCTATGCCCATTGTTGGTATTCTTTCTAGACGGTTTTTCCACTATGACCACAGAGTAACAAACCCACACCCATCCCATACATACAACCAGCCCATAGGAGAAAACCTATTTGCGAGTTAATAAATAAGAGTCTATTTCAAGCTTTGTTTATACCCCTCATGTCAGGATTAATGTTACGATTGAATATTTTTTTTATCAATAGTTTTGTTTTATATCATGAAATATGTTGAAATTTTAACAGCGCGATAGGGCACTTCTACACTGTATTATTTTTCTATGATCACTGTCCCTAGGGACGTTACCTTAAAAGCCAATCTTAGCTTGCAGAAGATGTGGTCGACCTTTGAATGGTTCCAAAGAAAACTAGCGGCATTCGACAAGGTAAACGACCGATTCTTAAAGTTAAAGCTAAGGCTTGGAAGCACGAAACTCAAAAGTATTCGTTTATTGTCAACTAGCGGCCACCTGCGACTTCGGCGGCGGGGGATTTAGTTTTAAGATTTTTCTAAAATAAAAGTAGCATTTACTTATCAGCTACCTGCCAGTGAAAGTCTCGTCAAAATCATTCCAGCTGTTTCAGAGATTAGCCGGAACAAACAGACAGACGGACAAAAATAGTAAAATAATGTTATTTTGGTATATGTACCGTATATACATTCATATGCATGTAGTAAAAAGCGATTATTTTAATATCACAAACAGACACTCCAATTTTATTTATTTGTGTAGATGAGCGAGCATGTTTTCATGAATTTATCGTCTCCGGAAACAGAAACCTCGGCTGAGATATGCCGTTTTAAACCAGAATTTAAATAATTGAATTTGAGTTAAAAATGCAATTTAGTGAAATGCCACTAAGTTTCCATGGGGATTGGGGACATTATAGGCTGCTGGCTGCAACCCTTTTTGCGTCCCACTGCTGGGCACGGGTCTCTCCCCATTATTGGGGAGGCCTGGAGCTTACTCCACCACGCTGCTCCAATGCGGGTTGGTGGAGATGCGGGTTAGTGGCCAACCCGCTGTCGGATGTTTTTAAACCGCCCATAAGGCCTCCGACAAGGTTTAACGACTGTTATCTATCGACAACAAGCGGGACCGACGGCTTAACGTGCCCTCCGAAGCACGGAAACGCGCATGAAATTTTTTGCCACTAGCGGTCACCCATCTCACACCCGACCGCGCCCGTTTCGCTTAGTTGCATAGATCGTTTGCGTTCTACGCTAACCGCCGGGCCATGCGCGCTTCTTAATTAGAATAGCTAGCTAATTAGAATATATTATATAACCTTTCTTCTAATGTCCCTAAGAGAGTCTATATTGAAGTTATGATTATATCCAAACGATTCTTAATAGAAAACTGCATACTGATTTGGCAAATGCTGATAGTGATAACATTGATAACATATTTTATTGTCGTTCTCATTTAAATATAATTAGTGCTAATAGTCATATGCGCGTGAAGTTTATAAACGTTGTAAGCAGATAGCAAGGCCTGGCAACACGCGCTCTTACTCACAACGTCATTGTAATTAGATGCTTCGGCGCTTGTATTAATAGTTTGTTTATGTTTAGGAAGTTGATAAGACCCCACTTCTTGATTAAACAGTTCCGAAATTGACCTACTTTAAAAATTAGGCAAACATGCATAATCATTTTAGTGAAACTTTTTTAGCCGACTTCAAATAAATAATAGTTTTTAAAACCAAAAAACACGCTTTTATAAGAAATCCAACTAAAAAAATGAAAATAAATTTGAATTAAAATAGTGTAAAAATGCATTTTATTGTAAAAAAAACGTGGGATGCCAGATCTGACAGATATGATTAGAAGGGTAATTATTATAGTAATATCTTAAAAAGCACCCCACGCTTTTTTTACTATAAAATGCATTTTTACACTATTTTAATTCAAATTTATTTTAATTTTTTTAGTAGGATTTCTTATAAAAGCGTGTTTTTTAGTTTCATAAAACTATTATTTATTTTCTTCTTTTTAGTTTGGTTTATTTTAAAAAGAGTGTTTTTTAATTTTTTTAAACTGTTATTTTTAAATAAAATACATATTTTAAGTATTTATACCATTATTAATTTATGCTTATGTCTTAAGACAATGGTTGGAAATAATTTTCAAAAATTCTATAAATTGACAAAAATCTTATTTTGCAAATTGAATAATGAAATAATCTTATCAAATTAGTGTGTTGTCATCGGCCTTCGATAAATCTACAAAGTTTGAATGAAATCTGGCCGTTTAAAGTGGGTCAAAATCGCATCTGAAGTAGTCGGTTACAAACATACATACAAGTGAAGCTAATATAAAGCGTGTAAAAAGGAGGAGGTTACTCAATTCGACCGTATATATAAGTAATATGTTTTTTTTAATGTTTGTTTGTGGATAACTTCGTCGTTTATGAACCGATTTTGATGATTCTTTTTTGTTCGAAAGCTTATACTTCCGAGGTGGTCCCATTGTCACCAAGTCAAGATCTGATGATGGAATCCCAGGGAAATTGAGAGGAACTCTCAAATTTTATAGGCACACATATTGATTTTCTTTCTGAACCAAAATTGATATTTGTGCATAGTAACTATCATCTCATGTTGCTGAGCTGATGATGGAAGATACTACGATGGTTAGGAGTTGAGACAAAATTCTTTCGATAAATGTTTTTTTGTTCAAAAACTTATGCTTCTGAGGTAGTCCAACTATCACCAAGTCAAGATCTGATGATGGGATCCGAGGAAAATCGAGGGGACTCTCAAATTTTGTATGTGGTAGTGGTATGGGGAATTGAAAAAATGGAGATATCTGGTGTTTTACGAATGATACATCATGCCGTGTTTAGCCATTAGCTACATGATGGTTCACGAGACTTGTCATGGTTCACGAGCACAAGTGCCAAATGTTTTGATTCATTCACGTCTTAATGAATTTTTGAAATTTTACCAAACCTCGCCAATTTGTTACTTGTACCTTAAACTAAACGTGCTTTTTTGATTAATGTGGTCTTATTTTAGACAAAAACAAGCGCAAATTAAATTTTACTACTACAAAGTAATAATAAAACAGCATATTTCTGCGTATCTTCTTGTAACACAGGTTTTTTATTAACCCATATCAGGCACCAGGTTCTCACAAAGTAAGGTTGTAATTTTACATTTATATATGTTAAATTTGTACCATCTTTGTGAGTAACAATAAATAAAAAATAAATCTTCTTCGAGCGTTCCACATTTGCTGCTCTGTAATATAAATAGTGCTCGCGAGGGCGGTGCATCTGACTGCAGCACGTGTGGTGGGAAACCTCACAACTAACGATTGTTGCGTTCCTATAATTCTTGATCTTCAGCTGTATTTCAGTTATGTATCCAGAGTCCAGACTTCTTCGGCAAATTTAACATTCTTCTATTGATTTACGGTATCCGACAATAGTGATTATTTAACTATTATCATTTCTCATAGAAGAAATAAGTAGAATGACGTAGGAATATATGCATATCAATTACTGTAGTTACAAATTTATTTACTAAAAATCGCGTGTGAAATGTAATTGGAAGATGTCCAAAGTAGCCGGTGAATCGAGTGCGTCTTATGATTAGTGGGTCACTACGCGAGTCTTACCTCAATTGTATATTTAGAAACAGTAAAATTAAATAACGCTAGAATAAATAGTCTGTAGTGAACTATTGATGATGGTGTAATTTCATGAAAGCCGGACAAGTTTGCTTGCAAGGTTAAACAAGAATACGCTAATAAAATAACTGATAAAAGTTATCCTGGGAATAAAAGTTTATCTAAATAACAATCAAATTTTGGTATAATTAACACTAAACTTTCAATAATGTCTTTGGGAGTCTAATGAAGCACAGTGAAAATATTGATATCAATTTATTTAGAGAATTTTACACTAAACACCGGCCAACATCGCCTATAACAAAGATATGCAACGTAATTATTCTAAATGCCACAAATAATAACCAAAATATACCTTATACATCGATCTAACTGCCCGTGTTGTTCCTAAGGAAACGTCAATGCTTGTTGTCATGTGCTATTTGTTGTGAAAATGTAAAATTGACGGACTGTGGAGGTGGGGATGTCCAAAGCATTAAGAACGTTTAGGTAATCTTCTATCTCTTGATTACTTCTTATCGTTATCAGCGTACGTGAGCGTAGGACCGCGCGGGCACCACTCGTCATTGCACATCACTTACGTATTATCAATTCGCTGACATGATTTTGCACAAATCTTTTTATAGCCTGATGATATAATTGTCAGAGGCTAGTATAATAAAATCCGGTCTTGGATTGACATACTTTTAATGAGCTATCAAAATGTGACATCCTCATACATTTTATATTAGAAAATGAATTGTGACGTCACAACTCATTTATTGACTAAATTGACAAAATTTTTATTTATTTAAAAGGAAATAAGGTAAAAGTATAGACATTAAACACCTCCGTAGGGGTTTGGCGGAGGGAAGTGGCGGTACCCCTTGGACTTTTTCTCAACGTATTTTCTGTAAAATCCATGCAATGATTGATTCGTATCGTGTCTATGTCGCAGTCGGATCGTATAATCCGCCGTATTACATTCCGGCTAGCTATTTCCTAAAACAGGGCTGTATTGTAATGCGGCCCACTCTCGTTCAGCCGGATTGCAATTCAGCTAAATTAGCGAACGTTGTATTGTATGAGCTCTTCGTCAAAGCGGCGTAATATCGTGCCGCCCAATTGCCTAAATGTTACAGCCAAAGTAATAAATCCGGATTTTATACAGTTATCATCTAGCCATTATTTATAATATCTAATCAATTTAGATAAAGTGATAATTGACAATGAATTAATCACTTTCCAAGGCTTGGATAATGTAAAAAAACAAGTGGCTACCCCACTATCCACGTGGTCTTGTCTGTACTACCCCTAGAGTGTATATAAAAAGCCGGAGGCGCGGAGGAAGACCACTCCCTCCGCCCCAGCGTAAGAAAGCGCGGTACCTGCGCTCGCCTTCGCAGCTACGGCTTTTTGGTCGCCTTCGGCGACCAGCCTCAGCCGCTCCGGCTCTCTTGATGCCTGCGCTTACCTAACGGCGGGCGGGGAGTGGTCTCCCTCCGCGCCTCCGGCTTTTTATATACACTCTAGGGGTAGTACAGACAAGACCACGTGGATAGTGGGGTGCTCTGATTCGGTTTGGGTATTTTTCGAATATAAATAATTATAGTGAAAATGTGTTTCAGGGTGCCTACGAGGCTTCATTACAATGAGGCTAAACGTGAGCCGCCATATTTTAGAACGTATCGCAATAACAATCCGGCTAATCGTGGACCCGCCACAATACAGAACGGCCCTGTTTTAGGAACCGGCTAGCTGTAATGTTATACGGCGGATTATACGATCCGACTGCGACATCTATATCATAAAACTTTGGGAGCGATGCAAGATTATTCGCTTTTTTTTAAATATAGATAAGAATTCTGATAAAAAGTAATGTTGACTAAAATCGGACATGCAAACTGAATGATATCACCCTAACCACCGTGCAGTATTGGTTGATGTGATGAGTCAACAATTCCGCATTCTATTTAATTTTTTAGTGTTAAATTCTGCCGCTATTTTATTTCAAAACATGGATAACATTAAAAAGTTACTTTACATCTTTATAATTGTTAAGATTTTACTGAATCATCGTATCTTTTCACGATGTTGGGTTATCGTTGCTAGGCATTATAATGAATGCTTTAGTCGAATCTCTGTATAAGTTCAGTATTTACAATAATGTCATATTCTAAGCAATTACGAAATATTTGCCCGATACACGTGATTTAAGCGATACACTTATCTCGAATGCTGTATAAACATTGTTATCAATGCGTTATCAATATGCTCGCAAGTTGGTGCATCTCATGACAGACTTATAGCCAGATGTGATTCTTTTAACATTTTATAATTACACACGTATTTGCTTTTTTCTAGTGATGTACCGTATATTAGAATTTAGATACTTATTCGCCATTTTATCATCTACAACGAATGATTAAAAACTATGAGTCTTTGAAATCTTTAATATTGACAATTTATGTTCGCAAGGATTTTCGCAATGGCAAATGTTTAAACATTTATAACCGTTGCTGTATTCTCAAATTTGTTAAAAGAGATTCCTCGTCCCTTCTTTACATTAGACCTTACAGTGCCTGTAAAATCGTTTTTTATTCAATGTAATTCAGAAGTGTTCGGTAAGGTCAATTATATGAGTTTATATTTTTTAATAATACGGCACTGATTAAAATAATTTATGAAGTTTAAAAATTAATAATGCATGAATGGCCTGAATACTGAGACGGCATCGTCAGGATGAGTAGGCTTAATGTTGTGTCGTTTTATTATCCAATCAACTGTATTTCTAAGAAACTAAAACATTTTACCCATTTTAAATTTTCTCTTTTCCTATTTCCAAAATAGCAGTATTTATCAGAATCTGTTAATGTTCTTCTGTGTGTTCTTTTGCGGTTTGGTAAACGTTGTTTTTTTTTTCAATAAATAGGTTAAATCATTAGAAAAACATAAGTACAATAAAGTAAAAAATATAATTTTCATTTAAGACTGAATCTATTCATAAAGGAATTAGAACGATAGAATGAAACTGAGCGCGCTGTTAAGACATTACCCATAGATAATTTGGTTCGGCTTTTAATTTTTATTGGATTTTCATCACTTCACAAAACTATCACTTCTATTATCTCTCTGTACGTAAGCTCTAGTCGAAAACTAAGCTTATGAAGGCGGCAGTTATAGTTCTCAGTGCCTGCAGTAAAGTTCGTGAATTTCCCGTCTGTAATGTAAATGTCACTCAGATTGTAGCATATAAACGGCGTTGGCTAGGAGCACTGTCGCTGGTTGAATCAACTTGAATCTGTTGAAAGTGATATCACGCAACAAGTGGGCCACGCGGCGCGCGGCTGCGGCTTGCGATTGCAATTTGCGGCTTACCTTTAGTATTCGAAGTAGAAAAAAGCACGCATGCGTGGTGTAAAGGAAACTTTCGTCTTGCCGTATCTGAAGTTAGAGGTACTGGTGGTTGCCGCAGTCGAGGTCAGTGGCCAGCCAACGCATATTTCAGCGACATTCACGTAAATAACGTGCAGTTGTGGTCGAACCTAGTTTTACCACCCTAATGTGCCCTAACGGTAAGACTACTTTATAACACTTGGCTTTATACCCTCGGAGCAGATGAGATTCCAAAGATATTCCAGAACATTCCAAAGTTCTAAGTTTCTGTTTCTAAGTTAAGTTTATGTATTGAGTCTGAAACCTGTTAAATCAACAGTTATTGTGGTTCAAATGGTGAAATATGTTGTACCCAATTATTATACTATTACATTAAAGCTTAAAGCATTATTGCTTGATGGCTGCCTGCAACCCTTTTTGCGTACCACTACTCTGCCCCGTGCACAGTAGTGGTACGCAGTCTTCCCATTATTGGGAAGGCCTGGAGCTTAATCCAACACGCTGATGCAATGCGGGTTGGTTCATGATAATAAAACTCTTACAAAATACTCACCCAGGTATGCGAAAATCGCACTATTCCGTTGCAGAACACTAAGTAAGTGTTCCAGGTGACACGTTGGTGACGTTGGCCGACAAATCACAATGAGTGCTATTGTTTAATCGATTCTATATAAAAGGCTAATAAAACATGTCGCACGCATTAAACTTACGACAAAATATAATTTTATACCTTGTTATGCAGCAGTCGACATAAGTGGAATACTAAGGGTCTGTGCACACTGAAGTTCAATAGAATATCATCTGTGTGCACTATGCCTTTCAAATGTGCTGTACTGAGTGTACTGCTAAGCAAAAAATACTTTTGTTTGTTCGACAAAGGACTTTTTTTTCAAAGACAAAGACAAAGACAAAGAACTTTATTTGCACAAATATGGGTGTTTACAAAAGTTGTTAATACATATTTAGTACGCCATATTTACCTTCATGAGGTATGCAAATATTACTATTTTTGTACCGGTTGAAACCATCAGATGGGTGCCCGAGTGTAGTAGGACCAAAGTTTCCACCGCACCGTTTTGGCTTTGATCCCCTTAATCAGAGCTTGTGATGGGTTCTGCTTTTCTTTGATCTATAATTGGATCTTGATCTGACGAACCTTTTTTGCTACCCATATTTGTGCAAATAAAATATTTTCATTTCATTTCATTTCATTTCACGAGGAGTTTTTGATTTATTCCTATTATCATCACAAATAAACCATGTAGGTACAGTGGCGTAGCTAGGGGGACAAGGGCCCTGGTGCATAGGGAGAGAATCGGGCCCTCGTCCCATCTTTTCGCGTAGTACTACTTTCAAAACACTAGTCTGAATCTGAACTTATATTGGCCTTTAAAATTATTGATAGGAATAAGAATAGGAAACAGTGAGTTGAATTATCCCTAGTAGGCTAAATCCATACGTCGTCTCTATTAGAATCTCCATGTGTTTAATAAAAGAAAAAGGGAATAAATAAACAACGACGCACATGACAATTAGGGCATGCAGAACCGGGTCCAGTTCTAGATTTTGCATACCCGGTTCTAGGGGTAGTCGGAACCGGGTCACCCGGTGCTACCCGGTTCCAAGCGACCAAATCGATTTTTTTATATATATATATTTATTAATGATAATTTGGAGAGTTTGGTTACGTAGGAAGGAATTATAATGAAATATGAATGTGTTCCGTACGTAAAAACGAGATGGTTTTGATGTCAAATCAACGTTTATTAAATTATTATATAATCAACAAAGACTAACTTTTAAAACTCTTATTAAATAATCTGTTAAATAAAATTAATCTATTAAATAATCAATAATAATCTAAACAGAAACTTACTCTTAAAACAATTTAAATAATTTGGTTTGAATTTTTTTGGTTTGCGGACGGTAGAAAAGCGCTAATGAGTTTCAGTTTACGCAACCTCAAATAATAGATGCTAAATACTTAAATACGAAATACTTACAACAAAACACGAGATCCATTGGATAGAATATGTAAAAAAAATAACAATAGTTTAGTCGGCAAAGCCAGCGTCTATCAAGCTACCCGTGGACCCGCTACGGGAGTCGATTTTTGGTCGCTGGCCAAGGCTGTGGAAGGAAATTTCTGTCGGTCGTCTCTTCCATCTCTACGCAAACCGGACGATACTCTGGCCCACACGGCAAAAGGGAAAGCCGATCTCTTGGGCACCCTATTTGCCTCAAATCGACTCTGGACGATGGAGGTACCACACCGCCGACCATCAGGCAGTGCTTGATGAAGGACGTGTGCTTCACACAAAAAGCCGTCAGACGAGCTCTGCAAGCCGTCGATGTCAAGAAGTCGAGCGGGCTGGACGATATCCCCGCGATCGTTTTAAAGACGTGCGCTCCCGAGTTGGCTCCCGCCTTAACGCGCTTATTCTCGCTTTCCTACACCACTAGTAAAGTACCGTCTTCGTGGAAGGTAGCCCTAGTACACCCAATCCCAAAAAAGAGTGACCGCAGTGACCCGTCCAAATACAGCCTTTTTACGATAACCTCCCTGCTTTCTAAGGTGATGGAGAGTGTTATAAACACGCAACTCCTTAGGTACCTCGAGTAGCACCTGTTGATCAGCGATCGTCAGTATGGCTTTCGCCAGGGCTAGTCGGCCGGTGATCTCTTGGTGTACCTCACACACCGCTGGGCTGAAGCCGTTGAGGGCAATAGGGAGGCTTTGGCAGTAAGCCTGGATATCGCAAAGGCCTTTCACCGGGTCTGGCACAGGGCCCTTCTCACGAAGCTTCCATTTTACGGTCTTCCCGTGAGGCTATATAAATGGGTAGCAGGCTTTCTGTCTGAGTGGCAGATTAAGGTCGTTGTTGACGGATGCTGTTCAGATATGAAGTCCATTAACGCCGGTGTTCCCCAAGGCTCAGTGCTGTCTCCTACACTATTCATTCTGCATATCAATGAAATGCTGCAACAATCACGCGGTATACATTGCTATGCAGATGATAGTACTGTGAACGCACAAATACACCCGTCGAGCCAATGCCTCTCGGTCACAAGTGGAGGAAAGCAGAATCAAACCTGTGTCTGAAGTCGAGAACTCTCTGGAGCGGATCTCGGAATGGGGTCGATTTAACCTTGTTGAGTTTAACCTTACAAAGACACAAGTTTGAGCGTTTACCGCTAAAAAACCCATTTGTTATAGCGCCCAAGTTTCAGGGCACCGCACTCACCGTTGGTGAAAGTGCCGGTATCTTGAGTGTGGACATTACGAGTAAAGTGCAGTATCGTAGTCACTTGGAGAACAAGGCCAAATTGGCATTCAAAAAGCGTGGTGTCCTTAACAGGGCGAGACAGTACTTCACTGCGGGGCAACTCCTGACGCTGTATAAGGCCCAAGTCAGACCCCATATGAAGTACTGCTCCCATTACTGGGCAGGAGCACCAAAATACTAGCTACGCCCATTTGACTCCGTTCAAAAGCGCGCAGTCCGAATCGTCAACGACCCAAAATTGACTGACAGGCTAGAACCGCTAAGCTTGCGAAGAGACATAGGCCTCACTCTGCGTGTTCTACCAACTTTACTATAGTGAGTGCTCCGAGGAACTTTTCAAAATGATGCATACGTCACCATTTCATAAATATACCACCAGACGAAGGTTCCACTTCCACCATTCCACGTTCCAAAAGTTTCACGACGATTTAAATTAGCAATTTATGTAAAATTATAAAAATCTCATCAGAACCGGGCCAACCCGGTTCCATCGCTCAGAACCGGTTCCACAGACTTATCGAAATACCCGGGTATACCCGGGTATTTAAGAACCGGGTGTACCCGGGTGCATGCCCTAATGACAATATAGAATATTTATTATACAATAATATTTTTTTTTGCAAAAACGAGTTCTACGGTAGATATAGGCTACGGTAAAATTTAAAAAAAAATCTTGTGAGCAGGTTCGAGACTCGAGGCTCGAGCCTGCTCACAAGATTTTTTTTCAGTTTTTTTAATTTAATTTTATTTATTTTTTCAAAGCTGAGGCTAGAGGGCCCCCTGAGCTCCGGGGCCCTGGTGCACTGCACCACCTGGCCCTATGATAGCTACGCCACTGTGTAGGTATTAAGTAAGTTGGCAATACGCAGAATTATCGTGAATTGTATATTTTATACTCGTGCTCCATTAAAGGTATGTAAGTACAATTCATTTTGTACTTACTAACTTACTTAATAGTATTCCTGAGTAATATCAATCACTGCAACATCTATTAAAATATGAAACCTTAATACGCTTAAAGTTTTTGCGTGAAATCAATTTTAGTTTCCTACATGATTGTGTCGGTAATCACAAGCTACAATTGTAGCGCGTATTATGCTCACTTGTTTTTGTAATGAGTGGAAAAAATAGTGGAATTTTCATACTCGCATCCGCAACACGCATGACCAATGGCTGGGCCAACAGCTTAATCATCTTTATCGTAACTCAACCTTATAATTTGTTTAGAAGCCTGTTGCTTGATGTATCCAAATGTCAAATATGCTGGATATTGTCCGTTGAATCCATCAGTTCAGCAAATTAGTGATTCTCCTAATTCTTTCTAACACGCTCTCCGTGAAGTACCTAAGTACCTGTAAGCTTGTATTTGCTATTCGTAATATGCAATTACTATTACGAAATAACTTATGGAGGAATGCATATGGTAGCGGAGAGCATTTTTTGGAATTATTGTTAAACTAAAGTATGCCTTCGAATTCATATGTAACTGATTGAAGAAAGTTGTATCTATTTGTATCTAAGTAAATTTCTATTGTAGGAGCCAGATGTAAGAGTTTAGCGTGTTCTCTTAGATGGAGGTGTATTCTTTTCTATTCTATCATTCGGAAGTAATCCACCAATACCCCTCAATTTTGCCGCCTTTTTTGCCAACTGCAATGCGTCTTCGTTTCCGAAGTCGCCTTTAAAGTAGTCAGGACGCGAATCTGACCTCGTGCAGGTCTATAATTATTTCAATCAGTTCTAATCAATCCTTCCCACTGGGTTGGAAAAAAAGTCTTTCTCTCAAGTATTTGCTCCTCTGAAAATATATTTGAACGATATCTCGGATGCACCACGTTCAAGAACCCGATCCGTCGTACCTCAGTGTCTTTACGCTCAGTACACAATAAAAAATTCTGTTATCAGCAAATGTTTATTGATAGAAACTATCAGTTTACACTTGCACTTAACAGTTGTGTAGTAATACCGGCGCAGATAGGATTGCGAGAGAGATTACGTCAACAAATCCGCTAGTATCCAGGGCATTCCTCTATTCATTGATATTCGCTATCTAATCTTCGCGTAAACTTATCTGACCTTTAACTCGTACCGCCGCGCCGAACTGTCGCCGCGGTCCGTGTATCGCCGTATCTTTATGACTTGTATTATTCGCCACTTATTTTCACGGAGCGTGCCACGTTTGACCTAATTTGTAATTGGTGAGAATTGACTAAACAATTCCAACTTCTCCTACGCGTTTTTCTTTTCGAGTACCTAACTTCTATTCTCTTAAAATATTGACGGCTTGAGCTACATCAACACGTTCAATAGCCTTTGGATTGGCCACTGTTTCATCTTCTTATACTTCTCAGTAGAAAATATATTTTTAATTTCTACCTCAAGTTTTATTAAGTTCGTTTTCGTCGTTTCTTCTAGTTCGTTGAGAGGAGACTCGTGCCTTTTTTGTACACTAAATCTAAGCTGAAGGTAAAGGTAAAAAATAAGCGTATCTACAGCAATAGCGTATCGAACTCGTAAATAAATGTATATAGATAAAATTGTTTCAACAATCACCTTCGAGTGAATACTATGATAGGTAAATTCAAATATTCATGTATTGTTAAATATACTAAAATACGTACAGGATGTGTTATCATTGAGAGACACAGAGCGTCAAATAGTCCCTATTATGTAAGCAATACAGGTGGAGTTGGCTTGGGAGAACATCTTTGATAATGTTATCAGTCAGTGTTTGCGAGACCGTGTTAACTGTGTGCGAAGTGCAAACAATCTATCAATACTACTGTTAAATTGTCTGAATTTCTTACAATGTCATCGCGCCTTTTATCAAATATTATTACAGAAAAAAAACGTCGGTCTTGACTTGATGGTCAATAGCAAATCATTTTTTACTTCCTATATTTTTCACCCTTTCTGTATCTGATTGGCTTTGCTCTTCATAGAAACGAACATAATCAGCTTCCATCCTTCTGAATAACAGAGTTTCGGGTCATCACAACTCGTTCCGGCAGTTTCTGAAAATAATTTTTCTCCTACAGCACTGTAATTCTGTCGGATATTTGTAGGTTTCGGATATATGTATACAGTTAAAGAACTGGCTGTGTGGCTGAACCGTTGCTGAAAAGTTCCAACCTACGCTTAACCGTACTGGCTCGGCCCTAAGCATAGAAAATCATCATAGACTTTTTGCACTAGTACCTGCTGTAAAGTTGGATTGGAAGTCAGCATTTGGAACATGGTAGAGCCTGGTCTACTTTATTTACTACATTAGGTATACTAGACTTTTACCTCATCTTTACGGATATTTTACGGTATCTAGTAGTAAAGTTCACATGTGACGAACATTTATTGCGTGTGGATGTGCAGTGTGGAGTTTGTGGACCTATATTGTAGCGATATCTGTTGCGGCGTCTGGACTGGACGATAACTTATCTCGTTCGTACATAGTGCCGCTCGCTCCAATAGCTCTGCGCGCTAATTATATCTAATTATAATTTACTGCAGATTACACGCCTCACTGACTGTCAATTTCTTTATTTTCCTGTTTACAGGCGTTATCGGTAAGACAAATTACTACGAATGATGAGTCAGCTTTTCTATGCCTACACTAAGTACTACTGCCCCTACCTGTTGCTACTCTTGAAAACCCAGTCATAAACATATCCGAGGTTGAAGATGTAGGGTCACGATGAAGAAGCATTGAGTTCAGTTCCACAGAAGACAAAAAGAATGTGGTTTTATTTTCGGCATAGCATAGTTATAGTTATATGCATACATTCTCAGTTATAGTATAGTTATATGCAAAAGCAGTTTTACTTTATTAGTAGTTGGTGGAGCCAGTACAGTAATAGCAATTTACATAAAATCAATTCACAAGCTCTTGATTTTCTTGTGATTATCAATATAATTACCAATCGAAGTTATCGTAATTTGTATAAATACTCTAATTTTTATTATTACGCTACCACTAGTCTTTAAAGCTTTCACTAATACTACAAGAGACACTAACAACCTATGGGCTTTAACGTCTGAAATAAAGTGTTATTTATTTATTTATAGCAATGTAGGTATCAATATCAGCATTATTTTAACATTGGGTCAATGTTTGTTTGTGAAATAACCCATGCAAATGGGTTTCAGATCACAAGCTCATTAGATGTAATTTAAAATTGTAATGTCATTCAAGTTTATTCACATTTTAAATGCACCATCAATGTTCATTGATTCAATTACTTAGTGGTGCAGGTTTGATTACACATTAGTGTCAGTACATCACCTCTTCTCTGAATGCTGGCGGGCAAATGCCTTGCAAAAAGCAAAAACTACATTACATACTTCACTTGCAATTGTGACATCCCGCTAATCTTGCTGATTGTCAAAGTTACACTGATCTGTTATTGGCAGGTGTTTCCTCTAAGGCGCGGTCCCAGGGGGGCGGCGGTCACAGGGGACATAACCCCCCCAAAAATCCATCATTTATGCTTAACAAGACAATTTGAGACACCTTTTCCCACAAATTTCTTGGTGACATCCCCCCCCCCCCCCCCCAAATTGAAGGCTGCGACCGCGCCTGTCTCAACATCAATCTAATCTTACCACACCTTGAATTCTTTAGATAACTCATCAAAAAAAAATTCTCTTACACATATTCATGAGAAAGAAGAGGATATTAGTGTTAGGAAGGATGTTTTGTAGGCGGAGCTAAGTCTTGTAATTTCAGCTACGTTCGTTCATTGGTCCGCTGCGTTAGAGTCTGCTGATTGGAGAAAATTCGGGGAATCTCATTGGGTAAATGAATTATTAAGTGTACGTGTACATTACAATAAAATTGTTTTGACGCATCAAGTGTATATTAAATGCAAATTATCTGTTTCTTTTAAAAATATCTATTGCACATACCTGTCTGAGTATTTAACACGGGTAAATGGAAACTACTATCGATCATTGCATAAAATTTGTGTGCCCATGAATTGCCCAAATTTTACTAAGGACTTGTGAAGTCAAGCCAGAACCAATATAAACTACGTTACGTTTCATACTCTAAATCCACATTACTTCTGACAGGATTCCTTGTATTATGGGTCTATATGTAGATACAAAAAACAAAGCTCTTAATATTGAATACTTGTAAATACCTACTTCATAAATTTATCATTAAGATTTATCCTCCGCTATCTTATAATCAAAACTAGGATCTTTTGCCGTGACATGTTAAGAACGCTTTACTCGACGGTTTTGTTGAAGAAAAAAATTACATTATTGCCTAAAGAAGAAAGCAAGTATTCCACAGTATAAATTAATAATAGCTGCTCCTTCTATACGATCTCTACCAGAGGTACGTGTGATATGAAATACGGAGTCTTTAACTTCTGATGTAGACACACAAGACGATATAACTTTAACAGATAGTGTAGATACAAAAATCTGTACTTTCTCGTCTGACGGCGAATGAAAGCATTTCTCCCCGTCACAACATGATCGGTTCCCCTCGTGCAAGCTGCGAGGGATCCCCAAGGTCGGGGAAAACTCACCCAGATCCGGAGGACTCGTATCGATTGCACACCGGTTTCGCGCGACCTTGACCGCCAGCCGCCTCCCTCCGCGCCCCTCCGCGCCGCACGCCGTCAGCCACGTGCTGCTATTACGTCTGTATTTCTTTACTTAACGAGCTCCTTACGATCCCATAATTCCTTTATGGAAACAACTTCTTCCTGTAATAATACGGAGAGATTGGATAAAAGTGTTTCTTGATTTGTTTTTGCGTTCAAGGTCACGTTTACGATTAGTTTAATGTGAATAGATGCGATCTCGGAGATTCGTGAAACAGTCATGTTAGTTTATTCTTAACCAACATATATATTGGCGAAAGGCTATTTAATTTTGTTGACTTCTTACAATTTGTAGATGTGCCCCGCAGTTTTACCCACGTTATAGTGTGATGCGATATACCCTAAAACATTCGTCAATAAATTTAAAATCCAACACAAGAATAATCTTACAATTTCAGCAATAGTTCCCAAGATTAGAGCTTTTAAACAATCTCTTCATCTTAATAATATTTGTATATTATGGTAGTAATAGATCAAGGCTGTCCAACCGTTACTGGAAGTGGGCACACATTTTGCATCCAAGCTCGTCTGCGGGCCACCCGTCAGTATTGTTGATGTTATAAGTAAAAAAATAAAATAAAATAATTTCCTTTATTAATATTAAAAACTTTATGTTATCACACAGAGCGTGATTAAATTAGTTACATTGTTAGTGGGACTCTGATTTTTCAGCAACTATTATTTCAATGTTTTGTGACAAATTCTAGTTAAAAAGTCAAATTATAACAAAAATGTGTTTTGGGCCCATCGAAATACGGTTTTTTACGTAAGTGAGGAACGAAAACACTTTCGCACAAATGTATGTTTACCCAAATTTACTTGAAAATTGAAATGCTATGTCAGATATCGTAGGAAAGTCTTTTTTGGAACCAGTTTCCAGATCTTCTTGCTGCGGTCGTGAGTAAACTGTCTCAGAAAATAAATGTTTTAGGGAAATGTGATTTTGGATTTCAATAATTTCTAACTGCATATCGGTTGGTTGAATATTCTATTAGCTATTGAGAATGGGTTAATAAAAAGCAGAATATTTTTGCGCTCTCTTTCAAATTCTTGAAATCTATTTTGAAAAGATTGTAGTAAGCTTTGGATATGTTTGTACCAAGGAGCGTGGTAAAATGATCAATATTGTTTTTGGCAAAGTTTCCTAAAAAAGTTGTCGCTTCGCTGTCAATCCATTGACCAAGTTCATCATTGTTAGTAATGAGCAGTACTTTACCTGCAACTTTGGGTTAAGTAAGTTAGACAATCGTAACGTCTACTTCAAAGCAAGATCATTTTAACCACGATTAATTTTTAAATAGTGATCTGGCATTGTCTATGTTACTTCTAAAAACGGTATCATCATTTCATCCTTCGAAAGCCAGCGGATAGCACAATTCAGATATAACCCAGATTTTATTTACTTCTCAAATAAAACCCTGAACTGTCTCAGAGGAAGCGCTCTGGGCTATATAAAATTAATGCAGCACCGCACTACAGGATCAATCGTATCATCAAACTTCATTGCTTTGGGGTTTTTACTTATTTCCCGATTTATATGGTAACAGTCCAGATAAATACTTCTTATTACTGAAAACGTGACAAGAACAAAAATAACGGCAAACTATAATTAGTAACGACAATAACATAGTCACAGGTCAGTTTTTGTTCCGATGTTAATTGTTAACCAATTGCCAACAGCTCAATTAATATTTCATTAATTATGAATATAAAGACTTTCTTTTCCGAAGAAATAAACGTTTAATATTCAGGTGTGAAGTGATTCAATGAATATCAATAGATGTCATTGACGCTAATAGAATAATTTTCTTATATAACTATGTTGATTGATTCAGTAGCTCATTATTTATGTTAAGAATAATGAATGAATACTAAGCCAATAGGAATTATACGTAAATTTGACACAAAAATATTATCTGTTCTTTTTGCAATTTCTGTATCTAATTTCTGTAAGCTCCTTTGTAGCCGACGATAGTAATGCTATGAAAAGGCTATCAAAAAGCCTTCGAAGCCATATGAACTTGTTTAATAATTGATAGAAATTGAATGCTTTATAAATAGACAGTAATTTATGGGTCGATGTTATGGATTGTTCGCGTGACTGACTCCAAATGCGGCCTATTGTAACAACTCTGAACTTGAACTTGTGAACTTAAGAATAACGTTGTAATGGATTATGTATGTGACACTGATCTATATTGAACTGTGAAAATGGGATTAAATAACATTACATTATAAATAACTTGTAGCTATTTGATCACATCTACAATACATTTCTACCTTACTATGATATCAAAGACTTAATAGTAGATGAACAAAGTGTGAAGATGCTAATTTCTTAAAACTTGCGCCTCCTTTTGTCTGGAGCAATTCGTTTACGTATTGGTAAAAGGTGTGGTTCCTGGCTATATTCATGTACAAAAGCCTTCGGAGTAGCAGCATAACAACTTAACCCAGGCAAGAATGAATTAGGTTGATAGATAGATACGCATGAGCTTAAGCGACAAAGATCAAGTCAATGCTCGGCCTTAATAATTTTAGAATCTTGTCTTAACCTATTTCTACACACGCTACTCCAAAGGCTGAAGGTTTGAGTTTATCTGAAAACAGCTCCTTTCTAGATATTCAAAAAGAATTACTGCAGTGTCAAAAGCTACTGCAACTGCTGAACCATGCAAGCTCTGCCGCTTACAATATCGCTATTTATCCATGGTTGTTCGCAGGCCGATCCGCGGCATGTCGGCGGTGGTGATGGGCGCGGGCCCGGCACACGCGTGCTACTTCGCCGCCTACGAGCAGAGCAAGCACACCTTCTCGCACCTCACCAGGCATCGCCACGAACACATCACAAGCGGTAATTATCTTCTAAGAACGTGGGACCTCTCGGACCATCTTTCAAACCAAACGATATTTTCAGGTTCAGAGCGTCAGCTAAAAGAGTTTTCTGTTGAGTAGCTAGTCACGGGATGCTCTTTAAGTCATTGGAGAGAGCTGATTTTTTCTGCATTTTCTCACAATGTCGTTGGAGAAACGGGTTGATTGTCTAAATTACACAGACATGGCCTACACGACTTCAAAATATGACAACGCACGAAATTATCCACCACTCACAATAATCCACTTACCGACACTTACAAATTTTAGTTCTTCACCACCTAGCTTTAGAGATAGTTGATATTCAGCTCCAGCTGCCGTTTTGTCCGCATTTTTGATTTACTTACTATAAATTCATGAATACGTCGCGGCGTCGTAGAGAAAAATTAACAACGTTGAAAGTTCTTTGGTTAAACTACGAGTAATTTGTCTTAATCTCTTGAAGCACTAAGTATATTGTTGTATAATGTACCTCGGAATCCTCTCCATACAATATGAACTCTTACTAAGATGTTTTCCTTACAGGTCTCTCCGGCTGCGTAGCATCCCTTGTACACGATGCAGTCTCAAATCCAGCTGAGGGTACGTAAAACATTTCAAAAATCCCGTTGTATTAATTGCATAAATACATAGCTAGCGTACACACCCGTAGAACATCACAGAGCACATCACACAACATACATTATGTATTCATACTGAGAAAATTGATTGAATGATTGTATGTTGTACCGCGCTGATTGTATGGATGACAAGACAAATACGTGCTATTGGATCCATGCAGTATATTTTTGTAATTTGTAACATCTTTGTGTAATGCAGATGCTGTTGTTAATGACAGCCTAGTTCTTTATTTATCTATACTTACATTATTTGTTTATAATACAAAAAACAACTAGGATCATGACATGTAACTTAATTCGATGCAGCAATAAAAATAATACTTAAAGAAACATAATTCAGGTTAAATAAACAGTACCCGAATAACCGAGCGTTGCTCGGACAAAAACAATTGATTTATTGCCCCCGAATACTGCCCACTCCACGCAAAATTTCATGAAAATCATATGAGCCGTTTCCGTGATTCAAATTATATATTCAGGTATATACAAGAATTGCTCTTTTAAAGGTATTAGATAATTTATAAAGTCAAAATACAAATGGGTAAGCAATAAATTTAAATACATACATAATTGCAAAGGTATGTCATAATTTTACTTTCGTATTATCTTTTAAGTATGTTGGTACCTATCTAAATGGCCTAATTCTTCTGTACATTTAAAAGAGTTTTATTTTGATTAAATTTAACTTTTCGTAATTATTTTCATAAACAATGATTTTTTATTGGATTATAATAATATGCAGAAATTATTTTCACCTTAATTTTTTTTTCAATTCTAACCATAGGTAACCTATATTTAAATTTTAAGGTATTTTTTTATTAGAGGGAACATTTTATTGCTCTACTAATTGTGTTTTTTACTGAATTTATTTATAAAAAATAGAATCGTGTTATCGTTACTTTTTTGTTTGCTTTGCATCTTAAAATGCAAATATTAAAATCACTTTTTCCCAGAATTCTTAATATTCATATTTTTTTCTATTTGTCTCGTTTTTTAGCATTATATGGCTGAGTTTATCTCAGTTAGACGCGATTTCTTTGCGATATTCTGCCTATATAAAATACAATAAATGTATAGGTAGTATATTTATTTCTATACATTTATTGTACTATTCACGTCTGCTAGTACTTCAACCCGATAACGATGTATAAATCGTGCCGGTGCAGTCTTCACTTCAACAAAATCTAAAAATGCATTTAACAAATTAAACAATTAATGTATGAAACATAACTGACGCAAATGTGGCTGCAGTTTATATTGTTTCTTCATATTAATAACGATAACAGCTTATTAGTTATTAGTACCTATAGAGTAAAGACGATTACGACCTCTTCAGAAAACAATACCAAAGTGCACTTGAAAAATTATAAACGCACGGAGCAATCATAAATTATTATGTCATCACTATTTCCAATAACATTTCTATTTAAAACGATATCTACTTGGACATACGTATTCGAAGTAATCACCCGTCCATCTATCAGCCTTTTACAGTACATTGCTGGACATAGGTCTCCCTTAATATTCGCTACTCCGTCCGTTCATGCGCCATCCGAATCCAGCGGTTTCCCGCTGTCTTCTTCAGATCGTCAGTCCACGTGGTTGGACGGGTTGGGGAGCGGCCTGTGCTCTATCTGCCGAGACGTCCTCGCCCTTCGAGGACGTTTTCCTAACTATATGGCTTGAAGTAATACTTTTTTATATATAGAACTTAGATTTGTAAAGCCATAGATAATGAAGATGCAAAGCAAGTCTTATGTGAGTGTAAAGCTATTACCGGCTCTGCTCCTCTTCAATCATACATTACGCATTGCGACTTGTACGTGCGTACAACAATGTTAATTTACGTAATTGATATTAGAATTATACGCTGGAATATTTTGAATTCTGTCTATATTTAAAGCAAGTGTTTTTAAAATTACCCGTCTTGTTTCGCTTTATCACAGTTCATTAATGGGAAATGAGGAAATTCTTGAAGAAAGGTTTACAGTTGACGATACTATTTGTGTTTATTTGTGCTTCATTTTCCTTAAACAGCATATCCATCCAGTGCATGACATCTACATATTGAAGATAAATGGAAATCAGAAGCAGCAGTACAAAGTTGCTAACATACAATCAAAACCAATTTAAAGAACAGTTCTAGGAAAAACTGTGTTATATGTAATACTTATATGTAGTTTCGTTGACGTATTTATCGTTTCTTATGATGACAAAACAGAAGCGTGCGAATAGCAAAACAGATAGTGTGTGTAATTTTCAGTATAAAGTAATTTTACTGTCTTAAACTACTCTATGATTTTAGTCACATAAATAAGCCAGAATGCAAGAATTCCAGAGGTGCAAAACGCAACGTTTGATAAAAACTAACAAAAGGCTCGTACAGTAACTTCATTAGGTCCAGTACTTTGTCTATGTCCATTTAAGGATTACATGTATATGTCCTTGCTCTGGAGTTACTAAACAAACGTGAAGGTTGGAGAAATTTAGAAAAAATAAGAAAATTAAGGTTTTTCTTATTTTCAATTTCGTAGGTGTGTGTCTCATGTTTATTGAATTTTATTCCTACAGAAATTGCTCCATCTGTCTCTCCATACACTTTACCTTTTGCACTAGTTAGCTTCTTAATGTCCCTTTTGATCGTCAATTGGTCGTCAAAGTAGACAGTTCCGGCCTCTCGAGCCATTCTGCTCTTAAATATACTCGTGGAAGCGCTTTTTGCAATGGAAAGGACTGTGAAGGTACAATGGACATGAACTTTTGTTTATACTAATCACATTACTGTTTTTAGCGTTCTTTTATTTCAAAACTATTCGATCCATTTTTTGCTGCTGTTCTAACGAAATTTACGACAGTTAAGGCCTTATGAATTAAGGTTATAAATTAGTATTCCTGTGTACGTTCAAAAATATTCGTCATTATTTTTATATAAAATCCAGAATCATATCAATATTCCGGAATTAATCATCCGTAGTGCAATGATCTTATGCATATTTTCTGGCATTGTTGCAACAAAGCCGTGTAATGGCACATTAAAATTACAATGAATATTGCAACGTAACACCCGGGCACCCGCTCGAATGGATGGCCAAGTTGACTTCTGTAATCTGCTTTGCAAGCTTTGCTCTTGCTCTAATTGCTGTAATTCATCGTCGCGCGTCATTGTTGGTGAATTAAAAGTGACTGGCAACATACTACTCAGCTAATATGTATAATTTGAATGTATGAGATTCGATATATTTGATGGTACGAAATTGCTAATTGCTTTGTCATTGATTTATCAGTATTGGTTCCGGTTCGTAGTTTATTTCCTTGCATCTTTTGTCTGTTTGAAGAGGAGGTTCTCAGACGGCAATTATTTATATTTGTAACCTCTAAACTCCATCATTTCCTTTTTTATTTGGTAGGATATATCTTCCGTTTGGTGTATTTGAAGAAAAGTAAAAGTAAAAAGATGAAATTATGAGTATCCAACAGTGTATTTAAGAATATTAACTTAATAAACAATTTGTAGTCATTGACTATTTATTCCGATTTTACGACACAAAATTAGACTAAAGAGCTCGCAACAAATAATCAAATGATATTCACCATGCTACTTACGCACACAGTAACGAACAATCCACGTTGTTAACTAGAATTAATAGGCCATTTTTTATTATTAATGCGTACAAATAAGCAAATAATATGATAAGAAAGCAACAATAGAGTGATGACAATGTACGTTGCATTCATTTTCCTGTTGTTAGTTCTCGGAAAAGCATCTGAATGCAACTCAGCTCACCCGCTCCCACTTCGGAGAAATTTTACATTTGGGAAGAGTCTTGTGATTCAGTATACAAGGCACTTTCGGCGCTAATTTTAGTATCTTATGCTAAAGTGGAATGTGGGACTTCCAAAGTTTTTTGTAGATGGTCACTTTTCATGGTTACACTACATTACAACCGCGGTACATTTATTTGTGCCTTGAGCCATTTCTATTTTACTTCAGATGGAACGTGAGGTTTAAGGGCAAATTGAAATGAGGCGACCACGTTCGATATTACGGTTACTTGATTTAAATTAAAAGCGGAAGAATGCGTCTCGCAAAGTATTGAATCACATTTTATAACAGCGTAAACTAAACATATATGACGTGCTCACGTGTATTGTGATTTAAGAGTTACTGATAAATGTGGCTTAACTTGTATATTTGCGTGATTAAATATTTGTGGAACTACTCAAAGAATACCGTGACGGTTCCATTCTGCGTGATAAAAAAGTTTATTTTGTGACGCTGAAACTACCAGTAGCTCGTAAACCGGTTTTTTATATTTTATTGAAGAGTTGGTAGCTACCGATTAACTGTAACATTACATCAGCACATGCTAACTGATGTTCCAACGCTTATGACGCTTTAATATATAAAGATTTTTACTGTCTACTATACAATATGTTTAAGATTCATTTTTTGTGTCATGTCATGATTATGAAATATAAAGTCAACTCTATTCCTAGTTTAGTCAAGTCATCTGAGGATTTCTTTTTGCATATTCTATTGCACTTAGTATTCCACTATGAGTTTAAAAATAATCAGACCCAACAGCATTTTTTTCTTAAAGACTATTTTGTGTTTCGGCGTGAACCAGTTTCAGAATATCCTCGTGCTGCATGCCATCTATGATTCTGGTTATCTACATTGTGTTATGACCAAGCAATATGACTATTGCTTAGAAGGAAGCATTACCCAGCTGTAATAATTATTATTCATGAAGGGGCTCCACAACCTTGAACTATGCGTAACAGTATCAATATGGATCGTTGCTATCACTTAAACGATGCATCGATTTTAGATTTAGATCGTATCTGTGCTAAACACTCTATCAGACTGTTCTATGATTGATGTTTGAACTGTATGCCATTGCATTTGGTTTTGCCCCGGTACAAGAAGCTTATTATTCTGAAATATTGTGAACAATTTTGCTTATTCAATAATTTGTTATTGCCTCTTGAGTTTTGTGTTTATCCGCAATATTATGTGTAACAGTTACTGCTAGAGCCGACCCCTATCAACTCAAAAAATCACATGAGCACACTAACGCACTCACTATAAGACACTAGTACAAAAATTGGCAAACATCCTCAAATACTACTTCTGTAGTATCCACAATGAACGACAGAGTAAACGATAACAGTAGGACTTGTTTACTACGGTGTATGGGAAGCGATGTGGACATAGAGGTTAGTAAACACATCGGTAAACACAGGAAGATGATCCATAAACTGCCCCGAGCTTCCATGTTGACCGAAACGTGTTTTCAAACAATTTTGTCTTCATACACTGCAAATTAATAACAATACTGAATTATTTCATCCATGGATTTCTTAGATTAGCTGTCTTCACAGTTTCGGTGTAATCTCGTATCTTGATTAGATGATGATGAATGAGTCGTCAGTGACAAAATTTATATTGTTCTAGTTCGAGATAAAGTCATTTCATCGACGTCATTTGTAAAGGTGTGGCGACTATATTACGTATCGCCAATAAAAACTCTATTAGGACGTTTATCTCTTCTCTTAGGGAAACCCAGAAAAGGTCTTAATTGTTTTGCTAAGTTATTAATTACGTCTGTCGTGTCGCAAATTTCTTTCGTGTAGTGCAGTTGGTAACAGTGATTGGGCATAGGGTTACCATATGTAAATAGAGGGATGCCTGGCTATGGTACCTAAAATGCCTGATTTTGCAGAAAAATGCCTGTCTAAATATTAGTTAAAGGACATTATTTTTTTAATATTCTTCTTTTTTAATACATTAACGTAAAATCTTCAGAAGATACAGTTTTTCAATTTTCCTGAGTAATCAATATTGCTTTTACTGATTCAATTGTCAGCCGATTTCTTTCTTCTTTACTCCACTAGGCGTTGACGAGAGAAAACAAAATGTTCTATTGTTCGCATTGTGTGCCAAAATAGAGAACACAAACTGGCAGATTTTCACGAATTCTGTAATGTCACCATTCACTTCCCTACTTTTGAAAAAATTGCACCACTATGTAGTTAAGCTTTCAGATAAAAATATGCTATCTGAACTCCTACAATATTTTTTTAGAACTTCGTATTCGTCAAACAGTTTCACGTCGTCAACACTGATATTCAGCTTAGAGAAAAAAATTACAGATGAAGCTAATTCAGAACTTGAGAAACTTTTCCAAAACTAAACTAAATCCTTGCCCAGAATCTCCGTTTCAAAATTATCGGTACTAATTCTGTTCTCCAGAGTGTTCAGAGTCAATGATTTAATGCGGGGGCGAAATTTAAAAATGCCTGTATCAGACCAATGCCGGCCGCACGCCTGTCTAAACCTTAAAATGTCTGTCAAATGCGGCAAACGCCTGTCATATGGTAACCCTAATTGGGCAGTACTTCTTAATATTATGTTTGCTGTGAAATGATGTGGTGGTTCCATCATTTATTAAAACAGTTATCGTACGTTGATAAAAAAAATAAGCAGTGGGAGCATTTCTGAGCCTTGGATTGTCTTCAAAGCTCTTAGTGTTTAAACGAGTGTTTCAGAGATCCATTCTAGTTTATTATGTAGTTACCTTTCTACTCTTCTACCGTAATATTTCCTGTTCCATATAACGTTACTGCTAATGTTGTTTATTATGTCAACCGCATTGTAGTAAATTAGGAAATTTTTAATAATTTTTTAACGCAATTTTTAACGGTTAAAATTGCAAATCACTTGTTTTTCCCATAGTAATTCATAGTATTTAGTACACGTAGTACCTACCTATGGGCCGTTTTCAACGCTATGCGATGAGGTTTTTGGCAAAGGGAGATCTCCCGCCGGGCGAGGTGATCATGCCCGGGGAGCGGCCGCGCTCCATCTGACTCAATTCGGAGCTTGTATATATGGTAGGATATTCCGAAAACTTTGATAGCGTAATTCAGGAATACCCGTAGCGCCATCTCTTGATGAGTAGCGGAAGGTCGCTACAGGTTTGTCTTTGGCTCATAATCATAAGTTCAAATTAAAAGTTGAATTTATTAAATATATTTTTTTCACAAATATCAAGAAATGGAATAATCTATGCCCCTATGTTTTTATTTGGTTGTATTTATTGATCTAATTGACTAGCTTGTTGGACTAAATTGGAGTTCCAAGGTAAAACTAAATTTGGTTTGGAAAAAGTCCTTGAACTATTGGAAGCGAGGCTAACAAACAAAAGGGATCAAGTCTATACTTTCGTCCTGCTACTTTAACAGCTACCAAATGTAATAAGAATGAGTCATCAAACAGCGGTACATGGTACTGGCTGGGCTTAAATATTTTCTTCATTCATTATATTCTCGTGTACCTACATCTCATTTGTTTGAGTGGAAAATTATACGAGCTAAGCTATGGTTTTCAAAGACTTAATTAAAACGCGTGGCATACAATAATAATATTTAAATCCAGGTAATTACTAATGTCGCACTTAGTTATTATAATCTTATCTTATTTTTAAACATAACTTACTTCGTGTGATTTCCGCGAAGGCTTTGTTTAAATGGTTTTATCACAATGAAGAGGCCTTCAATTTCATATCTAATTTACATGATGCTATTCTGAAGGACACTTCACCATTGTATTGATGGTATTAGGCTTTTATGATATGAATACATTCTAAGAAATCTTCCACTTGAATAGCATTACTATTATTAATAGAAGGTCATTAATTCCTTGAATAGAATTTCTTATACCTTTCCAGTTATTTTTATTTTCTTCTTTTACACTAACAGGGGTTTTGTTAACTAAAGAAGATAGCGGGAAACCGCTGGATTTAGGGCGCAGGACCGTACGGATTAGCCACATTAGGGGAGGCATATGTCCAGCAGTGGATTTTAAAAGGCTGATGAACGGATGGATGGATTATCCTTAAGTGAATCCCGACCACAATATAATAAACGATATAATAGCCGTATGAAGGCAGTTTGTTTTTATGAGATTTCATGTTGCTGCAGATATGCTGCTCTACTTTTCATCTTGGCAGCAGGATTCTCGAAATCCTATCATAGATTCAAAATTCAAAAAGTTTGTATGTATAGGAGATTACTATAGATGACTAGTAAATTAGTTATAAGACTGTCATATAGTAGGCTGCCCAACTGCCCATGCTTCTGGTGAAACCCTCGATATAATAGCCGTATGAAGGCAGTTTGTTTTTATGAGATTTCATGTTGCTGCAGATATGCTGCTCTACTTTTCATCTTGGCAGCAGGATTCTCGAAATCCTATCAGAGTTTCAAAATTCAAAAAGTTTGTATGTATAGGAGATTACTATAGATGACTAGTGAATTAGTTATAAGACTGTCATATAGTAGGCTGCCCAACTGCCCATGCTTCTGGTGAAACCCTACTCTCATTCCCTTCTTCATTGGATGTCTGTCAATTATAAGTAAATAATACGCTGTCATTATTTATTCGTTTATTTCTACCAAAGACCAATAATCCTAAAGACAGCGGGTCGGTGTAACCACTTTGTTGGCATCTCTTTTTCGCAGCCAGTGTTACCCACTTATCATATTTTCCCCCAAATTTGGTAATCTACAATATCAAGCAAGTAAACTATAAACATTGGCAGTCCAAACTGTGAAAGGATTTATATGCTTGTGCATTATGGTTGGTTGTTTGCGAGTTTAGATTGGTTGACTGGCATAAAGTTAATTGGGTCAGCAAATTACAGGACATACATATAGGAGAAAATAAAAGACAAATACAAAGATTTTTAATGGCACCAATATGGGTGTTTACAAAAGCTGTTAATACATATTTAGTACGTCATATTTACCTTAATGAGGTATGCAAATATTACAAAGATAAAAGTAAACACTTAGTTATAACGCAATATATAAAAATGTATATTTATATCAATTTTATTATTATTTTTATTCTCTTTATCCTTTTGGTCAATAAATGGCTTTCAAAATAGACCGAACAAATTCGGAATTATAATGATGGTTGCCAGTCAATACGTCCAGTGGCCTGAATCCATTTATTTTCGGCAAGAGCGTCAGTTGGAAAACTGAAAAAAATATGACAGCAACATGAGATGAAATTCGTCTGGTAAACTTCTCATAATGTCTAATACCAAATACCAAATGTATGGAGTACCTTTTTATAGTCTGTCTGAGTGAAATTTAATATGTCGGGAAAATGCTCATAATGTCCACCCAGCCTATAACATTTTACTGGTCTCCACTTAAATAGTTATATATAAACATGTGGGATTTTAGCCTCCTGCTTGAAATGTAACTAACTACTAATGAGGTAACACATAATCTTTGATTTTATTATTTATGGTCACTGTTTTTGTTAAAAATTATTATATTTCAATAAGATGGTTAATTTTTTAGTAAAACGGGCAGGATATTTTGATTCGAATTTGACAATGTTTGAAATGAACAAATATAAGTTTATTTTCACGAATTTCGCTATATTTACGTTGAATGACTAGTAATAAGACAAAAGTAATTAAATATCTATATATAAACAATACATATTTAGTACATGTTTAAAGAGAAATATTGAACTTACGCATAAATTGTAATGCCTTCCGGCAGCCTTCCTGTTTACGCTCACTGCGGCTCTTACAACCTAAAATACTGCAGCTCACCATATTGTGAAACACGAAAAATGTTATTTGCTTTTAATACAACACAATTTACAGCAGAGAGAATCGATTTTAACACATAAATATGATAAAACAACAATGTCACCCCGACTTCCACAGTTTGTCTGCCACTTAATTAAAGGGCAATGTCAAAAAATCTGGTTACACCGAAAAGGACAGAAAATCTCGCTCCCATCTCTTTCTAACAAGTTCATTAAGTGTATTTCGATCTCGCTTTAGCGTGCCGTAATGAAAAATAGGACTCTGTCTATAGTACGTAAGTACATTATTCTTAGTCTAAGATTTCTACTGTACTTTATTATTCTGTCAAAGGATTTTTGATTATGCTCTTCGTTTATTTATCATAGTTGAACGTCAACTACTAATGATGGTAATTTGCCATGGTTAATGTTGTATTTAGGTACAATGGCGTGAGCCATAGTATTGCTTCACTGTAAGAGAAAATCCGCGCTCAGCAGGATATAAAAATGACTCCAATGAGTCCAATGGCTCAATAGCCATCAGTCCCGATTATTATCGATAGAAAGCAAGCAATCTTTAAAACTTATAGGAGGTCTTATGGGCTTGAGTCCTTCCCGATAATGGGCAGAGACTAGTATCCAGCAATGAGCCGCAAAAAGGATTGAAGTCATTGATGATGAAATATTTGGATTGCAGTAGTGAAGCAGCGGCTGCAGATGCTGAACTCGCCGTACCGCGGCGTGTGGGAGTGCGCGCGGCACGTGTACCGCGCCGAGGGGCTGCGCGCCTTCTACCGCTCTTACGGCACGCAGGTCGCCATGAACGTGCCTTTCCAGGTATAATCTATTTTTTTTCAACCGTTTTTATGTCCCACTGCTGTGCACAGGTCTCCTCTCACAAGATAGAGGGATTTAAGCGATAGTCCACCACGCTAGCCAAGTGCAGTTTGGTGTACGTCATGCTTTCGAGAAATTATGAACTTCTCTCAGAGAGAGATATTTTCCAGCACCGTGGTATAACCCATACTATACAATAAATCGTAGGTACACATGTGTCCTTTAATGTAGTCGTTCCATGTGCGCATTTTAGGATAAAGTGGGTTGCTCAGGAAACATTCGTGTTTATTCAATAAAAATATTAAAAAGTATGTATTGACACCCCAACTTAAACATTGGCAAAATGGTTAAACGACCAAGATAAGACGCCACTCAAAAAAAATTAAGAAAGACTCCCCTTGTGCATACTTCATACTTGCGTCACATTTATGAATAAGAAATGAATAGGAAATATTATTTTCTATTAATAAAATGGATTTACTATTAAAATATTTATAATTAGTGTTGCCCAAACGCAAGAACAAGACGAGACTTAGCCAGTCTTGGTCTTGGTCTTGCGCCAATACACCTGGTCTTGGTCTTGGTCTTGGTCTTGCGCTCCCAGTCTTGGTCTTGGTCTTGGTCTTGCGGCAAGAGTCTTGCAAGTCTTGCAATTACCTATTAGTCTATTACTATTTATTAAAGTTTACTTTAAATCTTAGAAAAACGTATTAGAATTGGAACATTGTGAGCTTGAATTAACATAGCCATAGTAAAGATCAAGCAGATTAATAAATAACTGAAGATTTGATAAGAAATTCGAAAAATCAACTGACCTATATGTCGTTTTCCATGGAAGTAACTGTTTCTTAATAAACATTTATGATTTATAAGCTTACATTTGCTAAAACATGTAAAAAAACAAATTAATTACAATAACTTGACTGTATTTTAAAGAACAATACTTATCTGTCTAGAAAGAGATTGAACCCTCAACTTATAAGAAATTTAATAAAAGAGTTTTACGATTTATCATTTATTTTAATAAAAAATAAAATACAACACTAATCAACAGCTTTATCATTAGGTTATGATACTTTATATCAATTTTTTTGACCAAGAATTAATACAAAGTAACCATCTGGCTGACTCATCACTTAACCTATTCCTATGTTTTCTAATTACTAATGATGCTTTAGAAAATAACCTCTCAGCAGGTACTGAAGTTGCAGGTATTGAGAGAAAATCACGGGCCATTTTCGATAAAATCGGATACTCTGTCTCATGCGTCCTCCACCAATCTAAAATGTCTTCCGAGCTGGCAGTTCTTGGTTTTCTCAGGTACTCCTCCAACTCGTCTATCACTAAGCCTTGAAGACAAGATCCAGATGACGTCGAGGGACATTCATAGAGTTTATCAAAGTCTATTACGTCTTCATCTTCATCACATACTTTATTTTCTTTTTCTGGTAATTCCAGAGATTTGTTCAGTGAGTGTAGACTTTTATATTCTTCATAAAGTTCATTGAACTTGCGCAGACTTTCTGTTTTAAGTTGCTTCCCCCACATTGTCAGGTCAAAAGTCTGAGCCTTATGCCTTGGGTCTAAAATTAAAGAAGTACAATAAATCCAGTTGCTCTTCTTGTAATGTTTAAGCATTTTGTCTCGAGCTGCTTGGAAAGCTAGAATGAGCCTTTCATCCACTTCAGATCGATTAGGTTTCTCATCTAACTGTTTTACCATAGATTCAATTTTATCTAGCAAGAGATTGAATGATACAATGACTAGCGGTAATGTAACATATTTGTCTCCACCAAGTTTTGTACTTAAAAGTTTAAAGTTTATTAGAAATTTATGTAATTTTTCGAGTACCTGCCATTCATTAGCTGTGATTTGAAAATCATTTAATTCGGTGACAGAACTGCACAATATGTCAATGCCCGCTCTCACTTTTAAACCAAATCCAATCATATCATGTGTGGAATTCCATCTCGTTGGACAGTCAAGAATGGCATTTAGATTTGATGGCACGCCAGCTGCTTCACAAGCAGACTGAAACTTCTTCTTCACTATCTCACTTCTTTTTATTTTACTGGAAATACTGCGTAACTTTGTTACAGATGTACGCGAGTCAGCAATATTTGGTGCAGATTCTTCATCTTCCTCATCCTCAGTTTCGTCTGCATAGTCTTCGTACTGCTGATCTTGCGCGTTAGTGTCAGACTCACAGTGTAATGCTAAGGTCTTTAATAAATCTTGTACACCAAGGTTTAAAATGTGAGCAAAGCACCGGAAATGTTGATTGTCTGAATCAAAGTGTGGCGGCAGCTGTTTGCCCAGTTCATACATAAATTTGGTATTTGCAGTTGCGTTGTCGACCGTGATACCTTGTATTTTATCAATTATGCCATATTCCAATAAACATTCATGGAAAATCGTTGCAATATCTTCCCCAGTATGTCGACCGCGTGATGGTATAAAATCAAGAACTACAGATTGATACTTCCATTCGTTGTCTATATAATGAATAGTAACCCCGTAGTAACTCCTACCAGCAATTGACGTCCACCCATCAATGGTAAAAGACATTTTAGATGATAATTGTTGAAGTCGTTCCTTGAGATTCAATTGGAGCTCTTCAAATCGCTCTTTGACTTTCCTTCTAAGTGTAGACCTTTTAGGAAACACCATATTAGGGCAAATACGTCGAAAATATACTTGTGTAGCTTCGTCATCGAAAAATGAGAAGGGAAGATATTTTTTCACCACCCAATCAACTGTAGCTGTCGTGATGTTGTCACTGCTGTTTTCCGACTGAAACAAAACAATAAATCTTGTGTTATTATTTAAAACATACTAGGTTTGAGCGTATAAGAGGAGAAGGTTTGTTGTTGTTAAATCGAGAAAATCGTTAAATTGATATTTGTTATATTAAGGTTGCACTGTACTGTAATTTACCAAAATAAAGTACTTAGTTGTTACTGGCCGATTAAATGAAAATATGGGTGTTTATAAAAAATATTTAAGACGATAATTACATACTTAATATGTCGCACCCCTAGATGAAAACACCACTAACTCAAAAATACTTACGTAAGTTAATGGCGTTTTTGAAAGTATCGCATGAATAGCTACGCAGAGTTAAAATTCTTTTAACTGTTAAAAAAATATTCTTACCTGTCCACTTCTTCCAGCGGTTACTAAAAAGCTTGTGATATCTCCACTTAATTTTGGTTTAACAGGAAGAAATATTTCTGATTCCTTTTTGTGGAAAGATATTAGATGTTTCCTTAAGCCTGAAGTGTTTCTGTTTTTCATTTTTATTTCAATCTTTTTATGTTGGCACAATTTACAGAAGGCAGTTTGGGATGCATGAATTATTTCGAAAAACTCCTCAAATTTGCTTTTGGGTCTTTTAGATCTGTGACTCAAACTCTCGTTACTCGGACTAGAATAATTTGAATCTTCGTCACTCATATTAAATTGTACACGTGATACGTTTTTAGAAAACAACGAGAATTAGTAAAAACAATTATTAAGTTAGACTCGAAGCACAGCTCAATTGGAAATGACTGGAATTAAAATAATTCCTTTATTTATAGTACGTTTCCTTGCTTTCTACCGCGCCGCCTCGCCACGTGCCGGCTCTATGAAAAGGATGCCGCCCTTTATTTATAGTACGTTTCCTTGCTTTCTACCGCGCCGCCTCGCCACGTGCCGGCTCTATGAAAAGGATGCCGCCGCACATCAAACAATGCCGCGTGCGGCGTACAAACACACACTAAATATTACCTACTTGTACAGACGCGACGCGTGAATAAAATATATGTAAAGAATTAGTGCCAATCACTATTCTTTACATATAAGTGAATGTTTTGGCGTACATCTATACTAATATTATAAAGCTGAAGAGTTCGTTTGTATGTTTGATGACAGAAGTTTTAAAATAAATAAATAAGTCCTGAACGTCACTATACCTCCAAAGTTACTATTCCTCGTGGACGAAGTCGCGGGCACAGCTAGTAAATACTTACTCTCATCATCTCTCTCAGAGATATTCGGGCTGGTAAGTAATACAAAACTCTTATCGCAGGCTTTTTATTTTATTAGTAGGTAAGTACCTACGCTTTTTATATTATTTTATTAGTTTTGTAGATTTTTTTTACACGTTTCAAGTATATTTAAAAGTGGCTACAATATTTATTAAACGGGTGCGGGGTGATATTTGAACACTTTTTTGCTATTTTTTCTTGTAAAAACTTAAGAAATATAATGACTAAATGTACAATAATAGTACCTAAGTAATTAGTTTAAAACCATATAAGTAATCAATATTATAATATATACTTACTAGAATGAATTGATATGACATCTACTACCTATCCTTACCATTTTATCCCAATCATAATACTACTTGCGTGATCAGTATAATGTATTCATTTTCATTCTAAGCACTCTGAAACTTATTTATTCTTTGGAACACCTGTAGTTACTCTTAAAATTCGAAATTATTTTGCATGAGTATACCTACGCCCTATGGCGGCAATCAAATAGTGTCAAATGTTATGATTTCGGCGTGGCGGCAACGATTGTTTTAGATTTCAAAAGAAGCCGCCGGCGCGTGTATCATAACCATGTACTTCCGAAAAGCGGCAAATTTCTTTGAGAAGTAAGTACAAAACCTTTGATGCCGCATTATCAAAGTGCCGATGGTTAAAACATAACTATGCATGCACTCAGTTTGATTTTAATAGATATTTTTTTATTCGCTATGTTTATGGTATTAGTCGTAATGCGCATAGGTCCAGTTTTTCATATTCTTTGATACAGTTTTTTGCGTCTCATAGAATTCCTAAGCGTACCTACCTATACACCGAACTGTTACACCTAACTACTCAGTGAAATAGCGCTAAGTCCTAGCTGCAAGACGCAAGAGTCTTGCAGGCTATGTCTTGTTCTTGCTCAAGTCTTGCACGGTCAGTCTTGGTCTTGGTCTTGCTAAAAATACGCGGTCTTGTTCTTGGTCTTGGTCTTGCAAAAACGCAAGAACAAGACCAAGACTGCAAGACCAAGACTGAATTTGGGCAACACTATTTATAATATTTTCTGCATATTTACGACTAGAGCTCTTAAAAATTAGTCCATAACCATTTTTTATTGTTATCGTCCCGTAATCACTGTGACGAAAATCGGCTTGCGCTATTAATACTCGTATATAGCATTTTCAAGGGGAATCCTGATCTTCAGTTGTCTCATAGAAGGGACGATCACCATATCGAGTTGAGTAGGCGCAGGTCAGGGCAAACTTTTTTGGGCACCATAACAATCTGTTGTGGACCATCCACACCAGATCTCTCTGTAATCTGTAAGGGCACATTTTAATAAATCATTCAAAACTAGAAGGTTCTTATGTAAACTATAACTCAGAGTCAGAATACATATAAGAGGGGATTACACCATAGGTGTTAGTGTATATGGTGTCCGCCGTAGTTTTTCAATAATATAATAATAATTCCTCGAGGCCCATACAATAAATACCTTATAGACTTAACATACATACATAATTATAACTTAAAAACTACTTCACAATTTTTGCGGCGATGTGAGCGCGGATCCGGTGACTTCTGGCGGTCGCCGGCGTCCATAATATTTTCTGAACACGACCCTCTTTGGCCACAACTTCTCGTCCAGGAAGGTACTGAGAAATTCAGTTGGGACGCGCACCGCAAATGAACTAAAGTTCACTGCGTTGCGTGACTCCAACTTCTCAACGCTTAGTGCGAATTTCGTTTTCATCTTCAGGTACTCCACGATATCGGAGGCCTTCGTGATGAAGTGAAGACGAGAGACGTAGATGTACGTCGCTGGGATGGCGGGACGCAGCAGACTGTTGTGTCCAGTCGGTGCAGTCCCGCATTGGTTGCGACAGGGAGGCTTCCTCTTCTTCCGCTCCACCTTGATGAAGCCATCCTTATCGGCCTGCCCCTTAGGCACTCAATACAGTTTACCAAACCCAATTAGTGTGCTGTTAATTTTTAAGAGTCCCCTCGTATATTTTTGATAATAATGAACACCTAAATTCCGTGTCAAATGACATTTGACACACATAATTACACTCTTGATGATTTATGATTGATTGATAGATATGTGATGATTCGTCGGCAGGCGGTGCACTTCGTGACGTACGAGTGGTGCCAGTCGAAGCTGAACCCGGCGCGCGGGTACGAGCCGCGCGCGCACGCCGCCTCGGGCGCCGCCGCGGGCGCGCTGGCCGCCGCCGCCACCACGCCGCTCGACGTCTGCAAGACCGTGCTCAACACGCAGGTACGCCACACCCCCATCGTCTTCATTGTGGCCTCTGCAATCGTAGGTGCTTTAGGTATTATTGGGACTGCCAGCTGATTAGGACTCCAGAACCATATTTAGATTGAAGTCTGCGCCATATTTATACAACAGTCAAAATATGGCAAGACAAAAGTCTATTGCCTCAATGTCATAATTATTAACAAATTACAAATTACTTATAACTTATTACAAAATATCGAAAAATATATCATAAAAATCAGGCACTGGACAAGTAGTAACGACTCAGCTATTGCTAACGCGAGGAGGTGAGCTCGTGTCGCGCTGATTTTCAGTTGTCCCACCTCTTTAAGGTTTTGAGCGGGAGTTAACGAAGTTTGCACCCTCGTCAATCTGTTACATTTTTCAGTTGTACACATAGTTTTTTAAATCCATAACTCATTATTTAGAATAACAAATGTCAACAAAAAATACGTAGAAGTCGTACATGAAAATACAATTTGTATTTTACTTTTACTTCGCGATATTGTTTTGATTTTAACAGTCCTTTAAAAAAAGAATCGCTGGAACTCTAACACAACATTACATTCCGAACCTACCTACATTAATAACAATAACAATCTAGTCTTGGACTACCAAATTAATTGAAATACTTTTACTGAGCAGTCAAAACGTGATATTCTCAATCTTGTGACGTCACAAATAATTTAACTCAATTGCTTTAACTCAATTATTTTTATTGATTTAGAAGGCACTTAAAATCATACAAAAATAAATAAAAAATATCCTGTTTTCCAAACGTCGTTTAATAGTGTCTAAGATTCTATTAGTGCGATTACACACCAGCGTAGCGTTTCCCAAAACGACCGTATAGTCGTCGAAAACTACGCTAGTGTGAAAGGGCACCTAATGTGAAGGCGTGGTGTACGCTTGCAGGAGGCGACGGCGCGCGCGGACGGGCTGGCGCAGGCGGCGGCGCTCGTGCTGCGCGCGTCCGGCCCGCGCGGCTTCTTCAAGGGCGTGCAGGCGCGCGTGCTGTACCAGATGCCCGCCACCGCCATCTGCTGGCTCACCTACGAGACGCTCAAGCACATGCTCATCCCGGTGCGCTCTCCTCTGCCTCTCTCTCTCACACCCACCCCGCTCTGTACAGCTCTACACATATCTGCTGCTGCTGTACCAGATGCCCGCCACCGCCATCTGCTGGCTCACCTACGAGACGCTCAAGCACATGCTCATCCCGGTGCGCTCTCCTCTGCCTCTCTCTCACACCCACCCCGCTCTGTACAGCTCTACACATATATCTACTGCTGCTGTACCAGATGCCCGCCACCGCCATCTGCTGGCTCACCTACGAGACGCTCAAGCACATGCTCATCCCGGTGCGCTCTCCTCTGCCTCTCTCTCACACCCACACCGCGTAGGATATGAATTGATCCTTCTGTTTCATAGTCAGGCTTCTTATTATACTTCTATTCTTTGTTGGAAACCGGCGTTTAAACCTAATACTGCTCGCCGCGTGGGTTTTTCATTATTAAATGTGTTTTTTGTTATTTCCAGGTGGAACGACCAGGGGAGGAAGGCGGTACTACGGGCGCTGCCGGCACGACTCCCCCCACCACCCAGCCCTCCCCCTCCCCCCTCGCCTGCGCCGCGCTGCGGCTGGCCGCTGCCGACGTGCGCTCCTAGCTGTCCCCTTCCCCCTTCCCCTCTCCCTCATTCCCACTATACAGGGTCCCCACGACCGCGCGGGATTGCACACGCCGATTACCATGCCTTACATCTAGACACACTTCACGAACACAACACACTTCAAGATTCACCAAAACCTGGGAAATAGTGCTTGAGAATGTGACTTAGTGCTGTTTCAAACTAGGAGAACGCGCTTACTCGCGCGCCACTCTTCATACCGGAAAATATCTAATTTTGACGTTTCGCAACTACACTCGCTTCAAAAAGAAACCGCTCTAAGGGAAGATAGATAGATGCCCATAAGCGTATCTTTGCGATCCGGAATTGTGTGACGATTTACTTTTAATCTCCATGTATGTATATCGCTTTTTGACAAGTAGCATTCTAGTATCGAAAAAGCTTCTAGAGTAGAATTATAAATGTATAGGATTGAAGTGCTAACGAAATGTCACGTGACCTCGATCGTTAGCTGTCACTATAGTCTTGGACACGATGCACAGATAAATTCAAAATGCATACCTTACAAAGGTGGCTCTGACCCACGCTTTGAAAGCAGGGTAATTATTAATTTATTTTAGGCGTGTTTTTTATTACCTTTTGAATGAATAAAATTTAGTCAATTGAATATAAATGAGTTGTGATGTCACAAATCTTTCTCATATAAAATGTATGAGATGTCACGTTTTGACAGCTTATTAAAAATATCTCAATTGATTTGGTATCTGGTCTTGAACTACCATACCTTTTTATTATATTCTACTTAGGTTTAAGATAGTAGAATGCCACTTGTCTAGGCCCTCAGGGTATTGTTAAATTTACACATAAATAAAAACAATAGGTACTTTGACATTCAAGGTACCTACTATTCTCAAAACAATATTTTATCTTAAAGTATCAAGACAGAAATGAGACATTACCTCAATTTCAAAATGAAGTGTGCAATCCCGACATCTGTTTCGGCCTACTGTACGCCGATGTTGTCCGTTGGACGTATGCGGATGTGTATACGAACTTTACGTCCATCTTCGCTTATCCGAAAACTTACTTGTAAGCGAGTTTAATATTAAAAACAATTGTATATAAACTATTCCTAAATGTAACACGCTGGCATCCCCTGCAAACCCAAATATACATACATAATCTTAAGAAAGTCAATTCAAAATTACGCTGTCATGAAATATTCACCAAATACTTGCAATGCTATTGTAAAATAATTCCACATAACACCAAATCCTCGCAGAACAGTTTCGAACAAGAGCCAGTCGATTTTAACAAGGTGAATTATTACACGAGTACTCAACAGTATTGTATCATATTAGGTTTAGTTTAGATCTAGCGAGCGCGGTTTGATATTCTCTGTGGAACTTGTAAAGTTCCCACCTAATTTCGACCCTAGTGTTAAGTGAATACAGTCAAAAATCGCCTGACGTTACACGCTTCGCTCGATCTACATTGTAACTTCTCGCGGCAATGTTGTCATCGACCGAGGCTGTCGCTAGAATTGTTGTTACTGTTGAAGGTTCAGATGCCGTCGGTCGAGTACATAGGCGCGCTCAACTTTGAACCTTATTGCGTCGGAATAAGGTCGAGTGGGGCTCTAGAACAGCGTGATCTTTCGAACTATTTCGACCAGTGATATGTAGATGGTATGCCATATGTTTAAGTTGTGTAAATAATTGTAAGGGCCGCCACCTCGCTCGGACGAGTCAGTACGATGTATTTTTTGTATCGGTGACAAATTGTTATTCGTCGGACATGTTATCGCGTTATTCACGTGTGTGTTATATATTAAGCACAAACTATGCATAATTATTATGTTAATGTATTCTGTGATTCCATTTAATCATGTATGAGTGAATTTTAAAATTTATTGTAGAGCTAAATTAACTGTTATTTTCCGGAATGTGATGACGAGGACCCCGGAGTGCCGGCGGTCGGTTGTTAGCCTTATAATTTCGTTTGTTATTTTTTTACATATATTTTATCGATAATGTCTTTTTTACTTTTTCGTTTTAGTTGTATGTTGGTACGTTCGATTTTCTCATCACCGTATCGCTTACTTTCCCTGAAAAGTTGGATAATTCGAAATACTGTGTATTAAATTAAATTTGGTTTTAAGTGAAGCGATTATTTTGTTACATAAAATACTTGAAAAGTGACGCTTGTTTGTGTTTTCTTTCCTGTTGAATTTGCCACGGGAAGATGGCGGCGTGGCGCGACGGTCACACATCAGTGAGATAGTTAAAATTGCAAAAAAAATATTACCTCCTCAAAGTGTTACCAGTCGTACCCCCAGTGGTACTACCATCCTGTTTAGAGATGTATGATTGGCAAAAAATGAGAATCGGGAACCAGATAAAATAATGGACTACACAAGTTACATTAAAAGTTAAATTATGTTATAGTTACTTAAATATGTGGTGTAAACACCGGAAACATACATAAATGTACCTACGCTGGGATGTAATCATCAAAGGCTATCCTTTATTGTATACCGCAGCTGCGATATGCGTGTGACCGCCGAGTACGCCGACGGGACCGCTAGAGCGCCGAGAGCCGCAGTTACCGATGTATGGGCGGATACCGTTAATCCAAAATTGCTAAATTTGCGAAGAACCTGTTGTAAATAGAGGCTAAGTTTCGTTGACGCTTGCTTGTTTCGCCTTTAGCTTAGGAGTCACTTTGCGCACTCGAGGTATTTTATCAAGCCGCTGTAAATATTCTGTAAACCAAGCTTGCATTCTGTAGGGTCGTTACATGTAAATAGTTTCACGAAAGCGGATGAGCCGTATGTAGTTGTAATGAGTATGTATGTATATTATGCGCGATTATGTGCGTCACATATTTGATAGAATCAACTTTGTATTGGCGTCTGACAAACAAATACAAAAGTGGTTCTTTCCAGCATGTTTATGACTGTTTACAAGGTTCTTTCAAAATATTTCTAATTACTCGATATTTAGTAAGAGGATAAACAGACTGATATGAGGCGACTATCAGCGTCCAGAGTAGCTTTAAGTACATTAACATGGATCAGATATTATTAGACCCACGTTTCAGTGGATGTCCATGAGATGAGATTAAGTGATCTCATTACATGGTCTGCATGCCGTTGTTGAAACAAAGTTACTAACTGGGTCACATTTCTGACATTTCTTTGACAAGTGATACGTTTTTTGGACGTAGATGACGCACACAAGACAACGTGTATGTACATACACCTCTACAATGATGGTAAACCCGCTGTCGTGAAATAACAAAGCTATAAAAGTATCGTGGGCCTTGACCGAGTCTTGAATGAGAAATAGCAACAGCTGGACGCGAGGGGACTGATACTGGAACCAGTAGACACCGACCGACCTACCTATGTAACGACGACATGAACGATGTAACGATGACTTATACCGACATAATAATATGTACCTATGTAACGACGACACACATTCGTATTGGTCCGCATTTATAATTTGTAATTACTGAAGAGATGAAATATTTACATTAAATGATAATATTACAATACCGTATAATAATATAATTTAAGTAAAATAAATACATACAATCAGCGAGAGTTTTGCAATGACCCCAAGTAAAAGCGAGACGGTAATTAATCAAAGTATCCCTTGAATTGTTTTGTCGCGAGAACGGTTTCGGTTCTTCGTTAAAAATGTATATCTTTCTTTCCTGTATAAAATTATGAATTGACGAGTTTTGATCAATTAGCATCCCGCGCATGGGATGGAAAACAAGATGGCGGTGCTAGGGGAAGGGGGGGGGGGGGCGGCCGCGCAGGCAGCTGTGTGTGTGAGGATGTCAATGTATGTCTGTATGTATGTATCTGTGCGTGTCCCCGTGCGTGAATGCTCGTGAGCGGTGTAGGTGTGCGTATGTGAGCGTGTCAGAGTGATTGTTGTGTGTGTAAGCGGGCCGCCGCGGGCGAGCGGAGCTCTGTGGAAGGCAAAACTATTGTTGTTTGTGTACATTTTATTATTGATTGTATTTGTTATATTTATCAGTTGTATTGTATAGGTCATTTCGTAATCAGTTAAAATTTAGAGTTTTAAGAGTTACGTAATTGTATAGAAGCGATGGAGGCCGGCCGAGCCGGCGGCGCTCGTTTTGAACATGTGCGAAACGAAAAATAAAAATAAAGTTGGACAATACGCTGATGTTTTATTTTTATCCCATATTAACTAACCTATGACTATAGCTATTGGCTATATATCTACACATCTATACACACCATGTATACGGTGAAGGGCCCGAAAATAAGGTTAAACATCTGGTTTGGCCACTAACCCGATTTTCCTTCAACCTGCATTGGAGCAGCGTGGTGGAATAAGCTCCAGGCCTCCCCCTAATATGTAATGGGAAAAGACCCGTGCCCAGTAGTGGGACGCAAAAAGGGATACAGCCAGCCAGACATAGGTAACTTTGAAAATCATCACTTAACTAGGTTCTATCGAAAAAAATATTTCTTATTTTTGCCTCAAAACAAGAGTCAACTGTTCAGGTAGGTAAGCTAAAGAGGCACTGAAAAACAAGTCGCTAGCGAAAAACCGAGTTTTTTTAACACGCTTTTATTAGCTTGACCTGTATGTATGTAACGGAATCTTTTAACTACATTTTCACTTACTTCTAGAAGTCTGATTAACTTGAAAATTTGCATAGGGGTCAAGGGCCGATGACAATGCAATAATCTCATAACTTTATATTATTCGGCACTTAGATTATGAATAATTTACTTACGATTCGGCATGTGACGATGCACAGCATCTGTATCTGTGGGAGAGTGCGTCATACTTCCCTTTGTCTAGCCAATGACCGTGCTTCCCGCGTTTTCTAGCCAATCAGCGCCCTCTGTCAATTGCGTGGTCCCAGGTGATAGCCTTCTTCTTCGGAGCTCGGAGGGTATTTGAAAATCTACTTCATCCATCAGTGTTTAATTTCTCTATGACTTCATCATAGCGTCGTTACTTCTCGAGAAGAAAACTTTGTCACTGAAATTTTGCCCTGCTAAATTGCAAAATCAATTATTCAGGACGAATTAATGATTCAAAGTAATTGCCGGCTTACTCTCTCATATGAAATTATCGTGAAATCGTTAGTTTTCGTGAAATATAAGTGCCGATCCATAAGTGAATCGTTCGCTGCGTTAAGTAAGTACCTTCTCCCTTGCGTGGAAAAGTGCGACAAATCAACGGGCCTTGTGGATTGCAGTGCATATTTATAGTGATGAGTGAGTGAGTGCTAATAAGTTGTGTGATGGTGGTGAGTACGCAGAAACTTCCCCACCTAGGCGTCGTCGACAATCTTCGTCATTATGTTTGTCTGAGTTGGGTCGCGCAAGATCCCAGGTAATACGAAGCATACGGGGTAAGTCCGAAAGCCACTTCATATCACGACTTAAGTGTCTAAGGAAGCACACTGACATAACGTAATGTGATACCTATATAATTTTTTTAACCATGTGATTTCCAGTCACAAGGCGCGCTGCCTTCTAGGGTTCGCCCGACCAACCGACCGGTCCGGAGCTGGGAACTGGTTCGATACCGACGTCCAACGTTTGATCTAGGTCCACAGTGGATACAGTCACTTAACCCTGAGGTTGACACTTCCCGGTTCGTCCTCAGCCAAATTAATGCGTCTGTTTAACCTAACTTAAAATTATTTTAAATACCAATCCAGTACGCGTGGATAATTAAATTAAATATAACATATATTAAATTGAAGGGAACGTATCCTGAGCAATCTACCCAACCAGAAGTTGAGGGTGGGTCTGCGTAAGATACCCCCTAGTTCTAAGAATTTATTTGACAAGGCATAGCTTGAAACATACAATACAATATACAGACGGCCTTGAAAAATGGGTTTACCCCTGGTTTAACTGGGATAAACAACAAGTTGCCAAGTAATCAGCCCTTTCGATCTCAAGGCTAAGAATCTCCCAGCTCGACCCTTCCCCCTTTGGCTTAAGGGTTGCCGTGCCGGACTGCCGATCGAGGGTTCCGGGTTTGATGCCCGGCGAGGAGAGGATTGAAGTGACAGGTTTCAGCTTCTGTTCTCGGTCTGGATGTTTGTGTTCATGTACATACATATGAGTGTGTCTATGGTGTTAGGCAGTGTATAAATAAAAGATGGAATACGGTTTATTGGTTTATATTCAGACACACTTTACTCCTTTACAGTCACACTAAGAGAGCAATATGGACGCCATTAGAACGCAGAGTGCAGAAAAAAATTAACACCTCTCTAACAGAATGAATGAGGACGGAAACAGCTTTAGATGCTTCCGCTTGTGCATAGACAAATTGAACTTTTTAAATATTTTATTGTCATCTCAACACCTCCCCTCAATAAAATATTTTATTAAACTTTACTACAAATAAACAAAATAATTCCCAAACTATCTCTGATTATGAAGGTACACTATGAAAAAATTATCTCTGTTGTGAAGTTACACTATGTATGACTCTAGTCTCTACTTGTATACCACTCTATGACACTACCCATTCATACTTACTACACATAAATATTAACCTCAAGTTGTCTATACACAATCCAACACAAACACACATTATATGAAAATTAAAGTTTAGTACATACTAGATATTAAACATTTTGTTTCTGAATGTCCTAAACATAGTTCCCCCTAATGGTTTAGTTAGAATATCTGCAATTTGGTTACTGGAATTAACATATTTAATTTTAATTATGTTGTTTTCTAACTTCTCTTTAACAAAGCTTTGTTTAATCTGTAAATGTTTTACCCTAGTGTAGTATTTGTTCCCTCACTCGCGATTCACTGGCTCGGCAACTCACGATGTGCGCAGGCGACACGTCCGCTCTCCCCCTTGTTTCACACGGTACTCACGCCGCACGCCCCGCCACACCATGAGCACGAGACAGTGTTTATAGCTATTCTTATAGTTATAGTCTACTATAGTTCATTCGCGTTAAGAAAATAGTGACTCATCACCGACTGCCGGCCAAGCCACGCCCCCTAGCCAATTAAAACGCTAGAAATTAGTAAGGCGAGTTCACAGTGCTCAGTTGAAGTCAGACCTTCGAACTGATCGGTTGTGTATTTTGCGTACTACTTGTTTAAAATTAAATTTGGAAAATGGATATCTCACCTATTAAAAAAAATAAAAGTGGATCAATTATACATAGCGGAGAGAGACGCGTAATTTACAATGTTTATAAGTATTTCAAACAGATTGATTTAAATGAGACTGTGGAGAGCATAGTAATTAAAACTGCAAGTGCATGCGGTGTGTCTAGGTGAATCTAGCGATACTGATTAGCGATTTAAGTACTTAGTTTTAAGACAATTTTGTATTTTTTTACTTAGTACTTATTTTATTACCATTAATCCAAATATGTGTTACTCTACTAATATAGCGTTTAAGTTGACATTAAAAATTACCTTAATAGGAATATTTTAACATGTTTAAAATCATTGATACTTTATTATTTTTCTATTAAACTTATTTAATGTTTTGAAAAAAAAATGTTTAATTTTTTTCTCCATTATGAATACACCCTTACCCTGCAGTTGCACTGATGAGTCACTATTTTCTTAACGCGAATGAACTATACAAACACTACATCCCTTTCTTATCAAAATATTTTTTATTTACTTTGTAAATGAACATACTCCCAATTAATAATTATTAAATTAGGTCCCGCGCCTTACGTCTTCTATCTCCATAATCTTTCCCCCTTTTTTTTCAAATTATTTCCAATTTAATGGGGGTACATTTGTACCAAATATTTCCAATTTAACGGGGGTACATTTTTACCAAATATTTCCCATCCACAAACGTTTTCCAATTGAATGGGGGCACATTTAAACCATTAATGTTTTCCAATTGAATGGGGGCACATTTAAACCATAAATGTTTTCCAATTGAATGGGGCACATTTAAACCATAAATGTTTTCCAATTGAATGGGGGCACATTTAAACCATAAATGTTTTCCAATTGAATGGGGGCACATTTAAACCATAAATGTTTTCCAATTGAATGGGGGCACATTTGAACCATAAATGTATTCCAATTTAATGGGGGCACATTTAAACCATAAATGTATTCCAATTGAATGGGGGCACATTTGAACCATAAATGTATTCCAATTTAATGGGGGCACATTTAAACCATAAATGTATTCCAATTTAATGGGGGCACATTTGAACCATAAATGTATTCCAATTTAATGGGGGCACATTTAAACCATAAATGTATTCCAATTGAATGGGGGCACATTTGAACCATAAATGTTTTCCAATTTAATGGCGGCACATTTAAACCATAAATGTATTCCAATTGAATGGGGGCACATTTGAACCATAAATGTATTCCAATTTAATGGGGGCACATTTAAACCATAAATGTATTCCAATTGAATGGGGGCACATTTGAACCATAAATGTATTCCAATTTAATGGGGGCAAATTTAAACCATAAATGTATTCCAATTTAATGGGGGCACATTTGAACCATAAATGTATTCCAATTTAATGGGGGCACATTTAAACCATAAATGTATTCCAATTGAATGGGGGCACATTTGAACCATAAATGTTTTCCAATTTAATGGCGGCACATTTAAACCATCAATGATTACGACTTTGAGCACCTAGATCTCGCCAACCAAGCGTCGCAATACAAACCCTAAAAACGCATAAACAGGTACCAGGTCCACCTCCGAACCGCGAAAATGTTCTCGAAAAGTTGGTGACAAGATCGCGGCTATTGTTCATGACTTCACCTAACCACATGTGCACAGTAACGCAAGCTTAGCCAAGCAAGGTTTGGGACGGACCCACCGCATCAAACAGTTCGGGAAAGCTGTAGACAACCATGGGCAGCCTCATACAAAGCACGCAGCTATGCTCCAGAAGTGAAATCGAAGCGGTCTCTGCCTAGCGACAAGAAGAAATACTTCGACAACTACTCGAATTCGACTTCGCTTCGACTTCGTGATTTGGATTTCGCTAAGTGGACCCTTGTAAAAGGGGACAACAAATGCACTCTACATCCAAACGGTATCCTAACACCCATGCGCGCAACAGTATGTAATTTACAATTTGTTCTTTCACAGATGTTTGTTTATATACCTGTTCACCATTCACTACAATACTACGTGTAAGAAAATCACGCACAATATTATTAGCATTTCGATAATCTTTAATTTTGTAGATTAAACCCACACATAATATAATTTTATTTTGACGCAATGATATTATATAAAAATGATTTTATGTAAAACAAGAAGCAGATATGTTATAGGCGCGCACGCTGTGAAGATTCAAATACGGCCCAATTGGGAAGTCTTTGTATGAGACGTCTGCGTCGAGCGCAGTCACAAGCGTACCGCATTGTAGGTAGATATAAAAATGATTATAATATAAAACATCATAGTTTTAGCGGGTATACTGTTTCCCCCCCGGCGGCAGCCCCAGCAATAATCCCGACACCACCACATTGGAACATAAGTTCCAAATCAATCATTAGTAAATTGTACCTTTAGTGGAATAAGATAAGTTATTTTCAAATCCTTCCTTTCAATCTCCATTCCATTTCCGAACCACAACTCTCAACAACAAGGCACTGTACTGTACGGCCGTATACCAACTGCACTCGAAGGATAAACGGCTAATTTACTGTCGTTACTTTGCCGTGTGCGAGTACCTAGTTACCTACCTAGGTCAACCATCTAGTACTTGACACTCCGTTAAACAGTACCAATTCGTTACGTCATAACCAAAAAAGTACCTATAAGTATTACTTTTTCGCTTAAATTCCAGAATTTCTAACAAACTTTAAATATTTTGAGAGGGCTTTATCTAATGTCCTATTGATAAATAGTTATAAGATACTTTGTACTATTATTACCTTGGGTAACTTTATACCAATTACTATTTGTTTCTAGACGAACTTTGTATTTTATACATTTTGCGAAAATCTGGTTTAATACAAATAAAATCAAGAACAAAGTATACAAAATTGTTCATTGTTTGTTAATGGATACCTTTTTAGAATTTCAGCTATATTATTTTATGATAAATATTTTTAATAAAAGGTGTAATATTTATTTATTTATTTATTTATGTACTCTTAACACTTAAGGGTATAAAAATTGGTTATAAACCATTCTCATACCTACTGAATGATTTTTAGATACATATTAGATTATGAGTTTGAAGCAATTTATCAATAACCATTGCACTTAATTTAAAGAGTTACCCAAATAACAATATTGCTGCTATTATCCTTTTACTCATAGCTTCTTGTAATTTAGCACTTAATCAGTACCAGCTAACACAATTAGTTACTCCTGTCTTTCGTTTTTTTTTTTTTTTTTTTGTATGACACGTTATTTTAAAAACAAGTCGCAATTGTGCCTGACCAGCCTGACCTACGCTCCAACCCGAGTCTCCAGCTCCGAAATCAGCCCACGCAACCACTCGACCAAGGAAGCTATATCTTTTGTTTACGAATTCTTATTCTATTTAAAATCAACATTGTCATTCGTTTGAACACGGATGACGTCAATAAGGATACGAAAATACGGGTACAACGACAATTTCCAAAATGAATCCAGCCAAATCGATTCATCTCCCCCGAAAACCATTTTTGATTTATGACATTGTTGCTATGCACACATAAGCCATACAGTAAAATATGGGCACCGTCAACCGTCCACCACTAAAAACATGTTTTTATCATATATTACCTTGTGATAAATACCTATTTATTATTTATTATTAACCCATTACAGATTTGCACTTATCAAGTTATCGCCCTTGACAGTCAGTATACCTATTTTAATTACTGCCGAACTCCGCTGACAATCTTCAAGTAGCCTTTTGAGATATTATTATCTTTCACCAATCTACTCACGTACAGGCATTATAGCCTATTTAGTGTCTGTAAAGTAGTGTAAAGAGTCATCCTAGTTTAATAAAAACTTTATTTATAGTAAATAATATGTTATTAATAATATAACAATATACTAAAACTTTTAACTGTTATGTAAATTTATTGAAGCATACATGAACTCAGTAATCTTTCATTCTATTCTTGATTCCATTTTACGATTTAGCTTTATTTTACGAATACAATAATAGTTATAGTTAATATTTTTATAATAGTTAATATTGTTATAGGTACCTAGGTTCATGTTATGAATTTACGTTTAACACAAAACTACCATCCAATTTGTATATGTAGATCGTCTTATGATCATATTGTTTCTTTATGAATTAGGTATGTGTGATTTGTAAGCTTATACGTATATTACGCATTACCATATCGATTGGTGATAATTAATGATAAATAATTTTAATGATTCTAAAAGTTTATTTAAATCATTAAATTTATTCACTCAAAGGAACGTCGACTTACGTACGAGTTAAAGGTTAGAATGTATTTGACTTGCCTTACTGAATTAATTAAATAATAGATAAATTTCGACCTATGATGTTCACTATTGATGTAATGTGTACTGTAATTTGCACAGTATGTCCCACAAAATAGCTGTAAGACAAGTTAGATCTCTCATGTGTTAGATATCTTTAATTTAGTGTAACTGTTAAATGATAATTTTCTGTTTGTTTTGTAATGTCTGTGGGTGACGTTTATAAATCTGTAGTTCCGGTACATTTACACAATTTATAACTCAAAAATATATTAATTCAGAATAGAATACATATACTTACAAATATTTAAATTGGCTGCTAATTATTATTCTTTTATTTTAGTTTCTTAAACATGTCACCACCGGAACACGAGATAAACGTTACCAACTTGACTCAACTGACTAAAAAGACGTAGTGGTACCATATTGTCTGAAAAATCCTATAAATAGAACGGTAATAGGGTAGACGAGGCTTTTTGTTTCTGATTTTTGAGGTGAACAAGTGTACTTTTTCTGTGTGTTAGTGATTTGAAAATAAAATAGTGCCATACAAAGTTACGAGTGTCTCAGTTATTTCGACGCTTAACACCTAGTACCTTACATCAGAAGCGGGATGTTAAGGTTACATATGGCGATTGATAACGATAGTGCCAGTGTTAACTCCCACGTCGCTTTGGATTCTCGACGCTCGAGCCGCCACAAACGACGTCGTCGTTTGAACTACAGCAGTTGACACCACATCAACGGAAAGGGAGATACGGAGATGGCATTCGAGGCACAATAAACGTCGCCGTAATCAAAGGTCTGGCAGTGAGGGTAGTCCCCCACGCTCAGGTGCAGATAGACGAAAAAGGACTAGAAACCGTACTAATAATAGACACTGACGCAACTAAACAAGGCAGTCACTAAATTGTTCAAAAAGGCGAGTAATTTTTTTTCTTCCTCGAATTTTCCCCTTTTCTCTTTCTGCTGTTTTTTTTATGTTAGATATTTAACATAGACGCATGAATACTTTGTTACCAAATGGCTATAATAATGACTTTGTAGACGATTCGCAACTATAAATATATGGAATTATTGGAAATTACAATAAGTTGATATTGATATAACTCATATAAGTAACCTAATTTATTTATTTTTTGAATTTTTTTTGTTGTTTCGTTTTCGTTGTTGTTTGGTGTTTGTATTTGCCTTTACAGCTACTACCTGTACTATGTAATAATTTCAGGACGACACATCATACCGTCAAGAGGGAGAATCAGATGTTATTCCTCCAGTATCGCAAAGAGGCTCTCCAGTGGCAGCTAAAAGCCCACAAACTCTGAGAGAACATCTGCCGAGCACTGCAGTGCAGTCAGTGCACAATTCTACTGGTCAACAGTCCTCTCGTGATCCTGGACAATCGGATCAGTCTTCTGCAGGCTGTTCTACTTTGCGAACGGAAACTAGCGCGAGTGAAAACAGGCAAGCTAATACGAACAAATTTATTAACTGATGCGCATGAATCTTCTAAGTTGTTACAAAGTTTAGTGAAACCTAATGCTTTTGATAAACTTTTGATAAAAATATTATTTCTATTTTCGATCCATCTCAAAGAAATCGTCGAATAGAATATTGGTTAGGTAAAGTGAATGAATGTGCGAAAATTTCTACCTGGACAGACGAACAGACCACACACTTTGCTCTGCCCAAGTTATCAGGTTGTGCTAGGAAATGATGTAAGAGCTTACAAACAGTATTACTGATTTGGACTGAGTGGCAAGGTCATCGTATAAAAGCTTTCCCTTCGGAGAGTAATGACTGATTAAAAAAAATACTACTTTAATAAAATTATATTGTTAAACGCTTGTAATATTGAAGGAAAAAGGGCGGTAGATTGTCTTATTTATGGTATAGACTACAAAATACTGTAAACTAGTGCGACATCCGCAAGAATAGTAAAAATATATATATTAAAATGGATCCCTGTTTCCCTTGGTCACGGCATCACGCGTGAACAGCTGAACCTATTTCGAAGATTCTTTTTTTTATTGTGTTAGTTATCAATCAATAAATATTTTATTTGTTAATAAGGTTATATACATGGTCTTGCATTAAAGAAATGCGCTTATCGTACCATTATATTTGAATACAAATATTAAAGATCTAAAACATTATACAATAATTAATTTAGTATAGTTAATTCAGAAATTTATTGAATTACAGAAAATATTGAAATTATATTAAAATACAGAATATGTATATATATTATTATAATAAATTACCACTTAGAAACTCTTTAATATTGTAATAACGTTTATCAAAAAAAGGGATTGTAGTTTTTTTTAAACTCATTGACATCAACAGTGGTACCTACGAATTGATTTAGGCAATCTGTTAAAAATAGTAGGTGCCATTAAAAATAAAACTTTGTCTTAAAGGTATGTCTTACAAGCAATCGTACATAGTTTATCTTAATTTCGAGCTCGTGAATGAAATTCGTAGTTCTTTATTGTGCTTTACAAATAAGTAGCAGTCTTATATATATAAACACGCTAATGTTAATATTTTAAGGTTTTAAAATGAGGCTTACAGTATTCACTTTATTTTACATGCACTGTTGCCCTTAAACATTTTTTTTGTGATCTAAAAACATTTTCTTTGTTGGTACTCTACCCCTACTCCCGGAATACAATTCCAAATCTCAGAATTGACGCAGCCATGATAAGCGCTTTACGTAGTGCATAATATGAAACTCTGCTCAATGTTTTTTTTACAAAGATAGTCAACATGGAATTTCCACTTCATACATATTAGAATCAATGTACAGACCTAAGAATTTTACTGTTTCTGTTTCGCTATTTTTCATATTTACGCGTTTTAAACATAAAATTCATGAGTATCATTATTTTATCCAAATTGATTTTTAAACTGTCTCTTTCAAACCAATTAACAATATATGTCAGAGAAGTATTAATGTCCATTTTAAGATTTGTGAAATTGCACGGAAAATTAGAAAATTTAAGAAAACTTAAGCACCATATTTTTTTCATTTAAGTAAAATGCGAATTCAATATTCGTGGTCAAGACAGGACAGCGTCTGTTGGGTCAGCTAGTTACATATAATTATTGGCTAAAGTTTTTGAAGTTTCAGTGTAGGGATATTAATTTTCAGAGTCCCAAAGCGATCAATAAATGCAACCACATCCAATGAATTAACATGTCTCAGGTGCAATAAATCGGGTCATAAAAGTAACCAGTGTCGTTTATTAGGTAAAATCATATTATTATGCTTAACTGTAGTGAAAAGTTATCATCGAAGTGCCCTAAAACTATAATAAGATGTGGCAAATGCAACTTTATAGGACACAAGTTTTCTGATTGCTCTAAATTTCGGAATTAAAGTAATTGAAATAGCAAGATAATAAAAAGACTTTGTTCACTCAAACTTCTTTTCCCGACTCCAGTATGGTTTATATAGACTTTGGAAATGATTGCACCTTGATCAGTCAGGAACTTATATTTTTTTTTACCAAAAATTAATGAAAGTGTTTCTGTTAACAAGAAATTGAGTTATCTATAGATGAAGTAGCCGCTAAAATTAAAGAATATATCGTTGATTCATCGTTACTACCTGAACCTTTACTGGTAGGACAAGATTTTTACAGAGCAATGCCTTGGTCGTCAAAACTCGGGATAAATTGGATAATTTGAGGCGTGAACTAACGCCAGAGTTAAGCAAACTAGAAGCTAAACCTCAAGTAAATCAAAAGATATAAATTGGATAATTTGAGGCGTGAACTAACGCCAGAGTTAAGCAAACTAGAAGCTAAACCTCAAGTAAATCAAAAGATCGTTTTGAAAATTAAAACTGATACTACAGTAGACAACATAAAATTTGTAGAATGTGTTAATGACGAAAAATCTGATAGTGAAATATTTTTAGTAACTACTTTGTGGAAAATTCGAAAATACTGATTATTGTATTTTGGGTGGTATTTATATTATAATGTATCTGAGGGTAATGTAACATTCTTGTTTGTAACTTGACAAAATACTCTATTTCTTTAAACAAAGATGCCATTTTAGTTTGAGAAATTATCTGCACTTACCTAGTAATTGTTTTACAATGCCACATAATATCCAATCTCAAGGAGCTAACACTTATAAGTAAAGATCAATAAAAGATTATTGAATGATTATAGAGATTGCTTTGTACAGAATGTGTTAAAATTTCCGTGTACAAAGCTAACTGAAATGGTTATTAAGGTTGACGATAACACATCAGTAGTATATATTCGAATAGATTAAGTTTTTCCCGAGTTAGTAGATAATGATATTGCCGAATTTAAAGTTCAAATGGGAATTCATATTTGTTAATTAAAGAAGATAAATTCTCAAAAATGTGTTTATTAAAACCCCTGAAAAATCTAAAACGTAAATCCAGGACAGTGCTTTAGACGCTGTATTTTCAATTTTTGGCTACCCTAATAGGATTATATCTGATCATGGATCTATATTTACATGAAAAGAATTTAAACATTTCTGCAATCATTCTAAAATACATCATGTTGTGAATGCCGTTGCGTCCCCTGGAGCCAATGGGCAAGTAGAGAGACAAAGACAAAGACTTTTATTTGCCCAAATATGGGTGTTTACAAAAGGTGTTGTAAATATTTGGTATTTTTGGTTTACCTTGCAAATATCATATTATAATATTAATATAATGCAAATATTACAATAATTAAAACTTAACTAATTACAAATATTAAAATGTAATTATTATCATTATTTGTACCCATATTGCGCCTTCTTTGATTAATTTATTTTTATATTTCGGATCGAATCCGTTCGTCGGCTTTGGGCAAAGAGGTACAATAGAACCGTGTTGAATGCTGCATATTATTATACTGTTCGAGTGAAAATATTGAGATAAATATTTAGGAAAATTACAATATGGATTAAAGATAACACTTTTAAAGGATGTAGGAATAACTCTCTCAGTTGCTTTATTTGGAGTAGAATCTGTTAGTAAGGGTGATATTTTTGGTGATATTCTTAGTGAAACAATACAATTAGGACCAGGAATAAGTGAACTTATAAATAAATATCAGAATAATAAAAAAAGAACGTTATGTAAAAAAAAATTAAAGCTAGGATATACAGGGTAGGAGTTTAGTTAAAATATTAAAAGCAATTACTTACAGGCCTTTCAAAATTACGAAGGTACTTAATGACAGATATGAGGTGTCAAGTATTCCTGGAATTAATATAACTCTGAAAATTATTGCAATGTGTGGGCTGTAGATTGTACTCGTATTAAACCTTGGATTTACCATAAGTAATTGTGAAAGTAGTAGTAATGATCGTCAAGACGAATGACTGTTGATTTCTTTGATTGGATCGCATATAGCACATACTGTTGGTATTAGTATTGGTTATTGATTGTGTAATATTTACATGATGAAGTATTATGATGTACTTTCCTCGTAGTAGTAGAAATGTTTAATTTATAAATATCAAGACCTATCGTTGACAGATCCGATGGTCTAGTAAAGTATTGTGAGGCCTATCGTTGATAGATCCGATGGCCTAGGATTTAAGTAAGACCTATCGTTGATAGATCCGATGGTCTAGTAAAGAATTGTGAGGCCTATCGTTGATAGATCCGATGGCCTAGGATTTAAGTAAGACCTATCGTTGATAGATCCGATGGTCTAGTAAAGTATTGTGAGGCCTATCGTTGATAGATCCGATGGCCTAGGATTTAAGTAAGACCTATCGTTGATAGATCCGATGGTCTAGTAAAGTATTGTGAGGCCTATCGTTGATAGATCCGATGGCCTAGGATTTAAGTAAGACCTATCGTTGATAGATCCGATGGTCTAGTTAAGTATTGTGAGGCCTATCGTTGATAGATCCGATGGCCTAGGATTTAAGTAAGACCTATCGTTGATAGATCCGATGGCCATTAAGTCTTGCAAAGTCTATCGTTGATAGATCCGATGACTTGGCAAAACTATAATGTAATCTGTATGTTCTACATTAAGATAGCTTTATTTCTATATACCTTTACTTTTGAACTTGTTTTTTTTATTTTCTTTACATACACTTATGTAAGTTTGAGGACAAACTTAGGGTCAGGAAAGGCCGAATGTTAGATATCTTTAATTTAGTGTAACTGTTAAATGATAATTTTCTGTTTGTTTTGTAATGTCTGTGGGTGACGTTTATAAATCTGTAGTTCCGGTACATTTACACAATTTATAACTCAAAAATATATTAATTCAGAATAGAATACATATACTTACAAATATTTAAATTGGCTGCTAATTATTATTCTTTTATTTTAGTTTCTTAAACATGTCACCACCGGAACACGAGATAAACGTTACCAACTTGACTCAACTGACTAAAAAGACGTAGTGGTACCATATTGTCTGAAAAATCCTATAAATAGAACGGTAATAGGGTAGACGAGGCTTTTTGTTTCTGATTTTTGAGGTGAACAAGTGTACTTTTTCTGTGTGTTAGTGATTTGAAAATAAAATAGTGCCATACAAAGTTACGAGTGTCTCAGTTATTTCGACGCTTAACACCTAGTACCTTACACATGGATGTTGCCACTCCTAGGTATGTAGTTATTCATGTAAATTATTATTAACACATTCACGTAACCAACTTAGAATGATACCTACATGGACGATATAATTTTTTTTTTTTGTATATAAATACCTCCATTATGAGTACCCTTAATGGTATCGAACCAACCAGAAGAAAATACCTACTTACTTGCAATATTAATATAATTACCATTGTCAGGTGTTATTCCATACAGATCCTGAAATACTTTTATACTAGTTAGAAATAGACTATCCTCTTGCACAGTAAGTAGGTGTATTTTGTGATCCAAACACTGAATTACGTTTCTTCCTTCCTCTAAATACTTTTTTAATAATTGTTACACATTTTACAAATCCAAGAACGTTAAATAAATATTGTAAACAAGTAGACATTTTAAAATTGTGTACTTTATAATGCATACCGGTTTTGTCGTTACTGCGTACTGCCATTGATAAGTTTGATAACATAAAAACGAATTTATATTAATTCACGCTAGTTACATTATGAAACTTAAATTGTATTTTTTTTAGTTTACGATCATTTTACGGTAATGTGATTAATTGACTTACTCCAGTAATACTCGTAATCCAACAATCCAGTGACTTTATATGTAAGTTTACTTACAAATTTTCACTTCCTTGTTTCCTTCCCCTTTTTATTAATTCTATGTCGAGGAGGAAAGAAATAAAAATACACGGCCAGGATTTATCCTCGTCGCCATTTGTAGTATTTGTTCCCTCACTCGCGATTCACTGGCTCGGCAACTCACGATGTGCGCAGGCGACACGTCCGCTCTCCCCCTTGTTTCACACGGTACTCACGCCGCACGCCCCGCCACACCATGAGCACGAGACAGTGTTTATAGCTATTCCTATAGTTATAGTCTACCACAAACACTACACCTAGTATTTCCAGTAGCCATATGAGCCATTTTGATAGTAGACTGGTTATCTTCAAAAATAATTATTGGTCCCAAATCAATATTAAAATCCTGTAAGATACTTTTAAGCCAACACGCCTCACTTGCAGCATGACTTAATGCTACATATTCAGCATCGGTAGACGATAAAGCTACTGACTGTTGCTTTTTAGACACCCATATAACAGTACTCCCAAAAACTTTAAAACAATACCCTGTTGTAGATCTTTTGTCATCACTCCCACCCCAGTCACTATCAACATAACCCAATACATCCTCCTTACAATCCCTGTAATATTTCAAACATAAATCTAGAGCGCCCTTAATATATCTTAACACATTTAACAATAACATATACAAGAGTTTACTGGCACAACTTTGATACCTACTCAAAATGTTTATTACAGCACATAAATCTGGTCTGGTCCCAGTCACCACATACATAAGACTTCCAATCAAACTTTTACATTTATTTTCTATTTCCCCACTTTCGGACCTATCTCTTTTTAACAAATCAAATTTAAAATTTTTATCAATTGGTAATGACAAACTTTTACAATTTGTCATATTGTATTATTGTAAAACATACATTAGATACTGTTTTTGACTAATAATAGTACACCCTGCAGACAAATCTTGTTTTATATCTATGCCAACAAATTTAGATGCATAACCCAAATCCTTCAATTTAAAATTACTATTTAAGATGTTTTTCCAGCTTGCCAACTGCTTATCACAAGTACCAAAATACAATATATCGTTAACATATAACAATAAAAAAGTTTTAGTATTATTATCTGTTTTGGAATAAAGGCAATGGTCTTTATCTGAACGTTTAAAACCCTGTTCTTTCATGACTTTATCAAATGTTTCATTCCAGTATTTAGGAGACCGTTTTAAACCACTTACAATACTTTAATTCTGAAGCTACACCCTCTGGTAACTTTAAATAAACATCTTCACATATTTTACTATTAAGTTTTCTCTTTTAATTTATCAGTTCTAATTTATCAGTTAAAAGCAAAAGCATTACACACATCTAACTGATAAATTTGACAATTCATTTTGGTAGCAACTGCTGTAAAAATTCTAAATGAGTTTAATTTAATGACAGGAGAGTACAGATCATTTGTCATACTCACTTTGTTGAAAGCCCCTCGCTACCAACCTTGCCTTATAGATTGTTCCTCCCTCTTGATCTTTCTTTTTCTTTAGGACCCATTTAGTTGTTACAATATCCTTGCCCTCTGGTACTTCTCTTACCTCTGTCCATGTATTATGTTCCTGTAATTGCTCTAACTCTACATCTATGGCCTTTTTCCACCTATCAGCTTCCTCACTTTCCATTGCTTCTTTGTAGCTTGTAGGCTCACCTTCATGAACAATCATTCCTGAATAATCTGTCAACCACCCTGGTTTCTTTACTACTCTTCCACTTCTTGTTCTTTTGGTTAGCTCTTCTTCAGCATCTGAATATTCTGAACTTAACGGTTCCGAGCTTTCATGTTCATTTTCTCACTCCTGCTCTTGTACTTCCTCAATCTCCTGGACATTGTTCTCTTCTTGGCAATTTCCTTCAGTATCCTGTGTAACAGATATGTCATTTTGCCAGTCTATAATTCTGACTTCCTGTTCATTTCTCATGTCTGGTATTTTATCATTAGATGCTATGAAGACATCCCTTTTTACTTCGATTTTCCCCTCTTTTTCATATAAAATTCTATAACCTTTAGTACTGTCGTATCCAACAAACATCCCTTCTTTGGCCTTCGAATCTAATTTGCACCTTTTTTCTTTAGGTATACGAGTCCACACTTTCATACCAAACACTTTATTTAGACTATGTATGTCAAAGTCTCTTCCACTCCATACTTGATAAGGAGTCTTCTTATCAATATTACTTTTACTGGTTCTATTGAGGACATAAACAGTGGTATTAATAGCTTCAGCCCACAAGTTTTTATTTAAATTCTTTGAGTGTAACATTGTGCGGGCAGCCTCCACTAACCTTAGTGGATAGTGGAGGCTGCGATGCGCACCTGCGCATGTCTCTCTCGGCTTGACCGTTTTGCTCTGGTGTGTATGCCACTGTTGTTTGATGCTGAATACCTTTACTAGTTAAAAGCTGTTTCATTTTCTCGTTGACAAACTCACCACCATTATCTGATCTATGCACCTTCAACTTAAAACCAGTTTGTCTTTCTGCTTCATTTATGTATAGTGATACCTTCTTTACAACTTCTGATTTATTCTTTAAAAAATAAACTTGCCGATACTTTGTATAGTCATCCTTTAGCAACAGGAAATATCTTGAACCACCAAGTGAATGTTCTTCGCCTCCTCGTCGCCAATTATTATATTTGGATACTTGTAGGGCTGTACTTGGAGGGATGCACACCAGGGATTATCAAATAACACATGCGACCGTTATACAAGCTTTATTCGGAATGAATTAAAATAGGTACCATACATGAGTTGCAAATAATAAATATCAGTTTACCCACCTATTTTATAACAGTATATTACAAAATGGACCACATACATCAGTGTAAACAAGCTCTACAGGTTGCTTGCTATGGCTCACTCTATTTTCAAATGTTAATCTGTGTGCCTTTCCCTGTATACAGTCTACCAACGCCAAGCGGTCGGATACGCTGTTATAGCGCTTAGTAACTAAGGACTATCGAAAATTTTTATTTCCTCCATTTGCCTTAAAATTAAAGCCAATCGGTCAGGTATGCTAAGAATGCATCAAAAAACAAGACTCCAGCGAAAAACCGAGTTTTTTAGTTTTGGCAGTCTACCAACGCCAAGCGGTCGGATACGCTGTTATAGCGCTTAGTATCTAAGGACTATCGAAAATTTTTATTTCCTCCATTTGCCTTAAAATTAAAGCCAATCGGTCAGGTATGCTAAGAATGCACCAAAAAACAAGACTCCAGCGAAAAACCGAGTTTTTTTAGTTTTGGCAGTCTACCAACGCCAAGCGGTCGGATACGCTGTTATAGCGCTTAGTAACTAAGGACTATCGAAAATTTTTATTTCCTCCATTTGCCTTAAAATTAAAGCCAATCGGTCAGGTATGCTAAGAATGCACCAAAAAACAAGACTCCAGCGAAAAACCGAGTTTTTTAGTTTTGGCAGTCTACCAACGCCAAGCGGTCGGATACGCTGTTATAGCGCTTAGTAACTAAGGACTATCGAAAATTTTTATTTCCTCCATTTGCCTTAAAATTAAAGCCAATCGGTCAGGTATGCTAAGAATGCACCAAAAAACAAGACTCCAGCGAAAAACCGAGTTTTTTAGTTTTGGCAGTCTACCAACGCCAAGCGGTCGGATACGCTGTTAAAGCGCTTAGTAACTAAGGACTATCGAAAATTTTTATTTCCTCCATTTGCCTTAAAAATAAAGCCAATCGGTCAGGTATGCTAAGAATGCACCAAAAAACAAGACTCCAGCGAAAAACCGAGTTTTTTAGTTTTGGCAGTCTACCAACGCCAAGCGGTCGGATACGCTGTTATAGCGCTTAGTAACTAAGGACTATCGAAAATTTTTATTTCCTCCATTTGCCTTAAAATTAAAGCCAATCGGTCAGGTATGCTAAGAATGCACCAAAAAACAAGACTCCAGCGAAAAACAGAGTTTTTTAGTTTTGGCAGTCTACCAACGCCAATCGGTCGGATACGCTGTTATAGCGCTTAGTAACTAAGGACTATCGAAAATTTTTATTTCCTCCATTTGCCTTAAAATTAAAGCCAATCGGTCAGGTATGCTAAGAATGCATCAAAAAACAAGACTCCAGCGAAAAACCGAGTTTTTTAGTTTTGGCAGTCTACCAACGCCAAGCGGTCGGATACGCTGTTGTAGCGCTTAGTATCTAAGGACTATCAAAAATTTTTATTTCCTCCATTTACCTTAAAATTAAAGCCAATCGGTCAGGTATGCTAAGAATGCACCAAAAAACAAGACGCCGGCGAAAAACCGAGTTTTTAGTTTTGGCAGTCTACCAACGCCAAGCGGTCGGATACGCTGTTATAGCGCTTAGTAACTAAGGACTATCGAAAATTTTTATTTCCTCCATTTGCCTTAAAATTAAAGCCAATCGGTCAGGTATGCTAAGAATGCATCAAAAAACAAGACTCCAGCGAAAAACCGAGTTTTTTAGTTTTGGCAGTCTACCAACGCCAAGCGGTCGGATACGCTGTTGTAGCGCTTAGTATCTAAGTACTATCGAAAAATTTTATTTCCTCCATTTACTTTAAAATTAAAGCCAATCGGTCAGGTATGCTAAGAATGCACCAAAAAACAAGACTCCAGCGAAAAACCGAGTTTTTTAGTTTCGGCAGTCTACCAACGCCAAGCGGTCGGATACGCTGTTATAGCGCTTAGTAACTAAGGACTATCGAAAAAAATTATTTGCTCCATTTGCCTTAAAATTAAAGCCAATCGGTCAGGTATGCTAAGAATGCACCAAAAAACAAGACTCCAGCGAAAAACCGAGTTTTTTAGTTTTGGCAGTCTACCAACGCCAATCGGTCGGATACGCTGTTATAGCGCTTAGTAACTAAGGACTATCGAAAAATTTTATTTCCTCCATTTGCCTTAAAATTAAAGCCAATCGGTCAGGTATGCTAAGAATGCATCAAAAAACAAGACTCCAGCGAAAAACCGAGTTTTTTAGTTTTGGCAGTCTACCAACGCCAAGCGGTCGGATACGCTGTTATAGCGCTTAGTAACTAAGGACTATCGAAAATTTTTATTTGCTCCATTTGCCTTAAAATTAAAGCCAATCGGTCAGGTATGCTAAGAATGCATCAAAAAACAAGACTCCAGCGAAAAACCGAGTTTTTTAGTTTTGGCAGTCTGCTTAGTATCTAAGTACTATCGAAAAATTTTATTTCCTCCATTTACTTTAAAATTAAAGCCAATCGGTCAGGTATGCTAAGAATGCACCAAAAAACAAGACTCCAGCGAAAAACCGAGTTTTTTAGTTTCGGCAGTCTACCAACGCCAAGCGGTCGGATACGCTGTTATAGCGCTTAGTAACTAAGGACTATCGAAAAAAAATATTTGCTCCATTTGCCTTAAAATTAAAGCCAATCGGTCAGGTATGCTAAGAATGCACCAAAAAACAAGACTCCAGCGAAAAACCGAGTTTTTTAGTTTTGGCAGTATACCAACGCCAAGCGGTCGGATACGCTGTTATAGCGCTTAGTAACTAAGGACTATCGAAAAATTTTATTTCCTCCATTTGCCTTAAAATTAAAGCCAATCGGTCAGGTATGCTAAGAATGCACCAAGGACGGAACAGCTTTAGATGCTTCCGCTTGTGCATAGACAAATTGAACTTTTTAAATATTTTATTGTCATCTCAACACCTCCCCTCAATAAAATATTTTATTAAACTTTACTACAAATAAACAAAATAATTCCCAAACTATCTCTGATTATGAAGGTACACTATGAAAAAATTATCTCTGTTGTGAAGTTACACTATGTATGACTCTAGTCTCTACTTGTATACTACTCTATGACACTACCCATTCATACTTACTACACATAAATATTAACCTCAAGTTGTCTATACACAATCCAACACAAACACACATTATATGAAAATTAAAGTTTAGTACATACTAGATATTAAACATTTTGTTTCTGAATGTCTTAAACATAGTTCCCCCTAATGGTTTAGTTAGAATATCTGCAATTTGGTTACTGGAATTAACATATTTAATTTTAATTATGTTGTTTTCTAACTTCTCTTTAACAAAGCTTTGTTTAATCTGTAAATGTTTTACCCTAGTATTTCCAGTAGCCATATGAGCCATTTTGATAGTAGACTGGTTATCTTCAAAAATAATTATTGGTCCCAAATCAATATTAAAATCCTGTAAGATACTTTTAAGCCAACACGCCTCACTTGCAGCATGACTTAATGCTACATATTCAGCCTCGGTAGACGATAAAGCTACTGACTGTTGCTTTTTAGACACCCATATAACAGTACTCCCAAAAACTTTAAAACAATACCCTGTTGTAGACCTTTTGTCATCACTCCCACCCCAGTCACTATCAACATAACCCAATACATCCTCCTTACAATCCCTGTAATATTTCAAACATAAATCTAGAGCGCCCTTAATATATCTTAACACATTTAACAATAACTTATACAAGAGTTTACTGGCACAACTTTGATACCTACTCAAAATGTTTATTACAGCACATAAATCTGGTCTGGTCCCAGTCACCACATACATAAGACTTCCAATCAAACTTTTACATTTATTTTCTATTTCCCCACTTTCGGACCTATCTCTTTTTAACAAATCAAATTTAAAATTTTTATCAATTGGTAATGACAAACTTTTACAATTTGTCATATTGTATTATTGTAAAACATACATTAGATACTGTTTTTGACTAATAATAGTACACCCTGCAGACAAATCTTGTTTTATATCTATGCCAACAAATTTAGATGCATAACCCAAATCCTTCAATTTAAAATTACTATTTAAGATGTTTTTCCAGCTTGCCAACTGCTTATCACAAGTACCAAAATACAATATATCGTTAACATATAACAATAAAAAAGTTTTAGTATTATTATCTGTTTTGGAATAAAGGCAATGGTCTTTATCTGAACGTTTAAAACCCTGTTCTTTCATGACTTTATCAAATGTTTCATTCCAGTATTTAGGAGACCGTTTTAAACCATATATTGACCTATTTAGTTTACAATACTTTAATTCTGAAGCTACACCCTCTGGTAACTTTAAATAAACATCTTCACATATTTTACTATTAAGTTTTCTCTTTTAATTTATCAGGTCTAATTTATCAGTTAAAAGCAAAAGCATTACACACATCTAACTGATAAATTTGACAATTCATTTTGGTAGCAACTGCTGTAAAAATTCTAAATGAGTTTAATTTAATGACAGGAGAGTACAGATCATTTGTCATACTCACTTTGTTGAAAGCCCCTCGCTACCAACCTTGCCTTATAGATTGTTCCTCCCTCTTGATCTTTCTTTTTCTTTAGGACCCATTTAGTTGTTACAATATCCTTGCCCTCTGGTACTTCTCTTACCTCTGTCCATGTATTATGTTCCTGTAATTGCTCTAACTCTACATCTATGGCCTTTTTCCACCTATCAGCTTCCTCACTTTCCATTGCTTCTTTGTAGCTTGTAGGCTCACCTTCATGAACAATCATTCCTGAATAATCTGTCAACCACCCTGGTTTCTTTACTACTCTTCCACTTCTTGTTCTTTTGGTTAGCTCTTCTTCAGCATCTGAATATTCTGAACTTAACGGTTCCGAGCTTTCATGTTCATTTTCTCACTCCTGCTCTTGTACTTCCTCAATCTCCTGGACATTGTTCTCTTCTTGGCAATTTCCTTCAGTATCCTGTGTAACAGATATGTCATTTTGCCAGTCTATAATTCTGACTTCCTGTTCATTTCTCATGTCTGGTATTTTATCATTAGATGCTATGAAGACATCCCTTTTTACTTCGATTTTCCCCTCTTTTTCATATAAAATTCTATAACCTTTAGGACTGTCGTATCCAACAAACATCCCTTCTTTGGCCTTCGAATCTAATTTGCACCTTTTTTCTTTAGGTATACGAGTCCACACTTTCATACCAAACACTTTATTTAGACTATGTATGTCAAAGTCTCTTCCACTCCATACTTGATAAGGAGTCTTCTTATCAATATTACTTTTACTGGTTCTATTGAGGACATAAACAGTGGTATTAATAGCTTCAGCCCACAAGTTTTTATTTAAATTCTTTGAGTGTAACATTGTGCGGGCAGCCTCCACTAAGGTGCGCATGTCTCTCTCGGCTTGACCGTTTTGCTCTGGTGTGTATGCCACTGTTGTTTGATGCTGAATACCTTTACTAGTTAAAAGCTGTTTCATTTTCTCGTTGACAAACTCACCACCATTATCTGATCTATGCACCTTCAACTTAAAACCAGTTTGTCTTTCTGCTTCATTTATGTATAGTGATACCTTCTTTACAACTTCTGATTTATTCTTTAAAAAATAAACTTGCCGATACTTTGTATAGTCATCCTTTAGCAACAGGAAATATCTTGAACCACCAAGTGAATGTTCTTCGCCTCCTCGTCGCCAATTATTATATTTGGATACTTGTAGGGCTGTACTTGGAGGGATGCACACCAGGGATTATCAAATAACACATGCGACCGTTATACAAGCTTTATTCGGAATGAATTAAAATAGGTACCATACATGAGTTGCAAATAATAAATATCAGTTTACCCACCTATTTTATAACAGTATATTACAAAATGGACCACATACATCAGTGTAAACAAGCTCTACAGGTTGCTTGCTATGGCTCACTCTATTTTCAAATGTTAATCTGTGTGCCTTTCCCTGTATACAGTCTACCAACGCCAAGCGGTCGGATACGCTGTTATAGCGCTTAGTAACTAAGGACTATCGAAAATTTTTATTTCCTCCATTTGCCTTAAAATTAAAGCCAATCGGTCAGGTATGCTAAGAATGCATCAAAAAACAAGACTCCAGCGAAAAACCGAGTTTTTTAGTTTTGGCAGTCTACCAACGCCAAGCGGTCGGATACGCTGTTATAGCGCTTAGTATCTAAGGACTATCGAAAATTTTTATTTCCTCCATTTGCCTTAAAATTAAAGCCAATCGGTCAGGTATGCTAAGAATGCACCAAAAAACAAGACTCCAGCGAAAAACCGAGTTTTTTTAGTTTTGGCAGTCTACCAACGCCAAGCGGTCGGATACGCTGTTATAGCGCTTAGTAACTAAGGACTATCGAAAATTTTTATTTCCTCCATTTGCCTTAAAATTAAAGCCAATCGGTCAGGTATGCTAAGAATGCACCAAAAAACAAGACTCCAGCGAAAAACCGAGTTTTTTAGTTTTGGCAGTCTACCAACGCCAAGCGGTCGGATACGCTGTTATAGCGCTTAGTAACTAAGGACTATCGAAAATTTTTATTTCCTCCATTTGCCTTAAAATTAAAGCCAATCGGTCAGGTATGCTAAGAATGCACCAAAAAACAAGACTCCAGCGAAAAACCGAGTTTTTTAGTTTTGGCAGTCTACCAACGCCAAGCGGTCGGATACGCTGTTAAAGCGCTTAGTAACTAAGGACTATCGAAAATTTTTATTTCCTCCATTTGCCTTAAAAATAAAGCCAATCGGTCAGGTATGCTAAGAATGCACCAAAAAACAAGACTCCAGCGAAAAACCGAGTTTTTTAGTTTTGGCAGTCTACCAACGCCAAGCGGTCGGATACGCTGTTATAGCGCTTAGTAACTAAGGACTATCGAAAAATTTTATTTCCTCCATTTGCCTTAAAATTAAAGCCAATCGGTCAGGTATGCTAAGAATGCACCAAAAAACAAGACTCCAGCGAAAAACAGAGTTTTTTAGTTTTGGCAGTCTACCAACGCCAATCGGTCGGATACGCTGTTATAGCGCTTAGTAACTAAGGACTATCGAAAATTTTTATTTCCTCCATTTGCCTTAAAATTAAAGCCAATCGGTCAGGTATGCTAAGAATGCATCAAAAAACAAGACTCCAGCGAAAAACCGAGTTTTTTAGTTTTGGCAGTCTACCAACGCCAAGCGGTCGGATACGCTGTTGTAGCGCTTAGTATCTAAGGACTATCAAAAATTTTTATTTCCTCCATTTACCTTAAAATTAAAGCCAATCGGTCAGGTATGCTAAGAATGCACCAAAAAACAAGACTCCAGCGAAAAACCGAGTTTTTAGTTTTGGCAGTCTACCAACGCCAAGCGGTCGGATACGCTGTTATAGCGCTTAGTAACTAAGGACTATCGAAAATTTTTATTTCCTCCATTTGCCTTAAAATTAAAGCCAATCGGTCAGGTATGCTAAGAATGCATCAAAAAACAAGACTCCAGCGAAAAACCGAGTTTTTTAGTTTTGGCAGTCTACCAACGCCAAGCGGTCGGATACGCTGTTGTAGCGCTTAGTATCTAAGTACTATCGAAAAATTTTATTTCCTCCATTTACTTTAAAATTAAAGCCAATCGGTCAGGTATGCTAAGAATGCACCAAAAAACAAGACTCCAGCGAAAAACCGAGTTTTTTAGTTTCGGCAGTCTACCAACGCCAAGCGGTCGGATACGCTGTTATAGCGCTTAGTAACTAAGGACTATCGAAAAAAATTATTTGCTCCATTTGCCTTAAAATTAAAGCCAATCGGTCAGGTATGCTAAGAATGCACCAAAAAACAAGACTCCAGCGAAAAACAGAGTTTTTTAGTTTTGGCAGTCTACCAACGCCAAGCGGTCGGATACGCTGTTATAGCGCTTAGTAACTAAGGACTATCGAAAATTTTTATTTCCTCCATTTGCCTTAAAATTAAAGCCAATCGGTCAGGTATGCTAAGAATGCACCAAAAAACAAGACTCCAGCGAAAAACCGAGTTTTTTAGTTTTGGCAGTCTACCAACGCCAAGCGGTCGGATACGCTGTTATAGCGCTTAGTAACTAAGGACTATCGAAAATTTTTATTTCCTCCATTTGCCTTAAAATTAAAGCCAATCGGTCAGGTATGCTAAGAATGCACCAAAAAACAAGACTCCAGCGAAAAACCGAGTTTTTTAGTTTTGGCAGTCTACCAACGCCAAGCGGTCGGATACGCTGTTAAAGCGCTTAGTAACTAAGGACTATCGAAAATTTTTATTTCCTCCATTTGCCTTAAAATTAAAGCCAATCATTCAGGTATGCTAAGAATGCATCAAAAAACAAGACTCCAGCGAAAAACCGAGTTTTTTAGTTTTGGCAGTCTACCAACGCCAAGCGGTCGGATACGCTGTTATAGCGCTTAGTATCTAAGGACTATCGAAAATTTTTATTTCCTCCATTTGCCTTAAAATTAAAGCCAATCGGTCAGGTATGCTAAGAATGCACCAAAAAACAAGACTCCAGCGAAAAACCGAGTTTTTTTAGTTTTGGCAGTCTACCAACGCCAAGCGGTCGGATACGCTGTTATAGCGCTTAGTAACTAAGGACTATTGAAAATTTTTATTTCCTCCATTTGCCTTAAAATTAAAGCCAATCGGTCAGGTATGCTAAGAATGCACCAAAAAACAAGACTCCAGCGAAAAACAGAGTTTTTTAGTTTTGGCAGTCTACCAACGCCAAGCGGTCGGATACGCTGTTATAGCGCTTAGTAACTAAGGACTATCGAAAATTTTTATTTCCTCCATTTGCCTTAAAATTAAAGCCAATCGGTCAGGTATGCTAAGAATGCACCAAAAAACAAGACTCCAGCGAAAAACCGAGTTTTTTAGTTTTGGCAGTCTACCAACGCCAAGCGGTCGGATACGCTGCTATAGCGCTTAGTAACTAAGGACTATCGAAAATTTTTATTTCCTCCATTTGCCTTAAAATTAAAGCCAATCGGTCAGGTATGCTAAGAATGCGCCAAAAAACAAGACTCCAGCGAAAAACCGAGTTTTTTATTTTTGGCAGTCTACCAACGCCAAGCGGTCGGATACGCTGTTAAAGCGCTTAGTAACTAAGGACTATCGATAATTTTTATTTCCTCCATTTGCCTTAAAATTAAAGCCAATCGGTCAGGTATGCTAAGAATGCACCAAAAAACAAGACTCCAGCGAAAAACAGAGTTTTTTAGTTTTGGCAGTCTACCAACGCCAATCGGTCGGATACGCTGTTATAGCGCTTAGTAACTAAGGACTATCGAAAATTTTTATTTCCTCCATTTGCCTTAAAATTAAAGCCAATCGGTCAGGTATGCTAAGAATGCACCAAAAAACAAGACTCCAGCGAAAACCAGAGTTTTTTAGTTTTGGCAGTCTACCAACGCCAATCGGTCGGATACGCTGTTATAGCGCTTAGTAACTAAGGACTATCGAAAATTTTTATTTCCTCCATTTGCCTTAAAATTAAAGCCAATCGGTCAGGTATGCTAAGAATGCACCAAAAAACAAGACTCCAGCGAAAAACCGAGTTTTTTAGTTTTGGCAGTCTACCTACGCCAAGCGGTCGGATACGCTGTTATAGCGCTTAGTAACTAAGGACTATCGAAAATCTTTATTTCCTCCATTTGCCTTAAAATTAAAGCCAATCGGTCAGGTATGCTAAGAATGCACCAAAAAACAAGACTCCAGCGAAAAACCGAGTTTTTTAGTTTTGGCAGTCTACCTACGCCAAGCGGTCGGATACGCTGTTATAGCGCTTAGTAACTAAGGACTATCGAAAATCTTTATTTCCTCCATTTGCCTTAAAATTAAAGCCAATCGGTCAGGTATGCTAAGAATGCACCAAAAAACAAGACTCCAGCGAAAAACCGAGTTTTTTAGTTTTGGCAGTCTACCTACGCCAAGCGGTCGGATACGCTGTTATAGCGCTTAGTAACTAAGGACTATCGAAAATTTTTATTTCCTCCATTTGCCTTAAAATTAAAGCCAATCGGTCAGGTATGCTAAGAATGCACCAAAAAACAAGACTCCAGCGAAAAACCGAGTTTTTTAGTTTTGGCAGTCTACCAACGCCAAGCGGTCGGATACGCTGTTATAGCGCTTAGTAACTAAGGACTATCGAAAATTTTTATTTCCTCCATTTGCCTTAAAATTAAAGCCAATCGGTCAGGTATGCTAAGAATGCACCAAAAAACAAGACTCCAGCGAAAAACCGAGTTTTTTAGTTTTGGCAGCCTACCAACGCCAAGCGGTCGGATACGCTGTTATAGCGCTTAGTAACTAAGGACTATCAAAAAATTTTATTTCCTCCATTTACCTTAAAATTAAAGCCAATCGGTCAGGTATGCTAAGAATGCACCAAAAAACAAGACTCCAGCGAAAAACCGAGTTTTTTAGTTTTGGCAGTCTACCAACGCCAAGCGGTCGGATACGCTGTTATAGCGCTTAGTAACTAAGGACTATCGAAAATTTTTATTTCCTCCATTTGCCTTAAAATTAAAGCCAATCGGTCAGGTATGCTAAGAATGCATCAAAAAACAAGACTCCAGCGAAAAACCGAGTTTTTTAGTTTTGGCAGTCTACCAACGCCAAGCGGTCGGATACGCTGTTATAGCGCTTAGTAACTAAGGACTATCAAAAATTTTTATTTCCTCCATTTACCTTAAAATTAATGCCAATCGGTCAGGTATGCTAAGAATGCACCAAAAAACAAGACTCCAGCGAAAAACCGAGTTTTTTAGTTTTGGCAGTCTACCAACGCCAAGCGGTCGGATACGCTGTTATAGCGCTTAGTAACTAAGGACTATCGAAAATTTTTATTTCCTCCATTTGCCTTAAAATTAAAGCCAATCGGTCAGGTATGCTAAGAATGCACCAAAAAACAAGACTCCAGCGAAAAACCGAGTTTTTTTAGTTTTGGCAGTCTACCAACGCCAAGCGGTCGGATACGCTGTTAAAGCGCTTAGTAACTAAGGACTATCGAAAAATTTTATTTCCTCCATTTGCCTTAAAATTAAAGCCAATCGGTCAGGTATGCTAAGAATGCACCAAAAAACAAGACTCCAGCGAAAAACCGAGTTTTTTAGTTTTGGCAGTCTACCAACGCTAAGCGGTCGGATACGCTGTTAAAGCGCTTAGTAACTAAGGACTATCGAAATTTTTTATTTCCTCCATTTGCCTTAAAATTAAAGCCAATCGGTCAGGTATGCTAAGAATGCACCAAAAAACAAGACTCCAGCGAAAAACCGAGTTTTTTAGTTTTGGCAGTCTACCAACGCCAAGCGGTCGGATACGCTGTTATAGCGCTTAGTAACTAAGGACTATCGAAAATTTTTATTTCCTCCATTTGCCTTAAAATTAAAGCCAATCGGTCAGGTATGCTAAGAATGCGCCAAAAAACAAGACTCCAGCGAAAAACCGAGTTTTTTATTTTTGGCAGTCTACCAACGCCAAGCGGTCGGATACGCTGTTAAAGCGCTTAGTAACTAAGGACTATCGAAAATTTTTATTTCCTCCATTTGCCTTAAAATTAAAGCCAATCGGTCAGGTATGCTAAGAATGCACCAAAAAACAAGACTCCAGCGAAAAACCGAGTTTTTTAGTTTTGGCAGTCTACCAACGCCAATCGGTCGGATACGCTGTTATAGCGCTTAGTAACTAAGGACTATCGAAAATTTTTATTTCCTCCATTTGCCTTAAAATTAAAGCCAATCGGTCAGGTATGCTAAGAATGCACCAAAAAACAAGACTCCAGCGAAAACCAGAGTTTTTTAGTTTTGGCAGTCTACCAACGCCAATCGGTCGGATACGCTGTTATAGCGCTTAGTAACTAAGGACTATCGAAAATTTTTATTTCCTCCATTTGCCTTAAAATTAAAGCCAATCGGTCAGGTATGCTAAGAATGCACCAAAAAACAAGACTCCAGCGAAAAACCGAGTTTTTTAGTTTTGGCAGTCTACCAACGCCAAGCGGTCGGATACGCTGTTATAGCGCTTAGTAACTAAGGACTATCGAAAATTTTTATTTCCTCCATTTGCCTTAAAATTAAAGCCAATCGGTCAGGTATGCTAAGAATGCACCAAAAAACAAGACTCCAGCGAAAAACCGAGTTTTTTAGTTTTGGCAGTCTACCAACGCCAAGCGGTCGGATACGCTGTTATAGCGCTTAGTAACTAAGGACTATCGAAAATTTTTATTTCCTCCATTTGCCTTAAAATTAAAGCCAATCGGTCAGGTATGCTAAGAATGCACCAAAAAACAAGACTCCAGCGAAAAACCGAGTTTTTTAGTTTTGGCAGTCTACCAACGCCAAGCGGTCGGATACGCTGTTATAGCGCTTAGTAACTAAGGACTATCGAAAATTTTTATTTCCTCCATTTGCCTTAAAATTAAAGCCAATCGGTCAGGTATGCTAAGAATGCACTAAAAAACAAGACTCCAGTGAAAAACCGAGTTTTTTAGTTTTGGCAGTCTACCAACGCTAAGCGGTCGGATACGCTGTTATAGCGCTTTTTAACTAAGGACTATCGAAAATTTTTATTTCCTCCATTTGCCTTAAAATTAAAGCCAATCGGTCAGGTATGCTAAGAATGCACCAAAAAACAAGACTCCAGCGAAAAACCGAGTTTTTTAGTTTTGGCAGTCTACCAACGCCAAGCGGTCGGATACGCTGTTATAGCGCTTAGTAACTAAGGACTATCGAAAATTTTTATTTCCTCCATTTGCCTTAAAATTAAAGCCAATCGGTCAGGTATGCTAAGAATGCATCAAAAAACAAGACTCCAGCGAAAAACCGAGTTTTTTAGTTTTGGCAGTCTACCAACGCCAAGCGGTCGGATACGCTGTTAAAGCGCTTAATAACTAAGGACTATCGAAAATTTTTATTTCCTCCATTTGCCTTAAAATTAAAGCCAATCGGTCAGGTATGCTAAGAATGCACCAAAAAACAAGACTCCAGCGAAAAACCGAGTTTTTTTAGTTTTGGCAGTCTACCAACGCCAAGCGGTCGGATACGCTGTTATAGCGCTTAGTAACTAAGGACTATCGAAAATTTTTATTTCCTCCATTTGCCTTAAAATTAAAGCCAATCGGTCAGGTATGCTAAGAATGCACCAAAAAACAAGACTCCAGCGAAAAACCGAGTTTTTTAGTTTTGGCAGTCTACCAACGCCAAGCGGTCGGATACGCTGTTATAGCGCTTAGTAACTAAGGACTATCGAAAATTTTTATTTCCTCCATTTGCCTTAAAATTAAAGCCAATCGGTCAGGTATGCTAAGAATGCACCAAAAAACAAGACTCCAGCGAAAAACCGAGTTTTTTAGTTTTGGCAGTCTACCAACGCCAAGCGGTCGGATACGCTGTTATAGCGCTTTTTAACTAAGGACTATCGAAAATTTTTATTTCCTCCATTTGCCTTAAAATTAAAGCCAATCGGTCAGGTATGCTAAGAATGCACCAAAAAACAAGACTCCAGCGAAAAACCGAGTTTTTTAGTTTTGGCAGTCTACCAACGCCAAGCGGTCGGATACGCTGTTATAGCGCTTAGTAACTAAGGACTATCGAAAATTTTTATTTCCTCCATTTGCCTTAAAATTAAAGCCAATCGGTCAGGTATGCTAAGAATGCACCAAAAAACAAGACTCCAGCGAAAAACCGAGTTTTTTAGTTTTGGCAGTCTACCAACGCCAAGCGGTCGGATACGCTGTTATAGCGCTTAGTAACTAAGGACTATCGAAAATTTTTATTTCCTCCATTTGCCTTAAAATTAAAGCCAATCGAACAGGTATGCTAAGAATGCACCAAAAAACAAGACTCCAGCGAAAAACCGAGTTTTTTAGTTTTGGCAGTCTACCAACGCCAAGCGGTCGGATACGCTGTTATAGCGCTTAGTAACTAAGGACTATCGAAAATTTTTATTTCCTCCATTTGCCTTAAAATTAAAGCCAATCGGTCAGGTATGCTAAGAATGCACCAAAAAACAAGACTCCAGCGAAAAACCGAGTTTTTTAGTTTTGGCAGTCTACCAACGCCAAGCGGTCGGATACGCTGTTATAGCGCTTAGTAACTAAGGACTATCGAAAAATTTTATTTCCTCCATTTGCCTTAAAATTAAAGCCAATCGGTCAGGTATGCTAAGAATGCACCAAAAAACAAGACTCCAGCGAAAAACCGAGTTTTTTAGTTTTGGCAGTCTACCAACGCCAAGCGGTCGGATACGCTGTTATAGCGCTTAGTATCTAAGTACTATCAAAAATTTTTATTTCCTCCATTTACTTTAAAATTAAAGCCAATCGGTCAGGTATGCTAAGAATGCACCAAAAAACAAGACTCCAGCGAAAAACCGAGTATTTTAGTTTCGGCAGTCTACCAACGCCAAGCGGTCGGATACGCTGTTATAGCGCTTAGTAACTAAGGACTATCGAAAAAAATTATTTGCTCCATTTGCCTTAAAATTAAAGCCAATCGGTCAGGTATGCTAAGAATGCACCAAAAAACAAGACTCCAGCGATAAACCGATTTTTTAGTTTTGTTAGTCTACCAACGCCAAGCGGTCGGATACGCTGTTATAGCGCTTAGTAACTAAGGACTATCGAAAATTTTTATTTCCTCCATTTGCCTTAAAATTAAAGCCAATCGGTCAGGTATGCTAAGAATGCACCAAAAAACAAGACTCCAGAGAAAAACCGAGTTTTTTAGTTTTGGCAGTATACCAACGCCAAGCGGTCGGATACGCTGTTATAGCGCTTAGTAACTAAGGACTATCGAAAATTTTTATTTCCTCCATTTACTTTAAAATTAAAGCCAATCGGTCAGGTATGCTAAGAATGCACCAAAAAACAAGACTCCAGCGTAAAACCGAGTTTTTTAGTTTCGGCAGTCTACCAACGCCAAGCGGTCGGATACGCTGTTATAGCGCTTAGTAACTAAGGACTATCGAAAAAAATTATTTGCTCCATTTGCCTTAAAATTAAAGCCAATCGGTCAGGTATGCTAAGAATGCACCAAAAAACAAGACTCCAGCGATAAACCGATTTTTTAGTTTTGTTAGTCTACCAACGCCAAGCGGTCTGATACGCTGTTATAGCGCTTAGTAACTAAGGACTATCGAAAATTTTTATTTCCTCCATTTGCCTTAAAATTAAAGCCAATCGGTCAGGTATGCTAAAAATGCACCAAAAAACAAGACTCCAGCGAAAAACCGAGTTTTTTAGTTTTGGCAGTATACCAACGCCAAGCGGTCGGATACGCTGTTATAGCGCTTAGTAACTAAGGACTATCGAAAAATTTTATTTCCTCCATTTGCCTTAAAATTAAAGCCAATCGGTCAGGTATGCTAAGAATGCACCAAAAAACAAGACTCCAGCGAAAAACCGAGTTTTTTAGTTTTGGCAGTCTACCTACGCCAAGCGGTCGGATACGCTGTTATAGCGCTTAGTAACTAAGGACTATCGAAAAATTTTATTTCCTCCATTTGCCTTAAAAATAAAGCCAATCGGTCAGGTATGCTAAGAATGCACCAAAAAACAAGACTCCAGCGAAAAACCGAGTTTTTTAGTTTTGGCAGTCTACCAACGCCAAGCGGTCGGATACGCTGTTATAGCGCTTAGTAACTAAGTACTATCGAAAATTTTTATTTCCTCCATTTGCCTTAAAATTAAAGCCAATCGGTCAGGTATGCTAAGAATGCACCAAAAAACAAGACTCCAGCGAAAAACCGAGTTTTTTAGTTTTGGCAGTCTACCAACGCCAAGCGGTCGGATACGCTGTTATAGCGCTTAGTAACTAAGGACTATCGAAAATTTTTATTTCCTCCATTTGCCTTAAAATTAAAGCCAATCGGTCAGGTATGCTAAGAATGCACCAAAAAACAAGACTCCAGCGAAAAACCGAGTTTTTTAGTTTTGGCAGCCTACCAACGCCAAGCGGTCGGATACGCTGTTATAGCGCTTAGTAACTAAGGACTATCGAAAAATTTTATTTCCTCCATTTGCCTTAAAATTAAAGCCAATCGGTCAGGTATGCTAAGAATGCATCAAAAAACAAGACTCCAGCGAAAAACCGAGTTTTTTAGTTTTGGCAGTCTACCAACGCCAAGCGGTCGGATACGCTGTTGTAGCGCTTAGTATCTAAGGACTATCAAAAATTTTTATTTCCTCCATTTACCTTAAAATTAAAGCCAATCGGTCAGGTATGCTAAGAATGCACCAAAAAACAAGACTCCAGCGAAAAACCGAGTTTTTTAGTTTCGGCAGTCTACCAACGCCAAGCGGTCGGATACGCTGTTATAGCGCTTAGTAACTAAGGACTATCGAAAAAAATTATTTGCTCCATTTGCCTTAAAATTAAAGCCAATCGGTCAGGTATGCTAAGAATGCACCAAAAAACAAGACTCCAGCGAAAAACCGAGTTTTTTAGTTTTGGCAGTCTACCAACGCCAAGCGGTCGGATACGCTGTTAAAGCGCTTAGTAACTAAGGACTATCGAAAATTTTTATTTCCTCCATTTGCCTTAAAATTAAAGCCAATCGGTCAGGTATGCTAAGAATGCATCAAAAAACAAGACTCCAGCGAAAAACCGAGTTTTTTAGTTTTGGCAGTCTACCAACGCCAAGCGGTCGGATACGCTGTTATAGCGCTTAGTATCTAAGGACTATCGAAAATTTTTATTTCCTCCATTTGCCTTAAAATTAAAGCCAATCGGTCAGGTATGCTAAGAATGCACCAAAAAACAAGACTCCAGCGAAAAACCGAGTTTTTTTAGTTTTGGCAGTCTACCAACGCCAAGCGGTCGGATACGCTGTTATAGCGCTTAGTAACTAAGGACTATCGAAAATTTTTATTTCCTCCATTTGCCTTAAAATTAAAGCCAATCGGTCAGGTATGCTAAGAATGCACCAAAAAACAAGACTCCAGCGAAAAACCGAGTTTTTTAGTTTTGGCAGTCTACCAACGCCAAGCGGTCGGATACGCTGTTATAACGCTTAGTAACTAAGGACTATCGAAAATTTTTATTTCCTCCATTTGCCTTAAAATTAAAGCCAATCGGTCAGGTATGCTAAGAATGCACCAAAAAACAAGACTCCAGCGAAAAACCAAGTTTTTTAGTTTTGGCAGTCTACCAACGCCAAGCGGTCGGATACGCTGTTATAGCGCTTAGTAACTAAGGACTATCGAAAATTTTTATTTCCTCCATTTGCCTTAAAATTAAAGCCAATCGGTCAGGTATGCTAAGAATGCACCAAAAAACAAGACTCCAGCGAAAAACCGAGTTTTTTAGTTTTGGCAGTCTACCAACGCCAAGTGGTCGGATACGCTGTTATAGGGCTTAGTATCTAAGTACTATCGAAAATTTTTATTTCCTCCATTTACTTTAAAATTAAAGCCAATCGGTCAGTTATGCTAAGAATGCACCAAAAAACAAGACTCCAGCGAAAAACCGAGTTTTTTAGTTTCGGCAGTCTACCAACGCCAAGCGGTCGGATACGCTGTTATAGCGCTTAGTAACTAAGGACTATCGAAAAAAAATATTTGCTCCATTTGCCTTAAAATTAAAGCCAATCGGTCAGGTATGCTAAGAATGCACCAAAAAACAAGACTCCAGCTAAAAACAGAGTTTTTTAGTTTTGGCAGTCTACCAACGCCAATCGGTCGGATACGCTGTTATAGCGCTTAGTAACTAAGGACTATCGAAAATTTTTATTTCCTCCATTTGCCTTAAAATTAAAGCCAATCGGTCAGGTATGCTAAGAATGCACCAAAAAACAAGACTCCAGCGAAAAACCGAGTTTTTTAGTTTTGGCAGTCTACCATCGCCAAGCGGTCGGATACGCTGTTAAAGCGCTTAGTAACTAAGGACTATCGAAAATTTTTATTTCCTCCATTTGCCTTAAAATTAAAGCCGATCGGTCAGGTATGCTAAGAATGCATCAAAAAACAAGACTCCAGCGAAAAACCGAGTTTTTCAGTTTTGGCAGTCTACCAACGCCAAGCGGTCGGAAACGCTGTTATAGCGCTTAGTATCTAAGGACTATCAAAAAATTTTATTTCCTCCATTTACCTTAAAATTAAAGCCAATCGGTCAGGTATGCTAAGAATGCACCAAACAACAAGACTCCAGCGAAAACCCGAGTTTTTTAGTTTTGGCAGTCTACCAACGCCAAGCGGTCGGATACGCTGTTATAGCGCTTAGTAACTCAGGACTATCGAAAATTTTTATTTCCTCCATTTGCCTTAAAATTAAAGACAATCGGTCAGGTATGCTAAGAATGCATCAAAAAACAAGACTCCAGCGAAAAACCGAGTTTTTTAGTTTCGGCAGTCTACCAACGCCAAGCGGTCGGATACGCTGTTATAGCGCTTAGTAACTAAGGACTATCGAAAAATTTTATTTCCTCCATTTGCCTTAAAATTAAAGCCAATCGGTCAGGTATGCTAAGAATGCACCAAAAAACAAGACTCCAGCGAAAAACCGAGTTTTTTAGTTTTGGCAGTCTACCTACGCCAAGCGGTCGGATACGCTGTTATAGCACTTAGTAACTAAGGACTATCGAAAAATTTTATTTCCTCCATTTGCCTTAAAATTAAAGCCAATCGGTCAGGTATGCTAAGAATGCACCAAAAAACAAGACTCCAGCGAAAAACCGAGTTTTTCAGTTTTGGCAGTCTACCAACGCCAAGCGGTCGGAAACGCTGTTATAGCGCTTAGTATCTAAGGACTATCAAAAAATTTTATTTCCTCCATTTACCTTAAAATTAAAGCCAATCGGTCAGGTATGCTAAGAATGCACCAAACAACAAGACTCCAGCGAAAACCCGAGTTTTTTAGTTTTGGCAGTCTACCAACGCCAAGCGGTCGGATACGCTGTTATAGCGCTTAGTAACTAAGGACTATCGAAAATTTTTATTTCCTCCATTTGCCTTAAAATTAAACCCAATCGGTCAGGTATGCTAAGAATGCGCCAAAAAACAAGACTCCAGCGAAAAACCGAGTTTTTTTATTTTTGGCAGTCTACCAACGCCAAGCGGTCGGATACGCTGTTAAAGCGCTTAGTAACTAAGGACTATCGAAAAATTTTATTTCCTCCATTTGCCTTAAAATTAAAGCCAATCGGTCAGGTATGCTAAGAATGCACCAAAAAACAAGACTCCAGCGAAAAACCGAGTTTTTTAGTTTTGGCAGTCTACCAACGCCAAGCGGTCGGATACGCTGTTATAGCGCTTAGTAACTAAGGACTATCGAAAATTTTTATTTCCTCCATTTGCCTTAAAATTAAAGGTATCAGGTATGCTAAGAATGCACCAAAAAACAAGACTCCAGCGAAAAACCGAGTTTTTTAGTTTTGGCAGCCTACCAACGCCAAGCGGTCGGATACGCTGTTATAGCGCTTAGTAACTAAGGACTATCGAAAATTTTTATTTCCTCCATTTGCCTTAAAATTAAACCCAATCGGTCAGGTATGCTAAGAATGCGCCAAAAAACAAAACTCCAGCGAAAAACCGAGTTTTTTATTTTTGGCAGTCTACCAACGCCAAGCGGTCGGATACGCTGTTAAAGCGCTTAGTAACTAAGGACTATCGAAAATTTTTATTTCCTCCATTTGCCTTAAAATTAAAGCCAATCGGTCAGGTGTGCTAAGAATGCACCAAAAAACAAGACTCCAGCGAAAAACAGAGTTTTTTAGTTTTGGCAGTCTACCAACGCCAATCGGTCGGATACGCTGTTATAGCGCTTAGTAACTAAGGACTATCGAAAATTTTTATTTCCTCCATTTGCCTTAAAATTAAAGCCAATCGGTCAGGTATGCTAAGAATGCACCAAAAAACAAGACTCCAGCGAAAAACCGAGTTTTTTAGTTTTGGCAGTCTACCAACGCCAAGCGGTCGGATACGCTGTTATAGCGCTTAGTAACTAAGGACTATCGAAAATTTTTATTTCCTCCATTTGCCTTAAAATTAAAGCCAATCGGTCAGGTATGCTAAGAATGCACCAAAAAACAAGACTCCAGCGAAAAACCGAGTTTTTTAGTTTTGGCAGTCTACCAACGCCAAGCGGTCGGATACGCTGTTATAGCGCTTAGTAACTAAGGACTATCGAAAATTTTTATTTCCTCCATTTGCCTTAAAATTAAAGCCAATCGGTCAGGTATGCTAAGAATGCACTAAAAAACAAGACTCCAGTGAAAAACCGAGTTTTTTAGTTTTGGCAGTCTACCAACGCCAAGCGGTCGGATACGCTGTTATAGCGCTTAGTAACTAAGGACTATCGAAAATTTTTATTTCCTCCATTTGCCTTAAAATTAAAGCCAATCGGTCAGGTATGCTAAGAATGCACCAAAAAACAAGACTCCAGCAAAAACCGAGTTTTTTAGTTTTGGCAGTCTACCAACGCCAAGCGGTCGGATACGCTGTTATAGCGCTTAGTAACTAAGGACTATCGAAAAATTTTATTTCCTCCATTTGCCTTAAAATTAAAGCCAATCGGTCAGGTATGCTAAGAATGCACCAAAAAACAAGACTCCAGCGAAAAACCGAGTTTTTTAGTTTTGGCAGTCTACCAACGCCAAGCGGTCGGATACGCTGTTATAGCGCTTAGTATCTAAGGACTAGCAAAATTTTTTATTTCCTCCATTTACCTTAAAATTAAAGCCAATCGGTCAGGTATGCTAAGAATGCACCAAAAAACAAGACTCCAGCGAAAACCCGAGTTTTTTAGTTTTGGCAGTCTACCAACGCCAAGCGGTCGGATACGCTGTTATAGCGCTTAGTAACTCAGGACTATCGAAAATTTTTATTTCCTCCATTTGCCTTAAAATTAAAGACAATCGGTCAGGTATGCTAAGAATGCACCAAAAAACAAGACTCCAGCGAAAAACCGAGTTTTTTAGTTTTGGCAGTCTACAAACGCCAAGCGGTCGGATACGCTGTTATAGCGCTTAGTAACTCAGGATTATCGAAATTTTTTATTTCCTCCATTTGCCTTAAAATTAAAGACAATCGGTCAGGTATGCTAAGAATGCATCAAAAAACAAGACTCCAGCGAAAAACCGAGTTTTTTAGTTTTGGCAGTCTACCAACGCCAAGCGGTCGGATACGCTGTTATAGCGCTTAGTAACTAAGGACTATCGAAAAAATTTATTTCCTCCATTTGCCTTAAAATTAAAGCCAATCGGTCAGGTATGCTAAGAATGCACCAAAAAACAAGACTCCAGCGAAAAACCGAGTTTTTTAGTTTTGGCAGTCTACCAACGCCAAGCGGTCGGATACGCTGTTATAGTCCTTAGTAACTAAGGACTATCGAAAATTTTTATTTCCTCCATTTGCCTTAAAATTAAAGCCAATCGGTCAGGTATGCTAAGAATGCATCAAAAAACAAGACTCCAGCGAAAAACCGAGTTTTTTAGTTTTGGCAGTCTACCAACGCCAAGCGGTCGGATACGCTGTTATAGCGCTTAGTAACTAAGGACTATCGAAAATTTTACTTCCTCCATTTGCCTTAAAATTAAAGACAATCGGTCAGGTATGCTAAGAATGCACCAAAAAACAAGACTCCAGCGAAAAACCGAGTTTTTTAGTTTTGGCAGTCTACCAACGCCAAGCGGTCGGATACGCTGTTATAGCGCTTAGTAACTAAGGACTATCGAAAATTTTTATTTCCTCCATTTGCCTTAAAATTAAAGCCAATCGGTCAGGTATGCTAAGAATGCACCAAAAAACAAGACTCCAGCGAAAAACCGAGTTTTTTAGTTTTGGCAGTCTACCAACGCCAAGCGGTCGGATACGCTGTTATAGCGCTTAGTAACTAAGGACTATCGAAAATTTTTATTTCCTCCATTTGCCTTAAAATTAAAGCCAATCGGTCAGGTATGCTAAGAATGCACCAAAAAACAAGACTCCAGCGAAAAACCGAGTTTTTTAGTTTTGGCAGTCTACCAACGCCAAGCGGTCGGATACGCTGTTATAGCGCTTAGTAACTAAGGACTATCGAAAATTTTTATTTCCTCCATTTGCCTTAAAATTAAAGCCAATCGGTCAGGTATGCTAAGAATGCACCAAAAAACAAGACTCCAGCGAAAAACCGAGTTTTTTAGTTTTGGCAGTCTACCAACGCCAAGCGGTCGGATACGCTGTTATAGCGCTTAGTAACTAAGGACTATCGAAAATTTTTATTTCCTCAATTTGCCTTAAAATTAAAGCCAATCGGTCAGGTATGCTAAGAATGCACTAAAAAACAAGACTCCAGTGAAAAACCGAGTTTTTTAGTTTTGGCAGTCTACCAACGCCAAGCGGTCGGATACGCTGTTATAGCGCTTAGTAACTAAGGACTATCGAAAATTTTTATTTCCTCCATTTGCCTTAAAATTAAAGCCAATCGGTCAGGTATGCTAAGAATGCACCAAAAAACAAGACTCCAGCAAAAACCGAGTTTTTTAGTTTTGGCAGTCTACCAACGCCAAGCGGTCGGATACGCTGTTATAGCGCTTAGTAACTAAGGACTATCGAAAAATTTTATTTCCTCCATTTGCCTTAAAATTAAAGCCAATCGGTCAGGTATGCTAAGAATGCACCAAAAAACAAGACTCCAGCGAAAAACCGAGTTTTTTAGTTTTGGCAGTCTACCAACGCCAAGCGGTCGGATACGCTGTTATAGCGCTTAGTATCTAAGGACTAGCAAAATTTTTTATTTCCTCCATTTACCTTAAAATTAAAGCCAATCGGTCAGGTATGCTAAGAATGCACCAAAAAACAAGACTCCAGCGAAAACCCGAGTTTTTTAGTTTTGGCAGTCTACCAACGCCAAGCGGTCGGATACGCTGTTATAGCGCTTAGTAACTCAGGACTATCGAAAATTTTTATTTCCTCCATTTGCCTTAAAATTAAAGACAATCGGTCAGGTATGCTAAGAATGCACCAAAAAACAAGACTCCAGCGAAAAACCGAGTTTTTTAGTTTTGGCAGTCTACAAACGCCAAGCGGTCGGATACGCTGTTATAGCGCTTAGTAACTCAGGATTATCGAAATTTTTTATTTCCTCCATTTGCCTTAAAATTAAAGACAATCGGTCAGGTATGCTAAGAATGCATCAAAAAACAAGACTCCAGCGAAAAACCGAGTTTTTTAGTTTTGGCAGTCTACCAACGCCAAGCGGTCGGATACGCTGTTATAGCGCTTAGTAACTAAGGACTATCGAAAAAATTTATTTCCTCCATTTGCCTTAAAATTAAAGCCAATCGGTCAGGTATGCTAAGAATGCACCAAAAAACAAGACTCCAGCGAAAAACCGAGTTTTTTAGTTTTGGCAGTCTACCAACGCCAAGCGGTCGGATACGCTGTTATAGTGCTTAGTAACTAAGGACTATCGAAAATTTTTATTTCCTCCATTTGCCTTAAAATTAAAGCCAATCGGTCAGGTATGCTAAGAATGCATCAAAAAACAAGACTCCAGCGAAAAACCGAGTTTTTTAGTTTTGGCAGTCTACCAACGCCAAGCGGTCGGATACGCTGTTATAGCGCTTAGTAACTAAGGACTATCGAAAATTTTATTTCCTCCATTTGCCTTAAAATTAAAGACAATCGGTCAGGTATGCTAAGAATGCACCAAAAAACAAGACTCCAGCGAAAAACCGAGTTTTTTAGTTTTGGCAGTCTACCAACGCCAAGCGGTCGGATACGCTGTTATAGCGCTTAGTAACTCAGGACTATCGAAATTTTTTTTTCCTCCATTTGCCTTAAAATTAAAGCCAATCGGTCAGGTATGCTAAGAATGCATCAAAAAACAAGAATCCAGCGAAAAACCGAGTTTTTTAGTTTTGGCGGTCTACCAACGCCAAGCGGTCGGATACGCTGTTATAGCGCTTAGTAACTAAGGACTATCGAAAATTTTTATTTCCTCCATTTGCCTTAAAATTAAAGCCAATCGGTCAGGTATGCTAAGAATGCATCAAAAAACAAGACTCCAGCGAAAAACCGAGTATTTTAGTTTTGGCAGTCTACCAACGCCAAGCGGTCGGATACGCTGTTATAGCGCTTAGTAACTAAGGTCTAGCAAAATTTTTTATTTCCTCCATTTACCTTAAAATTAAAGCCAATCGGTCAGGTATGCTAAGAATGCACCAAAAAACAAGACTCCAGCGAAAACCCGAGTTTTTTAGTTTTGGCAGTCTACCAACGCCAAGCGGTCGGATACGCTGTTATAGCGCTTAGTAACTCAGGATTATCGAAAATTTTTATTTCCTCCATTTGCCTTAAAATTAAAGACAATCGGTCAGGTATGCTAAGAATGCATCAAAAAACAAGACTCCAGCGAAAAACCGATTTTTTCAGTTTTGGCAGTCTACCAACGCCAAGCGGTCGGAAACGCTGTTATAGCGCTTAGTATCTAAGGACTAGCAAAATTTTTTATTTCCTCCATTTACCTTAAAATTAAAGCCAATCGGTCAGGTATGCTAAGAATGCACCAAAAAACAAGACTCCAGCGAAAAACCGAGTATTTTAGTTTTGGCAGTCTACCAACGCCAAGCGGTCGGATACGCTGTTATAGCGCTTAGTAACTAAGGACTAGCAAAATTTTTTATTTCCTCCATTTACCTTAAAATTAAAGCCAATCGGTCAGGTATGCTAAGAATGCACCAAAAAACAAGACTCCAGCGAAAAACCGAGTTTTTTAGTTTTGGCAGTCTACCTACGCCAAGCGGTCGGATACGCTGTTATAGCACTTAGTAACTAAGGACTATCGAAAATTTTTATTTCCTCCATTTGCCTTAAAATTAAAGCCAATCGGTCAGGTATGCTAAGAATGCATCAAAAAACAAGACTCCAGCGAAAAACCGAGTATTTTAGTTTTGGCAGTCTACCAACGCCAAGCGGTCGGATACGCTGTTATAGCGCTTAGTAACTAAGGACTAGCAAAATTTTTTATTTCCTCCATTTACCTTAAAATTAAAGCCAATCGGTCAGGTATGCTAAGAATGCACCAAAAAACAAGACTCCAGCGAAAAACCGAGTTTTTTAGTTTTGGCAGTCTACCTACGCCAAGCGGTCGGATACGCTGTTATAGCACTTAGTAACTAAGGACTATCGAAAATTTTTATTTCCTCCATTTGCCTTAAAATTAAAGCCAATCGGTCAGGTATGCTAAGAATGCACCAAAAAACAAGACTCCAGCGAAAAACCGAGTTTTTTAGTTTCGGCAGTCTACCAACGCCAAGCGGTCGGATACGCTGTTATAGCGCTTAGTAACTAAGGACTATCGAAAATTTTTATTTCCTCCATTTGCCTTAAAATTAAAGCCAATCGGTCAGGTATGCTAAGAATGCACCAAAAAACAAGACTCCAGCGAAAAACCGAGTTTTTTAGTTTTGGCAGTCTACCAACGCCAAGCGGTCGGATACGCTGTTATAGCGCTTAGTAACTCAGGACTATCTAAAATTTTTATTTCCTCCATTTGCCTTAAAATTAAAGACAATCGGTCAGGTATGCTAAGAATGCACCAAAAAACAAGACTCCAGCGAAAAACCGAGTTTTTTAGTTTTGGCAGTCTACCAACGCCAAGCGGTCGGATACGCTGTTATAGCGCTTAGTAACTCAGGATTATCGAAAATTTTTATTTCCTCCATTTGCCTTAAAATTAAAGCTGATCGGTCAGGTATGCTAAGAATGCATCAAAAAACAAGACTCCAGCGAAAAACCGATTTTTTCAGTTTTGGCAGTCTACCAACGCCAAGCGGTCGGAAACGCTGTTATAGCGCTTAGTATCTAAGTACTAGCAAAATTTTTTATTTCCTCCATTTGCCTTAAAATTAAAGCCAATCGGTCAGGTATGCTAAGAATGCGCCAAAAAACAAGACTCCAGCGAAAAACCGAGTTTTTTATTTTTGGCAGTCTACCAACGCCAAGCGGTCGGATACGCTGTTAAAGCGCTTAGTAACTAAGGACTATCGAAAAATTTTATTTCCTCCATTTGCCTTAAAATTAAAGCCAATCGGTCAGGTATGCTAAGAATGCACCAAAAAACAAGACTCCAGCGAAAAACAGAGTTTTTTAGTTTTGGCAGTCTACCAACGCCAATCGGTCGGATACGCTGTTATAGCGCTTAGTAACTAAGGACTATCGAAAATTTTTATTTCCTCCATTTGCCTTAAAATTAAAGCCAATCGGTCAGGTATGCTAAGAATGCACCAAAAAACAAGACTCCAGCGAAAAACCGAGTTTTTTAGTTTTGGCAGTCTACCAACGCCAAGCGGTCGGATACGCTGTTATAGCGCTTAGTAACTAAGGACTATCGAAAATTTTTATTTCCTCCATTTGCCTTAAAATTAAAGCCAATCGGTCAGGTATGCTAAGAATGCACTAAAAAACAAGACTCCAGTGAAAAACCGAGTTTTTTAGTTTTGGCAGTCTACCAACGCCAAGCGGTCGGATACGCTGTTATAGCGCTTAGTAACTAAGGACTATCGAAAATTTTTATTTCCTCCATTTGCCTTAAAATTAAAGCCAATCGGTCAGGTATGCTAAGAATGCACCAAAAAACAAGACTCCAGCAAAAACCGAGTTTTTTAGTTTTGGCAGTCTACCAACGCCAAGCGGTCGGATACGCTGTTATAGCGCTTAGTAACTAAGGACTATCGAAAATTTTTATTTCCTCCATTTGCCTTAAAATTAAAGCCAATCGGTCAGGTATGCTAAGAATGCACCAAAAAACAAGACTCCAGCGAAAAACCGAGTTTTTTAGTTTTGGCAGTCTACCAACGCCAAGCGGTCGGATACGCTGTTATAGCGCTTAGTAACTAAGGACTATCGAAATTTTTTATTTCCTCCATTTGCCTTAAAATTAAAGCCAATCGGTCAGGTATGCTAAGAATGCACCAAAAAACAAGACTCCAGCGAAAAACCGAGTTTTTTAGTTTTGGCAGTCTACCAACGCCAAGCGGTCGGATACGCTGTTATAGCGCTTAGTAACTAAGGACTATCGAAATTTTTTATTTCCTCCATTTGCCTTAAAATTAAAGCCAATCGGTCAGGTATGCTAAGAATGCACCAAAAAACAAGACTCCAGCAAAAACCGAGTTTTTTAGTTTTGGCAGTCTACCAACGCCAAGCGGTCGGATACGCTGTTATAGCGCTTAGTAACTAAGGACTATCGAAAATTTTTATTTCCTCCATTTGCCTTAAAATTAAAGCCAATCGGTCAGGTATGCTAAGAATGCACTAAAAAACAAGACTCCAGTGAAAAACCGAGTTTTTTAGTTTTGGCAGTCTACCAACGCTAAGCGGTCGGATACGCTGTTATAGCGCTTTTTAACTAAGGACTATCGAAAATTTTTATTTCCTCCATTTGCCTTAAAATTAAAGCCAATCGGTCAGGTATGCTAAGAATGCACCAAAAAACAAGACTCCAGCGAAAAACCGAGTTTTTTAGTTTTGGCAGTCTACCAACGCCAAGCGGTCGGATACGCTGTTATAGCGCTTAGTAACTAAGGACTATCGAAAATTTTTATTTCCTCAATTTGCCTTAAAATTAAAGCCGATCGGTCAGGTATGCTAAGAATGCATCAAAAAACAAGACTCCAGCGAAAAACCGAGTTTTTCAGTTTTGGCAGTCTACCAACGCCAAGCGGTCGGAAACGCTGTTATAGCGCTTAGTATCTAAGGACTATCAAAAATTTTTATTTCCTCCATTTACCTTAAAATTAAAGCCAATCGGTCAGGTATGCTAAGAATGCACCAAAAAACAAGACTCCAGCGAAAACCCGAGTTTTTTAGTTTTGGCAGTCTACCAACGCCAAGCGGTCGGATACGCTGTTATAGCGCTTAGTAACTCAGGACTATCGAAAATTTTTATTTCCTCCATTTGCCTTAAAATTAAAGACAATCGGTCAGGTATGCTAAGAATGCATCAAAAAACAAGACTCCAGCGAAAAACCGAGTTTTTTAGTTTCGGCAGTCTACCAACGCCAAGCGGTCGGATACGCTGTTATAGCGCTTAGTAACTAAGGACTATCGAAAATTTTTATTTCTTCCATTTGCCTTAAAATTAAAGCCAATCGGTCAGGTATGCTAAGAATGCGCCAAAAAACAAGACTCCAGCGAAAAACCGAGTTTTTTTTTTGGCAGTCTACCAACGCCAAGCGGTCGGATACGCTGTTAAAGCGCTTAGTAACTAAGGACTATCGAAAAATTTTATTTCCTCCATTTGCCTTAAAATTAAAGCCAATCGGTCAGGTATGCTAAGAATGCACCAAAAAACAAGACTCCAGCGAAAAACAGAGTTTTTTAGTTTTGGCAGTCTACCAACGCCAATCGGTCGGATACGCTGTTATAGCGCTTAGTAACTAAGGACTATCGAAAATTTTTATTTCCTCCATTTGCCTTAAAATTAAAGCCAATCGGTCAGGTATGCTAAGAATGCACCAAAAAACAAGACTCCAGCGAAAAACCGAGTTTTTTAGTTTTGGCAGTCTACCAACGCCAAGCGGTCGGATACGCTGTTATAGCGCTTAGTAACTAAGGACTATCGAAAATTTTTATTTCCTCCATTTGCCTTAAAATTAAAGCCAATCGGTCAGGTATGCTAAGAATGCACCAAAAAACAAGACTCCAGCGAAAAACCGAGTTTTTTAGTTTTGGCAGCCTACCAACGCCAAGCGGTCGGATACGCTGTTATAGCGCTTAGTAACTAAGGACTATCGAAAAATTTTATTTCCTCCATTTGCCTTAAAATTAAAGCCAATCGGTCAGGTATGCTAAGAATGCATCAAAAAACAAGACTCCAGCGAAAAACAGAGTTTTTTAGTTTTGGAAGTCTACCAACGCCAAGCGGTCGGATACGCTGTTGTAGCGCTTAGTATCTAAGGACTATCAAAAATTTTTATTTCCTCCATTTACCTTAAAATTAAAGCCAATCGGTCAGGTATGCTAAGAATGCACCAAAAAACAAGACTCCAGCGAAAAACCGAGTTTTTTAGTTTTGGCAGTCTACCAACGCCAAGCGGTCGGATACGCTGTTATAGCGCTTAGTAACTAAGGACTATCGAAAATTTTTATTTCCTCCATTTGCCTTAAAATTAAAGCCAATCGGTCAGGTATGCTAAGAATGCACCAAAAAACAAGACTCCAGCGAAAAACCGAGTTTTTTAGTTTTGGCAGTCTACCAACGCCAAGCGGTCGGATACGCTGTTAAAGCGCTTAGTAACTAAGGACTATCGAAAAATTTTATTTCCTCCATTTGCCTTAAAATTAAAGCCAATCGGTCAGGTATGCTAAGAATGCACCAAAAAACAAGACTCCAGCGAAAAACCGAGTTTTTTAGTTTTGGCAGTCTACCAACGCCAAGCGGTCGGATACGCTGTTAAAGCGCTTAGTAACTAAGGACTATCGAAATTTTTTATTTCCTCCATTTGCCTTAAAATTAAAGCCAATCGGTCAGGTATGCTAAGAATGCACCAAAAAACAAGACTCCAGCGAAAAACCGAGTTTTTTAGTTTTGGCAGTCTACCAACGCCAAGCGGTCGGATACGCTGTTATAGCGCTTAGTAACTAAGGACTATCGAAAATTTTTATTTCCTCCATTTGCCTTAAAATTAAACCCAATCGGTCAGGTATGCTAAGAATGCGCCAAAAAACAAGACTCCAGCGAAAAACCGAGTTTTTTATTTTTGGCAGTCTACCAACGCCAAGCGGTCGGATACGCTGTTAAAGCGCTTAGTAACTAAGGACTATCGAAAAATTTTATTTCCTCCATTTGCCTTAAAATTAAAGCCAATCGGTCAGGTATGCTAAGAATGCACCAAAAATCAAGACTCCAGCGAAAAACAGAGTTTTTTAGTTTTGGCAGTCTACCAACGCCAATCGGTCGGATACGCTGTTATAGCGCTTAGTAACTAAGGACTATCGAAAATTTTTATTTCCTCCATTTGCCTTAAAATTAAACCCAATCAGTCAGGTATGCTAAGAATGCACCAAAAAACAAGACTCCAGCGAAAAACCGAGTTTTTTAGTTTTGGCAGTCTACCTACGCCAAGCGGTCGGATACGCTGTTATAGCGCTTAGTAACTAAGGACTATCGAAAATTTTTATTTCCTCCATTTGCCTTAAAATTAAAGCCGATCGGTCAGGTATGCTAAGAATGCATCAAAAAACAAGACTCCAGCGAAAAACCGAGTTTTTCAGTTTTGGCAGTCTACCAACGCCAAGCGGTCGGAAACGCTGTTATAGCGCTTAGTATCTAAGGACTATCAAAAATTTTTATTTCCTCCATTTACCTTAAAATTAAAGCCAATCGGTCAGGTATGCTAAGAATGCACCAAAAAACAAGACTCCAGCGAAAACCCGAGTTTTTTAGTTTTGGCAGTCTACCAACGCCAAGCGGTCGGATACGCTGTTATAGCGCTTAGTAACTCAGGACTATCGAAAATTTTTATTTCCTCCATTTGCCTTAAAATTAAAGACAATCGGTCAGGTATGCTAAGAATGCATCAAAAAACAAGACTCCAGCGAAAAACCGAGTTTTTTAGTTTTGGCAGTCTACCAACGCCAAGCGGTCGGATACGCTGTTATAGCGCTTAGTAACTAAGGACTATCGAAAATTTTTATTTCCTCCATTTGCCTTAAAATTAAAGCCAATCGGTCAGGTATGCTAAGAATGCACTAAAAAACAAGACTCCAGTGAAAAACCGAGTTTTTTAGTTTTGGCAGTCTACCAACGCTAAGCGGTCGGATACGCTGTTATAGCGCTTTTTAACTAAGGACTATCGAAAATTTTTATTTCCTCCATTTGCCTTAAAATTAAAGCCAATCGGTCAGGTATGCTAAGAATGCACCAAAAAACAAGACTCCAGCGAAAAACCGAGTTTTTTAGTTTTGGCAGTCTACCAACGCCAAGCGGTCGGATACGCTGTTATAGCGCTTAGTAACTAAGGACTATCGAAAATTTTTATTTCCTCCATTTGCCTTAAAATTAAAGCCGATCGGTCAGGTATGCTAAGAATGCATCAAAAAACAAGACTCCAGCGAAAAACCGAGTTTTTCAGTTTTGGCAGTCTACCAACGCCAAGCGGTCTGAAACGCTGTTATAGCGCTTAGTATCTAAGGACTATCAAAAAATTTTATTTCCTCCATTTACCTTAAAATTAAAGCCAATCGGTCAGGTATGCTAAGAATGCACCAAAAAACAAGACTCCAGCGAAAACCCGAGTTTTTTAGTTTTGGCAGTCTACCAACGCCAAGCGGTCGGATACGCTGTTATAGCGCTTAGTAACTCAGGACTATCGAAAATTTTTATTTCCTCCATTTGCCTTAAAATTAAAGACAATCGGTCAGGTATGCTAAGAATGCATCAAAAAACAAGACTCCAGCGAAAAACCGAGTTTTTTAGTTTCGGCAGTCTACCAACGCCAAGCGGTCGGATACGCTGTTATAGCGCTTAGTAACTAAGGACTATCGAAAAATTTTATTTCCTCCATTTGCCTTAAAATTAAAGCCAATCGGTCAGGTATGCTAAGAATGCACCAAAAAACAAGACTCCAGCGAAAAACCGAGTTTTTTAGTTTTGGCAGTCTTCCTACGCCAAGCGGTCGGATACGCTGTTATAGCACTTAGTAACTAAGGACTATCGAAAATTTTTATTTCCTCCATTTGCCTTAAAATTAAAGCCAATCGGTCAGGTATGCTAAGAATGCACCAAAAAACAAGACTCCAGCGAAAAACCGAGTTTTTTAGTTTTGGCAGTCTACCAACGCCAAGCGGTCGGATACGCTGTTATAGCGCTTAGTAACTAAGGACTATCGAAAATTTTTATTTCCTCCATTTGCCTTAAAATTAAAGCCAATCGGTCAGGTATGCTAAGAATGCACCAAAAAACAAGACTCCAGCGAAAAACCGAGTTTTTTAGTTTTGGCAGCCTACCAACGCCAAGCGGTCGGATACGCTGTTATAGCGCTTAGTAACTAAGGACTATCGAAAAATTTTATTTCCTCCATTTGCCTTAAAATTAAAGCCAATCGGTCAGGTATGTTAAGAATGCATCAAAAAACAAGACTCCAGCGAAAAACAGAGTTTTTTAGTTTTGGCAGTCTACCAACGCCAAGCGGTCGGATACGCTGTTGTAGCGCTTAGTATCTAAGGACTATCAAAAATTTTTATTTCCTCCATTTGCCCTAAAATTAAAGCCAATCGGTCAGGTATGTTAAGAATGCATCAAAAAACAAGACTCCAGCGAAAAACAGAGTTTTTTAGTTTTGGCAGTCTACCAACGCCAAGCGGTCGGATACGCTGTTGTAGCGCTTAGTATCTAAGGACTATCAAAAATTTTTATTTCCTCCATTTACCTTAAAATTAAAGCCAATCGGTCAGGTATGCTAAGAATGCACCAAAAAACAAGACTCCAGCGAAAAACCGAGTTTTTTAGTTTTGGCAGTCTACCAACGCCAAGCGGTCGGATACGCTGTTATAGCGCTTAGTAACTAAGGACTATCGAAAATTTTTATTTCCTCCATTTGCCTTAAAATTAAAGCCAATCGGTCAGGTATGCTAAGAATGCACCAAAAAACAAGACTCCAGCGAAAAACCGAGTTTTTTAGTTTTGGCAGTCTACCAACGCCAAGCGGTCGGATACGCTGTTAAAGCGCTTAGTAACTAAGGACTATCGAAAAATTTTATTTCCTCCATTTGCCTTAAAATTAAAGCCAATCGGTCAGGTATGCTAAGAATGCACCAAAAAACAAGACTCCAGCGAAAAACCGAGTTTTTTAGTTTTGGCAGTCTACCAACGCCAAGCGGTCGGATACGCTGTTATAGCGCTTAGTAACTCAGGACTATCGAAAATTTTTATTTCCTCCATTTGCCTTAAAATTAAAGCCAATCGGTCAGGTATGCTAAGAATGCACCAAAAAACAAGACTCCAGCGAAAAACCGAGTTTTTTAGTTTTGGCAGTCTACCAACGCCAAGCGGTCGGATACGCTGTTATAGCGCTTAGTAACTAAGGACTATCGAAAATTTTTATTTCCTCCATTTGCCTTAAAATTAAACCCAATCGGTCAGGTATGCTAAGAATGCGCCAAAAAACAAGACTCCAGCGAAAAACCGAGTTTTTTATTTTTGGCAGTCTACCAACGCCAAGCGGTCGGATACGCTGTTAAAGCGCTTAGTAACTAAGGACTATCGAAAAATTTTATTTCCTCCATTTGCCTTAAAATTAAAGCCAATCGGTCAGGTATGCTAAGAATGCACCAAAAAACAAGACTCCAGCGAAAAACCGAGTTTTTTAGTTTTGGCAGTCTACCAACGCCAATCGGTCGGATACGCTGTTATAGCGCTTAGTAACTAAGGACTATCGAAAATTTTTATTTCCTCCATTTGCCTTAAAATTAAAGCCAATCGGTCAGGTATGCTAAGAATGCACCAAAAAACAAGACTCCAGCGAAAAACCGAGTTTTTTAGTTTTGGCAGTCTACCAACGCCAAGCGGTCGGATACGCTGTTATAGCGCTTAGTAACTAAGGACTATCGAAAATTTTTATTTCCTCCATTTGCCTTAAAATTAAAGCCAATCGGTCAGGTATGCTAAGAATGCACCAAAAAACAAGACTCCAGCGAAAAACCGAGTTTTTTAGTTTTGGCAGTCTACCAACGCCAAGCGGTCGGATACGCTGTTATAGCGCTTAGTAACTAAGGACTATCGAAAATTTTTATTTCCTCCATTTGCCTTAAAATTAAAGCCAATCGGTCAGGTATGCTAAGAATGCACTAAAAAACAAGACTCCAGTGAAAAACCGAGTTTTTTAGTTTTGGCAGTCTACCAACGCCAAGCGGTCGGATACGCTGTTATAGCGCTTAGTAACTAAGGACTATCGAAAATTTTTATTTCCTCCATTTGCCTTAAAATTAAAGCCAATCGGTCAGGTATGCTAAGAATGCACCAAAAAACAAGACTCCAGCGAAAACCCGAGTTTTTTAGTTTTGGCAGTCTACCAACGCCAAGCGGTCGGATACGCTGTTATAGCGCTTAGTAACTCAGGACTATCGAAAATTTTTATTTCCTCCATTTGCCTTAAAATTAAAGACAATCGGTCAGGTATGCTAAGAATGCATCAAAAAACAAGACTCCAGCGAAAAACCGAGTTTTTTAGTTTCGGCAGTCTACCAACGCCAAGCGGTCGGATACGCTGTTATAGCGCTTAGTAACTAAGGACTATCGAAAATTTTTATTTCCTCCATTTGCCTTAAAATTAAAGCCAATCGGTCAGGTATGCTAAGAATGCACTAAAAAACAAGACTCCAGTGAAAAACCGAGTTTTTTAGTTTTGGCAGTCTACCAACGCTAAGCGGTCGGATACGCTGTTATAGCGCTTTTTAACTAAGGACTATCGAAAATTTTTATTTCCTCCATTTGCCTTAAAATTAAAGCCAATCGGTCAGGTATGCTAAGAATGCACCAAAAAACAAGACTCCAGCGAAAAACCGAGTTTTTTAGTTTTGGCAGTCTACCAACGCCAAGCGGTCGGATACGCTGTTATAGCGCTTAGTAACTAAGGACTATCGAAAATTTTTATTTCCTCCATTTGCCTTAAAATTAAAGCCGATCGGTCAGGTATGCTAAGAATGCATCAAAAAACAAGACTCCAGCGAAAAACCGAGTTTTTCAGTTTTGGCAGTCTACCAACGCCAAGCGGTCTGAAACGCTGTTATAGCGCTTAGTATCTAAGAACTATCAAAAAAGTTTATTTCCTCCATTTACCTTAAAATTAAAGCCAATCGGTCAGGTATGCTAAGAATGCACCAAAAAACAAGACTCCAGCGAAAACCCGAGTTTTTTAGTTTTGGCAGTCTACCAACGCCAAGCGGTCGGATACGCTGTTATAGCGCTTAGTAACTCAGGACTATCGAAAATTTTTATTTCCTCCATTTGCCTTAAAATTAAAGCCAATCGGTCAGGTATGCTAAGAATGCACCAAAAAACAAGACTCCAGCGAAAAACCGAGTTTTTTAGTTTTGGCAGTATACCAACGCCAAGTGGTCGGATACGCTGTTATAGCGCTTAGTAACTAAGGACTATCGAAAAATTTTATTTCCTCCATTTGCCTTAAAATTAAAGCCAATCGGTCAGGTATGCTAAGAATGCACCAAAAAACAAGACTCCAGCGAAAAACCGAGTTTTTTAGTTTTGGCAGTCTACCAACGCCAAGCGGTCGGATACGCTGTTATAGCGCTTAGTAACTAAGGACTATCGAAAATTTTTATTTCCTCCATTTGCCTTAAAATTAAAGCCGATCGGTCAGGTATGCTAAGAATGCATCAAAAAACAAGACTCCAGCGAAAAACCGAGTTTTTCAGTTTTGGCAGTCTACCAACGCCAAGCGGTCTGAAACGCTGTTATAGCGCTTAGTATCTAAGAACTATCAAAAAATTTTATTTCCTCCATTTACCTTAAAATTAAAGCCAATCGGTCAGGTATGCTAAGAATGCACCAAAAAACAAGACTCCAGCGAAAACCCGAGTTTTTTAGTTTTGTCAGTCTACCAACGCCAAGCGGTCGGATACGCTGTTATAGCGCTTAGTAACTCAGGACTATCGAAAATTTTTATTTCCTCCATTTGCCTTAAAATTAAAGCCAATCGGTCAGGTATGCTAAGAATGCACCAAAAAACAAGACTCCAGCGAAAAACCGAGTTTTTTAGTTTTGGCAGTCTACCAACGCCAAGCGGTCGGATACGCTGTTATAGCGCTTAGTAACTCAGGACTATCGAAAATTTTTATTTCCTCCATTTGCCTTAAAATTAAAGCCAATCGGTCAGGTATGCTAAGAATGCACCAAAAAACAAGACTCCAGCGAAAAACCGAGTTTTTTAGTTTTGGCAGTCTACCAACGCCAAGCGGTCGGATACGCTGTTATAGCGCTTAGTAACTAAGGACTATCGAAATTTTTTATTTCCTCCATTTGCCTTAAAATTAAAGCCAATCGGTCAGGTATGCTAAGAATGCACCAAAAAACAAGACTCCAGCAAAAACCGAGTTTTTTAGTTTTGGCAGTCTACCAACGCCAAGCGGTCGGATACGCTGTTATAGCGCTTAGTAACTAAGGACTATCGAAAATTTTTATTTCCTCCATTTGCCTTAAAATTAAAGCCAATCGGTCAGGTATGCTAAGAATGCACCAAAAAACAAGACTCCAGCGAAAAACCGAGTTTTTTAGTTTTGGCAGTCTACCAACGCCAAGCGGTCGGATACGCTGTTATAGCGCTTAGTAACTAAGGACTATCGAAAATTTTTATTTCCTCCATTTGCCTTAAAATTAAAGCCAATCGGTCAGGTATGCTAAGAATGCACCAAAAAACAAGACTCCAGCGAAAAACCGAGTTTTTTAGTTTTGGCAGCCTACCAACGCCAAGCGGTCGGATACGCTGTTATAGCGCTTAGTAACTAAGGACTATCGAAAAATTTTATTTCCTCCATTTGCCTTAAAATTAAAGCCAATCGGTCAGGTATGTTAAGAATGCATCAAAAAACAAGACTCCAGCGAAAAACAGAGTTTTTTAGTTTTGGCAGTCTACCAACGCCAAGCGGTCGGATACGCTGTTGTAGCGCTTAGTATCTAAGGACTATCGAAAATTTTTATTTCCTCCATTTGCCTTAAAATTAAAGCCAATCGGTCAGGTATGCTAAGAATGCACCAAAAAACAAGACTCCAGCGAAAAACCGAGTTTTTTAGTTTTGGCAGTCTACCAACGCCAAGCGGTCGGATACGCTGTTATAGCGCTTAGTAACTAAGGACTATCGAAAATTTTTATTTCCTCCATTTGCCTTAAAATTAAAGCCAATCGGTCAGGTATGCTAAGAATGCACCAAAAAACAAGACTCCAGCGAAAAACCGAGTTTTTTAGTTTTGGCAGTCTACCAACGCCAAGCGGTCGGATACGCTGTTATAGCGCTTAGTAACTAAGGACTATCGAAAATTTTTATTTCCTCCATTTGCCTTAAAATTAAAGCCAATCGGTCAGGTATGCTAAGAATGCACCAAAAAACAAGACTCCAGCGAAAAACCGAGTTTTTTAGTTTTGGCAGTCTACCAACGCCAAGTGGTCGGATACGCTGTTATAGCGCTTAGTAACTAAGGACTATCGAAAATTTTTATTTCCTCCATTTGCCTTAAAATTAAAGCCAATCGGTCAGGTATGCTAAGAATGCACTAAAAAACAAGACTCCAGTGAAAAACCGAGTTTTTTAGTTTTGGCAGTCTACCAACGCCAAGCGGTCGGATACGCTGTTATAGCGCTTAGTAACTAAGGACTATCGAAAATTTTTATTTCCTCCATTTGCCTTAAAATTAAAGCCAATCGGTCAGGTATGCTAAGAATGCACCAAAAAACAAGACTCCAGCGAAAACCCGAGTTTTTTAGTTTTGGCAGTCTACCAACGCCAAGCGGTCGGATACGCTGTTATAGCGCTTAGTAACTCAGGACTATCGAAAATTTTTATTTCCTCCATTTGCCTTAAAATTAAAGACAATCGGTCAGGTATGCTAAGAATGCATCAAAAAACAAGACTCCAGCGAAAAACCGAGTTTTTTAGTTTCGGCAGTCTACCAACGCCAAGCGGTCGGATACGCTGTTATAGCGCTTAGTAACTAAGGACTATCGAAAATTTTTATTTCCTCCATTTGCCTTAAAATTAAAGCCAATCGGTCAGGTATGCTAAGAATGCACTAAAAAACAAGACTCCAGTGAAAAACCGAGTTTTTTAGTTTTGGCAGTCTACCAACGCTAAGCGGTCGGATACGCTGTTATAGCGCTTTTTAACTAAGGACTATCGAAAATTTTTATTTCCTCCATTTGCCTTAAAATTAAAGCCAATCGGTCAGGTATGCTAAGAATGCACCAAAAAACAAGACTCCAGCGAAAAACCGAGTTTTTTAGTTTTGGCAGTCTACCAACGCCAAGCGGTCGGATACGCTGTTATAGCGCTTAGTAACTAAGGACTATCGAAAATTTTTATTTCCTCCATTTGCCTTAAAATTAAAGCCAATCGGTCAGGTATGCTAAGAATGCATCAAAAAACAAGACTCCAGCGAAAAACCGAGTTTTTCAGTTTTGGCAGTCTACCAACGCCAAGCGGTCTGAAACGCTGTTATAGCGCTTAGTATCTAAGAACTATCAAAAAATTTTATTTCCTCCATTTACCTTAAAATTAAAGCCAATCGGTCAGGTATGCTAAGAATGCACCAAAAAACAAGACTCCAGCGAAAACCCGAGTTTTTTAGTTTTGGCAGTCTACCAACGCCAAGCGGTCGGATACGCTGTTATAGCGCTTAGTAACTCAGGACTATCGAAAATTTTTATTTCCTCCATTTGCCTTAAAATTAAAGCCAATCGGTCAGGTATGCTAAGAATGCACCAAAAAACAAGACTCCAGCGAAAAACCGAGTTTTTTAGTTTTGGCAGTATACCAACGCCAAGTGGTCGGATACGCTGTTATAGCGCTTAGTAACTAAGGACTATCGAAAAATTTTATTTCCTCCATTTGCCTTAAAATTAAAGCCAATCGGTCAGGTATGCTAAGAATGCACCAAAAAACAAGACTCCAGCGAAAAACCGAGTTTTTTAGTTTTGGCAGTCTACCAACGCCAAGCGGTCGGATACGCTGTTATAGCGCTTAGTAACTAAGGACTATCGAAAATTTTTATTTCCTCCATTTGCCTTAAAATTAAAGCCGATCGGTCAGGTATGCTAAGAATGCATCAAAAAACAAGACTCCAGCGAAAAACCGAGTTTTTCAGTTTTGGCAGTCTACCAACGCCAAGCGGTCTGAAACGCTGTTATAGCGCTTAGTATCTAAGAACTATCAAAAAATTTTATTTCCTCCATTTACCTTAAAATTAAAGCCAATCGGTCAGGTATGCTAAGAATGCACCAAAAAACAAGACTCCAGCGAAAACCCGAGTTTTTTAGTTTTGGCAGTCTACCAACGCCAAGCGGTCGGATACGCTGTTATAGCGCTTAGTAACTCAGGACTATCGAAAATTTTTATTTCCTCCATTTGCCTTAAAATTAAAGCCAATCGGTCAGGTATGCTAAGAATGCACCAAAAAACAAGACTCCAGCGAAAAACCGAGTTTTTTAGTTTTGGCAGTCTACCAACGCCAAGCGGTCGGATACGCTGTTATAGCGCTTAGTAACTCAGGACTATCGAAAATTTTTATTTCCTCCATTTGCCTTAAAATTAAAGCCAATCGGTCAGGTATGCTAAGAATGCACCAAAAAACAAGACTCCAGCGAAAAACCGAGTTTTTTAGTTTTGGCAGTCTACCAACGCCAAGCGGTCGGATACGCTGTTATAGCGCTTAGTAACTAAGGACTATCGAAATTTTTTATTTCCTCCATTTGCCTTAAAATTAAAGCCAACCGGTCAGGTATGCTAAGAAGGCACCAAAAAACAAGACCCCAGCAAAAACCGAGTTTTTTAGTTTTGGCAGTCTACCAACGCCAAGCGGTCGGATACGCTGTTATAGCGCTTAGTAACTAAGGACTATCGAAAATTTTTATTTCCTCCATTTGCCTTAAAATTAAAGCCAATCGGTCAGGTATGCTAAGAATGCACCAAAAAACAAGACTCCAGCGAAAAACCGAGTTTTTTAGTTTTGGCAGTCTACCAACGCCAAGCGGTCGGATACGCTGTTATAGCGCTTAGTAACTAAGGACTATCGAAAATTTTTATTTCCTCCATTTGCCTTAAAATTAAAGCCAATCGGTCAGGTATGCTAAGAATGCACCAAAAAACAAGACTCCAGCGAAAAACCGAGTTTTTTAGTTTTGGCAGCCTACCAACGCCAAGCGGTCGGATACGCTGTTATAGCGCTTAGTAACTAAGGACTATCGAAAAATTTTATTTCCTCCATTTGCCTTAAAATTAAAGCCAATCGGTCATGTATGTTAAGAATGCATCAAAAAACAAGACTCCAGCGAAAAACAGAGTTTTTTAGTTTTGGCAGTCTACCAACGCCAAGCGGTCGGATACGCTGTTGTAGCGCTTAGTATCTAAGGACTATCAAAAATTTTTATTTCCTCCATTTACCTTAAAATTAAAGCCAATCGGTCAGGTATGCTAAGAATGCACCAAAAAACAAGACTCCAGCGAAAAACCGAGTTTTTTAGTTTTGGCAGTCTACCAACGCCAAGCGGTCGGATACGCTGTTATAGCGCTTAGTAACTAAGGACTATCGAAAATTTTTATTTCCTCCATTTGCCTTAAAATTAAAACCAATCGGTCAGGTATGCTAAGAATGCACCAAAAAACAAGACTCCAGCGAAAAACCGAGTTTTTTAGTTTTGGCAGTCTACCAACGCCAAGCGGTCGGATACGCTGTTAAAGCGCTTAGTAACTAAGGACTATCGAAAAATTTTATTTCCTCCATTTGCCTTAAAATTAAAGCCAATCGGTCAGGTATGCTAAGAATGCACCAAAAAACAAGACTCCAGCGAAAAACCGAGTTTTTTAGTTTTGGCAGTCTACCAACGCCAAGCGGTCGGATACGCTGTTAAAGCGCTTAGTAACTAAGGACTATCGAAATTTTTTATTTCCTCCATTTGCCTTAAAATTAAAGCCAATCGGTCAGGTATGCTAAGAATGCACCAAAAAACAAGACTCCAGCGAAAAACCGAGTTTTTTAGTTTTGGCAGTCTACCAACGCCAAGCGGTCGGATACGCTGGTATAGCGCTTAGTAACTAAGGACTATCGAAAATTTTTATTTCCTCCATTTGCCTTAAAATTAAAGCCAATCGGTCAGGTATGCTAAGAATGCGCCAAAAAACAAGACTCCAGCGAAAAACCGAGTTTTTTATTTTTGGCAGTCTACCAACGCCAAGCGGTCGGATACGCTGTTAAAGCGCTTAGTAACTAAGGACTATCGAAAAATTTTATTTCCTCCATTTGCCTTAAAATTAAAGCCAATCGGTCAGGTATGCTAAGAATGCACCAAAAAACAAGACTCCAGCGAAAAACAGAGTTTTTTAGTTTTGGCAGTCTACCAACGCCAATCGGTCGGATACGCTGTTATAGCGCTTAGTAACTAAGGACTATCGAAAAATTTTATTTCCTCCATTTGCCTTAAAATTAAAGCCAATCGGTCAGGTATGCTAAGAATGCACCAAAAAACAAGACTCCAGCGAAAAACCGAGTTTTTTAGTTTTGGCAGTCTACCAACGCCAAGCGGTCGGATACGCTGTTATAGCGCTTAGTAACTAAGGACTATCGAAAATTTTTATTTCCTCCATTTGCCTTAAAATTAAAGCCAATCGGTCAGGTATGCTAAGAATGCACCAAAAAACAAGACTCCAGCGAAAAACCGAGTTTTTTAGTTTTGGCAGTCTACCAACGCCAAGCGGTCGGATACGCTGTTATAGCGCTTAGTAACTAAGGACTATCGAAAATTTTTATTTCCTCCATTTGCCTTAAAATTAAAGCCAATCGGTCAGGTATGCTAAGAATGCACTAAAAAACAAGACTCCAGTGAAAAACCGAGTTTTTTAGTTTTGGCAGTCTACCAACGCCAAGCGGTCGGATACGCTGTTATAGCGCTTAGTAACTAAGGACTATCGAAATTTTTTATTTCCTCCATTTGCCTTAAAATTAAAGCCAATCGGTCAGGTATGCTAAGAATGCACCAAAAAACAAGACTCCAGCAAAAACCGAGTTTTTTAGTTTTGGCAGTCTACCAACGCCAAGCGGTCGGATACGCTGTTATAGCGCTTAGTAACTAAGTACTATCGAAAAATTTTATTTCCTCCATTTGCCTTAAAATTAAAGCCAATCGGTCAGGTATGCTAAGAATGCACTAAAAAACAAGACTCCAGTGAAAAACCGAGTTTTTTAGTTTTTATTTCTTTATTTCTTTATTTTTGCAATACATTATACAATAGTTTATTATTAATGTACTTATTTACCTTGCTAGGCATAGCAAAAGTCAAATTTTTAACAGGAGAGAGGCAGACATGGTATTCGATTATGATTTTAAAAATTATTCAAAATTATTCTAATATATATATTCCACGTACGAATAATATAAAATTAATTAATTATTCATTAAATTAAATATCAATATTAAAAGATGAAATGTTATTTAGTTGTCAATGTTATTATGTTATGTCAGTGAGGTAGTCATTAATTGAATAATATGCTTTATTTAAAAGAAATTGTTTTAAAAGTGCATTATATTTAGGCAACAAACTTTCATTTTTTATTTTTTCCGGTAAGTGATTATATAATTTTATTGACATAGGGTATGGGCCAGAACTATGTAATTTTAGTTTTGATGTCATTCTTTCTATATTATTTTTGTAACGAGATTCATATCGTCGAGGAACATCCTTTAATTTTGTATAGGAATCTGGGTATTTCCTCACAAGTTTGCATAATTCAAATATATACATACAGGGTAATGTCAGAACTTTGAGATCTATAAAATGCGGTTTACAGCTGTCGGTTTGTTTAATATTAGTCAAAATCCTAATGCATTTTTTCTGTAACACAAATAAATCGCTAACGTCAGTACTATTTCCCCATAATATGATACCATAGTTAAGCCAAGCATTCGCATAAGCATAGTACGTTATTAGTGCAGTCTTTAGATCTGTTGATTTTTTTAACTCTCTAAGTGCATATGTGAACTGCGATAACTTTGTTTTTATTTTTTGTATGTGTGCTTTCCAATTAATGTTCGAATCTATAACAATCCCGAGTAAAGTAAAGGTTGAAACACATTCTAATTTTACATTGTCATATGAGAAGTTTATAAATAATTCATTTTTTTGCCGCGGCCTAAATTGCATTAATTTGGTTTTTTTGAAATTGATTTCTAAATTATGGTCATTCATCCAATCTAAAATTCTATTAAATATGTCAGATAATTTTTCATGAAGATTAATATTATTATTACAGGGAATAAGAAGTGAATAATCATCGGCAAACATTACGCACGATTCGTTAACAACTTTAGGGAGGTCATTAATATATATTAAAAACAGAATACAGCCGATCACACTTCCTTGAGGTATTGAGTTTTTTATTAATTCTACATCTGACCGTACTATTCTTAATCGACCCGACTTTTCGTCCAGATGCTCAATTTCAACGTATTGTTTTCGGTTCTCCAGGTAAGATTTAAACCACTTATAGGTTATTCCACGAACACCAATGCCATTTAACTTGTTTAATAATATATTAAATTTAACTTTTTCGTAAGCTTTCGTCATATCAAGAAGAATACCTATGGCATATTTTTTATTATTAAGAATATTCAAAATTTCATCTATGTATTTATATGTTGCAAGGACTGTAGATCGATTTTTTCGAAATCCATATTGAGAGTCATCAAAAATATTATATTTTTCGCAAAAGGAGTACAATCTATTACACATAGCCTTTTCAAAAATTTTGGAAATGACCGGCAGCAGGGCAATAGGACGGTAGTTATTTAAATCCACTTTTGAATCTTTTTTATGGATGGGTTTTATAATTGCCACTTTTAATAAATCGGGAAATTCGCCTTCACAAAAGGACTGATTAACAATAGTCATCAACGGATAAACTAACTCCTCAGCGCATTGCTTAATAAGTATGGATGGCAGTTCATCTATTCCATAGCTAGTTTTGCACTTGAGACTGCGTATAAGATGAATCATCTCTTTCGAATCTACTGGCCGCAGAAACATAGAATTAGTAACGGGATGAAGCACGGGTCGGCCGCGGGGCGGCTGTGTGTCGATTGCGCGGGCGTTCGACGCCGAGTGACCGGCTGACGCAAACAAAGTATTGAATGCGTTTGCGATAAGCTTAGGATCCGACGTTAGTTTATCATGGATAAGCAGTTTACTATTTATTCTCGTTTTCCTATTTACTTTATTCGTGCGTTCTTTTATAATTTGCCACATGCACTTGATTTTATTATTAGATTTTTTTAATCTTCTTTTTAATTCAATTTTTTTGGCTTTTATAATAATACGTTTTAAGTTTTTTCGGTATTGTTTATAGTCTTTTAGTAATATTTTATTCTTTGAAGTTACCGCGTGGATTCTTAAATACCTTTTATTTTTACATGAAATTCTTATACCACGTGTTAGCCACATGTTTTTTTTCTGCGTGAATGTTTTTATTACCCTTTTGGGTATGCACAATTCAAGTGCGTTATATAAAGTATTATTTAGTGAGTTATAATTATCGTTCACTGATTTATTTTTACATATTATATGGCGCCAATTAATGTTTTTAAGGTGAACTTTAAATTTATTTATGTTTTTATTATTAAAAATTCGTTTCTTTTTATATACGGGGCATTCTTTCAAATTACATCTATTTGCTGGCATATTTCCTAATTTTATAACAGTGCACTTGTGATCAGAGAAACCGTAGTCTTTAACTAATATTGAGAAATTGTCCTTAAAATTTGTAAAAATTAAATCTAAACAAGTTGAGCTGTTTCCGGAAATACGTGTAGGTTCCTTTACATACTGTTGAAAGTTATATTCAAGCATAAAATCTAACAAGTGTTTTGATTGCTTTGTTTTAACTAAAGTGTTTATATTAAAGTCACCACCGATAATTATTTTCTTTTTATTAAATTTAGATATGAGATGATCTAATATTTCAGAAAATTTGCTATAGAACATGTCGGGCTCTCTTCCATTCCAATACAAACTTAATAGTATGACTGATAATTTTACAAGTTCTATAGCACACACTTCTAAATTATATTCAATAGACATATCCCTAACATCCTTTAGTTCTACATATTCAACGTTATCTTTCAATATAATACAAACTCCGCCGCCGTTATAGTTCTCGCGATGGTAGGAGCTCGCCAAATGATATCCTTCAAAATTTACTAGATTTACTTTATCTTGAGAAAGCCAGGTTTCCGATATACATAGTGCTAAGTATGGTTGTTCTTTCTGGTCCAGTAAAAATGATTCAATAATGTCTCTTTTGTTGAATATGCTCTGCATGTTCTGAAATAGTATGCTAGGTGTTTCTAGACAGGCGAAATCTATTTTCTAACGTTTCCGAATCCGTGCCACTTTGGCGGGGCCGTACGTTGCTTTGGTTAACTTCTTGATTATTTAAATTTGATGAGTTTAGTTGAGTCATACGGCGATCACATGGCTGTTTTAGGAGGTGATGGGGATCAGTGCATTCTTCCCCGTTTATTATCAGTTTATTGTGCTTAATTGTTGCGTGATATCCGTTATTTCTGGCTGTTTGTAGGGCAGTTTTTAGGGATCTTTGTTGTTCTAATGTTTTTTTATCTAATAATTCTGTGATTGCGAAGCCAGTATTTTTAAAGTATTGTTTATTATGTAAAATATATTTTGCCATTCTTTTGCTTAATAATTCAATCACTAATGGTCTACGGTGTTGTTTTCTACCGATTCTAAATAGATCTTCTATATAACCTGTCAAATCTATATTTAATATGTCTTGAAATATATATATTACTCGGTTGTGGAGTTCCTGTTCATTTTCCCAGTTATGTTCGTTTAGCCCATGTAATACAATTTTTTTATTTTTATCTGTAAAAATTTATTCATTGATACTTTTGTTTGGTGGGGATTGCAATGTTTCTAGTTGATTATGTAGTTCTTTAATTTCATCTTGGAGTTTTTGGTTTTTTAATTGTAATACTTCTAATTCTTTTGTTATAGTGTTAATGTCATTTTTTAGGGATTTTTGTTCTGTCGATATTGTTTTAATGTTTTCCGTCAGCTTGCATGATATAGTATTTGTTATTTCATTTATTATAGTAGTTTTTAAATCAAGAAGTAAATTTTGTTTAGTTTGCTCCAATTTCTTATCTAAAAGTTCTTCCAGTTGGTCGATGATAATTGAGCTAATTTGCATTTGTGTTTTTTCTAGTGGTTTTTTGTGTAGGTAGGTATCACCTAGAATACTGTTTTCGTCATCAGAGGTAAGTGTCGATTGATATTTACCGTCGGATTTTTTTCTTCTCATTGTAACGTTTGACTGTTGTTCACTATATGGAGTTGTACTTGTGGTAGCATAAAGACCGCGTACAGGAGTGTCTGAATTATTAGTTTTAGGTATTTTACTTCTACAAGAATGGCACTTCCAAGTTGCTTTTTGTTCCTCAGTCATCGTGTTTTTAAACCATATTAGAGTTATATTGGCACAGTCTAAATCATATTTTGCTGTACATAAGCAACAGCTCAAAAATTCTCTACTTGCTAATTTATGAAGGCAGCCTGAACAAGTGTTTTCCATTTTTCAAGTTAAGATAAGCTACGTTGTCGACGGCTTATTCAATGAGAACAAATTTAAGTTTTGGTAGATTATATAAGGACGTTGTAATCGATTAAGCCGCTGTGTTGATGGTTGCGGGGATACTGAAGTTTATTATTTTATTTATTTTATTGGTTGTACTATCTCGTGCTATCGTCTTAGTGTTGTATTATTACTCTTTAATGTATAAGAAATTGCACAGTCGGTGTTGTACTTATCTTGCTGTTGGCAGGGACCAACCACTCAAGCCCTGCTTGTTGCTGCTTATTTTACCCACAATCACGTGAACTCCAGTCAATTTTTATAATACATATAAACACACTTTTAGGTTTTATCGGTAAGAGTCACTGTTTCCTTTATTAACAGTCGTAAAGTTACAAAGTTATTGACGCGTTGTTGCGTGAACTGTCTTCTTTCACTTTAGTCAAATTAATTGTAAAGGAATCTAGTTTTTGGCACTAATTTAAAGTTCACTGTATTCCGCACTTAATTAAGTTGCATTTTAATGCAATTTACACTTTTGCTGGCGAAAATAACTTAAAAATAACAGAGCCAAATGCAATTTGTGTTACCGCTTCCACGTCTACCCTTGTCTACTACTACGTTTTGGCAGTCTACCAACGCTAAGCGGTCGGATACGCTGTTATAGCGCTTTTTAACTAAGGACTATCGAAAATTTTTATTTCCTCCATTTGCCTTAAAATTAAAGCCAATCGGTCAGGTATGCTAAGAATGCACCAAAAAACAAGACTCCAGCGAAAAACCGAGTTTTTTAGTTTTGGCAGTCTACCAACGCCAAGCGGTCGGATACGCTGTTATAGCGCTTAGTAACTAAGGACTATCGAAAATTTTTATTTCCTCCATTTGCCTTAAAATTAAAGCCGATCGGTCAGGTATGCTAAGAATGCATCAAAAAACAAGACTCCAGCGAAAAACCGAGTTTTTCAGTTTTGGCAGTCTACCAACGCCAAGCGGTTGGAAACGCTGTTATAGCGCTTAGTATCTAAGGACTATCAAAAAATTTTATTTCCTCCATTTACCTTAAAATTAAAGCCAATCGGTCAGGTATGCTAAGAATGCACCAAAAAACAAGACTCCAGCGAAAACCCGAGTTTTTTAGTTTTGGCAGTCTACCAACGCCAAGCGGTCGGATACGCTGTTATAGCGCTTAGTAACTCAGGACTATCGAAAATTTTTATTTCCTCCATTTGCCTTAAAATTAAAGACAATCGGTCAGGTATGCTAAGAATGCATCAAAAAACAAGACTCCAGCGAAAAACTGAGTTTTTTAGTTTCGGCAGTCTACCAACGCCAAGCGGTCGGATACGCTGTTATAGCGCTTAGTAACTAAGGACTATCGAAAAATTTTATTTCCTCCATTTGCCTTAAAATTAAAGCCAATCGGTCAGGTATGCTAAGAATGCACCAAAAAACAAGACTCCAGCGAAAAACCGAGTTTTTTAGTTTTGGCAGTCTACCTACGCCAAGCGGTCGGATACGCTGTTATAGCACTTAGTAACTAAGGACTATCGAAAATTTTTATTTCCTCCATTTGCCTTAAAATTAAAGCCAATCGGTCAGGTATGCTAAGAATGCACCAAAAAACAAGACTCCAGCGAAAAACCGAGTTTTTTAGTTTTGGCAGTCTATCAACGCCAAGCGGTCGGATACGCTGTTATAGCGCTTAGTAACTAAGGACTATCGAAAATTTTTATTTCCTCCATTTGCCTTTAAATTAAAGCCAATCGGTCAGGTATGCTAAGAATGCACCAAAAAACAAGACTCCAGCGAAAAACCGAGTTTTTTAGTTTTGGCAGCCTACCAACGCCAAGCGGTCGGATACGCTGTTATAGCGCTTAGTAACTAAGGACTATCGAAAATTTTTATTTCCTCCATTTGCCTTAAAATTAAAGCCAATCGGTCAGGTATGCTAAGAATGCATCAAAAAACAAGACTCCAGCGAAAAACAGAGTTTTTTAGTTTTGGCAGTCTACCAACGCCAAGCGGTCGGATACGCTGTTGTAGCGCTTAGTATCTAAGGACTATCAAAAAATTTTATTTCCTCCATTTACCTTAAAATTAAAGCCAATCGGTCAGGTATGCTAAGAATGCACCAAAAAACAAGACTCCAGCGAAAAACCGAGTTTTTTAGTTTTGGCAGTCTACCAACGCCAAGCGGTCGGATACGCTGTTATAGCGCTTAGTAACTAAGGACTATCGAAAATTTTTATTTCCTCCATTTGCCTTAAAATTAAAGCCAATCGGTCAGGTATGCTAAGAATGCACCAAAAAACAAGACTCCAGCGAAAAACCGAGTTTTTTAGTTTTGGCAGTCTACCAACGCCAAGCGGTCGGATACGCTGTTAAAGCGCTTAGTAACTAAGGACTATCGAAAAATTTTATTTCCTCCATTTGCCTTAAAATTAAAGCCAATCGGTCAGGTATGCTAAGAATGCACCAAAAAACAAGACTCCAGCGAAAAACCGAGTTTTTTAGTTTTGGCAGTCTACCAACGCCAAGCGGTCGGATACGCTGTTAAAGCGCTTAGTAACTAAGGACTATCGAAATTTTTTATTTCCTCCATTTGCCTTAAAATTAAAGCCAATCGGTCAGGTATGCTAAGAATGCACCAAAAAACAAGACTCCAGCGAAAAACCGAGTTTTTTAGTTTTGGCAGTCTACCAACGCCAAGCGGTCGGATACGCTGTTATAGCGCTTAGTAACTAAGGACTATCGAAAATTTTTATTTCCTCCATTTGCCTTAAAATTAAACCCAATCGGTCAGGTATGCTAAGAATGCGCCAAAAAACAAGACTCCAGCGAAAAACCGAGTTTTTTATTTTTGGCAGTCTACCAACGCCAAGCGGTCGGATACGCTGTTAAAGCGCTTAGTAACTAAGGACTATCGAAAAAATTTATTTCCTCCATTTGCCTTAAAATTAAAGCCAATCGGTCAGGTATGCTAAGAATGCACCAAAAAACAAGACTCCAGCGAAAAACAGAGTTTTTTAGTTTTGGCAGTCTACCAACGCCAATCGGTCGGATACGCTGTTATAGCGCTTAGTAACTAAGGACTATCGAAAATTTTTATTTCCTCCATTTGCCTTAAAATTAAAGCCAATCGGTCAGGTATGCTAAGAATGCACCAAAAAACAAGACTCCAGCGAAAAACCGAGTTTTTTAGTTTTGGCAGTCTACCAACGCCAAGCGGTCGGATACGCTGTTGTAGCGCTTAGTATCTAAGGACTATCAAAAAATTTTATTTCCTCCATTTGCCTTAAAATTAAAGCCAATCGGTCAGGTATGCTAAGAATGCACCAAAAAACAAGACTCCAGTGAAAAACCGAGTTTTTTAGTTTTGGCAGTCTACCAACGCCAAGCGGTCGGATACGCTGTTATAGCGCTTAGTAACTAAGGACTATCGAAACTTTTTATTTCCTCCATTTGCCTTAAAATTAAAGCCAATCGGTCAGGTATGCTAAGAATGCACTAAAAAACAAGACTCCAGTGAAAAACCGAGTTTTTTAGTTTTGGCAATCTACCAACGCTAAGCGGTCGGATACGCTGTTATAGCGCTTTTTAACTAAGGACTATCGAAAATTTTTATTTCCTCCATTTGCCTTAAAATTAAAGCCAATCGGTCAGGTATGCTAAGAATGCACCAAAAAACAAGACTCCAGCGAAAAACAGAGTTTTTTAGTTTTGGCAGTCTACCAACGCCAAGCGGTCGGATACGCTGTTGTAGCGCTTAGTATCTAAGGACTATCAAAAAATTTTATTTCCTCCATTTGCCTTAAAATTAAAGCCAATCGGTCAGGTATGCTAAGAATGCACCAAAAAACAAGACTCCAGCGAAAAACCGAGTTTTTTAGTTTTGGCAGTCTACCAACGCCAAGCGGTCGGATACGCTGTTGTAGCGCTTAGTATCTAAGGACTATCAAAAATTTTTATTTCCTCCATTTACCTTAAAATTAAAGCCAATCGGTCAGGTATGCTAAGAATGCACCAAAAAACAAGACTCCAGCGAAAAACCGAGTTTTTAGTTTTGGCAGTCTACCAACGCCAAGCGGTCGGATACGCTGTTATAGCGCTTAGTAACTAAGGACTATCGAAAATTTTTATTTCCTCCATTTGCCTTAAAATTAAAGCCAATCGGTCAGGTATGCTAAGAATGCATCAAAAAACAAGACTCCAGCGAAAAACCGAGTTTTTTAGTTTTGGCAGTCTACCAACGCCAAGCGGTCGGATACGCTGTTGTAGCGCTTAGTATCTAAGTACTATCGAAAAATTTTATTTCCTCCATTTACTTTAAAATTAAAGCCAATCGGTCAGGTATGCTAAGAATGCACCAAAAAACAAGACTCCAGCGAAAAACCGAGTTTTTTAGTTTCGGCAGTCTACCAACGCCAAGCGGTCGGATACGCTGTTATAGCGCTTAGTAACTAAGGACTATCGAAAAAAATTATTTGCTCCATTTGCCTTAAAATTAAAGCCAATCGGTCAGGTATGCTAAGAATGCACCAAAAAACAAGACTCCAGCGAAAACCCGAGTTTTTTAGTTTTGGCAGTCTACGAACGCCAAGCGGTCGGATACGCTGTTATAGCGCTTAGTAACTCAGGACTATCGAAAATTTTTATTTCCTCCATTTACCTTAAAATTAAAGCCAATCGGTCAGGTATGCTAAGAATGCACCAAAAAACAAGACTCCAGCGAAAACCCGAGTTTTTTAGTTTCGGCAGTCTACCAATGCCAAGCGGTCGGATACGCTGTTATAGCGCTTAGTAACTAAGGACTATCGAAAATTTTTATTTCCTCCATTTGCCTTAAAATTAAAGCCAATCGGTCAGGTATGCTAAGAATGCACCAAAAAACAAGACTCCGGCGAAAAATCGAGTTTTTTAGTTTTGGCAGTCTACCAACGCCAAGCGGTCGGATACGCTGTTATAGCGCTTAGTAACTAAGGACTATCGAAAATTTTTATTTCCTCCATTTGCCTTAAAATTAAAGCCAATCGGTCAGGTATGCTAAGAATGCACCAAAAAACAAGACTCCGGCGAAAAATCGAGTTTTTTAGTTTTGGCAGTCTACCAACGCCAAGCGGTCGGATACGCTGTTATAGCGCTTAGTAACTAAGGACTATCGAAAATTTTTATTTCCTCCATTTGCCTTAAAATTAAAGCCAATCGGTCAGGTATGCTAAGAATGCACCAAAAAACAAGACTCCAGCGAAAAACCGAGTTTTTTAGTTTTGGCAGTCTACCAACGCCAAGCGGTCGGATACGCTGTTATAGCGCTTAGTAACTAAGGACTATCGAAAATTTTTATTTCCTCCATTTGCCTTAAAATTGAAGCCAATCGGTCAGGTATGCTAAGAATGCACTAAAAAACAAGACTCCAGTGAAAAACCTAGTTTTTTAGTTTTGGCAGTCTACCAACGCCAAGCGGTCGGATACGCTGTTATAGCGCTTTTTAACTAAGGACTATCGAAAATTTTTATTTCCTCCATTTGCCTTAAAATTAAAGCCAATCGGTCAGGTATACTAAGAATGCACCAAAAAAACAAGACTCCAGCGAAAAACCGAGTTTTTTAGTTTTGGCAGTCTACCAACGCCAAGCGGTCGGATACGCTGTTATAGCGCTTAGTATCTAAGGACTAGCAAAATTTTTTATTTCCTCCATTTACCTTAAAATTAAAGCCAATCGGTCAGGTATGCTAAGAATGCACCAAAAAACAAGACTCCAGCGAAAACCCGAGTTTTTTAGTTTTGGCAGTCTACCAACGCCAAGCGGTCGGATACGCTGTTATAGCGCTTAGTAACTCAGGACTATCGAAAATTTTTATTTCCTCCATTTGCCTTAAAATTAAAGACAATCGGTCAGGTATGCTAAGAATGCACCAAAAAACAAGACTCCAGCGAAAAACCGAGTTTTTTAGTTTTGGCAGTCTACCAACGCCAAGCGGTCGGATACGCTGTTATAGCGCTTAGTAACTAAGGACTATCGAAAATTTTTATTTCCTCCATTTGCCTTAAAATTAAAGCCAATCGGTCAGGTATGCTAAGAATGCACTTAAAAACAAGACTCCAGCGAAAAACCGAGTTTTTTAGTTTTGGCAGTCTACCAACGCCAAGCGTTTGGATACGCTGTTATAGCGCTTAGTAACTAAGGACTATCGAAAAATTTTATTTCCTCCATTTGCCTTAAAATTAAAGCCAATCGGTCAGGTATGCTAAGAATGTACCAAAAAACAAGACTCCAGCGAAAAACCGAGTTTTTTAGTTTTGGCAGTCTACCAACGCCAAGCGGTCGGATACGCTGTTATAGTGCTTAGTAACTAAGGACTATCGAAAATTTTTATTTCCTCCATTTGCCTTAAAATTAAAGCCAATCGGTCAGGTATGCTAAGAATGCATCAAAAAACAAGACTCCAGCGAAAAACCGAGTTTTTTAGTTTTGGCAGTCTACCAACGCCAAGCGGTCGGATACGCTGTTATAGCGCTTAGTAACTAAGGACTATCGAAAATTTTTATTTCCTCCATTTGCCTTAAAATTAAAGCCGATCGGTCAGGTATGCTAAGAATGCATCAAAAAACAAGACTCCAGCGAAAAACCGAGTTTTTCAGTTTTGGCAGTCTACCAACGCCAAGCGGTCGGAAACGCTGTTATAGCGCTTAGTATCTAAGGACTATCAAAAATTTTTATTTCCTCCATTTACCTTAAAATTAAAGCCAATCGGTCAGGTATGCTAAGAATGCACCAAAAAACAAGACTCCAGCGAAAACCCGAGTTTTTTAGTTTTGGCAGTCTACGAACGCCAAGCGGTCGGATACGCTGTTATAGCGCTTAGTAACTCAGGACTATCGAAAATTTTTATTTCCTCCATTTACCTTAAAATTAAAGCCAATCGGTCAGGTATGCTAAGAATGCACCAAAAAACAAGACTCCAGCGAAAACCCGAGTTTTTTAGTTTTGGCAGTCTACCAACGCCAAGCGGTCGGATACGCTGTTATAGCGCTTAGTAACTCAGGACTATCGAAAATTTTTATTTCCTCCATTTGCCTTAAAATTAAAGACAATCGGTCAGGTATGCTAAGAATGCATCAAAAAACAAGACTCCAGCGAAAAACCGAGTTTTTTAGTTTCGGCAGTCTACCAATGCCAAGCGGTCGGATACGCTGTTATAGCGCTTAGTAACTAAGGACTATCGAAAATTTTTATTTCCTCCATTTGCCTTAAAATTAAAGCCAATCGGTCAGGTATGCTAAGAATGCACCAAAAAACAAGACTCCGGCGAAAAATCGAGTTTTTTAGTTTTGGCAGTCTACCAACGCCAAGCGGTCGGATACGCTGTTATAGCGCTTAGTAACTAAGGACTATCGAAAATTTTTATTTCCTCCATTTGCCTTAAAATTAAAGCCAATCGGTCAGGTATGCTAAGAATGCACCAAAAAACAAGACTCCAGCGAAAAACCGAGTTTTTTAGTTTTGGCAGTCTACCAACGCCAAGCGGTCGGATACGCTGTTATAGCGCTTAGTAACTAAGGACTATCGAAAATTTTTATTTCCTCCATTTGCCTTAAAATTAAAGCCAATCGGTCAGGTATGCTAAGAATGCACTAAAAAACAAGACTCCAGTGAAAAACCGAGTTTTTTAGTTTTGGCAGTCTACCAACGCCAAGCGGTCGGATACGCTGTTATAGCGCTTTTTAACTAAGGACTATCGAAAATTTTTATTTCCTCCATTTGCCTTAAAATTAAAGCCAATCGGTCAGGTATACTAAGAATGCACCAAAAAACAAGACTCCAGCGAAAAACCGAGTTTTTTAGTTTTGGCAGTCTACCAACGCCAAGCGGTCGGATACGCTGTTATAGCGCTTAGTATCTAAGGACTAGCAAAATTTTTTATTTCCTCCATTTACCTTAAAATTAAAGACAATCGGTCAGGTATGCTAAGAATGCACCAAAAAACAAGACTCCAGCGAAAAACCGAGTTTTTTAGTTTTGGCAGTCTACCAACGCCAAGCGGTCGGATACGCTGTTATAGCGCTTAGTAACTAAGGACTATCGAAAATTTTTATTTCCTCCATTTGCCTTAAAATTAAAGCCAATCGGTCAGGTATGCTAAGAATGCACCAAAAAACAAGACTCCAGCGAAAAACCGAGTTTTTTAGTTTTGGCAGTCTACCAACGCCAAGCGTTTGGATACGCTGTTATAGCGCTTAGTAACAAAGGACTATCGAAAAATTTTATTTCCTCCATTTGCCTTAAAATTAAAGCCAATCGGTCAGGTATGCTAAGAATGCACCAAAAAACAAGACTCCAGCGAAAAACCCAGTTTTTTAGTTTTGGCAGTCTACCAACGCCAAGCGGTCGGATACGCTGTTATAGTCCTTAGTAACTAAGGACTATCGAAAATTTTTATTTCCTCCATTTGCCTTAAAATTAAAGCCAATCGGTCAGGTATGCTAAGAATGCATCAAAAAACAAGACTCCAGCGAAAAACCGAGTTTTTTAGTTTTGGCAGTCTACCAACGCCAAGCGGTCGGATACGCTGTTATAGCGCTTAGTAACTAAGGACTATCGAAAATTTTATTTCCTCCATTTGCCTTAAAATTAAAGACAATCGGTCAGGTATGCTAAGAATGCACCAAAAAACAAGACTCCAGCGAAAAACCGAGTTTTTTAGTTTTGGCAGTCTACCAACGCCAAGCGGTCGGATACGCTGTTATAGCGCTTAGTAACTCAGGACTATCGAAATTTTTTTTTTCCTCCATTTGCCTTAAAATTAAAGCCAATCGGTCAGGTATGCTAAGAATGCATCAAAAAACAAGAATCCATCGAAAAACCGAGTTTTTTAGTTTTGGCGGTCTACCAACGCCAAGCGGTCGGATACGCTGTTATAGCGCTTAGTAACTCAGGATTATCGAAAATTTTTATTTCCTCCATTTGCCTTAAAATTAAAGACAATCGGTCAGGTATGCTAAGAATGCATCAAAAAACAAGACTCCAGCGAAATACCGATTTTTTCAGTTTTGGCAGTCTACCAACGCCAAGCGGTCGGAAACGCTGTTATAGCGCTTAGTATCTAAGGACTAGCAAAATTTTTTATTTCCTCCATTTACCTTAAAATTAAAGCCAATCGGTCAGGTATGCTAAGAATGCACCAAAAAACAAGACTCCAGCGAAAACCCGAGTTTTTTAGTTTTGGCAGTCTACCAACGCCAAGCGGTCGGATACGCTGTTATAGCGCTTAGTAACTCAGGACTATCGAAAATTTTTATTTCCTCCATTTGCCTTAAAATTAAAGACAATCGGTCAGGTATGCTAAGAATGCACCAAAAAACAAGACTCCAGCGAAAAACCGAGTTTTTTAGTTTTGGCAGTCTACCAACGCCAAGCGGTCGGATACGCTGTTATAGCGCTTAGTAACTAAGGACTATCGAAAATTTTTATTTCCTCCATTTGCCTTAAAATTAAAGCCAATCGGTCAGGTATGCTAAGAATGCACCAAAAAACAAGACTCCAGCGAAAAACCGAGTTTTTTAGTTTTGGCAGTCTACCAACGCCAAGCGGTCAGATACGCTGTTACAGCGCTTAGTAACTCAGGACTATCGAAAATTTTTATTTCCTCCATTTACCTTAAAATTAAAGCCAATCGGTCAGGTATGCTAAGAATGCACCAAAAAACAAGACTCCAGCGAAAACCCGAGTTTTTTAGTTTTGGCAGTCTACCAACGCCAAGCGGTCGGATACGCTGTTATAGCGCTTAGTAACTCAGGACTATCGAAAATTTTTATTTCCTCCATTTGCCTTAAAATTAAAGACAATCGGTCAGGTATGCTAAGAATGCATCAAAAAACAAGACTCCAGCGAAAAACCGAGTTTTTTAGTTTCGGCAGTCTACCAATGCCAAGCGGTCGGATACGCTGTTATAGCGCTTAGTAACTAAGGACTATCGAAAATTTTTATTTCCTCCATTTGCCTTAAAATTAAAGCCAATCGGTCAGGTATGCTAAGAATGCACCAAAAAACAAGACTCCGGCGAAAAATCGAGTTTTTTAGTTTTGGCAGTCTACCAACGCCAAGCGGTCGGATACGCTGTTATAGCGCTTAGTAACTAAGGACTATCGAAAATTTTTATTTCCTCCATTTGCCTTAAAATTAAAGCCAATCGGTCAGGTATGCTAAGAATGCACCAAAAAACAAGACTCCAGCGAAAAACCGAGTTTTTTAGTTTTGGCAGTCTACCAACGCCAAGCGGTCGGATACGCTGTTATAGCGCTTAGTAACTAAGGACTATCGAAAATTTTTATTTCCTCCATTTGCCTTAAAATTAAAGCCAATCGGTCAGGTATGCTAAGAATGCACCAAAAAACAAGACTCCAGTGAAAAACCGAGTTTTTTAGTTTTGGCAGTCTACCAACGCCAAGCGGTCGGATACGCTGTTATAGCGCTTTTTAACTAAGGACTATCGAAAATTTTTATTTCCTCCATTTGCCTTAAAATTAAAGCCAATCGGTCAGGTATACTAAGAATGCACCAAAAAACAAGACTCCAGCGAAAAACCGAGTTTTTTAGTTTTGGCAGTCTACCAACGCCAAGCGGTCGGATACGCTGTTATAGCGCTTAGTATCTAAGGACTAGCAAAATTTTTTATTTCCTCCATTTACCTTAAAATTAAAGCCAATCGGTCAGGTATGCTAAGAATGCACCAAAAAACAAGACTCCAGCGAAAAACCGAGTTTTTTAGTTTTGGCAGTCTACCAACGCCAAGCGGTCGGATACGCTGTTATAGCGCTTAGTAACTCAGGACTATCGAAAATTTTTTTTTCCTCCATTTGCCTTAAAATTAAAGACAATCGGTCAGGTATGCTAAGAATGCACCAAAAAACAAGACTCCAGCGAAAAACCGAGTTTTTTAGTTTTGGCAGTCTACCAACGCCAAGCGGTCGGATACGCTGTTATAGCGCTTAGTAACTAAGGACTATCGAAAATTTTTATTTCCTCCATTTGCCTTAAAATTAAAGCCAATCGGTCAGGTATGCTAAGAATGCACCAAAAAACAAGACTCCAGCGAAAAACCGAGTTTTTTAGTTTTGGCAGTCTACCAACGCCAAGCGTTTGGATACGCTGTTATAGCGCTTAGTAACAAAGGACTATCGAAAAATTTTATTTCCTCCATTTGCCTTAAAATTAAAGCCAATCGGTCAGGTATGCTAAGAATGCACCAAAAAACAAGACTCCAGCGAAAAACCCAGTTTTTTAGTTTTGGCAGTCTACCAACGCCAAGCGGTCGGATACGCTGTTATAGTGCTTAGTAACTAAGGACTATCGAAAATTTTTATTTCCTCCATTTGCCTTAAAATTAAAGCCAATCGGTCAGGTATGCTAAGAATGCATCAAAAAACAAGACTCCAGCGAAAAACCGAGTTTTTTAGTTTTGGCAGTCTACCAACGCCAAGCGGTCGGATACGCTGTTATAGCGCTTAGTAACTAAGGACTATCGAAAATTTTATTTCCTCCATTTGCCTTAAAATTAAAGACAATCGGTCAGGTATGCTAAGAATGCACCAAAAAACAAGACTCCAGCGAAAAACCGAGTTTTTTAGTTTTGGCAGTCTACCAACGCCAAGCGGTCGGATACGCTGTTATAGCGCTTAGTAACTCAGGACTATCGAAATTTTTTTTTTCCTCCATTTGCCTTAAAATTAAAGCCAATCGGTCAGGTATGCTAAGAATGCATCAAAAAACAAGAATCCATCGAAAAACCGAGTTTTTTAGTTTTGGCGGTCTACCAACGCCAAGCGGTCGGATACGCTGTTATAGCGCTTAGTAACTAAGGACTATCGAAAATTTTTATTTCCTCCATTTGCCTTAAAATTAAAGCCAATCGGTCAGGTATGCTAAGAATGCATCAAAAAACAAGAATCCGGCGAAAAACCGAGTATTTTAGTTTTGGCAGTCTACCAACGCCAAGCGGTCGGATACGCTGTTATAGCGCTTAGTAACTAAGGACTAGCAAAATTTTTTATTTCCTCCATTTACCTTAAAATTAAAGCCAATCGGTCAGGTATGCTAAGAATGCACCAAAAAACAAGACTCCAGCGAAAACCCGAGTTTTTTAGTTTTGGCAGTCTACCAACGCCAAGCGGTCGGATACGCTGTTATAGCGCTTAGTAACTCAGGATTATCGAAAATTTTTATTTCCTCCATTTGCCTTAAAATTAAAGACAATCGGTCAGGTATGCTAAGAATGCATCAAAAAACAAGACTCCAGCGAAAAACCGATTTTTTCAGTTTTGGCAGTCTACCAACGCCAAGCGGTCGGAAACGCTGTTATAGCGCTTAGTATCTAAGGACTAGCAAAATTTTTTATTTCCTCCATTTACCTTAAAATTAAAGCCAATCGGTCAGGTATGCTAAGAATGCACCAAAAAACAAGACTCCAGCGAAAACCCGAGTTTTTTAGTTTTGGCAGTCTACCAACGCCAAGCGGTCGGATACGCTGTTATAGCGCTTAGTAACTCAGGACTATCGAAAATTTTTATTTCCTCCATTTGCCTTAAAATTAAAGACAATCGGTCAGGTATGCTAAGAATGCACCAAAAAACAAGACTCCAGCGAAAAACCGAGTTTTTTAGTTTTGGCAGTCTACCAACGCCAAGCGGTCGGATACGCTGTTATAGCGCTTAGTAACTAAGGACTATCGAAAATTTTTATTTCCTCCATTTGCCTTAAAATTAAAGCCAATCGGTCAGGTATGCTAAGAATGCACCAAAAAACAAGACTCCAGCGAAAAACCGAGTTTTTTAGTTTTGGCAGTCTACCAACGCCAAGCGTTTGGATACGCTGTTATAGCGCTTAGTAACTAAGGACTATCGAAAAATTTTATTTCCTCCATTTGCCTTAAAATTAAAGCCAATCGGTCAGGTATGCTAAGAATGCACCAAAAAAACAAGACTCCAGCGAAAAACCGAGTTTTTTAGTTTTGGCAGTCTACCAACGCCAAGCGGTCGGATACGCTGTTATAGTGCTTAGTAACTAAGGACTATCGAAAATTTTTATTTCCTCCATTTGCCTTAAAATTAAAGCCAATCGGTCAGGTATGCTAAGAATGCATCAAAAAACAAGACTCCAGCGAAAAACCGAGTTTTTTAGTTTTGGCAGTCTACCAACGCCAAGCGGTCGGATACGCTGTTATAGCGCTTAGTAACTAAGGACTATCGAAAATTTTATTTCCACCATTTGCCTTAAAATTAAAGACAATCGGTCAGGTATGCTAAGAATGCACCAAAAAACAAGACTCCAGCGAAAAACCGAGTTTTTTAGTTTTGGCAGTCTACCAACGCCAAGCGGTCGGATACGCTGTTATAGCGCTTAGTAACTCAGGACTATCGAAATTTTTTTTTTCCTCCATTTGCCTTAAAATTAAAGCCAATCGGTCAGGTATGCTAAGAATGCATCAAAAAACAAGAATCCATCGAAAAACCGAGTTTTTTAGTTTTGGCGGTCTACCAACGCCAAGCGGTCGGATACGCTGTTATAGCGCTTAGTAACTAAGGACTATCGAAAATTTTTATTTCCTCCATTTGCCTTAAAATTAAAGCCAATCGGTCAGGTATGCTAAGAATGCATCAAAAAACAAGACTCCAGCGAAAAACCGAATATTTTAGTTTTGGCAGTCTACCAACGCCAAGCGGTCGGATACGCTGTTATAGCGCTTAGTAACTAAGGACTAGCAAAATTTTTTATTTCCTCCATTTACCTTAAAATTAAAGCCAATCGGTCAGGTATGCTAAGAATGCACCAAAAAACAAGACTCCAGCGAAAACCCGAGTTTTTTAGTTTTGGCAGTCTACCAACGCCAAGCGGTCGGATACGCTGTTATAGCGCTTAGTAACTCAGGACTATCGAAAATTTTTATTTCCTCCATTTGCCTTAAAATTAAAGACAATCGGTCAGGTATGCTAAGAATGCATCAAAAAACAAGACTCCAGCGAAAAACCGATTTTTTCAGTTTTGGCAGTCTACCAACGCCAAGCGGTCGGAAACGCTGTTATAGCGCTTAGTATCTAAGGACTAGCAAAATTTTTTATTTCCTCCATTTACCTTAAAATTAAAGCCAATCGGTCAGGTATGCTAAGAATGCACCAAAAAACAAGACTCCAGCGAAAACCAGAGTTTTTTAGTTTTGGCAGTCTACCAACGCCAAGCGGTCGGATACGCTGTTATAGCGCTTAGTAACTCAGGACTATCTAAAATTTTTATTTCCTCCATTTGCCTTAAAATTAAAGACAATCGGTCAGGTATGCTAAGAATGCACCAAAAAACAAGACTCCAGCGAAAAACCGAGTTTTTTAGTTTTGGCAGTCTACCAACGCCAAGCGGTCGGATACGCTGTTATAGCGCTTAGTAACTCAGGATTATCGAAAATTTTTATTTCCTCCATTTGCCTTAAAATTAAAGCCGATCGGTCAGGTATGCTAAGAATGCATCAAAAAAACAAGACTCCAGCGAAAAACCGATTTTTTCAGTTTTGGCAGTCTACCAACGCCAAGCGGTCGGAAACGCTGTTATAGCGCTTAGTATCTAAGGACTAGCAAAATTTTTTATTTCCTCCATTTGCCTTAAAATTAAAGCCAATCGGTCAGGTATGCTAAGAAGGCACCAAAAAACAAGACTCCAGCGAAAAACCGAGTTTTTTATTTTTGGCAGTCTACCAACGCCAAGCGGTCGGATACGCTGTTATAGCGCTTAGTAACTAAGGACTATCGAAAAATTTTATTTCCTCCATTTGCCTTAAAATTAAAGCCAATCGGTCAGGTATGCTAAGAATGCACCAAAAAACAAGACTCCAGCGAAAAACAGAGTTTTTTAGTTTTGGCAGTCTACCAACGCCAATCGGTCGGATACGCTGTTATAGCGCTTAGTAACTAAGGACTATCGAAAATTTTTATTTCCTCCATTTGCCTTAAAATTAAAGCCAATCGGTCAGGTATGCTAAGAATGCACCAAAAAACAAGACTCCAGCGAAAAACCGAGTTTTTTAGTTTTGGCAGTCTACCAACGCCAAGCGGTCGGATACGCTGTTATAGCGCTTAGTAACTAAGGACTATCGAAAATTTTTATTTCCTCCATTTGCCTTAAAATTAAAGACAATCGGTCAGGTATGCTAAGAATGCATCAAAAAACAAGACTCCAGCGAAAAACCGATTTTTTCAGTTTTGGCAGTCTACCAACGCCAAGCGGTCGGAAACGCTGTTATAGCGCTTAGTATCTAAGGACTAGCAAAATTTTTTATTTCCTCCATTTACCTTAAAATTAAAGCCAATCGGTCAGGTATGCTAAGAATGCACCAAAAAACAAGACTCCAGCGAAAACCCGAGTTTTTTAGTTTTGGCAGTCTACCAACGCCAAGCGGTCGGATACGCTGTTATAGCGCTTAGTAACTCAGGACTATCGAAAATTTTTATTTCCTCCATTTGCCTTAAAATTAAAGACAATCGGTCAGGTATGCTAAGAATGCACCAAAAAACAAGACTCCAGCGAAAAACCGAGTTTTTTAGTTTTGGCAGTCTACCAACGCCAAGCGGTCGGATACGCTGTTATAGCGCTTAGTAACTAAGGACTATCGAAAATTTTTATTTCCTCCATTTGCCTTAAAATTAAAGCCAATCGGTCAGGTATGCTAAGAATGCACCAAAAAACAAGACTCCAGCGAAAAACCGAGTTTTTTAGTTTTGGCAGTCTACCAACGCCAAGCGTTTGGATACGCTGTTATAGCGCTTAGTAACTAAGGACTATCGAAAAATTTTATTTCCTCCATTTGCCTTAAAATTAAAGCCAATCGGTCAGGTATGCTAAGAATGCACCAAAAAAACAAGACTCCAGCGAAAAACCGAGTTTTTTAGTTTTGGCAGTCTACCAACGCCAAGCGGTCGGATACGCTGTGATAGTCCTTAGTTACTAAGGACTATCGAAAATTTTTATTTCCTCCATTTGCCTTAAAATTAAAGCCAATCGGTCAGGTATGCTAAGAATGCATCAAAAAACAAGACTCCAGCGAAAAACCGAGTTTTTTAGTTTTGGCAGTCTACCAACGCCAAGCGGTCGGATACGCTGTTATAGCGCTTAGTAACTAAGGACTATCGAAAATTTTATTTCCTCCATTTGCCTTAAAATTAAAGACAATCGGTCAGGTATGCTAAGAATGCACCAAAAAACAAGACTCCAGCGAAAAACCGAGTTTTTTAGTTTTGGCAGTCTACCAACGCCAAGCGGTCGGATACGCTGTTATAGCGCTTAGTAACTCAGGACTATCGAAATTTTTTTTTTCCTCCATTTGCCTTAAAATTAAAGCCAATCGGTCAGGTATGCTAAGAATGCATCAAAAAACAAGAATCCATCGAAAAACCGAGTTTTTTAGTTTTGGCGGTCTACCAACGCCAAGCGGTCGGATACGCTGTTATAGCGCTTAGTAACTAAGGACTATCGAAAATTTTTATTTCCTCCATTTGCCTTAAAATTAAAGCCAATCGGTCAGGTATGCTAAGAATGCATCAAAAAACAAGACTCCAGCGAAAAACCGAATATTTTAGTTTTGGCAGTCTACCAACGCCAAGCGGTCGGATACGCTGTTATAGCGCTTAGTAACTAAGGACTAGCAAAATTTTTTATTTCCTCCATTTACCTTAAAATTAAAGCCAATCGGTCAGGTATGCTAAGAATGCACCAAAAAACAAGACTCCAGCGAAAACCCGAGTTTTTTAGTTTTGGCAGTCTACCAACGCCAAGCGGTCGGATACGCTGTTATAGCGCTTAGTAACTCAGGATTATCGAAAATTTTTATTTCCTCCATTTGCCTTAAAATTAAAGACAATCGGTCAGGTATGCTAAGAATGCATCAAAAAACAAGACTCCAGCGAAAAACCGATTTTTTCAGTTTTGGCAGTCTACCAACGCCAAGCGGTCGGAAACGCTGTTATAGCGCTTAGTATCTAAGGACTAGCAAAATTTTTTATTTCCTCCATTTACCTTAAAATTAAAGCCAATCGGTCAGGTATGCTAAGAATGCACCAAAAAACAAGACTCCAGCGAAAACCAGAGTTTTTTAGTTTTGGCAGTCTACCAACGCCAAGCGGTCGGATACGCTGTTATAGCGCTTAGTAACTCAGGACTATCTAAAATTTTTATTTCCTCCATTTGCCTTAAAATTAAAGACAATCGGTCAGGTATGCTAAGAATGCACCAAAAAACAAGACTCCAGCGAAAACCAGAGTTTTTTAGTTTTGGCAGTCTACCAACGCCAAGCGGTCGGATACGCTGTTATAGCGCTTAGTAACTCAGGATTATCGAAAATTTTTATTTCCTCCATTTGCCTTAAAATTAAAGCCGATCGGTCAGGTATGCTAAGAATGCATCAAAAAAACAAGACTCCAGCGAAAAACCGATTTTTTCAGTTTTGGCAGTCTACCAACGCCAAGCGGTCGGAAACGCTGTTATAGCGCTTAGTATCTAAGGACTAGCAAAATTTTTTATTTCCTCCATTTGCCTTAAAATTAAAGCCAATCGGTCAGGTATGCTAAGAAGGCACCAAAAAACAAGACTCCAGCGAAAAACCGAGTTTTTTATTTTTGGCAGTCTACCAACGCCAAGCGGTCGGATACGCTGTTATAGCGCTTAGTAACTAAGGACTATCGAAAAATTTTATTTCCTCCATTTGCCTTAAAATTAAAGCCAATCGGTCAGGTATGCTAAGAATGCACCAAAAAACAAGACTCCAGCGAAAAACAGAGTTTTTTAGTTTTGGCAGTCTACCAACGCCAATCGGTCGGATACGCTGTTATAGCGCTTAGTAACTAAGGACTATCGAAAATTTTTATTTCCTCCATTTGCCTTAAAATTAAAGCCAATCGGTCAGGTATGCTAAGAATGCACCAAAAAAACAAGACTCCAGCGAAAAACCGAGTTTTTTAGTTTTGGCAGTCTACCAACGCCAAGCGGTCGGATACGCTGTTATAGCGCTTAGTAACTAAGGACTATCGAAAATTTTTATTTCCTCCATTTGCCTTAAAATTAAAGCCAATCGGTCAGGTATGCTAAGAATGCACTAAAAAACAAGACTCCAGTGAAAAACCGAGTTTTTTAGTTTTGGCAGTCTACCAACGCCAAGCGGTCGGATACGCTGTTATAGCGCTTAGTAACTAAGGACTATCGAAAATTTTTATTTCCTCCATTTGCCTTAAAATTAAAGCCAATCGGTCAGGTATGCTAAGAATGCACCAAAAAACAAGACTCCAGCAAAAACCGAGTTTTTTAGTTTTGGCAGTCTACCAACGCCAAGCGGTCGGATACGCTGTTATAGCGCTTAGTAACTAAGGACTATCGAAAATTTTTATTTCCTCCATTTGCCTTAAAATTAAAGCCAATCGGTCAGGTATGCTAAGAATGCGCCAAAAAACAAGACTCCAGCGAAAAACCGAGTTTTTTTTTTTTTGGCAGTCTACCAACGCCAAGCGGTCGGATACGCTGTTAAAGCGCTTAGTAACTAAGGACTATCGAAAAATTTTATTTCCTCCATTTGCCTTAAAATTAAAGCCAATCGGTCAGGTATGCTAAGAATGCATCAAAAAACAAGACTCCAGCGAAAAACCGAGTTTTTTAGTTTTGGCAGTCTACCAACGCCAAGCGGTCGGATACGCTGTTATAGCGCTTAGTAACTAAGGACTATCGAAAATTTTATTTCCTCCATTTGCCTTAAAATTAAAGCCAATCGGTCAGGTATGCTAAGAATGCACCAAAAAACAAGACTCCAGCGAAAACCCGAGTTTTTTAGTTTTGGCAGTCTACCAACGCCAAGCGGTCGGATACGCTGTTATAGCGCTTAGTAACTCAGGATTATCGAAAATTTTTATTTCCTCCATTTGCCTTAAAATTAAAGACAATCGGTCAGGTATGCTAAGAATGCATCAAAAAACAAGACTCCAGCGAAAAACCGATTTTTTCAGTTTTGGCAGTCTACCAACGCCAAGCGGTCGGAAACGCTGTTATAGCGCTTAGTATCTAAGGACTAGCAAAATTTTTTATTTCCTCCATTTGCCTTAAAATTAAAGCCAATCGGTCAGGTATGCTAAGAATGCACCAAAAAACAAGACTCCAGCGAAAACCCGAGTTTTTTAGTTTTGGCAGTCTACCAACGCCAAGCGGTCGGATACGCTGTTATAGCGCTTAGTAACTCAGGACTATCTAAAATTTTTATTTCCTCCATTTGCCTTAAAATTAAAGACAATCGGTCAGGTATGCTAAGAATGCACCAAAAAACAAGACTCCAGCGAAAAACCGAGTTTTTTAGTTTTGGCAGTCTACCAACGCCAAGCGGTCGGATACGCTGTTATAGCGCTTAGTAACTAAGGACTATCGAAAAATTTTATTTCCTCCATTTGCCTTAAAATTAAAGCCAATCGGTCAGGTATGCTAAGAATGCACCAAAAAACAAGACTCCAGCGAAAAACAGAGTTTTTTAGTTTTGGCAGTCTACCAACGCCAATCGGTCGGATACGCTGTTATAGCGCTTAGTAACTAAGGACTATCGAAAATTTTTATTTCCTCCATTTGCCTTAAAATTAAAGCCAATCGGTCAGGTATGCTAAGAATGCACCAAAAAACAAGACTCCAGCGAAAAACCGAGTTTTTTAGTTTTGGCAGTCTACCAACGCCAAGCGGTCGGATACGCTGTTATAGCGCTTAGTAACTAAGGACTATCGAAAATTTTTATTTCCTCCATTTGCCTTAAAATTAAAGCCAATCGGTCAGGTATGCTAAGAATGCACTAAAAAACAAGACTCCAGTGAAAAACCGAGTTTTTTAGTTTTGGCAGTCTACCAACGCCAAGCGGTCGGATACGCTGTTATAGCGCTTAGTAATGAATGAATGAATGAATAAGTTTATTTGCAAAAATGTGGTTACAGTTTCGGTCTTCTTTTATACAATATTGGTGCCTCACATTAGCCGTGATTTGGCATGCAAATTATAAATTAATATACAATTAAAACTTGTTAAATAAATTATTAAATATTATCGAATTACATTTTTAATAAAGTCTAATGTCTAATTTCTAATTTCAAATAAAAAAAATATATATTGTTATTAATATTCGGAGATTAAATTAAATAATAATATTAATAGACTAGAGTACATGAAAAAAATTGTCAACATTAAAATTAAGTTTATCAATTAATCAGTAAATTAAGTCAGTTATATTAATATTTTTGTAAGAATTCATTAATATTGTAAAAACATTTTTCTATTAACCAGTCATGCAATTCTTTTTTAAATCGATATAGAGTTAAGTTTTTTAAATCATCTGGTATTTTATTGTAAATTTTTATACACATATGATAGGAATTTCTAGATCGCATTGCTGATCTAGATATCGGTAAGCAGAGTTTTTCGGGATATCGGCTTGGGAACAAACAGCAATGTTTTTTTTGGGTAAAAAGATTCATGTGTGTTTTAACAAATATACACACTTCGTAAATATACAGTCCTGTTAACGTTAATAATTTCAATGTTTTAAAAAGAGGCTTGCAGCTCGCATCTGGTGGTACGTCGCATATAGCGCGTACACATTTTTTTTGCGCTAAAAAAAGTTTGTTGATATGCACGGAATTACCCCAGAGCAGAATCCCATATCTTAGGTTAGAGGATACGTAACCATGGTAAGCTTTTAGTGCTGTTTCTCTATCACTTATTTTAGGAAGCCGCCATAGAGGATGAATGAAGCGGCTTAATTTGGAGCAAATTTTTTCAACGTGATCTTTCCACGTGCAAGCATCATCCAATTGTATCCCTAAGAATGTTACAGAGTTAACTTCAGTTATTTGTTGTTTTTGGCAGAATATACTTAGATTATTTATTTTAGATCCTCTATTTTTAAATTGTACACATTTAGTTTTGTTTATATTTAATTGGAGATTATTATCTTTAAGCCATTCGTGGATATTACCTATAGTCTCATTAATTCTGTTTATGTAATTGTCATCTTTATAATAGTCAGGAATTACAACTGCTATGTCGTCGGCAAATAATGAGCACTGATAATTTGTCACGTTAGTAATGTCGTTAATATAAAGAATAAATAAAACAGGGCCGAGGATGCTTCCTTGAGGTACCCCCACTCTGATATTTTTTATGTCAGATTTGTATGTTTCCTCCTCTTGATTGTTCGGATTAATATTTATGATCTCAACAAATTGTTTCCGATCGCTTAAGTAGCTTTCAAGCCATTCAAGCGGACGTCCGCGTATGCCATATTTTTCACACTTGTATAATAACAATTTATGGGAGACAAAGTCAAAAGCTTTGCTCATGTCAAAAAATATTCCCGTGGTCTTTAGCTTTCTATCCACGTTTTCGAGTATGCTGCTAACTAAGTTAAACGCAGCTAGGCTGGTAGATTTGTTTTTGCGGAAGCCATTTTGGTTAGGACTAAGGATTTCATGCTTATCAATGAAGTTCATAATGCGCGCAAGCATGGCCTTTTCAAATATCTTGGCAAATATTGAGATAAGCGCTATAGGTCGATAATTATTCATATTCATTTTTTCACCATTTTTGTATATCGGTTTTATTGTTGATATCTTAAGTTTAGATGGAAATATACCATTTTCAAATGATAAATTTATGATATGGCTTAAGACTGGTGAAATTATTTTTGAAGTGATTTTTATTATTTTAGTGGTTACGTGATCATACCCGACTGAAGAAGTATTTTTGAGATTCATAATTATTTTAAATATATCATCTGAATTAGTGGGATAAAGAAACAGGGAGTGATGATTTACTGCAATGGAGTGATTATACATGTCATGGATAATTGAATTTTGCGATGTCAAATTAATAAAATAGTCATTAAAATTATTAGCAATGTCAATAGGATTATTAATATAAGAATTATTGAAATAAATTTTATTAATTATTTTGTCATTATTTTCGTCAACAGTGTTATTTTTTATAATTTTCCATGATGCTAAGCATTTATTCTTTGAATTTCTTATATACTTTTGATTGCTAAGTTTTTGAGACAGCAACATACACTTCTTTAACATTTTATTATATGCGATATACTTTGGTTTGGTGTTTGTGTTACAATGTTTATACGATAGGTATCTTAACTTACGCTTAGTTTTTGTCGAGATTTTTAACTAAGTAGTAGTAGTAGTAGTAGTAACTAAGGACTATCGAAAATTTTTATTTCCTCCATTTGCCTTAAAATTAAAGCCAATCGGTCAGGTATGCTAAGAATGCACCAAAAAACAAGACTCCAGCAAAAACCGAGTTTTTTAGTTTTGGCAGTCTACCAACGCCAAGCGGTCGGATACGCTGTTATAGCGCTTAGTAACTAAGGACTATCGAAAATTTTTATTTCCTCCATTTGCCTTAAAATTAAAGCCAATCGGTCAGGTATGCTAAGAATGCGCCAAAAAACAAGACTCCAGCGAAAAACCGAGTTTTTTTTTTTGGCAGTCTACCAACGCCAAGCGGTCGGATACGCTGTTAAAGCGCTTAGTAACTAAGGACTATCGAAAATTTTTATTTCCTCCATTTGCCTTAAAATTAAAGCCAATCGGTCAGGTATGCTAAGAATGCATCAAAAAACAAGACTCCAGCGAAAAACCGAGTATTTTAGTTTTGGCAGTCTACCAACGCCAAGCGGTCGGATACGCTGTTATAGCGCTTAGTAACTAAGGACTAGCAAAATTTTTTATTTCCTCCATTTACCTTAAAATTAAAGCCAATCGGTCAGGTATGCTAAGAATGCACCAAAAAACAAGACTCCAGCGAAAACCCGAGTTTTTTAGTTTTGGCAGTCTACCAACGCCAAGCGGTCGGATACGCTGTTATAGCGCTTAGTAACTCAGGATTATCGAAAATTTTTATTTCCTCCATTTGCCTTAAAATTAAAGACAATCGGTCAGGTATGCTAAGAATGCATCAAAAAACAAGACTCCAGCGAAAAACCGATTTTTTCAGTTTTGGCAGTCTACCAACGCCAAGCGGTCGGAAACGCTGTTATAGCGCTTAGTATCTAAGGACTAGCAAAATTTTTTATTTCCTCCATTTACCTTAAAATTAAAGCCAATCGGTCAGGTATGCTAAGAATGCACCAAAAAACAAGACTCCAGCGAAAACCCGAGTTTTTTAGTTTTGGCAGTCTACCAACGCCAAGCGGTCGGATACGCTGTTATAGCGCTTAGTAACTCAGGACTATCGAAAATTTTTATTTCCTCCATTTGCCTTAAAATTAAAGACAATCGGTCAGGTATGCTAAGAATGCACCAAAAAACAAGACTCCAGCGAAAAACCGAGTTTTTTAGTTTTGGCAGTCTACCAACGTTAAGCGGTCGGATACGCTGTTATAGCGCTTAGTAACTAAGGACTATCGAAAATTTTTATTTCCTCCATTTGCCTTAAAATTAAAGCCAATCGGTCAGGTATGCTAAGAATGCACCAAAAAACAAGACTCCAGCGAAAAACCGAGTTTTTTAGTTTTGGCAGTCTACCAACGCCAAGCGGTCGGATACGCTGTTATAGCGCTTAGTAACTCAGGACTATCGAAAATTTTTATTTCCTCCATTTGCCTTAAAATTAAAGACAATCGGTCAGGTATGCTAAGAATGCATCAAAAAACAAGACTCCAGCGAAAAACCGAGTTTTTTAGTTTCGGCAGTCTACCAATGCCAAGCGGTCGGATACGCTGTTATAGCGCTTAGTAACTAAGGACTATCGAAAATTTTTATTTCCTCCATTTGCCTTAAAATTAAAGCCAATCGGTCAGGTATGCTAAGAATGCACCAAAAAACAAGACTCCGGCGAAAAATCGAGTTTTTTAGTTTTGGCAGTCTACCAACGCCAAGCGGTCGGATACGCTGTTATAGCGCTTAGTAACTAAGGACTATCGAAAATTTTTATTTCCTCCATTTGCCTTAAAATTAAAGCCAATCGGTCAGGTATGCTAAGAATGCACCAAAAAACAAGACTCCAGCGAAAAACCGAGTTTTTTAGTTTTGGCAGTCTACCAACGCCAAGCGGTCGGATACGCTGTTATAGCGCTTAGTAACTAAGGACTATCGAAAATTTTTATTTCCTCCATTTGCCTTAAAATTAAAGCCAATCGGTCAGGTATGCTAAGAATGCACTAAAAAACAAGACTCCAGTGAAAAACCGAGTTTTTTAGTTTTGGCAGTCTACCAACGCCAAGCGGTCGGATACGCTGTTATAGCGCTTTTTAACTAAGGACTATCGAAAATTTTTATTTCCTCCATTTGCCTTAAAATTAAAGCCAATCGGTCAGGTATACTAAGAATGCACCAAAAAACAAGACTCCAGCGAAAAACCGAGTTTTTTAGTTTTGGCAGTCTACCAACGCCAAGCGGTCGGATACGCTGTTATAGCGCTTAGTATCTAAGGACTAGCAAAATTTTTTATTTCCTCCATTTACCTTAAAATTAAAGCCAATCGGTCAGGTATGCTAAGAATGCACCAAAAAACAAGACTCCAGCGAAAACCCGAGTTTTTTAGTTTTGGCAGTCTACCAACGCCAAGCGGTCGGATACGCTGTTATAGCGCTTAGTAACTCAGGACTATCGAAAATTTTTTTTTCCTCCATTTGCCTTAAAATTAAAGACAATCGGTCAGGTATGCTAAGAATGCACCAAAAAACAAGACTCCAGCGAAAAACCGAGTTTTTTAGTTTTGGCAGTCTACCAACGCCAAGCGGTCGGATACGCTGTTATAGCGCTTAGTAACTAAGGACTATCGAAAATTTTTATTTCCTCCATTTGCCTTAAAATTAAAGCCAATCGGTCAGGTATGCTAAGAATGCACCAAAAAACAAGACTCCAGCGAAAAACCGAGTTTTTTAGTTTTGGCAGTCTACCAACGCCAAGCGTTTGGATACGCTGTTATAGCGCTTAGTAACAAAGGACTATCGAAAAATTTTATTTCCTCCATTTGCCTTAAAATTAAAGCCAATCGGTCAGGTATGCTAAGAATGCACCAAAAAACAAGACTCCAGCGAAAAACCCAGTTTTTTAGTTTTGGCAGTCTACCAACGCCAAGCGGTCGGATACGCTGTTATAGTGCTTAGTAACTAAGGACTATCGAAAATTTTTATTTCCTCCATTTGCCTTAAAATTAAAGCCAATCGGTCAGGTATGCTAAGAATGCATCAAAAAACAAGACTCCAGCGAAAAACCGAGTTTTTTAGTTTTGGCAGTCTACCAACGCCAAGCGGTCGGATACGCTGTTATAGCGCTTAGTAACTAAGGACTATCGAAAATTTTATTTCCTCCATTTGCCTTAAAATTAAAGACAATCGGTCAGGTATGCTAAGAATGCACCAAAAAACAAGACTCCAGCGAAAAACCGAGTTTTTTAGTTTTGGCAGTCTACCAACGCCAAGCGGTCGGATACGCTGTTATAGCGCTTAGTAACTCAGGACTATCGAAATTTTTTTTTTCCTCCATTTGCCTTAAAATTAAAGCCAATCGGTCAGGTATGCTAAGAATGCATCAAAAAACAAGAATCCATCGAAAAACCGAGTTTTTTAGTTTTGGCGGTCTACCGACGCCAAGCGGTCGGATACGCTGTTATAGCGCTTAGTAACTAAGGACTATCGAAAATTTTTATTTCCTCCATTTGCCTTAAAATTAAAGCCAATCGGTCAGGTATGCTAAGAATGCATCAAAAAACAAGACTCCAGCGAAAAACCGAGTATTTTAGTTTTGGCGGTCTACCAACGCCAAGCGGTCGGATACGCTGTTATAGCGCTTAGTAACTAAGGACTAGCAAAATTTTTTATTTCCTCCATTTACCTTAAAATTAAAGCCAATCGGTCAGGTATGCTAAGAATGCACCAAAAAACAAGACTCCAGCGAAAACCCGAGTTTTTTAGTTTTGGCAGTCTACCAACGCCAAGCGGTCGGATACGCTGTTATAGCGCTTAGTAACTCAGGATTATCGAAAATTTTTATTTCCTCCATTTGCCTTAAAATTAAAGACAATCGGTCAGGTATGCTAAGAATGCATCAAAAAACAAGGCTCCAGCGAAAAACCGATTTTTTCAGTTTTGGCAGTCTACCAACGCCAAGCGGTCGGAAACGCTGTTATAGCGCTTAGTATCTAAGGACTAGCAAAATTTTTTATTTCCTCCATTTACCTTAAAATTAAAGCCAATCGGTCAGGTATGCTAAGAATGCACCAAAAAACAAGACTCCAGCGAAAACCCGAGTTTTTTAGTTTTGGCAGTCTACCAACGCCAAGCGGTCGGATACGCTGTTATAGCGCTTAGTAACTCAGGACTATCGAAAATTTTTATTTCCTCCATTTGCCTTAAAATTAAAGACAATCGGTCAGGTATGCTAAGAATGCACCAAAAAACAAGACTCCAGCGAAAAACCGAGTTTTTTAGTTTTGGCAGTTTACCAACGCCAAGCGGTCGGATACGCTGTTATAGCGCTTAGTAACTAAGGACTATCGAAAATTTTTATTTCCTCCATTTGCCTTAAAATTAAAGCCAATCGGTCAGGTATGCTAAGAATGCACCAAAAAACAAGACTCCAGCGAAAAACCGAGTTTTTTAGTTTTGGCAGTCTACCAACGCCAAGCGTTTGGATACGCTGTTATAGCGCTTAGTAACTAAGGACTATCGAAAAATTTTATTTCCTCCATTTGCCTTAAAATTAAAGCCAATCGGTCAGGTATGCTAAGAATGCACCAAAAAAACAAGACTCCAGCGAAAAACCGAGTTTTTTAGTTTTGGCAGTCTACCAACGCCAAGCGGTCGGATACGCTGTTATAGTCCTTAGTTACTAAGGACTATCGAAAATTTTTATTTCCTCCATTTGCCTTAAAATTAAAGCCAATCGGTCAGGTATGCTAAGAATGCATCAAAAAACAAGACTCCAGCGAAAAACCGAGTTTTTTAGTTTTGGCAGTCTACCAACGCCAAGCGGTCGGATACGCTGTTATAGCGCTTAGTAACTAAGGACTATCGAAAATTTTATTTCCTCCATTTGCCTTAAAATTAAAGACAATCGGTCAGGTATGCTAAGAATGCACCAAAAAACAAGACTCCAGCGAAAAACCGAGTTTTTTAGTTTTGGCAGTCTACCAACGCCAAGCGGTCGGATACGCTGTTATAGCGCTTAGTAACTCAGGACTATCGAAATTTTTTTTTTCCTCCATTTGCCTTAAAATTAAAGCCAATCGGTCAGGTATGCTAAGAATGCATCAAAAAACAAGAATCCATCGAAAAACCGAGTTTTTTAGTTTTGGCGGTCTACCAACGCCAAGCGGTCGGATACGCTGTTATAGCGCTTAGTAACTAAGGACTATCGAAAATTTTTATTTCCTCCATTTGCCTTAAAATTAAAGCCAATCGGTCAGGTATGCTAAGAATGCATCAAAAAACAAGACTCCAGCGAAAAACCGAATATTTTAGTTTTGGCAGTCTACCAACGCCAAGCGGTCGGATACGCTGTTATAGCGCTTAGTAACTAAGGACTAGCAAAATTTTTTATTTCCTCCATTTACCTTAAAATTAAAGCCAATCGGTCAGGTATGCTAAGAATGCACCAAAAAACAAGACTCCAGCGAAAACCCGAGTTTTTTAGTTTTGGCAGTCTACCAACGCCAAGCGGTCGGATACGCTGTTATAGCGCTTAGTAACTCAGGATTATCGAAAATTTTTATTTCCTCCATTTGCCTTAAAATTAAAGACAATCGGTCAGGTATGCTAAGAATGCATCAAAAAACAAGACTCCAGCGAAAAACAAATTTTTTCAGTTTTGGCAGTCTACCAACGCCAAGCGGTCGGAAACGCTGTTATAGCGCTTAGTATCTAAGGACTAGCAAAATTTTTTATTTCCTCCATTTACCTTAAAATTAAAGCCAATCGGTCAGGTATGCTAAGAATGCACCAAAAAACAAGACTCCAGCGAAAACCCGAGTTTTTTAGTTTTGGCAGTCTACCAACGCCAAGCGGTCGGATACGCTGTTATAGCGCTTAGTAACTCAGGACTATCTAAAATTTTTATTTCCTCCATTTGCCTTAAAATTAAAGAATATCGGTCAGGTATGCTAAGAATGCACCAAAAAACAAGACTCCAGCGAAAAACCGAGTTTTTTAGTTTTGGCAGTCTACCAACGCCAAGCGGTCGGATACGCTGTTATAGCGCTTAGTAACTCAGGATTATCGAAAATTTTTATTTCCTCCATTTGCCTTAAAATTAAAGCCGATCGGTCAGGTATGCTAAGAATGCATCAAAAAAACAAGACTCCAGCGAAAAACCGATTTTTTCAGTTTTGGCAGTCTACCAACGCCAAGCGGTCGGAAACGCTGTTATAGCGCTTAGTATCTAAGGACTAGCAAAATTTTTTATTTCCTCCATTTGCCTTAAAATTAAAGCCAATCGGTCAGGTATGCTAAGAAGGCACCAAAAAACAAGACTCCAGCGAAAAACCGAGTTTTTTATTTTTGGCAGTCTACCAACGCCAAGCGGTCGGATACGCTGTTAAAGCGCTTAGTAACTAAGGACTATCGAAAAATTTTATTTCCTCCATTTGCCTTAAAATTAAAGCCAATCGGTCAGGTATGCTAAGAATGCACCAAAAAACAAGACTCCAGCGAAAAACAGAGTTTTTTAGTTTTGGCAGTCTACCAACGCCAATCGGTCGGATACGCTGTTATAGCGCTTAGTAACTAAGGACTATCGAAAATTTTTATTTCCTCCATTTGCCTTAAAATTAAAGCCAATCGGTCAGGTATGCTAAGAATGCACCAAAAAACAAGACTCCAGCGAAAAACCGAGTTTTTTAGTTTTGGCAGTCTACCAACGCCAAGCGGTCGGATACGCTGTTATAGCGCTTAGTAACTAAGGACTATCGAAAATTTTTATTTCCTCCATTTGCCTTAAAATTAAAGCCAATCGGTCAGGTATGCTAAGAATGCACTAAAAAACAAGACTCCAGTGAAAAACCGAGTTTTTTAGTTTTGGCAGTCTACCAACGCCAAGCGGTCGGATACGCTGTTATAGCGCTTAGTTACTAAGGACTATCGAAAATTTTTTTTTCCTCCATTTGCCTTAAAATTAAAGCCAATCGGTCAGGTATGCTAAGAATGCACCAAAAAACAAGACTCCAGCAAAAACCGAGTTTTTTAGTTTTGGCAGTCTACCAACGCCAAGCGGTCGGATACGCTGTTATAGCGCTTAGTAACTAAGGACTATCGAAAATTTTTATTTCCTCCATTTGCCTTAAAATTAAAGCCAATCGGTCAGGTATGCTAAGAATGCGCCAAAAAACAAGACTCCAGCGAAAAACCGAGTTTTTTTTTTTTGGCAGTCTACCAACGCCAAGCGGTCGGATACGCTGTTAAAGCGCTTAGTAACTAAGGACTATCGAAAAATTTTATTTCCTCCATTTGCCTTAAAATTAAAGCCAATCGGTCAGGTATGCTAAGAATGCATCAAAAAACAAGACTCCAGCGAAAAACCGAGTTTTTTAGTTTTGGCAGTCTACCAACGCCAAGCGGTCGGATACGCTGTTATAGCGCTTAGTAACTAAGGACTATCGAAAATTTTATTTCCTCCATTTGCCTTAAAATTAAAGCCAATCGGTCAGGTATGCTAAGAATGCACCAAAAAACAAGACTCCAGCGAAAACCCGAGTTTTTTAGTTTTGGCAGTCTACCAACGCCAAGCGGTCGGATACGCTGTTATAGCGCTTAGTAACTCAGGATTATCGAAAATTTTTATTTCCTCCATTTGCCTTAAAATTAAAGACAATCGGTCAGGTATGCTAAGAATGCATCAAAAAACAAGACTCCAGCGAAAAACCGATTTTTTCAGTTTTGGCAGTCTACCAACGCCAAGCGGTCGGAAACGCTGTTATAGCGCTTAGTATCTAAGGACTAGCAAAATTTTTTATTTCCTCCATTTACCTTAAAATTAAAGCCAATCGGTCAGGTATGCTAAGAATGCACCAAAAAACAAGACTCCAGCGAAAACCCGAGTTTTTTTAGTTTTGGCAGTCTACCAACGCCAAGCGGTCGGATACGCTGTTATAGCGCTTAGTAACTCAGGAATATCTAAAATTTTTATTTCCTCCATTTGCCTTAAAATTAAAGACAATCGGTCAGGTATGCTAAGAATGCACCAAAAAACAAGACTCCAGCGAAAAACCGAGTTTTTTAGTTTTGGCAGTCTACCAACGCCAAGCGGTCGGATACGCTGTTATAGCGCTTAGTAACTAAGGACTATCGAAAAATTTTATTTCCTCCATTTGCCTTAAAATTAAAGCCAATCGGTCAGGTATGCTAAGAATGCACCAAAAAACAAGACTCCAGCGAAAAACAGAGTTTTTTAGTTTTGGCAGTCTACCAACGCCAATCGGTCGGATACGCTGTTATAGCGCTTAGTAACTAAGGACTATCGAAAATTTTTATTTCCTCCATTTGCCTTAAAATTAAAGCCAATCGGTCAGGTATGCTAAGAATGCACCAAAAAACAAGACTCCAGCGAAAAACCGAGTTTTTTAGTTTTGGCAGTCTACCAACGCCAAGCGGTCGGATACGCTGTTATAGCGCTTAGTAACTAAGGACTATCGAAAATTTTTATTTCCTCCATTTGCCTTAAAATTAAAGCCAATCGGTCAGGTATGCTAAGAATGCACTAAAAAACAAGACTCCAGTGAAAAACCGAGTTTTTTAGTTTTGGCAGTCTACCAACGCCAAGCGGTCGGATACGCTGTTATAGCGCTTAGTAACTAAGGACTATCGAAAAATTTTATTTCCTCCATTTGCCTTAAAATTAAAGCCAATCGGTCAGGTATGCTAAGAATGCACCAAAAAACAAGACTCCAGCGAAAAACCGAGTTTTTTAGTTTTGGCAGTCTACCAACGCCAAGCGGTCGGATACGCTGTTATAGCGCTTAGTAACTAAGGACTATCGAAAATTTTTATTTCCTCCATTTGCCTTAAAATTAAAGCCGATCGGTCAGGTATGCTAAGAATGCATCAAAAAACAAGACTCCAGCGAAAAACCGAGTTTTTCAGTTTTGGCAGTCTACCAACGCCAAGCGGTCGGAAACGCTGTTATAGCGCTTAGTATCTAAGGACTATCAAAAATTTTTATTTCCTCCATTTACCTTAAAATTAAAGCCAATCGGTCAGGTATGCTAAGAATGCACTAAAAAACAAGACTCCAGTGAAAAACCGAGTTTTTTAGTTTTGGCAGTCTACCAACGCTAAGCGGTCGGATACGCTGTTATAGCGCTTTTTAACTAAGGACTATCGAAAATTTTTATTTCCTCCATTTGCCTTAAAATTAAAGCCAATCGGTCAGGTATGCTAAGAATGCACCAAAAAACAAGACTCCAGCGAAAAACCGAGTTTTTTAGTTTTGGCAGTCTACCTACGCCAAGCGGTCGGATACGCTGTTATAGCACTTAGTAACTAAGGACTATCGAAAATTTTTATTTCCTCCATTTGCCTTAAAATTAAAGCCAATCGGTCAGGTATGCTAAGAATGCACCAAAAAACAAGACTCCAGCGAAAAACCGAGTTTTTTAGTTTCGGCAGTCTACCAACGCCAAGCGGTCGGATACGCTGTTATAGCGCTTAGTAACTAAGGACTATCGAAAAATTTTATTTCCTCCATTTGCCTTAAAATTAGAGCCAATCGGTCAGGTATGCTAAGAATGCACCAAAAAACAAGACTCCAGCGAAAAACCGAGTTTTTTAGTTTTGGCAGTCTACCAACGCCAAGCGGTCGGATACGCTGTTATAGCGCTTAGTAACTAAGGACTATCGAAAATTTTTATTTCCTCCATTTGCCTTAAAATTAAAGCCAATCGGTCAGGTATGCTAAGAATGCACCAAAAAACAAGACTCCAGCGAAAAACCGAGTTTTTTAGTTTTGGCAGTCTACCAACGCCAAGCGGTCGGATACGCTGTTAAAGCGCTTAGTAACTAAGGACTATCGAAAAATTTTATTTCCTCCATTTGCCTTAAAATTAAAGCCAATCGGTCAGGTATGCTAAGAATGCACCAAAAAACAAGACTCCAGCGAAAAACCGAGTTTTTTAGTTTTGGCAGTCTACCAACGCCAAGCGGTCGGATACGCTGTTATAGCGCTTAGTAACTAAGGACTATCGAAAATTTTTATTTCCTCCATTTGCCTTAAAATTAAAGCCAATCGGTCAGGTATGCTAAGAATGCACCAAAAAACAAGACTCCAGCGAAAAACCGAGTTTTTTAGTTTTGGCAGTCTACCAACGCCAAGCGGTCGGATACGCTGTTAAAGCGCTTAGTAACTAAGGACTATCGAAAAATTTTATTTCCTCCATTTGCCTTAAAATTAAAGCCAATCGGTCAGGTATGCTAAGAATGCACCAAAAAACAAGACTCCAGCGAAAAACCGAGTTTTTTAGTTTTGGCAGTCTACCAACGCCAAGCGGTCGGATACGCTGTTAAAGCGCTTAGTAACTAAGGACTATCGAAATTTTTTATTTCCTCCATTTGCCTTAAAATTAAAGCCAATCGGTCAGGTATGCTAAGAATGCACCAAAAAACAAGACTCCAGCGAAAAACCGAGTTTTTTAGTTTTGGCAGTCTACCAACGCCAAGCGGTCGGATACGCTGTTATAGCGCTTAGTAACTAAGGACTATCGAAAATTTTTATTTCCTCCATTTGCCTTAAAATTAAACCCAATCGGTCAGGTATGCAAAGAATGCGCCAAAAAACAAGACTCCAGCGAAAAACCGAGTTTTTTATTTTTGGCAGTCTACCAACGCCAAGCGGTCGGATACGCTGTTAAAGCGCTTAGTAACTAAGGACTATCGAAAAATTTTATTTCCTCCATTTGCCTTAAAATTAAAGCCAATCGGTCAGGTATGCTAAGAATGCACCAAAAAACAAGACTCCAGCGAAAAACAGAGTTTTTTAGTTTTGGCAGTCTACCAACGCCAATCGGTCGGATACGCTGTTATAGCGCTTAGTAACTAAGGACTATCGAAAATTTTTATTTCCTCCATTTGCCTTAAAATTAAAGCCAATCGGTCAGGTATGCTAAGAATGCACCAAAAAACAAGACTCCAGCGAAAAACCGAGTTTTTTAGTTTTGGCAGTCTACCAACGCCAAGCGGTCGGATACGCTGTTATAGCGCTTAGTAACTAAGGACTATCGAAAATTTTTATTTCCTCCATTTGCCTTAAAATTAAAGCCAATCGGTCAGGTATGCTAAGAATGCACCAAAAAACAAGACTCCAGCGAAAAACCGAGTTTTTTAGTTTTGGCAGTCTACCAACGCTAAGCGGTCGGATACGCTGTTATAGCGCTTTTTAACTAAGGACTATCGAAATTTTTTATTTCCTCCATTTGCCTTAAAATTAAAGCCAATCGGTCAGGTATGCTAAGAATGCACCAAAAAACAAGACTCCAGCGAAAAACCGAGTTTTTTAGTTTTGGCAGTCTACCAACGCCAAGCGGTCGGATACGCTGTTATAGCGCTTAGTAACTAAGGACTATCGAAAATTTTTATTTCCTCCATTTGCCTTAAAATTAAAGCCGATCGGTCAAGTATGCTAAGAATGCATCAAAAAACAAGACTCCAGCGAAAAACCGAGTTTTTCAGTTTTGGCAGTCTACCAACGCCAAGCGGTCGGAAACGCTGTTATAGCGCTTAGTATCTAAGGACTATCAAAAAATTTTATTTCCTCCATTTACCTTAAAATTAAAGCCAATCGGTCAGGTATGCTAAGAATGCACCAAAAAACAAGACTCCAGCGAAAAACCGAGTTTTTTAGTTTTGGCAGTCTACCTACGCCAAGCGGTCGGATACGCTGTTATAGCACTTAGTAACTAAGGACTATCGAAAATTTTTATTTCCTCCATTTGCCTTAAAATTAAAGCCAATCGGTCAGGTATGCTAAGAATGCACCAAAAAACAAGACTCCAGCGAAAAACCGAGTTTTTTAGTTTCGGCAGTCTACCAACGCCAAGCGGTCGGATACGCTGTTATAGCGCTTAGTAACTAAGGACTATCGAAAAATTTTATTTCCTCCATTTGCCTTAAAATTAAAGCCAATCGGTCAGGTATGCTAAGAATGCACCAAAAAACAAGACTCCAGCGAAAAACCGAGTTTTTTAGTTTTGGCAGTCTACCAACGCCAAGCGGTCGGATACGCTGTTATAGCGCTTAGTAACTAAGGACTATCGAAAATTTTTATTTCCTCCATTTGCCTTAAAATTAAAGCCAATCGGTCAGGTATGCTAAGAATGCACCAAAAAACAAGACTCCAGCGAAAAACCGAGTTTTTTAGTTTTGGCAGTCTACCAACGCCAAGCGGTCGGATACGCTGTTATAGCGCTTAGTAACTAAGGACTATCGAAAATTTTTATTTCCTCCATTTGCCTTAAAATTAAAGCCAATCGGTCAGGTATGCTAAGAATGCACCAAAAAACAAGACTCCAGCGAAAAACCGAGTTTTTTAGTTTTGGCAGTCTACCAACGCCAAGCGGTCGGATACGCTGTTAAAGCGCTTAGTAACTAAGGACTATCGAAAAATTTTATTTCCTCCATTTGCCTTAAAATTAAAGCCAATCGGTCAGGTATGCTAAGAATGCACCAAAAAACAAGACTCCAGCGAAAAACCGAGTTTTTTAGTTTTGGCAGTCTACCAACGCCAAGCGGTCGGATACGCTGTTAAAGCGCTTACTAACTAAGGACTATCGAAATTTTTTATTTCCTCCATTTGCCTTAAAATTAAAGCCAATCGGTCAGGTATGCTAAGAATGCACCAAAAAACAAGACTCCAGCGAAAAACCGAGTTTTTTAGTTTTGGCAGTCTACCAACGCCAAGCGGTCGGATACGCTGTTATAGCGCTTAGTAACTAAGGACTATCGAAAATTTTTATTTCCTCCATTTGCCTTAAAATTAAACCCAATCGGTCAGGTATGCTAAGAATGCGCCAAAAAACAAGACTCCAGCGAAAAACCGAGTTTTTTATTTTTGGCAGTCTACCAACGCCAAGCGGTCGGATACGCTGTTAAAGCGCTTAGTAACTAAGGACTATCGAAAAATTTTATTTCCTCCATTTGCCTTAAAATTAAAGCCAATCGGTCAGGTATGCTAAGAATGCACCAAAAAACAAGACTCCAGCGAAAAACAGAGTTTTTTAGTTTTGGCAGTCTACCAACGCCAATCGGTCGGATACGCTGTTATAGCGCTTAGTAACTAAGGACTATCGAAAATTTTTATTTCCTCCATTTGCCTTAAAATTAAAGCCAATCGGTCAGGTATGCTAAGAATGCACCAAAAAACAAGACTCCAGCGAAAAACCGAGTTTTTTAGTTTTGGCAGTCTACCAACGCCAAGCGGTCGGATACGCTGTTATAGCGCTTAGTAACTAAGGACTATCGAAAATTTTTATTTCCTCCATTTGCCTTAAAATTAAAGCCAATCGGTCAGGTATGCTAAGAATGCACCAAAAAACAAGACTCCAGCGAAAAACCGAGTTTTTTAGTTTTGGCAGTCTACCAACGCTAAGCGGTCGGATACGCTGTTATAACGCTTTTTAACTAAGGACTATCGAAAATTTTTATTTCCTCCATTTGCCTTAAAATTAAAGCCAATCGGTCAGGTATGCTAAGAATGCACCAAAAAACAAGACTCCAGCGAAAAACCGAGTTTTTTAGTTTTGGCAGTCTACCAACGCCAAGCGGTCGGATACGCTGTTATAGCGCTTAGTAACTAAGGACTATCGAAAATTTTTATTTCCTCCATTTGCCTTAAAATTAAAGCCGATCGGTCAAGTATGCTAAGAATGCATCAAAAAACAAGACTCCAGCGAAAAACCGAGTTTTTCAGTTTTGGCAGTCTACCAACGCCAAGCGGTCGGAAACGCTGTTATAGCGCTTAGTATCTAAGGACTATCAAAAAATTTTATTTCCTCCATTTACCTTAAAATTAAAGCCAATCGGTCAGGTATGCTAAGAATGCACCAAAAAACAAGACTCCAGCGAAAAACCGAGTTTTTTAGTTTTGGCAGTCTACCAACGCCAAGCGGTCGGATACGCTGTTAAAGCGCTTAGTAACTAAGGACTATCGAAAAATTTTATTTCCTCCATTTGCCTTAAAATTAAAGCCAATCGGTCAGGTATGCTAAGAATGCACCAAAAAACAAGACTCCAGCGAAAAACCGAGTTTTTTAGTTTTGGCAGTCTACCAACGCCAAGCGGTCGGATACGCTGTTAAAGCGCTTAGTAACTAAGGACTATCGAAATTTTTTATTTCCTCCATTTGCCTTAAAATTAAAGCCAATCGGTCAGGTATGCTAAGAATGCACCAAAAAACAAGACTCCAGCGAAAAACCGAGTTTTTTAGTTTTGGCAGTCTACCAACGCCAAGCGGTCGGATACGCTGTTATAGCGCTTAGTAACTAAGGACTATCGAAAATTTTTATTTCCTCCATTTGCCTTAAAATTAAACCCAATCGGTCAGGTATGCTAAGAATGCGCCAAAAAACAAGACTCCAGCGAAAAACCGAGTTTTTTATTTTTGGCAGTCTACCAACGCCAAGCGGTCGGATACGCTGTTATAGCACTTAGTAACTAAGGACTATCGAAAATTTTTATTTCCTCCATTTGCCTTAAAATTAAAGCCAATCGGTCAGGTATGCTAAGAATGCACCAAAAAACAAGACTCCAGCGAAAAACCGAGTTTTTTAGTTTTGGCAGTCTACCAACGCCAAGCGGTCGGATACGCTGTTATAGCGCTTAGTAACTAAGGACTATCGAAAATTTTTATTTCCTCCATTTACCTTAAAATTAAAGCCAATCGGTCAGGTATGCTAAGAATGCACCAAAAAACAAGACTCCAGCGAAAAACCGAGTTTTTTAGTTTTGGCAGTCTACCTACGCCAAGCGGTCGGATACGCTGTTATAGCACTTAGTAACTAAGGACTATCGAAAATTTTTATTTCCTCCATTTGCCTTAAAATTAAAGCCAATCGGTCAGGTATGCTAAGAATGCACCAAAAAACAAGACTCCAGCGAAAAATCGAGTTTTTTAGTTTCGGCAGTCTACCAACGCCAAGCGGTCGGATACGCTGTTATAGCGCTTAGTAACTAAGGACTATCGAAAAATTTTATTTCCTCCATTTGCCTTAAAATTAAAGCCAATCGGTCAGGTATGCTAAGAATGCACCAAAAAACAAGACTCCAGCGAAAAACCGAGTTTTTCAGTTTTGGCAGTCTACCAACGCCAAGCGGTCGGAAACGCTGTTATAGCGCTTAGTATCTAAGGACTATCAAAAAATTTTATTTCCTCCATTTACCTTAAAATTAAAGCCAATCGGTCAGGTATGCTAAGAATGCACCAAAAAACAAGACTCCAGCGAAAAACCGAGTTTTTTAGTTTTGGCAGTCTACCTACGCCAAGCGGTCGGATACGCTGTTATAGCACTTAGTAACTAAGGACTATCGAAAATTTTTATTTCCTCCATTTGCCTTAAAATTAAAGCCAATCGGTCAGGTATGCTAAGAATGCACCAAAAAACAAGACTCCAGCGAAAAACCGAGTTTTTTAGTTTCGGCAGTCTACCAACGCCAAGCGGTCGGATACGCTGTTATAGCGCTTAGTAACTAAGGACTATCGAAAAATTTTATTTCCTCCATTTGCCTTAAAATTAAAGCCAATCGGTCAGGTATGCTAAGAATGCACCAAAAAACAAGACTCCAGCGAAAAACCGAGTTTTTTAGTTTTGGCAGTCTACCAACGCCAAGCGGTCGGATACGCTGTTATAGCGCTTAGTAACTAAGGACTATCGAAAATTTTTATTTCCTCCATTTGCCTTAAAATTAAAGCCAATCGGTCAGGTATGCTAAGAATGCACCAAAAAACAAGACTCCAGCGAAAAACCGAGTTTTTTAGTTTTGGCAGTCTACCAACGCCAAGCGGTCGGATACGCTGTTATAGCGCTTAGTAACTAAGGACTATCGAAAATTTTTATTTCCTCCATTTGCCTTAAAATTAAAGCCAATCGGTCAGGTATGCTAAGAATGCACCAAAAAACAAGACTCCAGCGAAAAACCGAGTTTTTTAGTTTTGGCAGTCTACCAACGCCAAGCGGTCGGATACGCTGTTAAAGCGTTTAGTAACTAAGGACTATCGAAAAATTTTATTTCCTCCATTTGCCTTAAAATTAAAGCCAATCGGTCAGGTATGCTAAGAATGCACCAAAAAACAAGACTCCAGCGAAAAACCGAGTTTTTTAGTTTTGGCAGTCTACCAACGCCAAGCGGTCGGATACGCTGTTAAAGCGCTTAGTAACTAAGGACTATCGAAATTTTTTATTTCCTCCATTTGCCTTAAAATTAAAGCCAATCGGTCAGGTATGCTAAGAATGCACCAAAAAACAAGACTCCAGCGAAAAACCGAGTTTTTTAGTTTTGGCAGTCTACCAACGCCAAGCGGTCGGATACGCTGTTATAGCGCTTAGTAACTAAGGACTATCGAAAATTTTTATTTCCTCCATTTGCCTTAAAATTAAACCCAATCGGTCAGGTATGCTAAGAATGCGCCAAAAAACAAGACTCCAGCGAAAAACCGAGTTTTTTATTTTTGGCAGTCTACCAACGCCAAGCGGTCGGATACGCTGTTAAAGCGCTTAGTAACTAAGGACTATCGAAAAATTTTATTTCCTCCATTTGCCTTAAAATTAAAGCCAATCGGTCAGGTATGCTAAGAATGCACCAAAAAACAAGACTCCAGCGAAAAACAGAGTTTTTTAGTTTTGGCAGTCTACCAACGCCAATCGGTCGGATACGCTGTTATAGCGCTTAGTAACTAAGGACTATCGAAAATTTTTATTTCCTCCATTTGCCTTAAAATTAAAGCCAATCGGTCAGGTATGCTAAGAATGCACCAAAAAACAAGACTCCAGCGAAAAACCGAGTTTTTTAGTTTTGGCAGTCTACCAACGCCAAGCAGTCGGATACGCTGTTATAGCGCTTAGTAACTAAGGACTATCGAAAATTTTTATTTCCTCCATTTGCCTTAAAATTAAAGCCAATCGGTCAGGTATGCTAAGAATGCACCAAAAAACAAGACTCCAGCGAAAAACCGAGTTTTTTAGTTTTGGCAGTCTACCAACGCTAAGCGGTCGGATACGCTGTTATAGCGCTTTTTAACTAAGGACTATCGAAAATTTTTATTTCCTCCATTTGCCTTAAAATTAAAGCCAATCGGTCAGGTATGCTAAGAATGCACCAAAAAACAAGACTCCAGCGAAAAACCGAGTTTTTTAGTTTTGGCAGTCTACCAACGCCAAGCGGTCGGATACGCTGTTATAGCGCTTAGTAACTAAGGACTATCGAAAATTTTTATTTCCTCCATTTGCCTTAAAATTAAAGCCGATCGGTCAAGTATGCTAAGAATGCATCAAAAAACAAGACTCCAGCGAAAAACCGAGTTTTTCAGTTTTGGCAGTCTACCAACGCCAAGCGGTCGGAAACGCTGTTATAGCGCTTAGTATCTAAGGACTATCAAAAAATTTTATTTCCTCCATTTACCTTAAAATTAAAGCCAATCGGTCAGGTATGCTAAGAATGCACCAAAAAACAAGACTCCAGCGAAAAACCGAGTTTTTTAGTTTTGGCAGTCTACCAACGCCAAGCGGTCGGATACGCTGTTAAAGCGCTTAGTAACTAAGGACTATCGAAAAATTTTATTTCCTCCATTTGCCTTAAAATTATAGCCAATCGGTCAGGTATGCTAAGAATGCACCAAAAAACAAGACTCCAGCGAAAAACCGAGTTTTTTAGTTTTGGCAGTCTACCAACGCCAAGCGGTCGGATACGCTGTTAAAGCGCTTAGTAACTAAGGACTATCGAAATTTTTTATTTCCTCCATTTGCCTTAAAATTAAAGCCAATCGGTCAGGTATGCTAAGAATGCACCAAAAAACAAGACTCCAGCGAAAAACCGAGTTTTTTAGTTTTGGCAGTCTACCAACGCCAAGCGGTCGGATACGCTGTTATAGCGCTTAGTAACTAAGGACTATCGAAAATTTTTATTTCCTCCATTTGCCTTAAAATTAAACCCAATCGGTCAGGTATGCTAAGAATGCGCCAAAAAACAAGACTCCAGCGAAAAACCGAGTTTTTTATTTTTGGCAGTCTACCAACGCCAAGCGGTCGGATACGCTGTTAAAGCGCTTAGTAACTGAGGACTATCGAAAAATTTTATTTCCTCCATTTGCCTTAAAATTAAAGCCAATCGGTCAGGTATGCTAAGAATGCACCAAAAAACAAGACTCCAGCGAAAAACAGAGTTTTTTAGTTTTGGCAGTCTACCAACGCCAATCGGTCGGATACGCTGTTATAGCGCTTAGTAACTAAGGACTATCGAAAATTTTTATTTCCTCCATTTGCCTTAAAATTAAAGCCAATCGGTCAGGTATGCTAAGAATGCACCAAAAAACAAGACTCCAGCGAAAAACCGAGTTTTTTAGTTTTGGCAGTCTACCAACGCCAAGCGGTCGGATACGCTGTTATAGCGCTTAGTAACTAAGGACTATCGAAAATTTTTATTTCCTCCATTTGCCTTAAAATTAAAGCCAATCGGTCAGGTATGCTAAGAATGCACCAAAAAACAAGACTCCAGCGAAAAACCGAGTTTTTTAGTTTTGGCAGTCTACCAACGCTAAGCGGTCGGATACGCTGTTATAGCGCTTTTTAACTAAGGACTATCGAAAATTTTTATTTCCTCCATTTGCCTTAAAATTAAAGCCAATCGGTCAGGTATGCTAAGAATGCACCAAAAAACAAGACTCCAGCGAAAAACCGAGTTTTTTAGTTTTGGCAGTCTACCAACGCCAAGCGGTCGGATACGCTGTTATAGCGCTTAGTAACTAAGGACTATCGAAAATTTTTATTTCCTCCATTTGCCTTAAAATTAAAGCCGATCGGTCAAGTATGCTAAGAATGCATCAAAAAACAAGACTCCAGCGAAAAACCGAGTTTTTCAGTTTTGGTAGTCTACCAACGCCAAGCGGTCGGAAACGCTGTTATAGCGCTTAGTATCTAAGGACTATCAAAAAATTTTATTTCCTCCATTTACCTTAAAATTAAAGCCAATCGGTCAGGTATGCTAAGAATGCACCAAAAAACAAGACTCCAGCGAAAACCCGAGTTTTTTTAGTTTTGGCAGTCTACGAACGCCAAGCGGTCGGATACGCTGTTATAGCGCTTAGTAACTCAGGACTATCGAAAATTTTTATTTCCTCCATTTACCTTAAAATTAAAGCCAATCGGTCAGGTATGCTAAGAATGCACCAAAAAACAAGACTCCAGCGAAAACCCGAGTTTTTTAGTTTTGGCAGTCTACCAACGCCAAGCGGTCGGATACGCTGTTATAGCGCTTAGTAACTCAGGACTATCGAAAATTTTTATTTCCTCCATTTGCCTTAAAATTAAAGACAATCGGTCAGGTATGCTAAGAATGCACCAAAAAACAAGACTCAAGCGAAAAATCGAGTTTTTTAGTTTTGGCAGTCTACCAACGCCAAGCGGTCGGATACGCTGTTATAGCGCTTAGTAACTAAGGACTATCGAAAATTTTTATTTCCTCCATTTGCCTTAAAATTAAAGCCAATCGGTCAGGTATGCTAAGAATGCACTAAAAAACAAGACTCCAGTGAAAAACCGAGTTTTTTAGTTTTGGCAGTCTACCAACGCCAAGCGGTCGGATACGCTGTTATAGCGCTTTTTAACTAAGGACTATCGAAAATTTTAATTTCCTCCATTTGCCTTAAAATTAAAGCCAATCGGTCAGGTATGCTAAGAATGCACCAAAAAACAAGACTCCAGCGAAAAACCGAGTTTTTTAGTTTTGGCAGTCTACCAACGCCAAGCGGTCGGATACGCTGTTATAGCGCTTAGTATCTAAGGACTATCGAAAAATTTTATTTCCTCCATTTACCTTAAAATTAAAGCCAATCGGTCAGGTATGCTAAGAATGCACCAAAAAACAAGACTCCAGCGAAAACCCGAGTTTTTTAGTTTTGGCAGTCTACCAACGCCAAGCGGTCGGATACGCTGTTATAGCGCTTAGTAACTCAGGACTATCGAAAATTTTATTTCCTCCATTTGCCTTAAAATTAAAGACAATCGGTCAGGTATGCTAAGAATGCACCAAAAAACAAGACTCCAGCGAAAAACCGAGTTTTTTAGTTTTGGCAGTCTACCAACGCCAAGCGGTCGGATACGCTGTTATAGCGTTTAGTAACTCAGGATTATCGAAAATTTTTATTTCCTCCATTTGCCTTAAAATTAAAGACAATCGGTCAGGTATGCTAAGAATGCATCAAAAAACAAGACTCCAGCGAAAAACCGAGTTTTTTAGTTTTGGCAGTCTACCAACGCCAAGCGGTCGGATACGCTGTTATAGCGCTTAGTAACTAAGGACTATCGAAAAAATTTATTTCCTCCATTTGCCTTAAAATTAAAGCCAATCGGTCAGGTATGCTAAGAATGCATCAAAAAACAAGACTCCAGCGAAAAACCGAGTTTTTTAGTTTTGGGCAGTCTACCAACGCCAAGCGGTCGGATACGCTGTTATAGCGCTTAGTAACTAAGGACTATCGAAAATTTTTATTTCCTCCATTTGCCTTAAAATTAAAGACAATCGGTCAGGTATGCTAAGAATGCACCAAAAAACAAGACTCCAGCGAAAAACCGAGTTTTTTAGTTTTGGCAGTCTACCAACGCCAAGCGGTCGGATACGCTGTTATAGCGCTTAGTAACTCAGGACTATCAAAAATTTTTTTTCCCTCCATTTGCCTTAAAATTAAAGCCAATCGGTCAGGTATGCTAAGAATGCATCAAAAAACAAGAATCCAGCGAAAAACCGAGTTTTTTAGTTTTGGCGGTCTACCAACGCCAAGCGGTCGGATACGCTGTTATAGCGCTTAGTAACTAAGGACTATCGAAAATTTTTATTTCCTCCATTTGCCTTAAAATTAAAGCCAATCGGTCAGGTATGCTAAGAATGCATCAAAAAACAAGAATCCGGCGAAAAACCGAGTATTTTAGTTTTGGCAGTCTACCAACGCCAAGCGGTCGGATACGCTGTTATAGCGCTTAGTAACTAAGGACTAGCAAATTTTTTTATTTCCTCCATTTACCTTAAAATTAAAGCCAATCGGTCAGGTATGCTAAGAATGCACCAAAAAACAAGACTCCAGCGAAAACCCGAGTTTTTTAGTTTTGGCAGTCTACCAACGCCAAGCGGTCGGATACGCTGTTATAGCGCTTAGTAACTCAGGATTATCGAAAATTTTTATTTCCTCCATTTGCCTTAAAATTAAAGACAATCGGTCAGGTATGCTAAGAATGCATCAAAAAACAAGACTCCAGCGAAAAACCGATTTTTTCAGTTTTGGCAGTCTACCAACGCCAAGCGGTCGGAAACGCTGTTATAGCGCTTAGTATCTAAGGACTAGCAAAATTTTTTATTTCCTCCATTTACCTTAAAATTAAAGCCAATCGGTCAGGTATGCTAAGAATGCACCAAAAAACAAGACTCCAGCGAAAACCCGAGTTTTTTAGTTTTGGCAGTCTACCAACGCCAAGCGGTCGGATACGCTGTTATAGCGTTTAGTAACTCAGGATTATCGAAAATTTTTATTTCCTCCATTTGCCTTAAAATTAAAGACAATCGGTCAGGTATGCTAAGAATGCATCAAAAAACAAGACTCCAGCGAAAAACCGAGTTTTTTAGTTTTGGCAGTCTACCAACGCCAAGCGGTCGGATACGCTGTTATAGCGCTTAGTAACTAAGGACTATCGAAAAAATTTATTTCCTCCATTTGCCTTAAAATTAAAGCCAATCGGTCAGGTATGCTAAGAATGCACCAAAAAACAAGACTCCAGCGAAAAACCGAGTTTTTTAGTTTTGGCAGTCTACCAACGCCAAGCGGTCGGATACGCTGTTATAGTCCTTAGTTACTAAGGACTATCGAAAATTTTTATTTCCTCCATTTGCCTTAAAATTAAAGCCAATCGGTCAGGTATGCTAAGAATGCATCAAAAAACAAGACTCCAGCGAAAAACCGAGTTTTTTAGTTTTGGCAGTCTACCAACGCCAAGCGGTCGGATACGCTGTTATAGCGCTTAGTAACTAAGGACTATCGAAAATTTTTATTTCCTCCATTTGCCTTAAAATTAAAGACAATCGGTCAGGTATGCTAAGAATGCACCAAAAAACAAGACTCCAGCGAAAAACCGAGTTTTTTAGTTTTGGCAGTCTACCAACGCCAAGCGGTCGGATACGCTGTTATAGCGCTTAGTAACTCAGGACTATCGAAAATTTTTTTTTCCTCCATTTGCCTTAAAATTAAAGCCAATCGGTCAGGTATGCTAAGAATGCATCAAAAAACAAGACTCCAGCGAAAAACCGAGTATTTCAGTTTTGGCAGTCTACCAACGCCAAGCGGTCGGATACGCTGTTATAGCGCTTAGTAACTAAGGACTAGCAAAATTTTTTATTTCCTCCATTTACCTTAAAATTAAAGCCAATCGGTCAGGTATGCTAAGAATGCACCAAAAAACAAGACTCCAGCGAAAACCCGAGTTTTTTAGTTTTGGCAGTCTACCAACGCCAAGCGGTCGGATACGCTGTTATAGCGCTTAGTAACTCAGGATGTTCGAAAATTTTTATTTCCTCCATTTGCCTTAAAATTAAAGACAATCGGTCAGGTATGCTAAGAATGCATCAAAAAACAAGACTCCAGCGAAAAACCGATTTTTTCAGTTTTGGCAGTCTACCAACGCCAAGCGGTCGGAAACGCTGTTATAGCGCTTAGTATCTAAGGACTAGCAAAATTTTTTATTTCCTCCATTTACCTTAAAATTAAAGCCAATCGGTCAGGTATGCTAAGAATGCACCAAAAAACAAGACTCCAGCGAAAACCCGAGTTTTTTAGTTTTGGCAGTCTACCAACGCCAAGCGGTCGGATACGCTGTTATAGCGCTTAGTAACTCAGGACTATCGAAAATTTTTATTTCCTCCATTTGCCTTAAAATTAAAGACAATCGGTCAGGTATGCTAAGAATGCACCAAAAAACAAGACTCCAGCGAAAAACCGAGTTTTTTAGTTTTGGCAGTCTACCAACGCCAAGCGGTCGGATACGCTGTTATAGCGCTTAGTAACTCAGGATTATCGAAAATTTTTATTTCCTCCATTTGCCTTAAAATTAAAGCCGATCGGTCAGGTATGCTAAGAATGCATCAAAAAACAAGACTCCAGCGAAAAACCGATTTTTTCAGTTTTGGCAGTCTACCAACGCCAAGCGGTCGGATACGCTGTTATAGCGCTTAGTAACTCAGGACTATCGAAAATTTTTTTTCCTCCATTTGCCTTAAAATTAAAGCCAATCGGTCAGGTATGCTAAGAATGCATCAAAAAACAAGAATCCAGCGAAAAACCGAGTTTTTTAGTTTTGGCGGTCTACCAACGCCAAGCGGTCGGATACGCTGTTATAGCGCTTAGTAACTAAGGACTATCGAAAATTTTTATTTCCTCCATTTGCCTTAAAATTAAAGCCAATCGGTCAGGTATGCTAAGAATGCATCAAAAAACAAGACTCCAGAGAAAACCCGAGTTTTTTAGTTTTGGCAGTCTACCAACGCCAAGCGGTCGGATACGCTGTTATAGCGCTTAGTAACTCAGGATTATCGAAAATTTTTATTTCCTCCATTTGCCTTAAAATTAAAGACAATCGGTCAGGTATGCTAAGAATGCATCAAAAAACAAGACTCCAGCGAAAAACCGATTTTTTCAGTTTTGGCAGTCTACCAACGCCAAGCGGTCGGAAACGCTGTTATAGCGCTTAGTATCTAAGGACTAGCAAAATTTTTTATTTCCTCCATTTACCTTAAAATTAAAGCCAATCGGTCAGGTATGCTAAGAATGCACCAAAAAACAAGACTCCAGCGAAAACCCGAGTTTTTTAGTTTTGGCAGTCTACCAACGCCAAGCGGTCGGATACGCTGTTATAGCGCTTAGTAACTCAGGACTATCGAAAATTTTTATTTCCTCCATTTACCTTAAAATTAAAGACAATCGGTCAGGTATGCTAAGAATGCACCAAAAAACAAGACTCCAGCGAAAAACCGAGTTTTTTAGTTTTGGCAGTCTACCAACGCCAAGCGGTCGGATACGCTGTTATAGCGCTTAGTAACTCAGGATTATCGAAAATTTTTATTTCCTCCATTTGCCTTAAAATTAAAGCCGATCGGTCTTGTATGCTAAGAATGCATCAAAAAACAAGACTCCAGCGAAAAACCGATTTTTTCAGTTTTGGCAGTCTACCAACGCCAAGCGGTCGGAAACGCTGTTATAGCGCTTAGTATCTAAGGACTAGCAAAATTTTTTATTTCCTCCATTTGCCTTAAAATTAAAGCCAATCGGTCAGGTATGCTAAGAAGGCACCAAAAAACAAGACTCCAGCGAAAAACCGAGTTTTTTTAGTTTTGGCAGTCTACCAACGCCAAGCGGTCGGATACGCTGTTATAGCGCTTAGTAACTAAGGACTATCGAAAATTTTTATTTCCTCCATTTGCCTTAAAATTAAAGCCAATCGGTCAGGTATGCTAAGAAAGCGCCAAAAAACAAGACTCCAGCGAAAAACCGAGTTTTTTATTTTTGGCAGTCTACCAACGCCAAGCGGTCGGATATGCTGTTAAAGCGCTTAGTAACTAAGGACTATCGAAAATTTTTATTTCCTCCATTTGCCTTAAAATTAAAGCCAATCGGTCAGGTATGCTAAGAATGCACCAAAAAACAAGACTCCAGCGAAAAACAGAGTTTTTTAGTTTTGGCAGTCTACCAACGCCAATCGTTCGGATACGCTGTTATAGCGCTTAGTAACTAAGGACTATCGAAAATTTTTATTTCCTCCATTTGCCTTAAAATTAAAGCCAATCGGTCAGGTATGCTAAGAATGCACCAAAAAACAAGACTCCAGCGAAAAACCGAGTTTTTTAGTTTTGGCAGTCTACCAACGCCAAGCGGTCGGATACGCTGTTATAGCGCTTAGTAACTAAGGACTATCGAAAATTTTTATTTCCTCCATTTGCCTTAAAATTAAAGACAATCGGTCAGGTATGCTAAGAATGCACCAAAAAACAAGACTCAAGCGAAAAATCGAGTTTTTTAGTTTTGGCAGTCTACCAACGCCAAGCGGTCGGATACGCTGTTATAGCGCTTAGTAACTAAGGACTATCGAAAATTTTTATTTCCTCCATTTGCCTTAAAATAAAAGCCAATCGGTCAGGTATGCTAAGAATGCACCAAAAAACAAGACTCCAGCAAAAACCGAGTTTTTTAGTTTTGGCAGTCTACCAACGCCAAGCGGTCGGATACGCTGTTATAGCGCTTAGTAACTAAGGACTATCGAAAATTTTTATTTCCTCCATTTGCCTTAAAATTAAAGCCAATCGGTCAGGTATGCTAAGAATGCACTAAAAAACAAGACTCCAGTGAAAAACCGAGTTTTTTAGTTTTGGCAGTCTACCAACGCTAAGCGGTCGGATACGCTGTTATAGCGCTTTTTAACTAAGGACTATCGAAAATTTTTATTTCCTCCATTTGCCTTAAAATTAAAGCCAATCGGTCAGGTATGCTAAGAATGCACCAAAAAACAAGACTCCAGCGAAAAACCGAGTTTTTTAGTTTTGGCAGTCTACCAACGCCAAGCGGTCGGATACGCTGTTATAGCGCTTAGTAACTAAGGACTATCGAAAATTTTTATTTCCTCCATTTGCCTTAAAATTAAAGCCGATCGGTCAGGTATGCTAAGAATGCATCAAAAAACAAGACTCCAGCGAAAAACCGAGTTTTTCAGTTTTGGCAGTCTACCAACGCCAAGCGGTCGGAAACGCTGTTATAGCGCTTAGTATCTAAGGACTATCAAAAATTTTTATTTCCTCCATTTACCTTAAAATTAAAGCCAATCGGTCAGGTATGCTAAGAATGCACCAAAAAACAAGACTCCAGCGAAAACCCGAGTTTTTTAGTTTTGGCAGTCTACCAACGCCAAGCGGTCGGATACGCTGTTATAGCGCTTAGTAACTCAGGACTATCGAAAATTTTTATTTCCTCCATTTGCCTTAAAATTAAAGACAATCGGTCAGGTATGCTAAGAATGCATCAAAAAACAAGACTCCAGCGAAAAACCGAGTTTTTTAGTTTCGGCAGTCTACCAACGCCAAGCGGTCGGATACGCTGTTATAGCGCTTAGTAACAAAGGACTATCGAAAAAATTTATTTCCTCCATTTGCCTTAAAATTAAAGCCAATCGGTCAGGTATGCTAAGAATGCACCAAAAAACAAGACTCCAGCGAAAAACTGAGTTTTTTAGTTTTGGCAGTCTACCTACGCCAAGCGGTCGGATACGCTGTTATAGCACTTAGTAACTAAGGACTATCGAAAAATTTTATTTCCTCCATTTGCCTTAAAATTAAAGCCAATCGGTCAGGTATGCTAAGAATGCATCAAAAAACAAGACTCCAGCGAAAAACAGAGTTTTTTAGTTTTGGCAGTCTACCAACGCCAAGCGGTCGGATACGCTGTTGTAGCGCTTAGTATCTAAGGACTATCAAAAATTTTTATTTCCTCCATTTACCTTAAAATTAAAGCCAATCGGTCAGGTATGCTAAGAATGCACCAAAAAACAAGACTCCAGCGAAAAACCGAGTTTTTTAGTTTTGGCAGTCTACCAACGCCAAGCGGTCGGATACGCTGTTATAGCGCTTAGTAACTAAGGACTATCGAAAATTTTTATTTCCTCCATTTGCCTTAAAATTAAAGCCAATCGGTCAGGTATGCTAAGAATGCACCAAAAAACAAGACTCCAGCGAAAAACCGAGTTTTTTAGTTTTGGCAGTCTACCAACGCCAAGCGGTCGGATACGCTGTTAAAGCGCTTAGTAACTAAGGACTATCGAAAAATTTTATTTCCTCCATTTGCCTTAAAATTAAAGCCAATCGGTCAGGTATGCTAAGAATGCACCAAAAAACAAGACTCCAGCGAAAAACCGAGTTTTTTAGTTCTGGCAGTCTACCAACGCCAAGCGGTCGGATACGCTGTTAAAGCGCTTAGTAACTAAGGACTATCGAAATTTTTTATTTCCTCCATTTGCCTTAAAATTAAAGCCAATCGGTCAGGTATGCTAAGAATGCACCAAAAAACAAGACTCCAGCGAAAAACCGAGTTTTTTAGTTTTGGCAGTCTACCAACGCCAAGCGGTCGGATACGCTGTTATAGCGCTTAGTAACTAAGGACTATCGAAAATTTTTATTTCCTCCATTTACCTTAAAATTAAAGCCAATCGGTCAGGTATGCTAAGAATGCACCAAAAAACAAGACTCCAGCGAAAACCCGAGTTTTTTAGTTTTGGCAGTCTACCAACGCCAAGCGGTCGGATACGCTGTTATAGCGCTTAGTAACTCAGGACTATCGAAAATTTTTATTTCCTCCATTTGCCTTAAAATTAAAGACAATCGGTCAGGTATGCTAAGAATGCATCAAAAAACAAGACTCCAGCGAAAAACCGAGTTTTTTAGTTTCGGCAGTCTACCAACGCCAAGCGGTCGGATACGCTGTTATAGCGCTTAGTAACTAAGGACTATCGAAAAAATTTATTTCCTCCATTTGCCTTAAAATTAAAGCCAATCGGTCAGGTATGCTAAGAATGCACCAAAAAACAAGACTCCAGCGAAAAACTGAGTTTTTTAGTTTTGGCAGTCTACCTACGCCAAGCGGTCGGATACGCTGTTATAGCACTTAGTAACTAAGGACTATCGAAAAATTTTATTTCCTCCATTTGCCTTAAAATTAAAGCCAATCGGTCAGGTATGCTAAGAATGCATCAAAAAACAAGACTCCAGCGAAAAACAGAGTTTTTTAGTTTTGGCAGTCTACCAACGCAAAGCGGTCGGATACGCTGTTGTAGCGCTTAGTATCTAAGGACTATCAAAAATTTTTATTTCCTCCATTTACCTTAAAATTAAAGCCAATCGGTCAGGTATGCTAAGAATGCACCAAAAAACAAGACTCCAGCGAAAAACCGAGTTTTTTAGTTTTGGCAGTCTACCAACGCCAAGCGGTCGGATACGCTGTTATAGCGCTTAGTAACTAAGGACTATCGAAAATTTTTATTTCCTCCATTTGCCTTAAAATTAAAGCCAATCGGTCAGGTATGCTAAGAATGCACCAAAAAACAAGACTCCAGCGAAAAACCGAGTTTTTTAGTTTTGGCAGTCTACCAACGCCAAGCGGTCGGATACGCTGTTAAAGCGCTTAGTAACTAAGGACTATCGAAAAATTTTATTTCCTCCATTTGCCTTAAAATTAAAGCCAATCGGTCAGGTATGCTAAGAATGCACCAAAAAACAAGACTCCAGCGAAAAACCGAGTTTTTTAGTTCTGGCAGTCTACCAACGCCAAGCGGTCGGATACGCTGTTAAAGCGCTTAGTAACTAAGGACTATCGAAATTTTTTATTTCCTCCATTTGCCTTAAAATTAAAGCCAATCGGTCAGGTATGCTAAGAATGCACCAAAAAACAAGACTCCAGCGAAAAACCGAGTTTTTTAGTTTTGGCAGTCTACCAACGCCAAGCGGTCGGATACGCTGTTATAGCGCTTAGTAACTAAGGACTATCGAAAATTTTTATTTCCTCCATTTGCCTTAAAATTAAACCCAATCGGTCAGGTATGCTAAGAATGCGCCAAAAAACAAGACTCCAGCGAAAAACCGAGTTTTTTATTTTTGGCAGTCTACCAACGCCAAGCGGTCGGATACGCTGTTAAAGCGCTTAGTAACTAAGGACTATCGAAAAATTTTATTTCCTCCATTTGCCTTAAAATTAAAGCCAATCGGTCAGGTATGCTAAGAATGCACCAAAAAACAAGACTCCAGCGAAAAACAGAGTTTTTTAGTTTTGGCAGTCTACCAACGCCAATCGGTCGGATACGCTGTTATAGCGCTTAGTAACTAAGGACTATCGAAAATTTTTATTTCCTCCATTTGCCTTAAAATTAAAGCCAATCGGTCAGGTATGCTAAGAATGCACCAAAAAACAAGACTCCAGCGAAAAACCGAGTTTTTTAGTTTTGGCAGTCTACCAACGCCAAGCGGTCGGATACGCTGTTATAGCGCTTAGTAACTAAGGACTATCGAAAATTTTTATTTCCTCCATTTGCCTTAAAATTAAAGCCAATCGGTCAGGTATGCTAAGAATGCACCAAAAAACAAGACTCCAGCGAAAAACCGAGTTTTTTAGTTTTGGCAGTCTACCAACGCCAAGCGGTCGGATACGCTGTTATAGCGCTTAGTAACTAAGGACTATCGAAAATTTTTATTTCCTCCATTTGCCTTAAAATTAAAGCCAATCGGTCAGGTATGCTAAGAATGCACTAAAAAACAAGACTCCAGTGAAAAACCGAGTTTTTTAGTTTTGGCAGTCTACCAACGCTAAGCGGTCGGATACGCTGTTATAGCGCTTTTTAACTAAGGACTATCGAAAATTTTTATTTCCTCCATTTGCCTTAAAATTAAAGCCAATCGGTCAGGTATGCTAAGAATGCACCAAAAAACAAGACTCCAGCGAAAAACCGAGTTTTTTAGTTTTGGCAGTCTACCAACGCCAAGCGGTCGGATACGCTGTTATAGCGCTTAGTAACTAAGGACTATCGAAAATTTTTATTTCCTCCATTTGCCTTAAAATTAAAGCCGATCGGTCAGGTATGCTAAGAATGCATCAAAAAACAAGACTCCAGCGAAAAACCGAGTTTTTCAGTTTTGGCAGTCTACCAACGCCAAGCGGTCGGAAACGCTGTTATAGCGCTTAGTATCTAAGGACTATCAAAAATTTTTATTTCCTCCATTTACCTTAAAATTAAAGCCAATCGGTCAGGTATGCTAAGAATGCACCAAAAAACAAGACTCCAGCGAAAACCCGAGTTTTTTAGTTTTGGCAGTCTACGAACGCCAAGCGGTCGGATACGCTGTTATAGCGCTTAGTAACTCAGGACTATCGAAAATTTTTATTTCCTCCATTTACCTTAAAATTAAAGCCAATCGGTCAGGTATGCTAAGAATGCACCAAAAAACAAGACTCCAGCGAAAACCCGAGTTTTTTAGTTTTGGCAGTCTACCAACGCCAAGCGGTCGGATACGCTGTTATAGCGCTTAGTAACTCAGGACTATCGAAAAATTTTATTTCCTCCATTTGCCTTAAAATTAAAGACAATCGGTCAGGTATGCTAAGAATGCATCAAAAAACAAGACTCCAGCGAAAAACCGAGTTTTTTAGTTTCGGCAGTCTACCAATGCCAAGCGGTCGGATACGCTGTTATAGCGCTTAGTAACTAAGGACTATCGAAAATTTTTATTTCCTCCATTTGCCTTAAAATTAAAGCCAATCGGTCAGGTATGCTAAGAATGCACCAAAAAACAAGAATCCAGCGAAAAATCGAGTTTTTTAGTTTTGGCAGTCTACCAACGCCAAGCGGTCGGATACGCTGTTATAGCGCTTAGTAACTAAGGACTATCGAAAATTTTTATTTCCTCCATTTGCCTTAAAATTAAAGCCAATCGGTCAGGTATGCTAAGAATGCACCAAAAAACAAGACTCCAGCGAAAAACCGAGTTTTTTAGTTTTGGCAGTCTACCAACGCCAAGCGGTCGGATACGCTGTTATAGCGCTTAGTAACTAAGGACTATCGAAAATTTTTATTTCCTCCATTTGCCTTAAAATTAAAGCCGATCGGTCAAGTATGCTAAGAATGCATCAAAAACCAAGACTCCAGCGAAAAACCGAGTTTTTCAGTTTTGGCAGTCTACCAACGCCAAGCGGTCGGAAACGCTGTTATAGCGCTTAGTAACTCAGGACTATCGAAAATTTTTATTTCCTCCATTTACCTTAAAATTAAAGCCAATCGGTCAGGTATGCTAAGAATGCACCAAAAAACAAGACTCCAGCGAAAACCCGAGTTTTTTAGTTTTGGCAGTCTACCAACGCCAAGCGGTCGGATACGCTGTTATAGCGCTTAGTAACTCAGGACTATCGAAAATTTTTATTTCCTCCATTTGCCTTAAAATTAAAGACAATCGGTCAGGTATGCTAAGAATGCACCAAAAAACAAGACTCAAGCGAAAAATCGAGTTTTTTAGTTTTGGCAGTCTACCAACGCCAAGCGGTCGGATACGCTGTTATAGCGCTTAGTAACTAAGGACTATCGAAAATTTTTATTTCCTCCATTTGCCTTAAAATTAAAGCCAATCGGTCAGGTATGCTAAGAATGCACCAAAAAACAAGACTCCAGCGAAAAACCGAGTTTTTTAGTTTTGGCAGTCTACCAACGCCAAGCGGTCGGATACGCTGTTATAGCGCTTAGTAACTAAGGACTATCGAAAATTTTTATTTCCTCCATTTGCCTTAAAATTAAAGCCAATCGGTCAGGTATGCTAAGAATGCACTAAAAAACAAGACTCCAGTGAAAAACCGAGTTTTTTAGTTTTGGCAGTCTACCAACGCCAAGCGGTCGGATACGCTGTTATAGCGCTTTTTAACTAAGGACTATCGAAAATTTTAATTTCCTCCATTTGCCTTAAAATTAAAGCCAATCGGTCAGGTATGCTAAGAATGCACCAAAAAACAAGACTCCAGCGAAAAACCGAGTTTTTTAGTTTTGGCAGTCTACCAACGCCAAGCGGTCGGATACGCTGTTATAGCGCTTAGTATCTAAGGACTATCGAAAAATTTTATTTCCTCCATTTACCTTAAAATTAAAGCCAATCGGTCAGGTATGCTAAGAATGCACCAAAAAACAAGACTCCAGCGAAAACCCGAGTTTTTTAGTTTTGGCAGTCTACCAACGCCAAGCGGTCGGATACGCTGTTATAGCGCTTAGTAACTCAGGACTATCGAAAATTTTATTTCCTCCATTTGCCTTAAAATTAAAGACAATCGGTCAGGTATGCTAAGAATGCACCAAAAAACAAGACTCCAGCGAAAAACCGAGTTTTTTAGTTTTGGCAGTCTACCAACGCCAAGCGGTCGGATACGCTGTTATAGCGTTTAGTAACTCAGGATTATCGAAAATTTTTATTTCCTCCATTTGCCTTAAAATTAAAGACAATCGGTCAGGTATGCTAAGAATGCATCAAAAAACAAGACTCCAGCGAAAAACCGAGTTTTTTAGTTTTGGCAGTCTACCAACGCCAAGCGGTCGGATACGCTGTTATAGCGCTTAGTAACTAAGGACTATCGAAAAAATTTATTTCCTCCATTTGCCTTAAAATTAAAGCCAATCGGTCAGGTATGCTAAGAATGCATCAAAAAAACAAGACTCCAGCGAAAAACCGAGTTTTTTAGTTTTGGGCAGTCTACCAACGCCAAGCGGTCGGATACGCTGTTATAGCGCTTAGTAACTAAGGACTATCGAAAATTTTTATTTCCTCCATTTGCCTTAAAATTAAAGACAATCGGTCAGGTATGCTAAGAATGCACCAAAAAACAAGACTCCAGCGAAAAACCGAGTTTTTTAGTTTTGGCAGTCTACCAACGCCAAGCGGTCGGATACGCTGTTATAGCGCTTAGTAACTCAGGACTATCAAAAATTTTTTTTCCCTCCATTTGCCTTAAAATTAAAGCCAATCGGTCAGGTATGCTAAGAATGCATCAAAAAACAAGAATCCGGCGAAAAACCGAGTTTTTTAGTTTTGGCAGTCTACCAACGCCAAGCGGTCGGATACGCTGTTATAGCGCTTAGTAACTAAGGACTATCGAAAATTTTTATTTCCTCCATTTGCCTTAAAATTAAAGCCAATCGGTCAGGTATGCTAAGAATGCATCAAAAAACAAGACTCCAGCGAAAAACCGAGTATTTTAGTTTTGGCAGTCTACCAACGCCAAGCGGTCGGATACGCTGTTATAGCGCTTAGTAACTAAGGACTAGCAAAATTTTTTATTTCCTCCATTTACCTTAAAATTAAAGCCAATCGGTCAGGTATGCTAAGAATGCACCAAAAAACAAGACTCCAGCGAAAACCCGAGTTTTTTAGTTTTGGCAGTCTACCAACGCCAAGCGGTCGGATACGCTGTTATAGCGCTTAGTAACTCAGGATTATCGAAAATTTTTATTTCCTCCATTTGCCTTAAAATTAAAGACAATCGGTCAGGTATGCTAAGAATGCATCAAAAAACAAGACTCCAGCGAAAAACCGATTTTTTCAGTTTTGGCAGTCTACCAACGCCAAGCGGTCGGAAACGCTGTTATAGCGCTTAGTATCTAAGGACTAGCAAAATTTTTTATTTCCTCCATTTACCTTAAAATTAAAGCCAATCGGTCAGGTATGCTAAGAATGCACCAAAAAACAAGACTCCAGCGAAAACCCGAGTTTTTTAGTTTTGGCAGTCTACCAACGCCAAGCGGTCGGATACGCTGTTATAGCGTTTAGTAACTCAGGATTATCGAAAATTTTTATTTCCTCCATTTGCCTTAAAATTAAAGACAATCGGTCAGGTATGCTAAGAATGCATCAAAAAACAAGACTCCAGCGAAAAACCGAGTTTTTTAGTTTTGGCAGTCTACCAACGCCAAGCGGTCGGATACGCTGTTATAGCGCTTAGTAACTAAGGACTATCGAAAAAATTTATTTCCTCCATTTGCCTTAAAATTAAAGCCAATCGGTCAGGTATGCTAAGAATGCACCAAAAAACAAGACTCCAGCGAAAAACCGAGTTTTTTAGTTTTGGCAGTCTACCAACGCCAAGCGGTCGGATACGCTGTTATAGTGCTTAGTAACTAAGGACTATCGAAAATTTTTATTTCCTCCATTTGCCTTAAAATTAAAGCCAATCGGTCAGGTATGCTAAGAATGCATCAAAAAACAAGACTCCAGCGAAAAACCGAGTTTTTTAGTTTTGGCAGTCTACCAACGCCAAGCGGTCGGATACGCTGTTATAGCGCTTAGTAACTAAGGACTATCGAAAATTTTTATTTCCTCCATTTGCCTTAAAATTAAAGACAATCGGTCAGGTATGCTAAGAATGCACCAAAAAACAAGACTCCAGCGAAAAACCGAGTTTTTTAGTTTTGGCAGTCTACCAACGCCAAGCGGTCGGATACGCTGTTATAGCGCTTAGTAACTCAGGACTATCGAAAATTTTTTTTTCCTCCATTTGCCTTAAAATTAAAGCCAATCGGTCAGGTATGCTAAGAATGCATCAAAAAACAAGACTCCAGCGAAAAACCGAGTATTTCAGTTTTGGCAGTCTACCAACGCCAAGCGGTCGGATACGCTGTTATAGCGCTTAGTAACAAAGGACTAGCAAAATTTTTTATTTCCTCCATTTACCTTAAAATTAAAGCCAATCGGTCAGGTATGCTAAGAATGCACCAAAAAACAAGACTCCAGCGAAAACCCGAGTTTTTTAGTTTTGGCAGTCTACCAACGCCAAGCGGTCGGATACGCTGTTATAGCGCTTAGTAACTCAGGATTATCGAAAATTTTTATTTCCTCCATTTGCCTTAAAATTAAAGACAATCGGTCAGGTATGCTAAGAATGCATCAAAAAACAAGACTCCAGCGAAAAACCGATTTTTTCAGTTTTGGCAGTCTACCAACGCCAAGCGGTCGGAAACGCTGTTATAGCGCTTAGTATCTAAGGACTAGCAAAATTTTTTATTTCCTCCATTTACCTTAAAATTAAAGCCAATCGGTCAGGTATGCTAAGAATGCACCAAAAAACAAGACTCCAGCGAAAACCCGAGTTTTTTAGTTTTGGCAGTCTACCAACGCCAAGCGGTCGGATACGCTGTTATAGCGCTTAGTAACTCAGGACTATCGAAAATTTTTATTTCCTCCATTTGCCTTAAAATTAAAGACAATCGGTCAGGTATGCTAAGAATGCACCAAAAAACAAGACTCCAGCGAAAAACCGAGTTTTTTAGTTTTGGCAGTCTACCAACGCCAAGCGGTCGGATACGCTGTTATAGCGCTTAGTAACTCAGGATTATCGAAAATTTTTATTTCCTCCATTTGCCTTGAAATTAAAGCCGATCGGTCAGGTATGCTAAGAATGCATCAAAAAACAAGACTCCAGCGAAAAACCGATTTTTTCAGTTTTGGCAGTCTACCAACGCCAAGCGGTCGGATACGCTGTTATAGCGCTTAGTAACTCAGGACTATCGAAAATTTTTTTTCCTCCATTTGCCTTAAAATTAAAGCCAATCGGTCAGGTATGCTAAGAATGCATCAAAAAACAAGACTCCAGAGAAAACCCGAGTTTTTTAGTTTTGGCAGTCTACAAACGCCAAGCGGTCTGATACGCTGTTATAGCGCTTAGTAACTCAGGATTATCGAAAATTTTTATTTCCTCCATTTGCCTTAAAATTAAAGACAATCGGTCAGGTATGCTAAGAATGCATCAAAAAACAAGACTCCAGCGAAAAACCGATTTTTTCAGTTTTGGCAGTCTACCAACGCCAAGCGGTCGGAAACGCTGTTATAGCGCTTAGTATCTAAGGACTAGCAAAATTTTTTATTTCCTCCATTTACCTTAAAATTAAAGCCAATCGGTCAGGTATGCTAAGAATGCACCAAAAAACAAGACTCCAGCGAAAACCCGAGTTTTTTAGTTTTGGCAGTCTACCAACGCCAAGCGGTCGGATACGCTGTTATAGCGCTTAGTAACTCAGGACTATCGAAAATTTTTATTTCCTCCATTTACCTTAAAATTAAAGACAATCGGTCAGGTATGCTAAGAATGCACCAAAAAACAAGACTCCAGCGAAAAACCGAGTTTTTTAGTTTTGGCAGTCTACCAACGCCAAGCGGTCGGATACGCTGTTATAGCGCTTAGTAACTCAGGATTATCGAAAATTTTTATTTCCTCCATTTGCCTTAAAATTAAAGCCGATCGGTCTTGTATGCTAAGAATGCATCAAAAAACAAGACTCCAGCGAAAAACCGATTTTTTCAGTTTTGGCAGTCTACCAACGCCAAGCGGTCGGAAACGCTGTTATAGCGCTTAGTATCTAAGGACTAGCAAAATTTTTTATTTCCTCCATTTGCCTTAAAATTAAAGCCAATCGGTCAGGTATGCTAAGAAGGCACCAAAAAACAAGACTCCAGCGAAAAACCGAGTTTTTTAGTTTTGGCAGTCTACCAACGCCAAGCGGTCAGATACGCTGTTATAGCGCTTAGTAACTAAGGACTATCGAAAATTTTTATTTCCTCCATTTGCCTTAAAATTAAAGCCAATCGGTCAGGTATGCTAAGAAAGCGCCAAAAAACAAGACTCCAGCGAAAAACCGAGTTTTTTATTTTTGGCAGTCTACCAACGCCAAGCGGTCGGATACGCTGTTAAAGCGCTTAGTAACTAAGGACTATCGAAAATTTTTATTTCCTCCATTTGCCTTAAAATTAAAGCCAATCGGTCAGGTATGCTAAGAATGCACCAAAAAACAAGACTCCAGCGAAAAACAGAGTTTTTTAGTTTTGGCAGTCTACCAACGCCAATCGTTCGGATACGCTGTTATAGCGCTTAGTAACTAAGGACTATCGAAAATTTTTATTTCCTCCATTTGCCTTAAAATTAAAGCCAATCGGTCAGGTATGCTAAGAATGCACCAAAAAACAAGACTCCAGCGAAAAACCGAGTTTTTTAGTTTTGGCAGTCTACCAACGCCAAGCGGTCGGATACGCTGTTATAGCGCTTAGTAACTAAGGACTATCGAAAATTTTTATTTCCTCCATTTGCCTTAAAATTAAAGCCAATCGGTCAGGTATGCTAAGAATGCACTAAAAAACAAGACTCCAGTGAAAAACCGAGTTTTTTAGTTTTGGCAGTCTACCAACGCCAAGCGGTCGGATACGCTGTTATAGCGCTTAGTAACTAAGGACTATCGAAAATTTTTATTTCCTCCATTTGCCTTAAAATAAAAGCCAATCGGTCAGGTATGCTAAGAATGCACCAAAAAACAAGACTCCAGCGAAAAACCGAGTTTTTTAGTTTTGGCAGTCTACCAACGCCAAGCGGTCGGATACGCTGTTATAGCGCTTAGTAACTAAGGACTATCGAAAATTTTTATTTCCTCCATTTGCCTTAAAATTAAAGCCAATCGGTCAGGTATGCTAAGAATGCACTAAAAAACAAGACTCCAGTGAAAAACAGAGTTTTTTAGTTTTGGCAGTCTACCAACGCTAAGCGGTCGGATACGCTGTTATAGCGCTTTTTAACTAAGGACTATCGAAAATTTTTATTTCCTCCATTTGCCTTAAAATTAAAGCCAATCGGTCAGGTATGCTAAGAATGCACCAAAAAACAAGACTCCAGCGAAAAACCGAGTTTTTTAGTTTTGGCAGTCTACCAACGCCAAGCGGTCGGATACGCTGTTATAGCGCTTAGTAACTAAGGACTATCGAAAATTTTTATTTCCTCCATTTGCCTTAAAATTAAAGCCGATCGGTCAGGTATGCTAAGAATGCATCAAAAAACAAGACTCCAGCGAAAAACCGAGTTTTTCAGTTTTGGCAGTCTACCAACGCCAAGCGGTCGGAAACGCTGTTATAGCGCTTAGTATCTAAGGACTATCAAAAATTTTTATTTCCTCCATTTACCTTAAAATTAAAGCCAATCGGTCAGGTATGCTAAGAATGCACCAAAAAACAAGACTCCAGCGAAAACCCGAGTTTTTTAGTTTTGGCAGTCTACCAACGCCAAGCGGTCGGATACGCTGTTATAGCGCTTAGTAACTCAGGACTATCGAAAATTTTTATTTCCTCCATTTGCCTTAAAATTAAAGACAATCGGTCAGGTATGCTAAGAATGCATCAAAAAACAAGACTCCAGCGAAAAACCGAGTTTTTTAGTTTCGGCAGTCTACCAACGCCAAGCGGTCGGATACGCTGTTATAGCGCTTAGTAACTAAGGACTATCGAAAAAATTTATTTCCTCCATTTGCCTTAAAATTAAAGCCAATCGGTCAGGTATGCTAAGAATGCACCAAAAAACAAGACTCCAGCGAAAAACCGAGTTTTTTAGTTTTGGCAGTCTACCAACGCCAAGCGGTCGGATACGCTGTTATAGCGCTTAGTAACTAAGGACTATCGAAAATTTTTATTTCCTCCATTTGCCTTAAAATTAAAGCCAATCGGTCAGGTATGCTAAGAATGCACCAAAAAACAAGACTCCAGCGAAAAACCGAGTTTTTTAGTTTTGGCAGCCTACCAACGCCAAGCGGTCGGATACGCTGTTATAGCGCTTAGTAACTAAGGACTATCGAAAATTTTTATTTCCTCCATTTGCCTTAAAATTAAAGCCAATCGGTCAGGTATGCTAAGAATGCACCAAAAAACAAGACTCCAGCGAAAAACCGAGTTTTTTAGTTTTGGCAGTCTACCAACGCCAAGCGGTCGGATACGCTGTTAAAGCGCTTAGTAACTAAGGACTATCGAAAAATTTTATTTCCTCCATTTGCCTTAAAATTAAAGCCAATCGGTCAGGTATGCTAAGAATGCACCAAAAAACAAGACTCCAGCGAAAAACCGAGTTTTTTAGTTCTGGCAGTCTACCAACGCCAAGCGGTCGGATACGCTGTTAAAGCGCTTAGTAACTAAGGACTATCGAAATTTTTTATTTCCTCCATTTGCCTTAAAATTAAAGCCAATCGGTCAGGTATGCTAAGAATGCACCAAAAAACAAGACTCCAGCGAAAAACCGAGTTTTTTAGTTTTGGCAGTCTACCAACGCCAAGCGGTCGGATACGCTGTTATAGCGCTTAGTAACTAAGGACTATCGAAAATTTTTATTTCCTCCATTTGCCTTAAAATTAAACCCAATCGGTCAGGTATGCTAAGAATGCGCCAAAAAACAAGACTCCAGCGAAAAACCGAGTTTTTTATTTTTGGCAGTCTACCAACGCCAAGCGGTCGGATACGCTGTTAAAGCGCTTAGTAACTAAGGACTATCGAAAAATTTTATTTCCTCCATTTGCCTTAAAATTAAAGCCAATCGGTCAGGTATGCTAAGAATGCACCAAAAAACAAGACTCCAGCGAAAAACAGAGTTTTTTAGTTTTGGCAGTCTACCAACGCCAATCGGTCGGATACGCTGTTATAGCGCTTAGTAACTAAGGACTATCGAAAATTTTTATTTCCTCCATTTGCCTTAAAATTAAAGCCAATCGGTCAGGTATGCTAAGAATGCACCAAAAAACAAGACTCCAGCGAAAAACCGAGTTTTTTAGTTTTGGCAGTCTACCAACGCCAAGCGGTCGGATACGCTGTTATAGCGCTTAGTAACTAAGGACTATCGAAAAATTTTATTTCCTCCATTTGCCTTAAAATTAAAGCCAATCGGTCAGGTATGCTAAGAATGCACCAAAAAACAAGACTCCAGCGAAAAACCGAGTTTTTTAGTTTTGGCAGTCTACCAACGCCAAGCGGTCGGATACGCTGTTATAGCGCTTAGTAACTAAGGACTATCGAAAATTTTTATTTCCTCCATTTGCCTTAAAATTAAAGCCAATCGGTCAGGTATGCTAAGAATGCACTAAAAAACAAGACTCCAGTGAAAAACCGAGTTTTTTAGTTTTGGCAGTCTACCAACGCTAAGCGGTCGGATACGCTGTTATAGCGCTTTTTAACTAAGGACTATCGAAAATTTTTATTTCCTCCATTTGCCTTAAAATTAAAGCCAATCGGTCAGGTATGCTAAGAATGCACCAAAAAACAAGACTCCAGCGAAAAACCGAGTTTTTTAGTTTTGGCAGTCTACCAACGCCAAGCGGTCGGATACGCTGTTATAGCGCTTAGTAACTAAGGACTATCGAAAATTTTTATTTCCTCCATTTGCCTTAAAATTAAAGCCGATCGGTCAGGTATGCTAAGAATGCATCAAAAAACAAGACTCCAGCGAAAAACCGAGTTTTTCAGTTTTGGCAGTCTACCAACGCCAAGCGGTCGGAAACGCTGTTATAGCGCTTAGTATCTAAGGACTATCAAAAATTTTTATTTCCTCCATTTACCTTAAAATTAAAGCCAATCGGTCAGGTATGCTAAGAATGCACCAAAAAACAAGACTCCAGCGAAAACCCGAGTTTTTTAGTTTTGGCAGTCTACGAACGCCAAGCGGTCGGATACGCTGTTATAGCGCTTAGTAACTCAGGACTATCGAAAATTTTTATTTCCTCCATTTACCTTAAAATTAAAGCCAATCGGTCAGGTATGCTAAGAATGCACCAAAAAACAAGACTCCAGCGAAAACCCGAGTTTTTTAGTTTTGGCAGTCTACCAACGCCAAGCGGTCGGATACGCTGTTATAGCGCTTAGTAACTCAGGACTATCGAAAAATTTTATTTCCTCCATTTGCCTTAAAATTAAAGACAATCGGTCAGGTATGCTAAGAATGCATCAAAAAACAAGACTCCAGCGAAAAACCGAGTTTTTTAGTTTCGGCAGTCTACCAATGCCAAGCGGTCGGATACGCTGTTATAGCGCTTAGTAACTAAGGACTATCGAAAATTTTTATTTCCTCCATTTGCCTTAAAATTAAAGCCAATCGGTCAGGTATGCTAAGAATGCACCAAAAAACAAGAATCCAGCGAAAAATCGAGTTTTTTAGTTTTGGCAGTCTACCAACGCCAAGCGGTCGGATACGCTGTTATAGCGCTTAGTAACTAAGGACTATCGAAAATTTTTATTTCCTCCATTTGCCTTAAAATTAAAGCCAATCGGTCAGGTATGCTAAGAATGCACCAAAAAACAAGACTCCAGCGAAAAACCGAGTTTTTTAGTTTTGGCAGTCTACCAACGCCAAGCGGTCGGATACGCTGTTATAGCGCTTAGTAACTAAGGACTATCGAAAATTTTTATTTCCTCCATTTGCCTTAAAATTAAAGCCAATCGGTCAGGTATGCTAAGAATGCACTAAAAAACAAGACTCCAGTGAAAAACCGAGTTTTTTAGTTTTGGCAGTCTACCAACGCCAAGCGGTCGGATACGCTGTTATAGCGCTTTTTAACTAAGGACTATCGAAAATTTTTATTTCCTCCATTTGCCTTAAAATTAAAGCCAATCGGTCAGGTATGCTAAGAATGCACCAAAAAACAAGACTCCAGCGAAAAACCGAGTTTTTTAGTTTTGGCAGTCTACCAACGCCAAGCGGTCGGATACGCTGTTATAGCGCTTAGTAACTAAGGACTATCGAAAATTTTTATTTCCTCCATTTGGCTTAAAATTAAAGCCGATCGGTCAGGTATGCTAAGAATGCATCAAAAAACAAGACTCCAGCGAAAAACAGAGTTTTTTAGTTTTGGCAGTCTACGAACGCCAAGCGGTCGGATACGCTGTTATAGCGCTTAGTAACTCAGGACTATCGAAAATTTTTATTTCCTCCATTTACCTTAAAATTAAAGCCAATCGGTCAGGTATGCTAAGAATGCACCAAAAAACAAGACTCCAGCGAAAAACCGAGTTTTTTAGTTTTGGCAGCCTACCAACGCCAAGCGGTCGGATACGTTGTTATAGCGCTTAGTAACTAAGGACTATCGAAAAATTTTATTTCCTCCATTTGCCTTAAAATTAAAGCCAATCGGTCAGGTATGCTAAGAATGCATCAAAAAACAAGACTCCAGCGAAAAACCGAGTTTTTTAGTTTTGGCAGTCTACCAACGCCAAGCGGTCGGATACGCTGTTGTAGCGCTTAGTATCTAAGGACTATCAAAAATTTTTATTTCCTCCATTTACCTTAAAATTAAAGCCAATCGGTCAGGTATGCTAAGAATGCACCAAAAAACAAGACTCCAGCGAAAAACCGAGTTTTTTAGTTTTGGCAGTCTACCAACGCCAAGCGGTCGGATACGCTGTTATAGCGCTTAGTAACTAAGGACTATCGAAAATTTTTATTTCCTCCATTTGCCTTAAAATTAAAGCCAATCGGTCAGGTATGCTAAGAATGCACTAAAAAACAAGACTCCAGCGAAAAACCGAGTTTTTTAGTTTTGGCAGTCTACCAACGCTAAGCGGTCGGATACGCTGTTATAGCGCTTTTTAACTAAGGACTATCGAAAATTTTTATTTCCTCCATTTGCCTTAAAATTAAAGCCAATCGGTCAGGTATGCTAAGAATGCACCAAAAAACAAGACTCCAGCGAAAAACCGAGTTTTTTAGTTTTGGCAGTCTACCAACGCCAAGCGGTCGGATACGCTGTTAAAGCGCTTAGTAACTAAGGACTATCGAAATTTTTTATTTCCTCCATTTGCCTTAAAATTAAAGCCAATCGGTCAGGTATGCTAAGAATGCACCAAAAAACAAGACTCCAGCGAAAAACCGAGTTTTTTAGTTTTGGCAGTCTACCAACGCCAAGCGGTCGGATACGCTGTTAAAGCGCTTAGTAACTAAGGACTATCGAAAAATTTTATTTCCTCCATTTGCCTTAAAATTAAAGCCAATCGGTCAGGTATGCTAAGAATGCACCAAAAAACAAGACTCCAGCGAAAAACCGAGTTTTTTAGTTCTGGCAGTCTACCAACGCCAAGCGGTCGGATACGCTGTTAAAGCGCTTAGTAACTAAGGACTATCGAAATTTTTTATTTCCTCCATTTGCCTTAAAATTAAAGCCAATCGGTCAGGTATGCTAAGAATGCACCAAAAAACAAGACTCCAGCGAAAAACCGAGTTTTTTAGTTTTGGCAGTCTACCAACGCCAAGCGGTCGGATACGCTGTTATAGCGCTTAGTAACTAAGGACTATCGAAAATTTTTATTTCCTCCATTTGCCTTAAAATTAAACCCAATCGGTCAGGTATGCTAAGAATGCGCCAAAAAACAAGACTCCAGCGAAAAACCGAGTTTTTTATTTTTGGCAGTCTACCAACGCCAAGCGGTCGGATACGCTGTTAAAGCGCTTAGTAACTAAGGACTATCGAAAAATTTTATTTCCTCCATTTGCCTTAAAATTAAAGCCAATCGGTCAGGTATGCTAAGAATGCACCAAAAAACAAGACTCCAGCGAAAAACAGAGTTTTTTAGTTTTGGCAGTCTACCAACGCCAATCGGTCGGATACGCTGTTATAGCGCTTAGTAACTAAGGACTATCGAAAATTTTTATTTCCTCCATTTGCCTTAAAATTAAAGCCAATCGGTCAGGTATGCTAAGAATGCACCAAAAAACAAGACTCCAGCGAAAAACCGAGTTTTTTAGTTTTGGCAGTCTACCAACGCCAAGCGGTCGGATACGCTGTTATAGCGCTTAGTAACTAAGGACTATCGAAAAATTTTATTTCCTCCATTTGCCTTAAAATTAAAGCCAATCGGTCAGGTATGCTAAGAATGCACCAAAAAACAAGACTCCAGCGAAAAACCGAGTTTTTTAGTTTTGGCAGTCTACCAACGCCAAGCGGTCGGATACGCTGTTATAGCGCTTAGTAACTAAGGACTATCGAAAATTTTTATTTCCTCCATTTGCCTTAAAATTAAAGCCAATCGGTCAGGTATGCTAAGAATGCACTAAAAAACAAGACTCCAGTGAAAAACCGAGTTTTTTAGTTTTGGCAGTCTACCAACGCCAAGCGGTCGGATACGCTGTTATAGCGCTTTTTAACTAAGGACTATCGAAAATTTTTATTTCCTCCATTTGCCTTAAAATTAAAGCCAATCGGTCAGGTATGCTAAGAATGCACCAAAAAACAAGACTCCAGCGAAAAACCGAGTTTTTTAGTTTTGGCAGTCTACCAACGCCAAGCGGTCGGATACGCTGTTATAGCGCTTAGTAACTAAGGACTATCGAAAATTTTTATTTCCTCCATTTGCCTTAAAATTAAAGCCGATCGGTCAGGTATGCTAAGAATGCATCAAAAAACAAGACTCCAGCGAAAAACCGAGTTTTTCAGTTTTGGCAGTCTACCAACGCCAAGCGGTCGGAAACGCTGTTATAGCGCTTAGTATCTAAGGACTATCAAAAATTTTTATTTCCTCCATTTACCTTAAAATTAAAGCCAATCGGTCAGGTATGCTAAGAATGCACCAAAAAACAAGACTCCAGCGAAAACCCGAGTTTTTTAGTTTTGGCAGTCTACGAACGCCAAGCGGTCGGATACGCTGTTATAGCGCTTAGTAACTCAGGACTATCAAAAATTTTTATTTCCTCCATTTACCTTAAAATTAAAGCCAATCGGTCAGGTATGCTAAGAATGCACCAAAAAACAAGACTCCAGCGAAAACCCGAGTTTTTTAGTTTTGGCAGTCTACCAACGCCAAGCGGTCGGATACGCTGTTATAGCGCTTAGTAACTCAGGACTATCGAAAAATTTTATTTCCTCCATTTGCCTTAAAATTAAAGACAATCGGTCAGGTATGCTAAGAATGCATCAAAAAACAAGACTCCAGCGAAAAACCGAGTTTTTTAGTTTCGGCAGTCTACCAATGCCAAGCGGTCGGATACGCTGTTATAGCGCTTAGTAACTAAGGACTATCGAAAATTTTTATTTCCTCCATTTGCCTTAAAATTAAAGCCAATCGGTCAGGTATGCTAAGAATGCACCAAAAAACAAGAATCCAGCGAAAAATCGAGTTTTTTAGTTTTGGCAGTCTACCAACGCCAAGCGGTCGGATACGCTGTTATAGCGCTTAGTAACTAAGGACTATCGAAAATTTTTATTTCCTCCATTTGCCTTAAAATTAAAGCCAATCGGTCAGGTATGCTAAGAATGCACCAAAAAACAAGACTCCAGCGAAAAACCGAGTTTTTTAGTTTTGGCAGTCTACCAACGCCAAGCGGTCGGATACGCTGTTATAGCGCTTAGTAACTAAGGACTATCGAAAATTTTTATTTCCTCCATTTGCCTTAAAATTAAAGCCAATCGGTCAGGTATGCTAAGAATGCACTAAAAAACAAGACTCCAGTGAAAAACCGAGTTTTTTAGTTTTGGCAGTCTACCAACGCCAAGCGGTCGGATACGCTGTTATAGCGCTTTTTAACTAAGGACTATCGAAAATTTTTATTTCCTCCATTTGCCTTAAAATTAAAGCCAATCGGTCAGGTATGCTAAGAATGCACCAAAAAACAAGACTCCAGCGAAAAACCGAGTTTTTTAGTTTTGGCAGTCTACCAACGCCAAGCGGTCGGATACGCTGTTATAGCGCTTAGTAACTAAGGACTATCGAAAATTTTTATTTCCTCCATTTGGCTTAAAATTAAAGCCGATCGGTCAGGTATGCTAAGAATGCATCAAAAAACAAGACTCCAGCGAAAAACAGAGTTTTTTAGTTTTGGCAGTCTACGAACGCCAAGCGGTCGGATACGCTGTTATAGCGCTTAGTAACTCAGGACTATCGAAAATTTTTATTTCCTCCATTTACCTTAAAATTAAAGCCAATCGGTCAGGTATGCTAAGAATGCACCAAAAAACAAGACTCCAGCGAAAAACCGAGTTTTTTAGTTTTGGCAGCCTACCAACGCCAAGCGGTCGGATACGTTGTTATAGCGCTTAGTAACTAAGGACTATCGAAAAATTTTATTTCCTCCATTTGCCTTAAAATTAAAGCCAATCGGTCAGGTATGCTAAGAATGCATCAAAAAACAAGACTCCAGCGAAAAACAGAGTTTTTTAGTTTTGGCAGTCTACCAACGCCAAGCGGTCGGATACGCTGTTGTAGCGCTTAGTATCTAAGGACTATCAAAAATTTTTATTTCCTCCATTTACCTTAAAATTAAAGCCAATCGGTCAGGTATGCTAAGAATGCACCAAAAAACAAGACTCCAGCGAAAAACCGAGTTTTTTAGTTTTGGCAGTCTACCAACGCCAAGCGGTCGGATACGCTGTTATAGCGCTTAGTAACTAAGGACTATCGAAAATTTTTATTTCCTCCATTTGCCTTAAAATTAAAGCCAATCGGTCAGGTATGCTAAGAATGCACTAAAAAACAAGACTCCAGTGAAAAACCGAGTTTTTTAGTTTTGGCAGTCTACCAACGCCAAGCGGTCGGATACGCTGTTATAGCGCTTTTTAACTAAGGACTATCGAAAATTTTTATTTCCTCCATTTGCCTTAAAATTAAAGCCAATCGGTCAGGTATGCTAAGAATGCACCAAAAAACAAGACTCCAGCGAAAAACCGAGTTTTTTAGTTTTGGCAGTCTACCAACGCCAAGCGGTCGGATACGCTGTTAAAGCGCTTAGTAACTAAGGACTATCGAAATTTTTTATTTCCTCCATTTGCCTTAAAATTAAAGCCAATCGGTCAGGTATGCTAAGAATGCACCAAAAAACAAGACTCCAGCGAAAAACCGAGTTTTTTAGTTTTGGCAGTCTACCAACGCCAAGCGGTCGGATACGCTGTTATAGCGCTTAGTAACTAAGGACTATCGAAAATTTTTATTTCCTCCATTTGCCTTAAAATTAAACCCAATCGGTCAGGTATGCTAAGAATGCGCCAAAAAACAAGACTCCAGCGAAAAACCGAGTTTTTTATTTTTGGCAGTCTACCAACGCCAAGCGGTCGGATACGCTGTTAAAGCGCTTAGTAACTAAGGACTATCGAAAAATTTTATTTCCTCCATTTGCCTTAAAATTAAAGCCAATCGGTCAGGTATGCTAAGAATGCACCAAAAAACAAGACTCCAGCGAAAAACAGAGTTTTTTAGTTTTGGCAGTCTACCAACGCCAATCGGTCGGATACGCTGTTATAGCGCTTAGTAACTAAGGACTATCGAAAATTTTTATTTCCTCCATTTGCCTTAAAATTAAAGCCAATCGGTCAGGTATGCTAAGAATGCACCAAAAAACAAGACTCCAGCGAAAAACCGAGTTTTTTAGTTTTGGCAGTCTACCAACGCCAAGCGGTCGGATACGCTGTTATAGCGCTTAGTAACTAAGGACTATCGAAAATTTTTATTTCCTCCATTTGCCTTAAAATTAAAGCCAATCGGTCAGGTATGCTAAGAATGCACCAAAAAACAAGACTCCAGCGAAAAACCGAGTTTTTTAGTTTTGGCAGTCTACCAACGCCAAGCGGTCGGATACGCTGTTAAAGCGCTTAGTAACTAAGGACTATCGAAATTTTTTATTTCCTCCATTTGCCTTAAAATTAAAGCCAATCGGTCAGGTATGCTAAGAATGCACCAAAAAACAAGACTCCAGCGAAAAACCGAGTTTTTTAGTTTTGGCAGTCTACCAACGCCAAGCGGTCGGATACGCTGTTATAGCGCTTAGTAACTAAAGACTATCGAAAATTTTTATTTCCTCCATTTGCCTTAAAATTAAACCCAATCGGTCAGGTATGCTAAGATTGCGCCAAAAAACAAGACTCCAGCGAAAAACCGAGTTTTTTATTTTTGGCAGTCTACCAACGCCAAGCGGTCGGATACGCTGTTATAGCGCTTAGTAACTAAGGACTATCGAAAATTTTTATTTCCTCCATTTGCCTTAAAATTAAAGCCAATCGGTCAGGTATGCTAAGAATGCACCAAAAAACAAGACTCCAGCGAAAAACCGAGTTTTTTAGTTTTGGCAGTCTACCAACGCCAAGCGGTCGGATACGCTGTTAAAGCGCTTAGTAACTAAGGACTATCGAAATTTTTTATTTCCTCCATTTGCCTTAAAATTAAAGCCAATCGGTCAGGTATGCTAAGAATGCACCAAAAAACAAGACTCCAGCGAAAAACCGAGTTTTTTAGTTTTGGCAGTCTACCAACGCCAAGCGGTCGGATACGCTGTTATAGCGCTTAGTAACTAAGGACTATCGAAAATTTTTATTTCCTCCATTTGCCTTAAAATTAAACCCAATCGGTCAGGTATGCTAAGAATGCGCCAAAAAACAAGACTCCAGCGAAAAACCGAGTTTTTTATTTTTGGCATTCTACCAACGCCAAGCGGTCGGATACGCTGTTAAAGCGCTTAGTAACTAAGGACTATCGAAAAATTTTATTTCCTCCATTTGCCTTAAAATTAAAGCCAATCGGTCAGGTATGCTAAGAATGCACCAAAAAACAAGACTCCAGCGAAAAACAGAGTTTTTTAGTTTTGGCAGTCTACCAACGCCAATCGGTCGGATACGCTGTTATAGCGCTTAGTAACTAAGGACTATCGAAAATTTTTATTTCCTCCATTTGCCTTAAAATTAAAGCCAATCGGTCAGGTATGCTAAGAATGCACCAAAAAACAAGACTCCAGCGAAAAACCGAGTTTTTTAGTTTTGGCAGTCTACCAACGCCAAGCGGTCGGATACGCTGTTATAGCGCTTAGTAACTAAGGACTATCGAAAATTTTTATTTCCTCCATTTGCCTTAAAATTAAAGCCAATCGGTCAGGTATGCTAAGAATGCACCAAAAAACAAGACTCCAGCGAAAAACCGAGTTTTTTAGTTTTGGCAGTCTACCAACGCCAAGCGGTCGGATACGCTGTTATAGCGCTTAGTAACTAAGGACTATCGAAAATTTTTATTTCCTCCATTTGCCTTAAAATTAAAGCCAATCGGTCAGGTATGCTAAGAATGCACTAAAAAACAAGACTCCAGTGAAAAACCGAGTTTTTTAGTTTTGGCAGTCTACCAACGCTAAGCGGTCGGATACGCTGTTATAGCGCTTTTTAACTAAGGACTATCGAAAATTTTTATTTCCTCCATTTGCCTTAAAATTAAAGCCAATCGGTCAGGTATGCTAAGAATGCACCAAAAAACAAGACTCCAGCGAAAAACCGAGTTTTTTAGTTTTGGCAGTCTACCAACGCCAAGCGGTCGGATACGCTGTTATAGCGCTTAGTAACTAAGGACTATCGAAAATTTTTATTTCCTCCATTTGCCTTAAAATTAAAGCCGATCGGTCAGGTATGCTAAGAATGCACCAAAAAACAAGACTCCAGCGAAAAACCGAGTTTTTCAGTTTTGGCAGTCTACCAACGCCAAGCGGTCGGAAACGCTGTTATAGCGCTTAGTATCTAAGGACTATCAAAAAATTTTATTTCCTCCATTTACCTTAAAATTAAAGCCAATCGGTCAGGTATGCTAAGAATGCACCAAAAAACAAGACTCCAGCGAAAACCCGAGTTTTTTAGTTTTGGCAGTCTACGAACGCCAAGCGGTCGGATACGCTGTTATAGCGCTTAGTAACTCAGGACTATCGAAAATTTTTATTTCCTCCATTTACCTTAAAATTAAAGCCAATCGGTCAGGTATGCTAAGAATGCACCAAAAAACAAGACTCCAGCGAAAACCCGAGTTTTTTAGTTTTGGCAGTCTACCTACGCCAAGCGTTCGGATACGCTGTTATAGCGCTTAGTAACTAAGGACTATCGAAAATTTTTATTTCCTCCATTTGCCTTAAAATTAAAGCCAATCGGTCAGGTATGCTAAGAATGCATCAAAAAACAAGACTCCAGCGAAAAACCGAGTTTTTTAGTTTCGGCAGTCTACCAACGCCAAGCGGTCGGATACGCTGTTATAGCGCTTAGTAACTAAGGACTATCGAAAATTTTTATTTCCTCCATTTGCCTTAAAATTAAAGCCAATCGGTCAGGTATGCTAAGAATGCACCAAAAAACAAGAATCCAGCGAAAAATCGAGTTTTTTAGTTTTGGCAGTCTACCAACGCCAAGCGGTCGGATACGCTGTTATAGCGCTTAGTAACTAAGGACTATCGAAAATTTTTATTTCCTCCATTTGCCTTAAAATTAAAGCCAATCGGTCAGGTATGCTAAGAATGCACCAAAAAACAAGACTCCAGCGAAAAACCGAGTTTTTTAGTTTTGGCAGTCTACCAACGCCAAGCGGTCGGATACGCTGTTATAGCGCTTAGTAACTAAGGACTATCGAAAATTTTTATTTCCTCCATTTGCCTTAAAATTAAAGCCAATCGGTCAGGTATGCTAAGAATGCACTAAAAAACAAGACTCCAGTGAAAAACCGAGTTTTTTAGTTTTGGCAGTCTACCAACGCCAAGCGGTCGGATACGCTGTTATAGCGCTTTTTAACTAAGGACTATCGAAAATTTTTATTTCCTCCATTTGCCTTAAAATTAAAGCCAATCGGTCAGGTATGCTAAGAATGCACCAAAAAACAAGACTCCAGCGAAAAACCGAGTTTTTTTAGTTTTGGCAGTCTACCAACGCCAAGCGGTCGGATACGCTGTTATAGCGCTTAGTAACTAAGGACTATCGAAAATTTTTATTTCCTCCATTTGCCTTAAAATTAAAGCCGATCGGTCAGGTATGCTAAGAATGCATCAAAAAACAAGACTCCAGCGAAAAACAGAGTTTTTTAGTTTTGGCAGTCTACCAACGCCAAGCGGTCGGATACGCTGTTATAGCGCTTAGTAACTCAGGACTATCGAAAATTTTTATTTCCTCCATTTACCTTAAAATTAAAGCCAATCGGTCAGGTATGCTAAGAATGCACCAAAAAACAAGACTCCAGCGAAAAACCGAGTTTTTTAGTTTTGGCAGCCTACCAACGCCAAGCGGTCGGATACGTTGTTATAGCGCTTAGTAACTAAGGACTATCGAAAAATTTTATTTCCTCCATTTGCCTTAAAATTAAAGCCAATCGGTCAGGTATGCTAAGAATGCATCAAAAAACAAGACTCCAGCGAAAAACAGAGTTTTTTAGTTTTGGCAGTCTACCAACGCCAAGCGGTCGGATACGCTGTTGTAGCGCTTAGTATCTAAGGACTATCAAAAATTTTTATTTCCTCCATTTACCTTAAAATTAAAGCCAATCGGTCAGGTATGCTAAGAATGCACCAAAAAACAAGACTCCAGCGAAAAACCGAGTTTTTTAGTTTTGGCAGTCTACCAACGCCAAGCGGTCGGATACGCTGTTATAGCGCTTAGTAACTAAGGACTATCGAAAATTTTTATTTCCTCCATTTGCCTTAAAATTAAAGCCAATCGGTCAGGTATGCTAAGAATGCACTAAAAAACAAGACTCCAGTGAAAAACCGAGTTTTTTAGTTTTGGCAGTCTACCAACGCTAAGCGGTCGGATACGCTGTTATAGCGCTTTTTAACTAAGGACTATCGAAAATTTTTATTTCCTCCATTTGCCTTAAAATTAAAGCCAATCGGTCAGGTATGCTAAGAATGCACCAAAAAACAAGACTCCAGCGAAAAACCGAGTTTTTTTAGTTTTGGCAGTCTACCAACGCCAAGCGGTCGGATACGCTGTTAAAGCGCTTAGTAACTAAGGACTATCGAAATTTTTTATTTCCTCCATTTGCCTTAAAATTAAAGCCAATCGGTCAGGTATGCTAAGAATGCACCAAAAAACAAGACTCCAGCGAAAAACCGAGTTTTTTAGTTTTGGCAGTCTACCAACGCCAAGCGGTCGGATACGCTGTTATAGCGCTTAGTTACTAAGGACTATCGAAAATTTTTATTTCCTCCATTTGCCTTAAAATTAAACCCAATCGGTCAGGTATGCTAAGAATGCGCCAAAAAACAAGACTCCAGCGAAAAACCGAGTTTTTTATTTTTGGCAGTCTACCAACGCCAAGCGGTCGGATACGCTGTTAAAGCGCTTAGTAACTAAGGACTATCGAAAATTTTTATTTCCTCCATTTGCCTTAAAATTAAAGCCAATCGGTCAGGTATGCTAAGAATGCACCAAAAAACAAGACTCCAGCGAAAAACAGAGTTTTTTAGTTTTGGCAGTCTACCAACGCCAATCGGTCGGATACGCTGTTATAGCGCTTAGTAACTAAGGACTATCGAAAATTTTTATTTCCTCCATTTGCCTTAAAATTAAAGCCAATCGGTCAGGTATGCTAAGAATGCACCAAAAAACAAGACTCCAGCGAAAAACCGAGTTTTTTAGTTTTGGCAGTCTACCAACGCCAAGCGGTCGGATACGCTGTTATAGCGCTTAGTAACTAAGGACTATCGAAAATTTTTATTTCCTCCATTTGCCTTAAAATTAAAGCCAATCGGTCAGGTATGCTAAGAATGCACCAAAAAACAAGACTCCAGCGAAAAACCGAGTTTTTTAGTTTTGGCAGTCTACCAACGCCAAGCGGTCGGATACGCTGTTAAAGCGCTTAGTAACTAAGGACTATCGAAATTTTTTATTTCCTCCATTTGCCTTAAAATTAAAGCCAATCGGTCAGGTATGCTAAGAATGCACCAAAAAACAAGACTCCAGCGAAAAACCGAGTTTTTTAGTTTTGGCAGTCTACCAACGCCAAGCGGTCGGATACGCTGTTATAGCGCTTAGTAACTAAGGACTATCGAAAATTTTTATTTCCTCCATTTGCCTTAAAATTAAACCCAATCGGTCAGGTATGCTAAGAATGCGCCAAAAAACAAGACTCCAGCGAAAAACCGAGTTTTTTATTTTTGGCAGTCTACCAACGCCAAGCGGTCGGATACGCTGTTAAAGCGCTTAGTAACTAAGGACTATCGAAAAATTTTATTTCCTCCATTTGCCTTAAAATTAAAGCCAATCGGTCAGGTATGCTAAGAATGCACCAAAAAACAAGACTCCAGCGAAAAACAGAGTTTTTTAGTTTTGGCAGTCTACCAACGCCAATCGGTCGGATACGCTGTTATAGCGCTTAGTAACTAAGGACTATCGAAAATTTTTATTTCCTCCATTTGCCTTAAAATTAAAGCCAATCGGTCAGGTATGCTAAGAATGCACCAAAAAACAAGACTCCAGCGAAAAACCGAGTTTTTTAGTTTTGGCAGTCTACCAACGCCAAGCGGTCGGATACGCTGTTATAGCGCTTAGTAACTAAGGACTATCGAAAATTTTTATTTCCTCCATTTGCCTTAAAATTAAAGCCAATCGGTCAGGTATGCTAAGAATGCACCAAAAAACAAGACTCCAGCGAAAAACCGAGTTTTTTAGTTTTGGCAGTCTACCAACGCCAAGCGGTCGGATACGCTGTTATAGCGCTTAGTAACTAAGGACTATCGAAAATTTTTATTTCCTCCATTTGCCTTAAAATTAAAGCCAATCGGTCAGGTATGCTAAGAATGCACTAAAAAACAAGACTCCAGTGAAAAACCGAGTTTTTTAGTTTTGGCAGTCTACCAACGCTAAGCGGTCGGATACGCTGTTATAGCGCTTTTTAACTAAGGACTATCGAAAATTTTTATTTCCTCCATTTGCCTTAAAATTAAAGCCAATCGGTCAGGTATGCTAAGAATGCACCAAAAAACAAGACTCCAGCGAAAAACCGAGTTTTTTAGTTTTGGCAGTCTACCAACGCCAAGCGGTCGGATACGCTGTTATAGCGCTTAGTAACTAAGGACTATCGAAAATTTTTATTTCCTCCATTTGCCTTAAAATTAAAGCCAATCGGTCAGGTATGCTAAGAATGCACCAAAAAACAAGACTCCAGCGAAAAACCGAGTTTTTTAGTTTTGGCAGTCTACCAACGCCAAGCGGTCGGATACGCTGTTAAAGCGCTTAGTAACTAAGGACTATCGAAATTTTTTATTTCCTCCATTTGCCTTAAAATTAAAGCCAATCGGTCAGGTATGCTAAGAATGCACCAAAAAACAAGACTCCAGCGAAAAACCGAGTTTTTTAGTTTTGGCAGTCTACCAACGCCAAGCGGTCGGATACGCTGTTATAGCGCTTAGTAACTAAGGACTATCGAAAATTTTTATTTCCTCCATTTGCCTTAAAATTAAACCCAATCGGTCAGGTATGCTAAGAATGCGCCAAAAAACAAGACTCCAGCGAAAAACCGAGTTTTTTATTTTTGGCAGTCTACCAACGCCAAGCGGTCGGATACGCTGTTAAAGCGCTTAGTAACTAAGGACTATCGAAAAATTTTATTTCCTCCATTTGCCTTAAAATTAAAGCCAATCGGTCAGGTATGCTAAGAATGCACCAAAAAACAAGACTCCAGCGAAAAACAGAGTTTTTTAGTTTTGGCAGTCTACCAACGCCAATCGGTCGGATACGCTGTTATAGCGCTTAGTAACTAAGGACTATCGAAAATTTTTATTTCCTCCATTTGCCTTAAAATTAAAGCCAATCGGTCAGGTATGCTAAGAATGCACCAAAAAACAAGACTCCAGCGAAAAACCGAGTTTTTTAGTTTTGGCAGTCTACCAACGCCAAGCGGTCGGATACGCTGTTATAGCGCTTAGTAACTAAGGACTATCGAAAATTTTTATTTCCTCCATTTGCCTTAAAATTAAAGCCAATCGGTCAGGTATGCTAAGAATGCACCAAAAAACAAGACTCCAGCGAAAAACCGAGTTTTTTAGTTTTGGCAGTCTACCAACTCCAAGCGGTCGGATACGCTGTTATAGCGCTTAGTAACTAAGGACTATCGAAAATTTTTATTTCCTCCATTTGCCTTAAAATTAAAGCCAATCGGTCAGGTATGCTAAGAATGCACCAAAAAACAAGACTCCAGCGAAAAACCGAGTTTTTTAGTTTTGGCAGTCTACCAACGCCAAGCAGTCGGATACGCTGTTATAGCGCTTAGTAACTAAGGACTATCGAAAATTTTTATTTCCTCCATTTGCCTTAAAATTAAAGCCGATCGGTCAGGTATGCTAAGAATGCATCAAAAAACAAGACTCCAGTGAAAAACCGAGTTTTTTAGTTTTGGCAGTCTACCAACGCTAAGCGGTCGGATACGCTGTTATAGCGCTTTTTAACTAAGGACTATCGAAAATTTTTATTTCCTCCATTTGCCTTAAAATTAAAGCCAATCGGTCAGGTATGCTAAGAATGCACCAAAAAACAAGACTCCAGCGAAAAACCGAGTTTTTTTAGTTTTGGCAGTCTACCAACGCCAAGCGGTCGGATACGCTGTTATAGCGCTTAGTAACTCAGGACTATCGAAAATTTTTATTTCCTCCATTTGCCTTAAAATTAAAGCCAATCTGTCAGGTATGCTAAGAATGCACCAAAAAACAAGACTCCAGCGAAAAACCGAGTTTTTTAGTTTTGGCAGTCTACCAACGCCAATCGGTCGGATACGCTGTTATAGCGCTTAGTAACTAAGGACTATCGAAAATTTTATTTCCTCCATTTGCCTTAAAATTAAAGCCAATCGGTCAGGTATGCTAAGAATGCACCAAAAAACAAGACTCCAGCGAAAAACCGAGTTTTTTAGTTTTGGCAGTCTACCAACGCCAAGCGGTCGGATACGCTGTTATAGCGCTTAGTAACTAAGGACTATCGAAAAATTTTATTTCCTCCATTTGCCTTATAATTAAAGCCAATCGGTCAGGTATGCTAAGAATGCACCAAAAAACAAGACTCCAGCGAAAAACTGAGTTTTTTAGTTTTGGCAGTCTACCAACGCCAAGCGGTCGGATACGCTGTTATAGCGCTTAGTAACTAAGGACTATTGAAAAATTTTATTTCCTCCATTTGCCTTAAAATAATAGCCAATCGGTCAGGTATGCTAAGAATGCACCAAAAAACAAGACTCCAGCGAAAAACCGAGTTTTTTAGTTTTGGCAGTCTACCAACGCCAAGCGGTCGGATACGCTGTTATAGCGCTTAGTAACTAAGGACTATCGAAAAATTTTATTTCCTCCATTTGCCTTAAAATTAAAGCCAATCTGTCAGGTATGCTAAGAATGCACCAAAAAACAAGACTCCAGCGAAAAACCGAGTTTTTTAGTTTTGGCAGTCTACCAACGCCAAGCGGTCGGATACGCTGTTATAGCGCTTAGTAACTAAGGACTATTGAAAAATTTTATTTCCTCCAATTGCCTTAAAATTAAAGCCAATCGGTCAGGTATGCTAAGAATGCACCAAAAAACAAGACTCCAGCGAAAAACCGAGTTTTTTAGTTTTGGCAGTCTACCAACGCCAAGCGGTCGGATACGCTGTTATAGCGCTTAGTAACTAAGGACTATCGAAAAATTTTATTTCCTCCATTTGCCTTAAAATTAAAGCCAATCGGTCAGGTATGCTAAGAATGCACCAAAAAACAAGACTCCAGCGAAAAACCGAGTTTTTTAGTTTTGGCAGTCTACCAACGCCAAGCGGTCGGATACGCTGTTATAGCGCTTAGTAACTAAGGACTATCGAAATTTTTTATTTCCTCCATTTGCCTTAAAATTAAAGCCAATCGGTCAGGTATGCTAAGAATGCACCAAAAAACAAGACTCCAGCGAAAAATCGAGTTTTTTAGTTTTGGCAGTCTACCAACGCCAAGCGGTCGGATACGCTGTTATAGCGCTTAGTAACTAAGGACTATCGAAAAATTTTATTTCCTCCATTTGCCTTAAAATTAAAGCCAATCGGTCAGGTATGCTAAGAATGCACCAAAAAACAAGACTCCAGCGAAAAACCGAGTTTTTTAGTTTTGGCAGTCTACCAACGCCAAGCGGTCGGATATGCTGTTATAGCGCTTAGTAACTAAGGACTATCGTAAATTTTTATTTCCTCCATTTGCCTTAAAATTAAAGCCAATCGGTCAGGTATGCTAAGAATGCATCAAAAAACAAGACTCCAGCGAAAAACCGAGTATTTTAGTTTTGGCAGTCTATCAACGCCAAGCGGTCGGATACGCTGTTATAGCGCTTAGTAACTAAGGACTATCGAAAAATTTTATTTCCTCCATTTGCCTTAAAATTAAAGCCAATCGGTCAGGTATGCTAAGAATGCACCAAAAAACAAGACTCCAGCGAAAAAGCGAGTTTTTTAGTAGCAGTCTACCAACGCCAAGCGGTCGGATACGCTGTTATAGCGCTTAGTAACTAAGGACTATCGAAAATTTTTATTTCCTCCATTTGCCTTAAAATTAAAGCCAATCGGTCAGGTATGCTAAGAATGAACCAAAAAACAAGACTCCAGCGAAAAACCGAGTTTTTTAGTTTTGGCAGTCTACCAACGTCAAGCGGTCGGATACGCTGTTATAGCGCTTAGTAACTAAGGATTATCGAAAAAATTTATTTCCTCCATTTGCCTTAAAATTAAAGCCAATCGGTCAGGTATGCTAAGAATGCACCAAAAAACAAGACTCCAGCGAAAAACCGAGTTTTTTAGTTTTGGCAGTCTACCAACGCCAAGCGGTCGGATACGCTGTTATAGCGCTTAGTAACTAAGGACTATCGAAAATTTTTATTTCCTCCATTTGCCTTAAAATTAAAGCCAATCGGTCAGGTATGCTAAGAATGCACCAAAAAACAAGACTCCAGCGAAAAACCGAGTTTTTTAGTTTTGGCAGTCTACCAACGCCAAGCGGTCGGATACGCTGTTATAGCGCTTAGTAACTAAGGATTATCGAAAAAAATTATTTCCTCCATTTGCCTTAAAATTAAAGCCAATCGGTCAGGTATGCTAAGAATGCACCAAAAAACAAGACTCAAGCGAAAAACCGAGTTTTTTAGTTTTGGCAGTCTACCAACGCCAAGCGGTCGGATACGATGTTATAGCGCTTAGTAACTAAGGACTATCGAAAAATTTTATTTGCTCCATTTGCCTTATAATTAAAGCCAATCGGTCAGGTATGCTAAGAATGCACCAAAAAACAAGACTCCAGCGAAAAACCGAGTTTTTTTAGTTTTGGCAGTCTACCAACGCCAAGCGGTCGGATACGCTGTTATAGCGTTAAGTAACTAAGGACTATCGAAAAATTTTATTTCCTCCATTTGCCTTAAAATTAAAGCCAATCGGTCAGGTATGCTAAGAATGCATCAAAAAACAAGACTCCAGCGAAAAACCGAGTTTTTTAGTTTTGGCAGTCTACCAACGCCAAGCGGTCGGATACGCTGTTATAGCGCTTAGTATCTAAGGACTATCAAAAATTTTTATTTCCTCCATTTACCTTAAAATTAAAGCCAATCGGTCAGGTATGCTAAGAATGCACCAAAAAACAAGACTCCAGCGAAAACCCGAGTTTTTTAGTTTTGGCAGTCTACCTACGCCAAGCGTTCGGATACGCTGTTATAGCGCTTAGTAACTAAGGACTATCGAAAATTTTTATTTCCTCCATTTGCCTTAAAATTAAAGCCAATCGGTCAGGTATGCTAAGAATGCACCAAAAAACAAGACTCCAGCGAAAAACCGAGTTTTTTAGTTTCGGCAGTCTACCAACGCCAAGCGGTCGGATACGCTGTTATAGCGCTTAGTAACTAAGGACTATCGAAAATTTTTATTTCCTCCATTTACCTTAAAATTAAAGCCAATCGGTCAGGTATGCTAAGAATGCACCAAAAAACAAGACTCCAGCGAAAACCCGAGTTTTTTAGTTTTGGCAGTCTACCAACGCCAAGCGGTCGGATACGCTGTTATAGCGCTTAGTAAATAAGGACTATCGAAAATTTTTATTTCCTTCATTTGCCTTAAAATTAAAGACAATCGGTCAGGTATGCTAAGAATGCATCAAAAAACAAGACTCCAGCGAAAAACCGAGTTTTTTAGTTTTGGCAGTCTACCAACGCCAAGCGGTCGGATACGCTGTTATAGCGCTTAGTAACTAAGGACTATCGAAAAAAATTATTTGCTCCATTTGCCTTTAAATTAAAGCCAATCGGTCAGGTATGCTAAGAATGCACCAAAAAACAAGACTCCAGCGAAAAACCGAGTTTTTTAGTTTTGGCAGTCTACCAACGCCAAGCGGTCGGATACGCTGTTATAGCGCTTAGTAACTAAGGACTATCGAAAAATTTTATTTCCTCCATTTGCCTTATAATTAAAGCCAATCGGTCAGGTATGCTAAGAATGCACCAAAAAACAAGACTCCAGCGAAAAACTGAGTTTTTTAGTTTTGGCAGTCTACCAACGCCAAGCGGTCGGATACGCTGTTATAGCGCTTAGTAACTAAGGACTATCGAAATTTTTTATTTCCTCCATTTGCCTTAAAATTAAAGCCAATCGGTCAGGTATGCTAAGAATGCACCAAAAAACAAGACTCCAGCGAAAAACCGAGTTTTTTTAGTTTTGGCAGTCTACCAACGCCAAGCGGTCGGATACGCTGTTATAGCGCTTAGTATCTAAGGACTATCAAAAATTTTTATTTCCTCCATTTACCTTAAAATTAAAGCCAATCGGTCAGGTATGCTAAGAATGCACCAAAAAACAAGACTCCAGCGAAAAACCGAGTTTTTTAGTTTTGGCAGTCTACCAACGCCAAGCGGTCGGATACGCTGTTATAGCGCTTAGTAACTAAGGACTATCGAAAATTTTTATTTAATAAGAATAAGAATAAGAATAATTTATTTGCGGAATGCACACATACAAATTTTTGGATAAAACATGATATATATCCTATACTAAATATTTAAAATGAAAATCGGTATGCGTGCACGACACAAAAGGGATCCTGCTCAGCATTAAGCTGGAAGCTGAGAGCAACCAGCGCTGGTCTTCCGCAGAATCCTTTAAGTGAAGTCACGGCAAGATACAATTACTACATAATAGTCAATTACAAAATAAACAACAGAAAAAAAAACCAACGGGCAAACACATCAGAGTACTTAACCTAATGCAGATATGCATAAAATTGTAGCACAAATATTCATTATGTGAATGGACAGATATATTACTGTTTTTATTTATAATTTCACACATAACCATTTGAATTCCTTTTAAATAATACTCGTGTCATGTTTTAAGGTTTCTTGGCTCTTTTGGTGTTCAAAAAGAAATTTTCTTAATTGAATTCTAAAACTGTAAATACGTAAATATTTCCTCCATTTGCCTTAAAATTAAAGCCAATCGGTCAGGTATGCTAAGAATGCACCAAAAAACAAGACTCCAGCGAAAAACCGAGTTTTTTAGTTTTGGCAGTCTACCAACGCCAAGCGGTCGGATACGCTGTTATAGCGCTTAGTAACTAAGGACTATCGAAAAATTTTATTTCCTCCATTTGCCTTAAAATTAAAGCCAATCGGTCAGGTATGCTAAGAATGCACCAAAAAACAAGACTCCAGCGAAAAACCGAGTTTTTTTTAGTTTTGGCAGTCTACCAACGCCAAGCGGTCGGATACGCTGTTATATCGCTTAGTAACTAAGGACTATCGAAAAAATTTATTTCCTCCATTTGCCTTAAAATTAAAGCCAATCGGTCAGGTATGCTAAGAATGCACCAAAAAACAAGACTCCAGCGAAAAACCGAGTTTTTTAGTTTTGGCAGTCTACCAACGCCAAGCGGTCGGATACGCTGTTAAAGCGCTTAGTAACTAAGGACTATCGAAATTTTTTATTTCCTCCATTTGCCTTAAAATTAAAGCCAATCGGTCAGGTATGCTAAGAATGCACCAAAAAACAAGACTCCAGCGAAAAACCGAGTTTTTTAGTTTTGGCAGTCTACCAACGCCAAGCGGTCGGATACGCTGTTATAGCGCTTAGTAACTAAGGACTATCGAAAATTTTTATTTCCTCCATTTGCCTTAAAATTAAAGCCAATCGGTCAGGTATGCTAAGAATGCACTAAAAAACAAGACTCCAGTGAAAAACTGAGTTTTTTAGTTTTGGCAGTCTACCAACGCCAAGCGGTTGGATACGCTGTTATAGCGCTTTTTAACTAAGGACTATCGAAAAATTTTATTTCCTCCATTTGCCTTAAAATTAAAGCCAATCGGTCAGGTATGCTAAGAATGCACCAAAAAACAAGACTCCAGCGAAAAACCGAGTTTTTTAGTTTTGGCAGTCTACCAACGCCAAGCGGTCGGATACGCTGTTATAGCGCTTAGTAACTAAGGACTATCGAAAAATTTTATTTCCTCCATTTACCTTAAAATTAAAGCCAATCGGTCAGGTATGCTAAGAATGCACCAAAAAACAAGACTCCAGCGAAAAACCGAGTTTTTTAGTTTTGGCAGTCTACCAACGCCAAGCGGTCGGATACGCTGTTATAGCGCTTAGTAACTAAGGACTATCGAAAATTTTTATTTCCTCCATTTGCCTTAAAATTAAAGCCAATCGGTCAGGTATGCTAAGAATGCACTAAAAAACAAGACTCCAGTGAAAAACTGAGTTTTTTAGTTTTGGCAGTCTACCAACGCCAAGCGGTTGGATACGCTGTTATAGCGCTTTTTAACTAAGGACTATCGAAAAAATTTATTTCCTCCATTTGCCTTAAAATTAAAGCCAATCGGTCAGGTATGCTAAGAATGCACCAAAAAACAAGACTCCAGCGAAAACCCGAGTTTTTTAGTTTTGGCAGTCTACCAACGCCAAGCGGTCGGATACGCTGTTATAGCGCTTAGTAACTAAGGACTATCGAAAATTTTTATTTCCTCCATTTGCCTTAAAATTAAAGACAATCGGTCAGGTATGCTAAGAATGCATCAAAAAACAAGACTCCAGCGAAAAACCGAGTTTTTTAGTTTTGGCAGTCTACCAACGCCAAGCGGTCGGATACGCTGTTATAGCGCTTAGTAACTAAGGACTATCGAAAAAAATTATTTGCTCCATTTGCCTTTAAATTAAAGCCAATCGGTCAGGTATGCTAAGAATGCACCAAAAAACAAGACTCCAGCGAAAAACCGAGTTTTTTAGTTTTGGCAGTCTACCAACGCCAAGCGGTCGGATACGCTGTTATAGCGCTTAGTAACTAAGGACTATCGAAAAATTTTATTTCCTCCATTTGCCTTATAATTAAAGCCAATCGGTCAGGTATGCTAAGAATGCACCAAAAAACAAGACTCCAGCGAAAAACTGAGTTTTTTAGTTTTGGCAGTCTACCAACGCCAAGCGGTTGGATACGCTGTTATAGCGCTTAGTAACTAAGGACTATCGAAAATTTTTATTTCCTCCATTTGCCTTAAAATTAAAGCCGATCGGTCAGGTATGCTAAGAATGCATCAAAAAACAAGACTCCAGCGAAAAACCGAGTTTTTCAGTTTTGGCAGTCTACCAACGCCAAGCGGTCGGATACGCTGTTATAGCGCTTAGTAACTAAGGACTATCGAAAAAAATTATTTCCTCCATTTGCCTTAAAATTAAAGCCAATCGGTCAGGTATGCTAAAAATGCACCAAAAAACGAGGCTCCAGCGAAAAACCGAGTTTTTTAGTTTTGGCAGTCTACCAACGCCAAGCGGTCGGATACGCTGTTATAGCGCTTAGTAACTAAGGACTATTGAAAAATTTTATTTCCTCCAATTGCCTTAAAATTAAAGCCAATCGGTCAGGTATGCTAAGAATGCACCAAAAAACAAGACTCCAGCGAAAAACCGAGTTTTTTAGTTTTGGCAGTCTACCAACGCCAAGCGGTCGGATACGCTGTTATAGCGCTTAGTAACTAAGGACTATCGAAAATTTTTATTTCCTCCATTTGCCTTAAAATTAAAGCCAATCGGTCAGGTATGCTAAGAATGCACCAAAAAACAAGACTCCAGCGAAAAACCGAGTTTTTTAGTTTTGGCAGTCTACCAACGCCAAGCGGTCGGATACGCTGTTATAGCGCTTAGTAACTAAGGACTATCGAAATTTTTTATTTCCTCCATTTGCCTTAAAATTAAAGCCAATCGGTCAGGTATGATAAGAATGCACTAAAAAACAAGACTCCAGCGAAAAACCGAGTTTTTTAGTTTTGGCAGTCTACCAACGCCAAGCGGTCGGATACGCTGTTATAGCGCTTAGTAACTAAGGACTATCGAAAAATTTTATTTCCTCCATTTGCCTTAAAATTAAAGCCAATCGGTCAGGTATGCTAAGAATGCACCAAAAAACAAGACTCCAGCGAAAAACCGAGTTTTTTAGTTTTGGCAGTCTACCAACGCCAAGCGGTCGGATATGCTGTTATAGCGCTTAGTAACTAAGGACTATCGTAAATTTTTATTTCCTCCATTTGCCTTAAAATTAAAGCCAATCGGTCAGGTATGCTAAGAATGCATCAAAAAACAAGACTCCAGCGAAAAACCGAGTATTTTAGTTTTGGCAGTCTATCAACGCCAAGCGGTCGGATACGCTGTTATAGCGCTTAGTAACTAAGGACTATCGAAAAATTTTATTTCCTCCATTTGCCTTAAAATTAAAGCCAATCGGTCAGGTATGCTAAGAATGCACCAAAAAACAAGACTCCAGCGAAAAAGCGAGTTTTTTAGTAGCAGTCTACCAACGCCAAGCGGTCGGATACGCTGTTATAGCGCTTAGTAACTGTTCGCGCCAATTAAGTCATTTCACCTCCCTCCCCTTCACCCTCCCTCTCTTCCCCGCAAGCGCACTATTACATAATATGGATCAGGAAGATCTATCAACTCAGTCTGCCTTCGTCCCGCCGCCGACGCGCACGCCGCCGACGCGCATGCAATTCCTCTCGTGACAATTGACAACCGCACCGCAAGCCACCTAACACGTGGTCATCAGACTCGCCGCATCGCCGCCATCACCGCTGTCAATAGTTTTGTGATTTAACTGAATAGTGCAGTGTATTGTGAAAGACAACACCAGTTCCCGGGCAAGAGAAGGCTTCATCAGAGCACGAGCATACCATCTGCTCCAGCCCCTGTGATAAGGTTAGTGCACTTGCTCCCTTTATCAATCCTTCTCGTTTTTCCACCTTTAATTCGACACGCAACTTACAGTCCACAATTCCATCACCCGCAACGGGGGACCACCCTCCTTTCCACCCTTTATTCCACCACCATTTTTGGTCATAGCGAACCGGAGGTCCACCCCTTTACCCTACAATTCTGGTCCTTGTCTAAAATTAAAGCCAATCGGTCAGGTATGCTAAGAATGCATCAAAAAACAAGACTCCAGCGAAAAACAGAGTTTTTTAGTTTTGGCAGTCTACCAACGCCAAGCGGTCGGATACGCTGTTGTAGCGCTTAGTATCTAAGGACTATCAAAAATTTTTATTTCCTCCATTTACCTTAAAATTAAAGCCAATCGGTCAGGTATGCTAAGAATGCACCAAAAAACAAGACTCCAGCGAAAAACCGAGTTTTTTAGTTTTGGCAGTCTACCAACGCCAAGCGGTCGGATACGCTGTTATAGCGCTTAGTAACTAAGGACTATCGAAAATTTTTATTTCCTCCATTTGCCTTAAAATTAAAGCCAATCGGTCAGGTATGCTAAGAATGCACTAAAAAACAAGACTCCAGTGAAAAACCGAGTTTTTTAGTTTTGGCAGTCTACCAACGCTAAGCGGTCGGATACGCTGTTATAGCGCTTTTTAACTAAGGACTATCGAAAATTTTTATTTCCTCCATTTGCCTTAAAATTAAAGCCAATCGGTCAGGTATGCTAAGAATGCACCAAAAAACAAGACTCCAGCGAAAAACCGAGTTTTTTAGTTTTGGCAGTCTACCAACGCCAAGCGGTCGGATACGCTGTTAAAGCGCTTAGTAACTAAGGACTATCGAAATTTTTTATTTCCTCCATTTGCCTTAAAATTAAAGCCAATCGGTCAGGTATGCTAAGAATGCACCAAAAAACAAGACTCCAGCGAAAAACCGAGTTTTTTAGTTTTGGCAGTCTACCAACGCCAAGCGGTCGGATACGCTGTTATAGCGCTTAGTAACTAAGGACTATCGAAAATTTTTATTTCCTCCATTTGCCTTAAAATTAAACCCAATCGGTCAGGTATGCTAAGAATGCGCCAAAAAACAAGACTCCAGCGAAAAACCGAGTTTTTTATTTTTGGCAGTCTACCAACGCCAAGCGGTCGGATACGCTGTTAAAGCGCTTAGTAACTAAGGACTATCGAAAAATTTTATTTCCTCCATTTGCCTTAAAATTAAAGCCAATCGGTCAGGTATGCTAAGAATGCACCAAAAAACAAGACTCCAGCGAAAAACAGAGTTTTTTAGTTTTGGCAGTCTACCAACGCCAATCGGTCGGATACGCTGTTATAGCGCTTAGTAACTAAGGACTATCGAAAATTTTTATTTCCTCCATTTGCCTTAAAATTAAAGCCAATCGGTCAGGTATGCTAAGAATGCACCAAAAAACAAGACTCCAGCGAAAAACCGAGTTTTTTAGTTTTGGCAGTCTACCAACGCCAAGCGGTCGGATACGCTGTTATAGCGCTTAGTAACTAAGGACTATCGAAAATTTTTATTTCCTCCATTTGCCTTAAAATTAAAGCCAATCGGTCAGGTATGCTAAGAATGCACCAAAAAACAAGACTCCAGCGAAAAACCGAGTTTTTTAGTTTTGGCAGTCTACCAACGCCAAGCGGTCGGATACGCTGTTAAAGCGCTTAGTAACTAAGGACTATCGAAATTTTTTATTTCCTCCATTTGCCTTAAAATTAAAGCCAATCGGTCAGGTATGCTAAGAATGCACCAAAAAACAAGACTCCAGCGAAAAACCGAGTTTTTTAGTTTTGGCAGTCTACCAACGCCAAGCGGTCGGATACGCTGTTATAGCGCTTAGTAACTAAAGACTATCGAAAATTTTTATTTCCTCCATTTGCCTTAAAATTAAACCCAATCGGTCAGGTATGCTAAGATTGCGCCAAAAAACAAGACTCCAGCGAAAAACCGAGTTTTTTATTTTTGGCAGTCTACCAACGCCAAGCGGTCGGATACGCTGTTATAGCGCTTAGTAACTAAGGACTATCGAAAATTTTTATTTCCTCCATTTGCCTTAAAATTAAAGCCAATCGGTCAGGTATGCTAAGAATGCACCAAAAAACAAGACTCCAGCGAAAAACCGAGTTTTTTAGTTTTGGCAGTCTACCAACGCCAAGCGGTCGGATACGCTGTTAAAGCGCTTAGTAACTAAGGACTATCGAAATTTTTTATTTCCTCCATTTGCCTTAAAATTAAAGCCAATCGGTCAGGTATGCTAAGAATGCACCAAAAAACAAGACTCCAGCGAAAAACCGAGTTTTTTAGTTTTGGCAGTCTACCAACGCCAAGCGGTCGGATACGCTGTTATAGCGCTTAGTAACTAAGGACTATCGAAAATTTTTATTTCCTCCATTTGCCTTAAAATTAAACCCAATCGGTCAGGTATGCTAAGAATGCGCCAAAAAACAAGACTCCAGCGAAAAACCGAGTTTTTTATTTTTGGCATTCTACCAACGCCAAGCGGTCGGATACGCTGTTAAAGCGCTTAGTAACTAAGGACTATCGAAAAATTTTATTTCCTCCATTTGCCTTAAAATTAAAGCCAATCGGTCAGGTATGCTAAGAATGCACCAAAAAACAAGACTCCAGCGAAAAACAGAGTTTTTTAGTTTTGGCAGTCTACCAACGCCAATCGGTCGGATACGCTGTTATAGCGCTTAGTAACTAAGGACTATCGAAAATTTTTATTTCCTCCATTTGCCTTAAAATTAAAGCCAATCGGTCAGGTATGCTAAGAATGCACCAAAAAACAAGACTCCAGCGAAAAACCGAGTTTTTTAGTTTTGGCAGTCTACCAACGCCAAGCGGTCGGATACGCTGTTATAGCGCTTAGTAACTAAGGACTATCGAAAATTTTTATTTCCTCCATTTGCCTTAAAATTAAAGCCAATCGGTCAGGTATGCTAAGAATGCACCAAAAAACAAGACTCCAGCGAAAAACCGAGTTTTTTAGTTTTGGCAGTCTACCAACGCCAAGCGGTCGGATACGCTGTTATAGCGCTTAGTAACTAAGGACTATCGAAAATTTTTATTTCCTCCATTTGCCTTAAAATTAAAGCCAATCGGTCAGGTATGCTAAGAATGCACTAAAAAACAAGACTCCAGTGAAAAACCGAGTTTTTTAGTTTTGGCAGTCTACCAACGCTAAGCGGTCGGATACGCTGTTATAGCGCTTTTTAACTAAGGACTATCGAAAATTTTTATTTCCTCCATTTGCCTTAAAATTAAAGCCAATCGGTCAGGTATGCTAAGAATGCACCAAAAAACAAGACTCCAGCGAAAAACCGAGTTTTTTAGTTTTGGCAGTCTACCAACGCCAAGCGGTCGGATACGCTGTTATAGCGCTTAGTAACTAAGGACTATCGAAAATTTTTATTTCCTCCATTTGCCTTAAAATTAAAGCCGATCGGTCAGGTATGCTAAGAATGCATCAAAAAACAAGACTCCAGCGAAAAACCGAGTTTTTCAGTTTTGGCAGTCTACCAACGCCAAGCGGTCGGAAACGCTGTTATAGCGCTTAGTATCTAAGGACTATCAAAAAATTTTATTTCCTCCATTTACCTTAAAATTAAAGCCAATCGGTCAGGTATGCTAAGAATGCACCAAAAAACAAGACTCCAGCGAAAACCCGAGTTTTTTAGTTTTGGCAGTCTACCTACGCCAAGCGTTCGGATACGCTGTTATAGCGCTTAGTAACTAAGGACTATCGAAAAATTTTATTTCCTCCATTTGCCTTAAAATTAAAGCCAATCGGTCAGGTATGCTAAGAATGCATCAAAAAACAAGACTCCAGCGAAAAACCGAGTTTTTTAGTTTCGGCAGTCTACCAACGCCAAGCGGTCGGATACGCTGTTATAGCGCTTAGTAACTAAGGACTATCGAAAATTTTTATTTCCTCCATTTGCCTTAAAATTAAAGCCAATCGGTCAGGTATGCTAAGAATGCACCAAAAAACAAGAATCCAGCGAAAAATCGAGTTTTTTAGTTTTGGCAGTCTACCAACGCCAAGCGGTCGGATACGCTGTTATAGCGCTTAGTAACTAAGGACTATCGAAAATTTTTATTTCCTCCATTTGCCTTAAAATTAAAGCCAATCGGTCAGGTATGCTAAGAATGCACCAAAAAACAAGACTCCAGCGAAAAACCGAGTTTTTTAGTTTTGGCAGTCTACCAACGCCAAGCGGTCGGATACGCTGTTATAGCGCTTAGTAACTAAGGACTATCGAAAATTTTTATTTCCTCCATTTGCCTTAAAATTAAAGCCAATCGGTCAGGTATGCTAAGAATGCACTAAAAAACAAGACTCCAGTGAAAAACCGAGTTTTTTAGTTTTGGCAGTCTACCAACGCCAAGCGGTCGGATACGCTGTTATAGCGCTTTTTAACTAAGGACTATCGAAAATTTTTATTTCCTCCATTTGCCTTAAAATTAAAGCCAATCGGTCAGGTATGCTAAGAATGCACCAAAAAACAAGACTCCAGCGAAAAACCGAGTTTTTTTAGTTTTGGCAGTCTACCAACGCCAAGCGGTCGGATACGCTGTTATAGCGCTTAGTAACTAAGGACTATCGAAAATTTTTATTTCCTCCATTTGCCTTAAAATTAAAGCCGATCGGTCAGGTATGCTAAGAATGCATCAAAAAACAAGACTCCAGCGAAAAACAGAGTTTTTTAGTTTTGGCAGTCTACGAACGCCAAGCGGTCGGATACGCTGTTATAGCGCTTAGTAACTCAGGACTATCGAAAATTTTTATTTCCTCCATTTACCTTAAAATTAAAGCCAATCGGTCAGGTATGCTAAGAATGCACCAAAAAACAAGACTCCAGCGAAAAACCGAGTTTTTTAGTTTTGGCAGCCTACCAACGCCAAGCGGTCGGATACGTTGTTATAGCGCTTAGTAACTAAGGACTATCGAAAAATTTTATTTCCTCCATTTGCCTTAAAATTAAAGCCAATCGGTCAGGTATGCTAAGAATGCATCAAAAAACAAGACTCCAGCGAAAAACAGAGTTTTTTAGTTTTGGCAGTCTACCAACGCCAAGCGGTCGGATACGCTGTTGTAGCGCTTAGTATCTAAGGACTATCAAAAATTTTTATTTCCTCCATTTACCTTAAAATTAAAGCCAATCGGTCAGGTATGCTAAGAATGCACCAAAAAACAAGACTCCAGCGAAAAACCGAGTTTTTTAGTTTTGGCAGCCTACCAACGCCAAGCGGTCGGATACGCTGTTATAGCGCTTAGTAACTAAGGACTATCGAAAATTTTTATTTCCTCCATTTGCCTTAAAATTAAAGCCAATCGGTCAGGTATGCTAAGAATGCACTAAAAAACAAGACTCCAGTGAAAAACCGAGTTTTTTAGTTTTGGCAGTCTACCAACGCTAAGCGGTCGGATACGCTGTTATAGCGCTTTTTAACTAAGGACTATCGAAAATTTTTATTTCCTCCATTTGCCTTAAAATTAAAGCCAATCGGTCAGGTATGCTAAGAATGCACCAAAAAACAAGACTCCAGCGAAAAACCGAGTTTTTTTAGTTTTGGCAGTCTACCAACGCCAAGCGGTCGGATACGCTGTTAAAGCGCTTAGTAACTAAGGACTATCGAAATTTTTTATTTCCTCCATTTGCCTTAAAATTAAAGCCAATCGGTCAGGTATGCTAAGAATGCACCAAAAAACAAGACTCCAGCGAAAAACCGAGTTTTTTAGTTTTGGCAGTCTACCAACGCCAAGCGGTCGGATACGCTGTTATAGCGCTTAGTAACTAAGGACTATCGAAAATTTTTATTTCCTCCATTTGCCTTAAAATTAAACCCAATCGGTCAGGTATGCTAAGAATGCGCCAAAAAACAAGACTCCAGCGAAAAACCGAGTTTTTTATTTTTGGCAGTCTACCAACGCCAAGCGGTCGGATACGCTGTTAAAGCGCTTAGTAACTAAGGACTATCGAAAAATTTTATTTCCTCCATTTGCCTTAAAATTAAAGCCAATCGGTCAGGTATGCTAAGAATGCACCAAAAAACAAGACTCCAGCGAAAAACAGAGTTTTTTAGTTTTGGCAGTCTACCAACGCCAATCGGTCGGATACGCTGTTATAGCGCTTAGTAACTAAGGACTATCGAAAATTTTTATTTCCTCCATTTGCCTTAAAATTAAAGCCAATCGGTCAGGTATGCTAAGAATGCACCAAAAAACAAGACTCCAGCGAAAAACCGAGTTTTTTAGTTTTGGCAGTCTACCAACGCCAAGCGGTCGGATACGCTGTTATAGCGCTTAGTAACTAAGGACTATCGAAAATTTTTATTTCCTCCATTTGCCTTAAAATTAAAGCCAATCGGTCAGGTATGCTAAGAATGCACCAAAAAACAAGACTCCAGCGAAAAACCGAGTTTTTTAGTTTTGGCAGTCTACCAACGCCAAGCGGTCGGATACGCTGTTATAGCGCTTAGTAACTAAGGACTATCGAAAATTTTTATTTCCTCCATTTGCCTTAAAATTAAACCCAATCGCTCAGGTATGCTAAGAATGCGCCAAAAAACAAGACTCCAGCGAAAAACCGAGTTTTTTATTTTTGGCAGTCTACCAACGCCAAGCGGTCGGATACGCTGTTAAAGCGCTTAGTAACTAAGGACTATCGAAAAATTTTATTTCCTCCATTTGCCTTAAAATTAAAGCCAATCGGTCAGGTATGCTAAGAATGCACCAAAAAACAAGACTCCAGCGAAAAACAGAGTTTTTTAGTTTTGGCAGTCTACCAACGCCAATCGGTCGGATACGCTGTTATAGCGCTTAGTAACTAAGGACTATCGAAAATTTTTATTTCCTCCATTTGCCTTAAAATTAAAGCCAATCGGTCAGGTATGCTAAGAATGCACCAAAAAACAAGACTCCAGCGAAAAACCGAGTTTTTTAGTTTTGGCAGTCTACCAACGCCAAGCGGTCGGATACGCTGTTATAGCGCTTAGTAACTAAGGACTATCGAAAATTTTTATTTCCTCCATTTGCCTTAAAATTAAAGCCAATCGGTCAGGTATGCTAAGAATGCACCAAAAAACAAGACTCCAGCGAAAAACCGAGTTTTTTAGTTTTGGCAGTCTACCAACTCCAAGCGGTCGGATACGCTGTTATAGCGCTTAGTAACTAAGGACTATCGAAAATTTTTATTTCCTCCATTTGCCTTAAAATTAAAGCCAATCGGTCAGGTATGCTAAGAATGCACTAAAAAACAAGACTCCAGTGAAAAACCGAGTTTTTTAGTTTTGGCAGTCTACCAACGCTAAGCGGTCGGATACGCTGTTATAGCGCTTTTTAACTAAGGACTATCGAAAATTTTTATTTCCTCCATTTGCCTTAAAATTAAAGCCAATCGGTCAGGTATGCTAAGAATGCACCAAAAAACAAGACTCCAGCGAAAAACCGAGTTTTTTAGTTTTGGCAGTCTACCAACGCCAAGCGGTCGGATACGCTGTTATAGCGCTTAGTAACTAAGGACTATCGAAAATTTTTATTTCCTCCATTTGCCTTAAAATTAAAGCCGATCGGTCAGGTATGCTAAGAATGCATCAAAAAACAAGACTCCAGCGAAAAACAGAGTTTTTTAGTTTTGGCAGTCTACCAACGCCAAGCGGTCGGATACGCTGTTATAGCGCTTAGTAACTAAGGACTATCGAAAAATTTTATTTCCTCCATTTGCCTTAAAATTAAAGCCAATCGGTCAGGTATGCTAAGAATGCACCAAAAAACAAGACTCCAGCGAAAAACCGAGTTTTTTAGTTTTGGCAGTCTACCAACGCCAAGCGGTCGGATACGCTGTTATAGCGCTTAGTAACTAAGGACTATCGAAAATTTTTATTTCCTCCATTTGCCTTAAAATTAAAGCCAATCGGTCAGGTATGCTAAGAATGCACCAAAAAACAAGACTCCAGCGAAAAACCGAGTTTTTTTAGTTTTGGCAGTCTACCAACGCCAAGCGGTCGGATACGCTGTTATAGCGCTTAGTAACTCAGGACTATCGAAAATTTTTATTTCCTCCATTTGCCTTAAAATTAAAGCCAATCGGTCAGGTATGCTAAGAATGCACCAAAAAACAAGACTCCAGCGAAAAACCGAGTTTTTTAGTTTTGGCAGTCTACCAACGCCAATCGGTCGGATACGCTGTTATAGCGCTTAGTAACTAAGGACTATCGAAAATTTTATTTCCTCCATTTGCCTTAAAATTAAAGCCAATCGGTCAGGTATGCTAAGAATGCACCAAAAAACAAGACTCCAGCGAAAAACCGAGTTTTTTAGTTTTGGCAGTCTACCAACGCCAAGCGGTCGGATACGCTGTTATAGCGCTTAGTAACTAAGGACTATCGAAAAATTTTATTTCCTCCATTTGCCTTATAATTAAAGCCAATCGGTCAGGTATGCTAAGAATGCACCAAAAAACAAGACTCCAGCGAAAAACTGAGTTTTTTAGTTTTGGCAGTCTACCAACGCCAAGCGGTCGGATACGCTGTTATAGCGCTTAGTAACTAAGGACTATTGAAAAATTTTATTTCCTCCATTTGCCTTAAAATAATAGCCAATCGGTCAGGTATGCTAAGAATGCACCAAAAAACAAGACTCCAGCGAAAAACCGAGTTTTTTAGTTTTGGCAGTCTACCAACGCCAAGCGGTCGGATACGCTGTTATAGCGCTTAGTAACTAAGGACTATCGAAAAATTTTATTTCCTCCATTTGCCTTAAAATTAAAGCCAATCTGTCAGGTATGCTAAGAATGCACCAAAAAACAAGACTCCAGCGAAAAACCGAGTTTTTTAGTTTTGGCAGTCTACCAACGCCAAGCGGTCGGATACGCTGTTATAGCGCTTAGTAACTAAGGACTATTGAAAAATTTTATTTCCTCCAATTGCCTTAAAATTAAAGCCAATCGGTCAGGTATGCTAAGAATGCACCAAAAAACAAGACTCCAGCGAAAAACCGAGTTTTTTAGTTTTGGCAGTCTACCAACGCCAAGCGGTCGGATACGCTGTTATAGCGCTTAGTAACTAAGGACTATCGAAAAATTTTATTTCCTCCATTTGCCTTAAAATTAAAGCCAATCGGTCAGGTATGCTAAGAATGCACCAAAAAACAAGACTCCAGCGAAAAACCGAGTTTTTTAGTTTTGGCAGTCTACCAACGCCAAGCGGTCGGATACGCTGTTATAGCGCTTAGTAACTAAGGACTATCGAAATTTTTTATTTCCTCCATTTGCCTTAAAATTAAAGCCAATCGGTCAGGTATGCTAAGAATGCACCAAAAAACAAGACTCCAGCGCTGCCGTCCGTTTACTATAAGGCCGTTAAGTGACATTTTGTCAAATTTGAGTTTTATATACTACGTAAAAGAGCAACTTTTTCTCTATCAGTCAGTCTGGGTCATATTTGTCTATCTTTATTTACGCCAAAGATCTGGAGACTACACACACGGCTATTTACATCATTTTTGAGATCGTTCAACACTTAAATACGGTTATGTCACTTTATAACACTATAATACGGCTACAAGCTTGTAACCGTCTATTTAAAATTTATATTATTTCACTTTGCAATCTTAGAAAACGGTTACATGAAACTACAACAGTATTAAACCGTTACATCACTTTATAAGTATTTTAATGATTTATAGAAATACAAGGCGCATTGGCATTTACGACATCTAAAAGACAGTTATCTTCAATTACTACTCTACAAAACCGTTACTCACACTTAGCTGGCTAGTCGTTGGTAAGCCACCTTGATTTTGGAGCATATACAATTCTAAAAGACAGTGACCGTTATTTAGATGTGACTGTTTCAAATAATGTGTTATCGAATACAATACAAAAAACGGTTAAGTGACATTCCAACGCTAAAAAACGTTTAAGTAGATACCTTCCCGGTATGCCCCGCACCTCGCACACTCCAGTTGCCCGTAACCACAGATTAATGAATTAGTGCCCGTAACTCCGCGGAGAAGTAAGATGTGTCTGTGAGCGATATTGTGTGCTTTCCCGCCAAAAATGGCCACGAACGGGAGGTAAGGGTTCTGTTTATATTATTTTTAAGATTAATAAATTGCTGTTATTTATTCCGTTCGTAATGTAAAATACAGTAACCTGTACCTGTTTCCATTCTTTTTAAGACTAATAGATTGCGTTATCATTTATTCAGTTCGTAATTTAGATGTTAAAGCAATAAATTCGGTAACCTAGTACTGATTGCTATTTATTCTTATTGCTTCCGTTGTTTTTGCATTTTGCTTGCCTGGATTTATACAGCGTAAGTTTTTTTATGGTCTCTATGGCAGCTATGCTAATCGTTTGAGATGGAAAGATTATTTCTTAGAAATCCATCTCGAGGTTTTGAAACGCAATAAAACTACATTTAAAGATATTTTAGAGTTAAAAGAGTCAAAAGTATGTTGAGATACACAACGACACCATATTCATAAATCGGTACAAGATGAAGATCCAGCTAAAGTCTGGAGATTTCTTAAACGCTTGGGAGTCGGAAAATCAAATCAGAATACATCCGCAAACAATTTAGATCTTCATCTATTGAATCAACATTTCTCATCATCGTCTGTCATTGATAGCAATGAAAAATTCAAAACATTAAATCTTTTTTCTTCGATTTCTGCTCCTACTTTCCCATCTTTCGTCTTTAGTCATTTTACGGACTGTGATGTTACGGAAAGCATCCTATCCATTCAATCGAATGCTGTCGGCAACGATAGCATTAGCCGTAATATGGTCATTCCCATACTCGATATCCTTGTTCCTATTATTGCGTATATCCTTAACTTTTCCATCTCTACCAACTCCTTTCCTACGGCTTGGAAGGACGCCCAAGTAATTCCCCTGCCCAAAAAGAATAATCCATTAACCTCAGATTACCGACCAATATCCATACTCCCTTTCTTTTCCAAAATCCTCGAGCGACTAGTTTATTCCCAATTGTCTTCCTTTCTGTACCAACACAACCTCCTAAATTCCCTACAATCAGGTTTCCGTCCAGGCCATAGTACGGCTACAGCTCTGCTTAAAATAACTGATGACATTCGATATGCCATGGATAATAAACAGCTTATCGTGTTGACACTGCTAGATTTTAGCAATGCTTTCAATACCGTCGATTTTGACATCCTTTTGGCGATATTGTGCACTCTTAACATATCTCCAGCCGTAATTGATTGGTTTCGAAGTTACTTGTATGGACGCCGGCAGCTGGTATGAGTTCATGACAAATACTCTGCTTGGACTACTGTTGAAGCTGGCGTCCCGCAAGGTGGCGTGTTGTCCCCTCTCCTGTTCGCTATCTTCATCAACATTATAACCTCTCGTATATCTTCTCTCTACCATTTATATGCAGATGATCTCCAAATCTATACTTCTACTTCTGTAGTTGATCTTCCAGCGACCATTGATAGTGTCAACTCGGATTTGACTTGTATTTCTGACTGGTGCAAATCCTACGGCCTTAAAGTAAATCCACAAAAGACTCAGGCCATGATAGTAGGAAGTGCACGATTATTGTCTAAAGTAGATCTTTCCAGTGTACCGTCATTATACTTGAATAATATTCATATCTCATACAGTGACTGGGTTAAAAATCTTGGCGTCATAATAGACTCTCGACTTTCATGGTGGCCGCAAATTAATGAGGTCAGTCGCAAAATATTTGCTGCTGTAGGGTCGCTTAGGAAATTGCAGAACTTTCTTCCAATTGCAACTAAAATTACGCTAGCTCAATCCCTATTTCTCCCAATATTTGACTATGCCGATATATGCTATCTTGACCTCACAGAGGAGCAATTAGATAAGCTTGAGCGTCTTCAAAATTTATGCATCAGGTTCATATTTGGACTTCGCAAATATGACCATGTCTCTGAATATCGTACTAAGCTCAAGTGGCTCCTAATCCGCCTTCGCCGGAATACTCACATTCTTTCTGCTCTCTACTGTGTATTGCACTATCCTTCTGCTCCTGCCTATCTTAAAGAGCGATTTGAATACCTGGCTGCACCAAATCGTCCACTTCGGACAGTAAAAAGCCTCGCTCTGAGTACTCCGGTCCATAGAACGACATTTAATAAAAAATCTTTTACTTGCACTGCTGTCCGTCTATGGAATAAGCTTCCGATTTCTATAAGGCAAGCAGAGACAGTAATTATATTTAAAAATCACCTTAAAGACTTTTATATCAATCCCACTAATAATATTTAGTAGTATATTTATGTTCTCTCTTATTTTATTTGAGTCTGTCTGTATAATGAATTTATCTTGTATGTATGCAATTGTTTCCATCATTATTGTTTATGTATATATTTGTTTGTATATACTGTAAGTCTTTACACCCCTACCCTATTTCATTACCTGACTACCATGTTTTATTACCCAAAGGTTGTCTGGAAGAAATCGCTGCTTTAGCGATAAGACCGCTTTTTGGTCACCACTGCTGTCTTATAATTATTTTCATTAATGTATATTTGATATCCGCACTTTTTAAATTTATTTTTTTATTTTATTTTCCTATTTGATTACACATACTTAAAAGAATGAAATATTTGTGTTTTATTTTAAATACCTGACTGTCACACTTAACACGCACACATAAAAGCACTAAAAGCCTGCCCAAAATATAACACATAGTTGTCCATTTGACTTTACAGCAATATGAGTTAGCCAGTAATTCCTAAACTAAAAGACAGTTATTGTGCACAGATTATTTAGAAACTGTATTTTAGATCATAAATCTGTATAATATTAGTATATCTAAAAAATAACATAAACAGTTAAAGTTTAATAACGTTTTTTCACAAGTGCAGATCATTAAGTTTCAATTAATTTACAATTCTAAAAGAAGGTTTAGCGATTTAACTGTTATTTAGCATTGAAATTTCATTGAACTGTGACTCAAAAGTAAATCTATAGCGGTTACAATTCCATTACAACTCTATAACACGGCTGTATATCAGCCAACTGTTTTTTAGTATTGTAAGAGGTCCCATATTGTAATAGATAAACATGACAAAAACACAAAACCTTAAATTAAAACAATATTATTTCACTTAGCACTCATTAAAACACATAGAATGAAAGCTTAACAGCTATCAAGTATTTTGGTCTATTAAACATAGCTGTATGTCTAATCAATTTCTAGGGACATAATTTCCCACCTTTTAGGCCATAGCTCAAAATCAGGTTTATTCACTTAACGGCCTTTTAGTAAACGGACGGCAGAGCGAAAAATCGAGTTTTTTAGTTTTGGCAGTCTACCAACGCCAAGCGGTCGGATACGCTGTTATAGCGCTTAGTAACTAAGGACTATCGAAAAATTTTATTTCCTCCATTTGCCTTAAAATTAAAGCCAATCGGTCAGGTATGCTAAGAATGCACCAAAAAACAAGACTCCAGCGAAAAACCGAGTTTTTTAGTTTTGGCAGTCTACCAACGCCAAGCGGTCGGATATGCTGTTATAGCGCTTAGTAACTAAGGACTATCGTAAATTTTTATTTCCTCCATTTGCCTTAAAATTAAAGCCAATCGGTCAGGTATGCTAAGAATGCATCAAAAAACAAGACTCCAGCGAAAAACCGAGTATTTTAGTTTTGGCAGTCTATCAACGCCAAGCGGTCGGATACGCTGTTATAGCGCTTAGTAACTAAGGACTATCGAAAAAATTTATTTCCTCCATTTGCCTTAAAATTAAAGCCAATCGGTCAGGTATGCTAAGAATGCACCAAAAAACAAGACTCCAGCGAAAAACCGAGTTTTTTAGTTTTGGCAGTCTACCAACGTCAAGCGGTCGGATACGCTGTTATAGCGCTTAGTAACTAAGGACTATCAAAAATTTTTATTTCCTCCATTTACCTTAAAATTAAAGCCAATCGGTCAGGTATGCTAAGAATGCACCAAAAAACAAGACTCCAGCGAAAAACCGAGTTTTTTTAGTTTTGGCAGTCTACCAACGCCAAGCGGTCGGATACGCTGTTATAGCGTTAAGTAACTAAGGACTATCGAAAAATTTTATTTCCTCCATTTGCCTTAAAATTAAAGCCAATCGGTCAGGTATGCTAAGAATGCATCAAAAAACAAGACTCCAGCGAAAAACCGAGTTTTTTAGTTTTGGCAGTCTACCAACGCCAAGCGGTCGGATACGCTGTTATAGCGCTTAGTATCTAAGGACTATCAAAAATTTTTATTTCCTCCATTTACCTTAAAATTAAAGCCAATCGGTCAGGTATGCTAAGAATGCACCAAAAAACAAGACTCCAGCGAAAACCCGAGTTTTTTAGTTTTGGCAGTCTACCTACGCCAAGCGTTCGGATACGCTGTTATAGCGCTTAGTAACTAAGGACTATCGAAAATTTTTATTTCCTCCATTTGCCTTAAAATTAAAGCCAATCGGTCAGGTATGCTAAGAATGCACCAAAAAACAAGACTCCAGCGAAAAACCGAGTTTTTTAGTTTCGGCAGTCTACCAACGCCAAGCGGTCGGATACGCTGTTATAGCGCTTAGTAACTAAGGACTATCGAAAATTTTTATTTCCTCCATTTACCTTAAAATTAAAGCCAATCGGTCAGGTATGCTAAGAATGCACCAAAAAACAAGACTCCAGCGAAAACCCGAGTTTTTTAGTTTTGGCAGTCTACCAACGTCAAGCGGTCGGATACGCTGTTATAGCGCTTAGTAACTAAGGATTATCGAAAAAATTTATTTCCTCCATTTGCCTTAAAATTAAAGCCAATCGGTCAGGTATGCTAAGAATGCACCAAAAAACAAGACTCCAGCGAAAAACCGAGTTTTTTAGTTTTGGCAGTCTACCAACGCCAAGCGGTCGGATACGCTGTTATAGCGCTTAGTAACTAAGGACTATCGAAAATTTTTATTTCCTCCATTTGCCTTAAAATTAAAGCCAATCGGTCAGGTATGCTAAGAATGCACCAAAAAACAAGACTCCAGCGAAAAACCGAGTTTTTTAGTTTTGGCAGTCTACCAACGCCAAGCGGTCGGATACGCTGTTATAGCGCTTAGTAACTAAGGATAATCGAAAAAAATTATTTCCTCCATTTGCCTTAAAATTAAAGCCAATCGGTCAGGTATGCTAAGAATGCACCAAAAAACAAGACTCAAGCGAAAAACCGAGTTTTTTAGTTTTGGCAGTCTACCAACGCCAAGCGGTCGGATACGATGTTATAGCGCTTAGTAACTAAGGACTATCGAAAAATTTTATTTCCTCCATTTGCCTTATAATTAAAGCCAATCGGTCAGGTATGCTAAGAATGCACCAAAAAACAAGACTCCAGCGAAAAACCGAGTTTTTTTAGTTTTGGCAGTCTACCAACGCCAAGCGGTCGGATACGCTGTTATAGCGTTAAGTAACTAAGGACTATCGAAAAATTTTATTTCCTCCATTTGCCTTAAAATTAAAGCCAATCGGTCAGGTATGCTAAGAATGCACCAAAAAACAAGACTCCAGCGAAAAACCGAGTTTTTTAGTTTTGGCAGTCTACCAACGCCAAGCGGTCGGATACGCTGTTATAGCGCTTAGTATCTAAGGACTATCAAAAATTTTTATTTCCTCCATTTACCTTAAAATTAAAGACAATCGGTCAGGTATGCTAAGAATGCACCAAAAAACAAGACTCCAGCGAAAACCCGAGTTTTTTAGTTTTGGCAGTCTACCTACGCCAAGCGTTCGGATACGCTGTTATAGCGCTTAGTAACTAAGGACTATCGAAAATTTTTATTTCCTCCATTTGCCTTAAAATTAAAGCCAATCGGTCAGGTATGCTAAGAATGCACCAAAAAACAAGACTCCAGCGAAAAACCGAGTTTTTTAGTTTCGGCAGTCTACCAACGCCAAGCGGTCGGATACGCTGTTATAGCGCTTAGTAACTAAGGACTATCGAAAATTTTTATTTCCTCCATTTGCCTTAAAATTAAAGCCAATCGGTCAGGTATGCTAAGAATGCACCAAAAAACAAGACTCCAGCGAAAAACCGAGTTTTTTAGTTTCGGCAGTCTACCAACGCCAAGCGGTCGGATACGCTGTTATAGCGCTTAGTAACTAAGGACTATCGAAAATTTTTATTTCCTCCATTTACCTTAAAATTAAAGCCAATCGGTCAGGTATGCTAAGAATGCACCAAAAAACAAGACTCCAGCGAAAACCCGAGTTTTTTAGTTTTGGCAGTCTACCAACGTCAAGCGGTCGGATACGCTGTTATAGCGCTTAGTAACTAAGGATTATCGAAAAAATTTATTTCCTCCATTTGCCTTAAAATTAAAGCCAATCGGTCAGGTATGCTAAGAATGCACCAAAAAACAAGACTCCAGCGAAAAACCGAGTTTTTTAGTTTTGGCAGTCTACCAACGCCAAGCGGTCGGATACGCTGTTATAGCGCTTAGTAACTAAGGACTATCGAAAATTTTTATTTCCTCCATTTGCCTTAAAATTAAAGCCAATCGGTCAGGTATGCTAAGAATGCACCAAAAAACAAGACTCCAGCGAAAAACCGAGTTTTTTAGTTTTGGCAGTCTACCAACGCCAAGCGGTCGGATACGCTGTTATAGCGCTTAGTAACTAAGGATAATCGAAAAAAATTATTTCCTCCATTTGCCTTAAAATTAAAGCCAATCGGTCAGGTATGCTAAGAATGCACCAAAAAACAAGACTCAAGCGAAAAACCGAGTTTTTTAGTTTTGGCAGTCTACCAACGCCAAGCGGTCGGATACGATGTTATAGCGCTTAGTAACTAAGGACTATCGAAAAATTTTATTTCCTCCATTTGCCTTATAATTAAAGCCAATCGGTCAGGTATGCTAAGAATGCACCAAAAAACAAGACTCCAGCGAAAAACCGAGTTTTTTTAGTTTTGGCAGTCTACCAACGCCAAGCGGTCGGATACGCTGTTATAGCGTTAAGTAACTAAGGACTATCGAAAAATTTTATTTCCTCCATTTGCCTTAAAATTAAAGCCAATCGGTCAGGTATGCTAAGAATGCATCAAAAAACAAGACTCCAGCGAAAAACCGAGTTTTTTAGTTTTGGCAGTCTACCAACGCCAAGCGGTCGGATACGCTGTTATAGCGCTTAGTATCTAAGGACTATCAAAAATTTTTATTTCCTCCATTTACCTTAAAATTAAAGACAATCGGTCAGGTATGCTAAGAATGCACCAAAAAACAAGACTCCAGCGAAAACCCGAGTTTTTTAGTTTTGGCAGTCTACCTACGCCAAGCGTTCGGATACGCTGTTATAGCGCTTAGTAACTAAGGACTATCGAAAATTTTTATTTCCTCCATTTGCCTTAAAATTAAAGCCAATCGGTCAGGTATGCTAAGAATGCACCAAAAAACAAGACTCCAGCGAAAAACCGAGTTTTTTAGTTTCGGCAGTCTACCAACGCCAAGCGGTCGGATACGCTGTTATAGCGCTTAGTAACTAAGGACTATCGAAAATTTTTATTTCCTCCATTTACCTTAAAATTAAAGCCAATCGGTCAGGTATGCTAAGAATGCACCAAAAAACAAGACTCCAGCGAAAACCCGAGTTTTTTAGTTTTGGCAGTCTACCAACGCCAAGCGGTCGGATACGCTGTTATAGCGCTTAGTAACTAAGGACTATCGAAAATTTTTATTTCCTTCATTTGCCTTAAAATTAAAGACAATCGGTCTGGTATGCTAAGAATGCATCAAAAAACAAGACTCCAGCGAAAAACCGAGTTTTTTAGTTTTGGCAGTCTACCAACGCCAAGCGGTCGGATACGCTGTTATAGCGCTTAGTAACTAAGGACTATCGAAAAAAATTATTTGCTCCATTTGCCTTTAAATTAAAGCCAATCGGTCAGGTATGCTAAGAATGCACCAAAAAACAAGACTCCAGCGAAAAACCGAGTTTTTTAGTTTTGGCAGTCTACCAACGCCAAGCGGTCGGATACGCTGTTATAGCGCTTAGTAACTAAGGACTATCGAAAAATTTTATTTCCTCCATTTGCCTTATAATTAAAGCCAATCGGTCAGGTATGCTAAGAATGCACCAAAAAACAAGACTCCAGCGAAAAACTGAGTTTTTTAGTTTTGGCAGTCTACCAACGCCAAGCGGTCGGATACGCTGTTATAGCGCTTAGTAACTAAGGACTATCGAAATTTTTTATTTCCTCCATTTGCCTTAAAATTAAAGCCAATCGGTCAGGTATGCTAAGAATGCATCAAAAAACAAGACTCCAGCGAAAAACCGAGTTTTTTTAGTTTTGGCAGTCTACCAACGCCAAGCGGTCGGATACGCTGTTATAGCGCTTAGTATCTAAGGACTATCAAAAATTTTTATTTCCTCCATTTACCTTAAAATTAAAGCCAATCGGTCAGGTATGCTAAGAATGCACCAAAAAACAAGACTCCAGCGAAAAACCGAGTTTTTTAGTTTTGGCAGTCTACCAACGCCAAGCGGTCGGATACGCTGTTATAGCGCTTAGTAACTAAGGACTATCGAAAATTTTTATTTAATAAGAATAAGAATAAGAATAATTTATTTGCGGAATGCACACATACAAATTTTTGGATAAAACATGATATATATCCTATACTAAATATTTAAAATGAAAATCGGTATGCGTGCACGACACAAAAGGGATCCTGCTCAGCATTAAGCTGGAAGCTGAGAGCAACCAGCGCTGGTCTTCCGCAGAATCCTTTAAGTGAAGTCACGGCAAGATACAATTACTACATAATAGTCAATTACAAAATAAACAACAGAAAAAAAAACCAACGGGCAAACACATCAGAGTACTTAACCTAATGCAGATATGCATAAAATTGTAGCACAAATATTCATTATGTGAATGGACAGATATATTACTGTTTTTATTTATAATTTCACACATAACCATTTGAATTCCTTTTAAATAATACTCGTGTCATGTTTTAAGGTTTCTTGGCTCTTTTGGTGTTCAAAAAGAAATTTTCTTAATTGAATTCTAAAACTGTAAATACGTAAATATTTCCTCCATTTGCCTTAAAATTAAAGCCAATCGGTCAGGTATGCTAAGAATGCACCAAAAAACAAGACTCCAGCGAAAAACCGAGTTTTTTAGTTTTGGCAGTCTACCAACGCCAAGCGGTCGGATACGCTGTTATAGCGCTTAGTAACTAAGGACTATCGAAAAATTTTATTTCCTCCATTTGCCTTAAAATTAAAGCCAATCGGTCAGGTATGCTAAGAATGCACCAAAAAACAAGACTCCAGCGAAAAACCGAGTTTTTTTTAGTTTTGGCAGTCTACCAACGCCAAGCGGTCGGATACGCTGTTATATCGCTTAGTAACTAAGGACTATCGAAAAAATTTATTTCCTCCATTTGCCTTAAAATTAAAGCCAATCGGTCAGGTATGCTAAGAATGCACCAAAAAACAAGACTCCAGCGAAAAACCGAGTTTTTTAGTTTTGGCAGTCTACCAACGCCAAGCGGTCGGATACGCTGTTAAAGCGCTTAGTAACTAAGGACTATCGAAATTTTTTATTTCCTCCATTTGCCTTAAAATTAAAGCCAATCGGTCAGGTATGCTAAGAATGCACCAAAAAACAAGACTCCAGCGAAAAACCGAGTTTTTTAGTTTTGGCAGTCTACCAACGCCAAGCGGTCGGATACGCTGTTATAGCGCTTAGTAACTAAGGACTATCGAAAATTTTTATTTCCTCCATTTGCCTTAAAATTAAAGCCAATCGGTCAGGTATGCTAAGAATGCACTAAAAAACAAGACTCCAGTGAAAAACTGAGTTTTTTAGTTTTGGCAGTCTACCAACGCCAAGCGGTTGGATACGCTGTTATAGCGCTTTTTAACTAAGGACTATCGAAAAATTTTATTTCCTCCATTTGCCTTAAAATTAAAGCCAATCGGTCAGGTATGCTAAGAATGCACCAAAAAACAAGACTCCAGCGAAAAACCGAGTTTTTTAGTTTTGGCAGTCTACCAACGCCAAGCGGTCGGATACGCTGTTATAGCGCTTAGTAACTAAGGACTATCGAAAAATTTTATTTCCTCCATTTACCTTAAAATTAAAGCCAATCGGTCAGGTATGCTAAGAATGCACCAAAAAACAAGACTCCAGCGAAAAACCGAGTTTTTTAGTTTTGGCAGTCTACCAACGCCAAGCGGTCGGATACGCTGTTATAGCGCTTAGTAACTAAGGACTATCGAAAATTTTTATTTCCTCCATTTGCCTTAAAATTAAAGCCAATCGGTCAGGTATGCTAAGAATGCACTAAAAAACAAGACTCCAGTGAAAAACTGAGTTTTTTAGTTTTGGCAGTCTACCAACGCCAAGCGGTTGGATACGCTGTTATAGCGCTTTTTAACTAAGGACTATCGAAAAAATTTATTTCCTCCATTTGCCTTAAAATTAAAGCCAATCGGTCAGGTATGCTAAGAATGCACCAAAAAACAAGACTCCAGCGAAAACCCGAGTTTTTTAGTTTTGGCAGTCTACCAACGCCAAGCGGTCGGATACGCTGTTATAGCGCTTAGTAACTAAGGACTATCGAAATTTTTTATTTCCTCCATTTGCCTTAAAATTAAAGACAATCGGTCAGGTATGCTAAGAATGCATCAAAAAACAAGACTCCAGCGAAAAACCGAGTTTTTTAGTTTTGGCAGTCTACCAACGCCAAGCGGTCGGATACGCTGTTATAGCGCTTAGTAACTAAGGACTATCGAAAAAAATTATTTGCTCCATTTGCCTTTAAATTAAAGCCAATCGGTCAGGTATGCTAAGAATGCACCAAAAAACAAGACTCCAGCGAAAAACCGAGTTTTTTAGTTTTGGCAGTCTACCAACGCCAAGCGGTCGGATACGCTGTTATAGCGCTTAGTAACTAAGGACTATCGAAAAATTTTATTTCCTCCATTTGCCTTATAATTAAAGCCAATCGGTCAGGTATGCTAAGAATGCACCAAAAAACAAGACTCCAGCGAAAAACTGAGTTTTTTAGTTTTGGCAGTCTACCAACGCCAAGCGGTTGGATACGCTGTTATAGCGCTTAGTAACTAAGGACTATCGAAAATTTTTATTTCCTCCATTTGCCTTAAAATTAAAGCCGATCGGTCAGGTATGCTAAGAATGCATCAAAAAACAAGACTCCAGCGAAAAACCGAGTTTTTCAGTTTTGGCAGTCTACCAACGCCAAGCGGTCGGATACGCTGTTATAGCGCTTAGTAACTAAGGACTATCGAAAAAAATTATTTCCTCCATTTGCCTTAAAATTAAAGCCAATCGGTCAGGTATGCTAAAAATGCACCAAAAAACGAGGCTCCAGCGAAAAACCGAGTTTTTTAGTTTTGGCAGTCTACCAACGCCAAGCGGTCGGATACGCTGTTATAGCGCTTAGTAACTAAGGACTATTGAAAAATTTTATTTCCTCCAATTGCCTTAAAATTAAAGCCAATCGGTCAGGTATGCTAAGAATGCACCAAAAAACAAGACTCCAGCGAAAAACCGAGTTTTTTAGTTTTGGCAGTCTACCAACGCCAAGCGGTCGGATACGCTGTTATAGCGCTTAGTAACTAAGGACTATCGAAAATTTTTATTTCCTCCATTTGCCTTAAAATTAAAGCCAATCGGTCAGGTATGCTAAGAATGCACCAAAAAACAAGACTCCAGCGAAAAACCGAGTTTTTTAGTTTTGGCAGTCTACCAACGCCAAGCGGTCGGATACGCTGTTATAGCGCTTAGTAACTAAGGACTATCGAAATTTTTTATTTCCTCCATTTGCCTTAAAATTAAAGCCAATCGGTCAGGTATGATAAGAATGCACTAAAAAACAAGACTCCAGCGAAAAACCGAGTTTTTTAGTTTTGGCAGTCTACCAACGCCAAGCGGTCGGATACGCTGTTATAGCGCTTAGTAACTAAGGACTATCGAAAAATTTTATTTCCTCCATTTGCCTTAAAATTAAAGCCAATCGGTCAGGTATGCTAAGAATGCACCAAAAAACAAGACTCCAGCGAAAAACCGAGTTTTTTAGTTTTGGCAGTCTACCAACGCCAAGCGGTCGGATATGCTGTTATAGCGCTTAGTAACTAAGGACTATCGTAAATTTTTATTTCCTCCATTTGCCTTAAAATTAAAGCCAATCGGTCAGGTATGCTAAGAATGCATCAAAAAACAAGACTCCAGCGAAAAACCGAGTATTTTAGTTTTGGCAGTCTATCAACGCCAAGCGGTCGGATACGCTGTTATAGCGCTTAGTAACTAAGGACTATCGAAAAATTTTATTTCCTCCATTTGCCTTAAAATTAAAGCCAATCGGTCAGGTATGCTAAGAATGCACCAAAAAACAAGACTCCAGCGAAAAAGCGAGTTTTTTAGTAGCAGTCTACCAACGCCAAGCGGTCGGATACGCTGTTATAGCGCTTAGTAACTGTTCGCGCCAATTAAGTCATTTCACCTCCCTCCCCTTCACCCTCCCTCTCTTCCCCGCAAGCGCACTATTACATAATATGGATCAGGAAGATCTATCAACTCAGTCTGCCTTCGTCCCGCCGCCGACGCGCACGCCGCCGACGCGCATGCAATTCCTCTCGTGACAATTGACAACCGCACCGCAAGCCACCTAACACGTGGTCATCAGACTCGCCGCATCGCCGCCATCACCGCTGTCAATAGTTTTGTGATTTAACTGAATAGTGCAGTGTATTGTGAAAGACAACACCAGTTCCCGGGCAAGAGAAGGCTTCATCAGAGCACGAGCATACCATCTGCTCCAGCCCCTGTGATAAGGTTAGTGCACTTGCTCCCTTTATCAATCCTTCTCGTTTTTCCACCTTTAATTCGACACGCAACTTACAGTCCACAATTCCATCACCCGCAACGGGGGACCACCCTCCTTTCCACCCTTTATTCCACCACCATTTTTGGTCATAGCGAACCGGAGGTCCACCCCTTTACCCTACAATTCTGGTCCTTGTCGATCCGGATTCCCTCCATTTTTTGGTCCAGTCGAGCCTGATTTCGAGCCAATAGTTTGGTAACTTCACCCGGGTTAATTATTTAATCTCATAAATACGCATATTTATGTATTTCATCTAATATATTATAAGTGCCTATTCATATTTATTTTTGCAAATAAGTATTATATCTACGATTATTTTATATCCCGCATATTAATAACGCACCGCTCACGTAGGTATATTATTCTTTTTGCAAAACACACCGCGCCATCCGCTATTTATTTTTGCAAATAAGTATTATATCTACGATTATTTTATATCCCGCATATTAATAACGCACCGCTCACGTAGGTATATTATTATTTTTGCAACGCACCGCACCATTCGCACCATTATTTACCTATATTTGTAATCGAAATTACACCTCATAGGTACGCATTCTATTTTTCATTAATTGAAGTCCGCCATATTTGTGGTTGCCGGAGCCGACGCGACCGGCGATCGTTGTTTCGCTAGTAACTACCTACGTATTCATTCATTACGCCATACATAATTTTTATAATCCTAACTGTTTTAACTGATTTATCTTGTTCACGACAAAATGTCTACTAAAGGCAAAATTGAATCTGAAACGCTTTCAAATGACGAAATTAGTTTGAAAATATTAATTGCAAAACGAAATTCTATTTACGAACGTTTACAACAAATTTATGATTTATCTATAAGTGCATTAAGTTCGTCAGACGCACAGGACACATTTCTTGACACGGCATCTGACCTTGAATACTTGCGTACTGAGTTCAAGGACACGTTAGAATCTTATAATGTTACAAATTTAAAATTAAATCCGAACGCGCAAGTAGATTTCGGATCGTGGAAATCTTTTCATGATCTATATAGTCGTATTAAAAGTCAAGTGTCCAAATTAAACGCTCCATCTTCATCTTCAGGTAAATTACAGAGTAGTTTACCTACAAAAATTATACCATCGCTTCCGCCCATAGAATTACTTTCTTTTAATGGTGACATACGACACTGGTCTATGTTCTACCAACAATTTAAAACATTAGTTCATGATAATCAGCAATTAACAGATGCTGAACGCGTTTATTATCTTGTTAGTAAACTTAGTGATAAGGCATTATCAATCTGCTCAGGCTTAATGCCTACAGCGGAAAACTATTCTGTGATATGGAACGCGCTCATACGTAGATATAACGACGAGCGTGCGCTCGCGACTACCTACGTCAGTCAGCTGTTAGAACTGAAGAACGTAAACACTAACACATCCGCTGGTTATCAAATATTTATGGATAAATTTGATGCTTCTATTAACGCTCTTAAGCAACTTAATATTGATGACATATCTGATTTTCTATTTCTAAATATCGCGCTTAGAAAATTAGATAACGATACCGTAAAGTCGTTCGAAATGTCATGTCGCAACGTAAACATACCGAAATATTCCGCTTTGGTTCAGTTTTTACATGACCAGAATAGGGCTTTATGCCATACAATAAATACTTCGCATACGTCTAACAACCATAAAATTAAAGGTAATTTTGTTCCCGCTCCCGCTAAAAATATAAGCAAAACTTTTATTAATACAGATTCGAATCGGTCATGTATTTTCTGTAAATCGGGTGATCACGAACACCTATTTGTCTGTCCGCATTTTTTAAAAATAAATGCACAGGACAGGTACAATTTTGTAAAACGAAATAAATGTTGCACTAATTGTTTAAGTAATAAACACGCCACTCCTTTTTGTAAGTCACAGCGTAGATGTAGGTATTGCTCCCGCTCGCACCATACGCTACTTCATTTTGTTAGTAGTAGGAATAAGGTCGATCAGCCTTCGGTAGAACAAGGTCCAGGAGAAAAAAATGCATCCACGTCATGTAACGTTTCGCGCGATTGTGGTAATGCGCCGCACCGCACTACATTATTGGGAACTGCGAAGATTAAAGTTTGTACTAAATACGGACACCAATATTTGTTGCGTTGTTTAGTGGACCCTGGCTCGCAATGTGATTACATCACGAAACAGTGTTGCAAACGTTTGTACCTACCGATCTCCAATAAAACACCAGTTAAAGAGGCGCAAGGAATCGGTGGGGTGTCGCAGAAGATTTTAGGTGTTACTTCTTTGCAGTTTAGCTCCCGCTTTGATGAAAATAAACTTTATCATATTGAACCGCTAGTTGTTCCCGCTATAACTGGACAATTACCCGAGTCGTTAATAGACGTTTCGAAAATTAATTATATAAACAATTTACGTTTAGCTGACGATCAATTCCATACACCAGGTGACATTGACGTTTTATTAGGGGTTAATACTTATTTACAAATTTTGTTAACTGATAAAATAATTAATTCGCAATCGCCGAGTGCCATAGAAACGTCATTAGGATACATAATAATGGGAGACGCAGATATCGACTTTCCTACATGCATGCCGCGTTCTTTAGTTTCTTATCCTACTCGTATTGATAATAGTCAAACGTCGCTCACGCATTTGCTCGAAAAATTTTGGAAGTTAGAGGAGCTGCCGCAAAAAACTTATTTGAGTCCTGATGAACAGGAATGTGAGAATATTTATACTTCCACTACTCGTCGCAATTTGAACGGACGATATGTTGTCGCCCTGCCCTTCAAGGACACGCCTGATAAGTTAGGTGATTCTTTTATAACCGCTAAAAAACGCTTCTCGCTCCTAGAGAGACGTTTTAATAAATGTCCCGATCTTCGCTCCCGCTACAATGAAGTTATTCAAGAATACATCAACAAGGGTTATTTATCATTGGTTGCTTCAAATAATTTTGCGGAACCTTGCTTTTATCTCCCGCACCACCCTGTCATACGCAATGATAAAAGTGCAACTAAATTGCGAATAGTACTCGACGCAAGCGCTAAGTCAGATAATGACATTTCATTAAATGATATTTTACATAGTGGGCAAAATTTACAGTCTGATATTTTTAATATTTTAATAAACGTACGAGTTTATCGCATCGCCTTTTTTGCCGACGTTAGGCAAATGTATTTATGCATTGAAGTACAAAAATCGCACCGCGCGTTTCAACGCATTCTTTATCGCTTTTCTAATGAGGAAGACATACAAACATACGAATTTAATCGTGTGACTTTTGGTTTACGCTCTTCTCCTTTTCTTGCGCTACGCACCCTACGTCAGTTGGCTTCCGAGGAGAAGGAGTCCTATCCTCTGGCTGCTTCGGTGGTCGAACGAGATATTTATATGGACGATATCGCGTCCTGCGCGCCCTGCGTCAACAGCGCCGTTGACGTAGCCACTGAACTAATTCAAATGTTTCAGCGTGGAGGATTTGAATTGGTTAAGTGGACTAGTAACAGTTCAGAGCTTTTACAGCACATCCCCGCAACGCACCGTCAGCTTGACGGGGTCTCATTCGACGACCAAAATATTTTTAAAATATTGGATCTTCGTTGGCACCCCGCAACTGATTGTTTTTCTTTTCTAGTTTCGCCGCCGCCGCTCGCTTGTACCAAGCGTTCTATTTTATCCGCAACCGCTCGCTTGTATGATGTTCTGGGGCTCGTGGGTCCAGTAATTCTTTTCTCTAAGCTTCTCATTAAAACCTTATGGGTTCTCAAAACTTGACTGGGACCAGGCTCCGCCCGCTCACGTTGTCACTGCATGGCAACAATATATTTCAGAGTTACCTTTGATATCGAAATTAAGGTTTCCTCGCCATATGGGTATAAATAAAAATTCCCAAGTCTCGCTAGTCGCGTTCGCCGACGCCAGTGAAAAGGCGTATGGCTGCGTGATTTATTCGCACATCGTTAATGATGATGACTCACCAGTGGTAACGCTGATTTGTTCTAAGTCAAGAGTATCTCCGCTAAAAACTATTTCGTTAGCTCGGCTCGAGTTATGCGCCTTAGTATTACTCGCTAATTTACTGCGTACCGTACATGACACGCTATCCGCTAGGCATCCTGTTAGTAACATTTATGCATTTTCGGATTCTGAAGTCGCCCTTTGTTGGGCCCGCTCCTCACCCCACAGGTTTAACACATTTGTGGCTAACCGCATTTCGCAAATACAGTCTTCTTTATCTCCTGATAATTTATTTCACGTGGCTGGTTTTGAAAATCCCGCCGATTATATTTCTCGCGGTTTATTGCCATCACAAATAATAAATTGTGATCTGTGGCTACACGGTCCCGCTTGGTTGTCCTCACCGAGGAGTGAGTGGCCAATACAATCATCTTCACTATCTACCACCGATCTACCGGAACAAAAAACTGTAACATGTACCGTTAGTAATAGTCCAGAACATCCAATATTATTACCAAAGGGTGGTCATATAATAGATCTTTTAATAGATTATTATCACTATAAAAACTTTCACGCTGGCCCGCAATATTTACTCGCCGCGTTGCGTGAGAAGTATTGGATATTATCTGCACGACGCATTGTACGCTATCGCGTCCATAAATGCAATGTTTGTTTTAGACATAAACCGAAAGCAGCGCACCCGATGATGTCCGCGCTGCCTGCTTGCCGACTCGAGCAGTGCAACGCTTTCACACACACGGGGGTAGACTACGCTGGTCCTCTTAACATCACGTTGACACGTAGGCGCGGCGTTCGCAGTCAAAAAGTATACTTATGCTTATTTATATGTCTCGTCACTAAAGCAGTTCATTTAGAGCTGGCCTCGGATCTAAGTTCTGCCAGCTTCTTAGACGCATTCAAGAGGTTTATATCTCGTAGAGGTCCATGCAAGTTTATCTATAGTGATAACGCTACTAATTTTATTGCTTCGCGTTCATACTTGAAGGAACTTCATTCCTTTTTACGTTCAGACGAATATTATAAAGTATTTAATCAGGTCCTTTCTGATAACCGCATCACATGGAAACTTAACCCTCCAAACGCTCCACATTTTGGTGGGCTTTGGGAGTCAAATATAAAGATAGTAAAGTATCATTTATTTCGCGTCATAGGTAAGCAAATCCTCACGTATGAGGAGTTGCTTACTGTCCTCACTCAGGTCGAACGCATATTAAATTCACGACCGCTTTACGTGTTAAGTAGCGATCCGGCGGAACCTACTGCACTTACGCCCGCGCATTTCCTCGCTGTTAATCCACTTGGATGTTTACCCGCCGCGGATCTTAGTAAGGAACGCATTAATCTTTTATCACGTTTTTCATTGCTTGATTCGATAGTTCAGTCATTCTGGAAGCGCTTCAGATCAGAATACTTACATACACTACAAGCAAGAGAAAAGTGGAATAAACATTCTATTAATTCCATTTCTGTAGGAACCGTTGTTCTTATCGATATGGATAACGCCCCGCCTCTTCAGTGGCCGCTAGGCGTCGTCACTGAACTGTTTCCTGGTAGGGATGGTGTGGTGCGCGTTGCACAAGTGAAGACTAAGAGCTCCACTTTGCAGCGGCCCATTGTTAGACTTTGCCCTCTACCAACACAATAATATTTCTATATGCCTATGTAGTTTATATTTTATAAGTTATAGTTTAAGTATAAATTCTCATCTCGCTATTATAATATTTTTATTAACTTACTAATTATATTCATCGCATCGCCTCTGTTCACCGCATATATAGTTTTTTCTATATGATATTAACTCCGCTGTATATATTTATGTTTATTTTTTTTAATTCGCTATTTGAGGAGACCTCAAGGCCGGGGGGATGTTCGCGCCAATTAAGTCATTTCACCTCCCTCCCCTTCACCCTCCCTCTCTTCCCCGCAAGCGCACTATTACATAATATGGATCAGGAAGATCTATCAACTCAGTCTGCCTTCGTCCCGCCGCCGACGCGCACGCCGCCGACGCGCATGCAATTCCTCTCGTGACAATTGACAACCGCACCGCAAGCCACCTAACACGTGGTCATCAGACTCGCCGCATCGCCGCCATCACCGCTGTCAATAGTTTTGTGATTTAACTGAATAGTGCAGTGTATTGTGAAAGACAACACCAGTTCCCGGGCAAGAGAAGGCTTCATCAGAGCACGAGCATACCATCTGCTCCAGCCCCTGTGATAAGGTTAGTGCACTTGCTCCCTTTATCAATCCTTCTCGTTTTTCCACCTTTAATTCGACACGCAACTTACAGTCCACAATTCCATCACCCGCAACGGGGGACCACCCTCCTTTCCACCCTTTATTCCACCACCATTTTTGGTCATAGCGAACCGGAGGTCCACCCCTTTACCCTACAATTCTGGTCCTTGTCGATCCGGATTCCCTCCAGTAACTAAGGACTATCGAAAATTTTTATTTCCTCCATTTGCCTTAAAATTAAAGCCAATCGGTCAGGTATGCTAAGAATGAACTAAAAAACAAGACTCCAGCGAAAAACCGAGTTTTTTAGTTTTGGCAGTCTACCAACGTCAAGCGGTCGGATACGCTGTTATAGCGCTTAGTAACTAAGGATTATCGAAAAAATTTATTTCCTCCATTTGCCTTAAAATTAAAGCCAATCGGTCAGGTATGCTAAGAATGCACCAAAAAACAAGACTCCAGCGAAAAACCGAGTTTTTTAGTTTTGGCAGTCTACCAACGCCAAGCGGTCGGATACGCTGTTATAGCGCTTAGTAACTAAGGACTATCGAAAATTTTTATTTCCTCCATTTGCCTTAAAATTAAAGCCAATCGGTCAGGTATGCTAAGAATGCACCAAAAAACAAGACTCCAGCGAAAAACCGAGTTTTTTAGTTTTGGCAGTCTACCAACGCCAAGCGGTCGGATACGCTGTTATAGCGCTTAGTAACTAAGGATTATCGAAAAAAATTATTTCCTCCATTTGCCTTAAAATTAAAGCCAATCGGTCAGGTATGCTAAGAATGCACCAAAAAACAAGACTCCAGCGAAAAACCGAGTTTTTTAGTTTTGGCAGTCTACCAACGCCAAGCGGTCGGATACGATGTTATAGCGCTTAGTAACTAAGGACTATCGAAAATTTTTATTTCCTCCATTTGCCTTAAAATTAAAGCCAATCGGTCAGGTATGCTAAGACTGCACCAAAAAACAAGACTCCAGCGAAAAACCGAGTTTTTTAGTTTTGGCAGTCTACCAACGCCAAGCGGTCGGATACGCTGTTATAGCGCTTAGTAACTAAGGACTATCGAAAAATTTTATTTCCTCCATTTGCCTTAAAATTAAAGTCAATCGGTCAGGTATGCTAAGAATGCACCAAAAAACAAGACTCCAGCGAAAAACCGAGTTTTTTAGTTTTGGCAGTCTACCAACGCCAAGCGGTCGGATACGCTGTTAAAGCGCTTAGTAACTAAGGACTATCGAAAAAATTTATTTCCTCCATTTGCCTTAAAATTAAAGCCAATCGGTCAGGTATGCTAAGAATGCACCAAAAAACAAGACTCCAGCGAAAAACCAAGTTTTTTAGTTTTGGCAGTCTACCAACGCCAAGCGGTCGGATACGCTGTTATAGCGCTTAGTAACTAAGGACTATCGAAAATTTTTATTTCCTCCCATTTGCCTTAAAATTAAAGCCAATCGGTCAGGTATGCTAAGAATGCACCAAAAAACAAGACTCCAGCGAAAAACCGAGTTTTTTAGTTTTGGCAGTCTACCAACGCCAAGCGGTCGGATACGCTGTTATAGCGCTAAGTAACTAAGGACTATCGAAAAATTTTATTTCCTCCATTTGCCTTATAATTAAAGCCAATCGGTCAGGTATGCTAAGAATGCACCAAAAAACAAGACTCCAGCGAAAAACCGAGTTTTTTTAGTTTTGGCAGTCTACCAACGCCAAGCGGTCGGATACGCTGTTATAGCGTTAATTAACTAAGGACTATCGAAAAATTTTATTTCCTCCATTTGCCTTAAAATTAAAGCCAATCGGTCAGGTATGCTAAGAATGCATCAAAAAACAAGACTCCAGCGAAAAACCGAGTTTTTTAGTTTTGGCAGTCTACCAACGCCAAGCGGTCGGATACGCTGTTATAGCGCTTAGTATCTAAGGACTATCAAAAATTTTTATTTCCTCCATTTACCTTAAAATTAAAGCCAATCGGTCAGGTATGCTAAGAATGCACCAAAAAACAAGACTCCAGCGAAAACCCGAGTTTTTTAGTTTTGGCAGTCTACCTACGCCAAGCGTTCGGATACGCTGTTATAGCGCTTAGTAACTAAGGACTATCGAAAATTTTTATTTCCTCCATTTGCCTTAAAATTAAAGCCAATCGGTCAGGTATGCTAAGAATGCACCAAAAAACAAGACTCCAGCGAAAAACCGAGTTTTTTTAGTTTCGGCAGTCTACCAACGCCAAGCGGTCGGATACGCTGTTATAGCGCTTAGTAACTAAGGACTATCGAAAATTTTTATTTCCTCCATTTACCTTAAAATTAAAGCCAATCGGTCAGGTATGCTAAGAATGCACCAAAAAACAAGACTCCAGCGAAAACCCGAGTTTTTTAGTTTTGGCAGTCTACCAACGCCAAGCGGTCGGATACGCTGTTATAGCGCTTAGTAACTAAGGACTATCGAAAATTTTTATTTCCTCCATTTGCCTTAAAATTAAAGACAATCGGTCAGGTATGCTAAGAATGCATCAAAAAACAAGACTCCAGCGAAAAACCGAGTTTTTTAGTTTTGGCAGTCTACCAACGCCAAGCGGTCGGATACGCTGTTATAGCGCTTAGTAACTAAGGACTATCGAAAAAAATTATTTGCTCCATTTGCCTTTAAATTAAAGCCAATCGGTCAGGTATGCTAAGAATGCACCAAAAAACAAGACTCCAGCGAAAAACCGAGTTTTTTAGTTTTGGCAGTCTACCAACGCCAAGCGGTCGGATACGCTGTTATAGCGCTTAGTAACTAAGGACTATCGAAAAATTTTATTTCCTCCATTTGCCTTATAATTAAAGCCAATCGGTCAGGTATGCTAAGAATGCACCAAAAAACAAGACTCCAGCGAAAAACTGAGTTTTTTAGTTTTGGCAGTCTACCAACGCCAAGCGGTCGGATACGCTGTTATAGCGCTTAGTAACTAAGGACTATCGAAATTTTTTATTTCCTCCATTTGCCTTAAAATTAAAGCCAATCGGTCAGGTATGCTAAGAATGCATCAAAAAACAAGACTCCAGCGAAAAACCGAGTTTTTTTAGTTTTGGCAGTCTACCAACGCCAAGCGGTCGGATACGCTGTTATAGCGCTTAGTATCTAAGGACTATCAAAAATTTTTATTTCCTCCATTTACCTTAAAATTAAAGCCAATCGGTCAGGTATGCTAAGAATGCACCAAAAAACAAGACTCCAGCGAAAAACCGAGTTTTTTAGTTTTGGCAGTCTACCAACGCCAAGCGGTCGGATACGCTGTTATAGCGCTTAGTAACTAAGGACTATCGAAAAATTTTATTTCCTCCATTTGCCTTAAAATTAAAGCCAATCGGTCAGGTATGCTAAGAATGCACCGAAAAACAAGACTCCAGCGAAAAACCGAGTTTTTTAGTTTTGGCAGTCTACCAACGCCAAGCGGTCGGATACGCTGTTATAGCGCTTAGTAACTAAGGACTATCGAAAAATTTTATTTCCTCCATTTGCCTTAAAATTAAAGCCAATCGGTCAGGTATGCTAAGAATGCACCAAAAAACAAGACTCCAGCGAAAAACCGAGTTTTTTAGTTTTGGCAGTCTACCAACGCCAAGCGGTCGGATACGCTGTTATAGCGCTTAGTAACTAAGGACTATCGAAAATTTTTATTTCCTCCATTTGCCTTAAAATTAAAGCCAATCGGTCAGGTATGCTAAGAATGCACCAAAAAACAAGACTCCAGCGAAAAACCGAGTTTTTTAGTTTTGGCAGTCTACCAACGCCAAGCGGTCGGATACGCTGTTATAGCGCTTAGTAACTAAGGACTATCGAAATTTTTTATTTCCTCCATTTGCCTTATAATTAAAGCCAATCGGTCAGGTATGCTAAGAATGCACCAAAAAACAAGACTCCAGCGAAAAACTGAGTTTTTTAGTTTTGGCAGTCTACCAACGCCAAGCGGTCGGATACGCTGTTATAGCGCTTAGTAACTAAGGACTATCGAAATTTTTTATTTCCTCCATTTGCCTTAAAATTAAAGCCAATCGGTCAGGTATGCTAAGAATGCATCAAAAAACAAGACTCCAGCGAAAAACCGAGTTTTTTTAGTTTTGGCAGTCTACCAACGCCAAGCGGTCGGATACGCTGTTATAGCGCTTAGTATCTAAGGACTATCAAAAATTTTTATTTCCTCCATTTACCTTAAAATTAAAGCCAATCGGTCAGGTATGCTAAGAATGCACCAAAAAACAAGACTCCAGCGAAAAACCGAGTTTTTTAGTTTTGGCAGTCTACCAACGCCAAGCGGTCGGATACGCTGTTATAGCGCTTAGTAACTAAGGACTATCGAAAAATTTTATTTCCTCCATTTGCCTTAAAATTAAAGCCAATCGGTCAGGTATGCTAAGAATGCACCGAAAAACAAGACTCCAGCGAAAAACCGAGTTTTTTAGTTTTGGCAGTCTACCAACGCCAAGCGGTCGGATACGCTGTTATAGCGCTTAGTAACTAAGGACTATCGAAAAATTTTATTTCCTCCATTTGCCTTAAAATTAAAGCCAATCGGTCAGGTATGCTAAGAATGCACCAAAAAACAAGACTCCAGCGAAAAACCGAGTTTTTTAGTTTTGGCAGTCTACCAACGCCAAGCGGTCGGATACGCTGTTATAGCGCTTAGTAACTAAGGACTATCGAAAATTTTTATTTCCTCCATTTGCCTTAAAATTAAAGCCAATCGGTCAGGTATGCTAAGAATGCACCAAAAAACAAGACTCCAGCGAAAAACCGAGTTTTTTAGTTTTGGCAGTCTACCAACGCCAAGCGGTCGGATACGCTGTTATAGCGCTTAGTAACTAAGGACTATCGAAAATTTTTATTTCCTCCATTTGCCTTAAAATTAAAGCCAATCGGTCAGGTATGCTAAGAATGCACTAAAAAACAAGACTCCAGTGAAAAACTGAGTTTTTTAGTTTTGGCAGTCTACCAACGCCAAGCGGTTGGATACGCTGTTATAGCGCTTTTTAACTAAGGACTATCGAAAAATTTTATTTCCTCCATTTGCCTTAAAATTAAAGCCAATCGGTCAGGTATGCTAAGAATGCACCAAAAAACAAGACTCCAGCGAAAAACCGAGTTTTTTAGTTTTGGCAGTCTACCAACGCCAAGCGGTCGGATACGCTGTTATAGCGCTTAGTAACTAAGGACTATCGAAAAAATTTATTTCCTCCATTTGCCTTAAAATTAAAGCCAATCGGTCAGGTATGCTAAGAATGCACCAAAAAACAAGACTCCAGCGAAAAACCGAGTTTTTTAGTTTTGGCAGTCTACCAACGCCAAGCGGTCGGATACGCTGTTATAGCGCTTAGTAACTAAGGACTATCGAAAAATTTTATTTCCTCCATTTGCCTTATAATTAAAGCCAATCGGTCAGGTATGCTAAGAATGCACCAAAAAACAAGACTCCAGCGAAAAACTGAGTTTTTTAGTTTTGGCAGTCTACCAACGCCAAGCGGTCGGATACGCTGTTATAGCGCTTAGTAACTAAGGACTATCGAAATTTTTTATTTCCTCCATTTGCCTTAAAATTAAAGCCAATCGGTCAGGTATGCTAAGAATGCATCAAAAAACAAGACTCCAGCGAAAAACCGAGTTTTTTTAGTTTTGGCAGTCTACCAACGCCAAGCGGTCGGATACGCTGTTATAGCGCTTAGTATCTAAGGACTATCAAAAATTTTTATTTCCTCCATTTACCTTAAAATTAAAGCCAATCGGTCAGGTATGCTAAGAATGCACCAAAAAACAAGACTCCAGCGAAAAACCGAGTTTTTTAGTTTTGGCAGTCTACCAACGCCAAGCGGTCGGATACGCTGTTATAGCGCTTAGTAACTAAGGACTATCGAAAATTTTTATTTCCTCCATTTGCCTTAAAATTAAAGCCAATCGGTCAGGTATGCTAAGAATGCACCAAAAAACAAGACTCCAGCGAAAAACCGAGTTTTTTTTAGTTTTGGCAGTCTACCAACGCCAAGCGGTCGGATACGCTGTTATATCGCTTAGTAACTAAGGACTATCGAAAAAATTTATTTCCTCCATTTGCCTTAAAATTAAAGCCAATCGGTCAAGTATGCTAAGAATGCACCAAAAAACAAGACTCCAGCGAAAAACCGAGTTTTTTAGTTTTGGCAGTCTACCAACGCCAAGCGGTCGGATACGCTGTTAAAGCGCTTAGTAACTAAGGACTATCGAAATTTTTTATTTCCTCCATTTGCCTTAAAATTAAAGCCAATCGGTCATGTATGCTAAGAATGCACCAAAAAACAAGACTCCAGCGAAAAACCGAGTTTTTTAGTTTTGGCAGTCTACCAACGCCAAGCGGTCGGATACGCTGTTATAGCGCTTAGTAACTAAGGACTATCGAAAAATTTTATTTCCTCCATTTGCCTTAAAATTAAAGCCAATCGGTCAGGTATGCTAAGAATGCACTAAAAAACAAGACTCCAGTGAAAAACTGAGTTTTTTAGTTTTGGCAGTCTACCAACGCCAAGCGGTTGGATACGCTGTTATAGCGCTTTTTAACTAAGGACTATCGAAAAATTTTATTTCCTCCATTTGCCTTAAAATTAAAGCCAATCGGTCAGGTATGCTAAGAATGCACCAAAAAACAAGACTCCAGCGAAAAACCGAGTTTTTTAGTTTTGGCAGTCTACCAACGCCAAGCGGTCGGATACGCTGTTATAGCGCTTAGTAACTAAGGACTATCGAAAAATTTTATTTCCTCCATTTGCCTTAAAATTAAAGCCAATCGGTCAGGTATGCTAAGAATGCACCAAAAATCAAGACTCCAGCGAAAAACCGAGTTTTTTAGTTTTGGCAGTCTACCAACGCCAAGCGGTCGGATACGCTGTTATAGCGCTTAGTAACTAAGGACTATCGAAAATTTTTTTTTCCTCCATTTGCCTTAAAATTAAAGCCAATCGGTCAGGTATGCTAAGAATGCACTAAAAAACAAGACTCCAGTGAAAAACTGAGTTTTTTAGTTTTGGCAGTCTACCAACGCCAAGCGTTTGGATACGCTGTTATAGCGCTTTTTAACTAAGGACTATCGAAAAAATTTATTTCCTCCATTTGCCTTAAAATTAAAGCCAATCGGTCAGGTATGCTAAGAATGCACCAAAAAACAAGACTCCAGCGAAAAACCGAGTTTTTTAGTTTTGGCAGTCTACCAACGCCAAGCGGTCGGATACGCTGTTATAGCGCTTAGTAACTAAGGACTATCGAAAATTTTTATTTCCTCCATTTGCCTTAAAATTAAAGCCGATCGGTCAGGTATGCTAAGAATGCATCAAAAAACAAGAGTCCAGCGAAAAACCGAGTTTTTCAGTTTTGGCAGTCTACCAACGCCAAGCGGTCGGATACGCTGTTATAGCGCTTAGTAACTAAGGACTATCGAAAAAAATTATTTCCTCCATTTGCCTTAAAATTAAAGCCAATCGGTCAGGTATGCTAAAAATGCACCAAAAAACGAGGCTCCAGCGAAAAACCGAGTTTTTTAGTTTTGGCAGTCTACCAACGCCAAGCGGTCGGATACGCTGTTATAGCGCTTAGTAACTAAGGACTATCGAAAATTTTTATTTACTCCATTTGCCTTAAAATTAAAGCCAATCGGTCAGGTATGCTAAGAATGCACCAAAAAACAAGACTCCAGCGAAAAACCGAGTTTTTTAGTTTTGGCAGTCTACCAACGCCAAGCGGTCGGATACGCTGTTATAGCGCTTAGTAACTAAGGACTATCGAAAATTTTTATTTCCTCCATTTGCCTTAAAATTAAAGCCGATCGGTCAGGTATGCTAAGAATGCATCAAAAAACAAGACTCCAGCGAAAAACCGAGTTTTTCAGTTTTGGCAGTCTACCAACGCCAAGCGGTCGGATACGCTGTTATAGCGCTTAGTAACTAAGGACTATCGAAAATTTTTATTTCCTCCATTTGCCTTAAAATTAAAGCCGATCGGTCAGGTATGCTAAGAATGCATCAAAAAACAAGACTCCAGCGAAAAACCGAGTTTTTTAGTTTTGGCAGTCTACCAACGCCAAGCGGTCGGATACGCTGTTATAGCGCTTAGTAACTAAGGACTATCGAAAATTTTTATTTCCTCCATTTGCCTTAAAATTAAAGCCAATCGGTCAGGTATGCTAAGAATGCACTAAAAAACAAGACTCCAGTGAAAACTGAGTTTTTTAGTTTTGGCAGTCTACCAACGCCAAGCGGTTGGATACGCTGTTATAGCGCTTTTTAACTAAGGACTATCGAAAAATTTTATTTCCTCCATTTGCCTTAAAATTAAAGTCAGGTATGCTAAGAATGCACCAAAAAACAAGAATCCAGCGAAAAACCGAGTTTTTTAGTTTTGGCAGTCTACCAACGCCAAGCGGTCGGATACGCTGTTATAGCGCTTAGTAACTAAGGACTATCGAAAATTTTTATTTCCTCCATTTGCCTTAAAATTAAAGCCGATCGGTCAGGTATGCTAAGAATGCATCAAAAAACAAGACTCCAGCGAAAAACCGAGTTTTTCAGTTTTGGCAGTCTACCAACGCCAAGCGGTCGGATACGCTGTTATAGCGCTTAGTATCTAAGGACTATCGAAAAAATTTATTACCTCCATTTGCCTTAAAATTAAAGCCAATCGGTCAGGTATGCTAAGAATGCACCAAAAAACAAGACTCCAGCGAAAAACCGAGTTTTTTAGTTTTGGCAGTCTACCAACGCCAAGCGGTCGGATACGCTGTTATAGCGCTTAGTAACTAAGGACTATCGAAAAATTTTATTTCCTCCATTTGCCTTAAAATTAAAGCCAATCGGTCAGGTATGCTAAGAATGCACCAAAAAACAAGACTCCAGCGAAAAACCGAGTTTTTTAGTTTTGGCAGTCTACCAACGCCAAGCGGTCGGATACGCTGTTATAGCGCTTAGTATCTAAGGACTATCGAAAATTTTTATTTCCTCCATTTGCCTTAAAATTAAAGCCAATCGGTCAGGTATGCTAAGAATGCACCAAAAAACAAGACTCCAGCGAAAAACCGAGCTTTTAGTTTTGGCAGTCTACCAACGCCAAGCGGTCGGATACGCTGTTATAGCGCTTAGTATCTAAGGACTATCGAAAATTTTTATTTCCTCCATTTGCCTTAAAATTAAAGCCAATCGGTCAGGTATGCTAAGAATGCACCAAAAAACAAGACTCCAGCGAAAAAGCGAGTTTTTTAGTAGCAGTCTACCAACGCCAAGCGGTCGGATACGCTGTTATAGCGCTTAGTATCTAAGGACTATCGAAAATTTTTATTTCCTCCATTTGCCTAGCCAATCGGTCAGGTATGCTAAGAATGCACCAGAAAACAAGACTCCAGCGAAAAACCGAGCTTTTAGTTTTGGCAGTCTACCAACGCCAAGCGGTCGGATACGCTGTTATAGCGCTTAGTATCTAAGGACTATCGAAAATTTTTATTTCCTCCATTTGCCTTAAAATTAAAGCCAATCGGTCAGGTATGCTAAGAATGCACCAAAAAACAAGACTCCAGCGAAAAACCGAGCTTTTAGTTTTGGCAGTCTACCAACGCCAAGCGGTCGGAGACGCTGTTATAGCGCTTAGTAACTAAGGACTATCGAAAATTTTATTTCCTACATTTGCCTTAAAATTAAAGCCAATCGGTCAGGTATGCTAAGAATGCACCAAAAAACAAGACTCCAGCGAAAAACCGAGTTTTTTAGTTTTGGCAGTCTACCAACGCCAAGCGGTCGGATACGCTGTTATAGCGCTTAGTAACTAAGGACTATCGAAAAATTTTATTTCCTCCATTTGCCTTAAAATTAAAGCCAATCGGTCAGGTATGCTAAGAATGCACCAAAAAACAAGACTCCAGCGAAAAACCGAGTTTTTTAGTTTTGGCAGTCTACCAACGCCAAGCGGTCGGATACGCTGTTATAGCGCTTAGTAACTAAGGACTATCGAAAATTTTTATTTCCTCCATTTGCCTTAAAATTAAAGCCGATCGGTCAGGTATGCTAAGAATGCATCAAAAAACAAGACTCCAGCGAAAAACCGAGTTTTTCAGTTTTGGCAGTCTACCAACGCCAAGCGGTCGGATACGCTGTTATAGCGCTTAGTATCTAAGGACTATCGAAAAAATTTATTACCTCCATTTGCCTTAAAATTAAAGCCAATCGGTCAGGTATGCTAAGAATGCACCAAAAAACAAGACTCCAGCGAAAAACCGAGTTTTTTAGTTTTGGCAGTCTACCAACGCCAAGCGGTCGGATACGCTGTTATAGCGCTTAGTAACTAAGGACTATCGAAAAATTTTATTTCCTCCATTTGCCTTAAAATTAAAGCCAATCGGTCAGGTATGCTAAGAATGCACCAAAAAACAAGACTCCAGCGAAAAACCGAGTTTTTTAGTTTTGGCAGTCTACCAACGCCAAGCGGTCGGATACGCTGTTATAGCGCTTAGTATCTAAGGACTATCGAAAATTTTTATTTCCTCCATTTGCCTTAAAATTAAAGCCAATCGGTCAGGTATGCTAAGAATGCACCAAAAAACAAGACTCCAGCGAAAAACCGAGCTTTTAGTTTTGGCAGTCTACCAACGCCAAGCGGTCGGATACGCTGTTATAGCGCTTAGTATCTAAGGACTATCGAAAATTTTTATTTCCTCCATTTGCCTTAAAATTAAAGCCAATCGGTCAGGTATGCTAAGAATGCACCAAAAAACAAGACTCCAGCGAAAAAGCGAGTTTTTTAGTAGCAGTCTACCAACGCCAAGCGGTCGGATACGCTGTTATAGCGCTTAGTATCTAAGGACTATCGAAAATTTTTATTTCCTCCATTTGCCTAGCCAATCGGTCAGGTATGCTAAGAATGCACCAGAAAACAAGACTCCAGCGAAAAACCGAGCTTTTAGTTTTGGCAGTCTACCAACGCCAAGCGGTCGGATACGCTGTTATAGCGCTTAGTATCTAAGGACTATCGAAAATTTTTATTTCCTCCATTTGCCTTAAAATTAAAGCCAATCGGTCAGGTATGCTAAGAATGCACCAAAAAACAAGACTCCAGCGAAAAACCGAGCTTTTAGTTTTGGCAGTCTACCAACGCCAAGCGGTCGGAGACGCTGTTATAGCGCTTAGTAACTAAGGACTATCGAAAATTTTATTTCCTACATTTGCCTTAAAATTAAAGCCAATCGGTCAGGTATGCTAAGAATGCACCAAAAAACAAGACTCCAGCGAAAAACCGAGTTTTTTAGTTTTGGCAGTCTACCAACGCCAAGCGGTCGGATACGCTGTTATAGCGCTTAGTAACTAAGGACTATCGAAAAATTTTATTTCCTCCATTTGCCTTAAAATTAAAGCCAATCGGTCAGGTATGCTAAGAATGCACCAAAAAACAAGACTCCAGCGAAAAAATTTTGGCAGTCTACCAACGCCAAGCGGTCGGATACGCTGTTATAGCGCTTAGTAACTAAGGACTATCGAAAAATTTTATTTCCTCCATTTGCCTTAAAATTAAAGCCAATCGGTCAGTTATGCTAAGAATGCACCAAAACCAAGACTCCAGTGAAAAACTGAGTTTTTTAGTTTTGGCAGTCTACCAACGCCAAGCGGTTGGATACGCTGTTATAGCGCTTTTTAACTAAGGACTATCGAAAAAATTTATTTCCTCCATTTGCCTTAAAATTAAAGCCAATCGGTCAGGTATGCTAAGAATGCACCAAAAAACAAGACTCCAGCGAAAAACCGAGTTTTTTAGTTTTGGCAGTCTACCAACGCCAAGCGGTCGGATACGCTGTTATAGCGCTTAGTAACTAAGGACTATCGAAAATTTTTATTTCCTCCATTTGCCTTAAAATTAAAGCCGATCGGTCAGGTATGCTAAGAATGCATCAAAAAACAAGACTCCAGCGAAAAACCGAGTTTTTCAGTTTTGGCAGTCTACCAACGCCAAGCGGTCGGATACGCTGTTATAGCGCTTAGTAACTAAGGACTATCGAAAATTTTATTTCCTACATTTGCCTTAAAATTAAAGCCAATCGGTCAGGTATGCTAAGAATGCACCAAAAAACAAGACTCCAGCGAAAAACCGAGTTTTTTAGTTTTGGCAGTCTACCAACGCCAAGCGGTCGGATACGCTGTTATAGCGCTTAGTAACTAAGGACTATCGAAAAATTTTATTTCCTCCATTTGCCTTAAAATTAAAGCCAATCGGTCAGGTATGCTAAGAATGCACCAAAAAACAAGACTCCAGCGAAAAAATTTTGGCAGTCTACCAACGCCAAGCGGTCGGATACGCTGTTATAGCGCTTAGTAACTAAGGACTATCGAAAAATTTTATTTCCTCCATTTGCCTTAAAATTAAAGCCAATCGGTCAGTTATGCTAAGAATGCACCAAAACCAAGACTCCAGTGAAAAACTGAGTTTTTTAGTTTTGGCAGTCTACCAACGCCAAGCGGTTGGATACGCTGTTATAGCGCTTTTTAACTAAGGACTATCGAAAAAATTTATTTCCTCCATTTGCCTTAAAATTAAAGCCAATCGGTCAGGTATGCTAAGAATGCACCAAAAAACAAGACTCCAGCGAAAAACCGAGTTTTTTAGTTTTGGCAGTCTACCAACGCCAAGCGGTCGGATACGCTGTTATAGCGCTTAGTAACTAAGGACTATCGAAAATTTTTATTTCCTCCATTTGCCTTAAAATTAAAGCCGATCGGTCAGGTATGCTAAGAATGCATCAAAAAACAAGACTCCAGCGAAAAACCGAGTTTTTCAGTTTTGGCAGTCTACCAACGCCAAGCGGTCGGATACGCTGTTATAGCGCTTAGTAACTAAGGACTATCGAAAAAAATTATTTCCTCCATTTGCCTTAAAATTAAAGCCAATCGGTCAGGTATGCTAAAAATGCACCAAAAAACGAGGCTCCAGCGAAAAACCGAGTTTTTTAGTTTTGGCAGTCTACCAACGCCAAGCGGTCGGATACGCTGTTATAGCGCTTAGTAACTAAGGACTATCGAAAATTTTTATTTACTCCATTTGCCTTAAAATTAAAGCCAATCGGTCAGGTATGCTAAGAATGCACCAAAAAACAAGACTCCAGCGAAAAACCGAGTTTTTTAGTTTTGGCAGTCTACCAACGCCAAGCGGTCGGATACGCTGTTATAGCGCTTAGTAACTAAGGACTATCGAAAATTTTTATTTCCTCCATTTGCCTTAAAATTAAAGCCGATCGGTCAGGTATGCTAAGAATGCATCAAAAAACAAGACTCCAGCGAAAAACCGAGTTTTTCAGTTTTGGCAGTCTACCAACGCCAAGCGGTCGGATACGCTGTTATAGCGCTTTTTAACTAAGGACTATCGAAAAATTTTATTTCCTCCATTTGCCTTAAAATTAAAGCCAATCGGTCAGGTATGCTAAGAATGCACCAAAAAACAAGACTCCAGCGAAAAACCGAGTTTTTTAGTTTTGGCAGTCTACCAACGCCAAGCGGTCGGATACGCTGTTATAGCGCTTAGTAACTAAGGACTATCGAAAATTTTTATTTCCTCCATTTGCCTTAAAATTAAAGCCGATCGGTCAGGTATGCTAAGAATGCATCAAAAAACAAGACTCCAGCGAAAAACCGAGTTTTTCAGTTTTGGCAGTCTACCAACGCCAAGCGGTCGGATACGCTGTTATAGCGCTTAGTATCTAAGGACTATCGAAGAATTTTATTACCTCCATTTGCCTTAAAATTAAAGCCAATCGGTCAGGTATGCTAAGAATGCACCAAAAAACAAGACTCCAGCGAAAAACCGAGTTTTTTAGTTTTGGCAGTCTACCAACGCCAAGCGGTCGGATACGCTGTTATAGCGCTTAGTAACTAAGGACTATCGAAAAATTTTATTTCCTCCATTTGCCTTAAAATTAAAGCCAATCGGTCAGGTATGCTAAGAATGCACCAAAAAACAAGACTCCAGCGAAAAACCGAGTTTTTTAGTTTTGGCAGTCTACCAACGCCAAGCGGTCGGATACGCTGTTATAGCGCTTAGTATCTAAGGACTATCGAAAATTTTTATTTCCTCCATTTGCCTTAAAATTAAAGCCAATCGGTCAGGTATGCTAAGAATGCACCAAAAAACAAGACTCCAGCGAAAAACCGAGCTTTTAGTTTTGGCAGTCTACCAACGCCAAGCGGTCGGATACGCTGTTATAGCGCTTAGTATCTAAGGACTATCGAAAATTTTTATTTCCTCCATTTGCCTTAAAATTAAAGCCAATCGGTCAGGTATGCTAAGAATGCACCAAAAAACAAGACTCCAGCGAAAAACAGAGTTTTTTAGTTTTGGCAGTCTACCAACGCCAAGCGGTCGGATACGCTGTTATAGCGCTTAGTATCTAAGGACTATCGAAAATTTTTATTTCCTCCATTTGCCCAGCCAATCGGTCAGGTATGCTAAGAATGCACCAGAAAACAAGACTCCAGCGAAAAACCGAGCTTTTAGTTTTGGCAGTCTACCAACGCCAAGCGGTCGGATACGCTGTTATAGCGCTTAGTATCTAAGGACTATCGAAAATTTTTATTTCCTCCATTTGCCTTAAAATTAAAGCCAATCGGTCAGGTATGCTAAGAATGCACCAAAAAACAAGACTCCAGCGAAAAACCGAGCTTTTAGTTTTGGCAGTCTACCAACGCCAAGCGGTCGGAGACGCTGTTATAGCGCTTAGTAACTAAGGACTATCGAAAATTTTATTTCCTACATTTGCCTTAAAATTAAAGCCAATCGGTCAGGTATGCTAAGAATGCACCAAAAAACAAGACTCCAGCGAAAAACCGAGTTTTTTAGTTTTGGCAGTCTACCAACGCCAAGCGGTCGGATACGCTGTTATAGCGCTTAGTAACTAAGGACTATCGAAAAATTTTATTTCCTCCATTTGCCTTAAAATTAAAGCCAATCGGTCAGGTATGCTAAGAATGCACCAAAAAACAAGACTCCAGCGAAAAAATTTTGGCAGTCTACCAACGCCAAGCGGTCGGATACGCTGTTATAGCGCTTAGTAACTAAGGACTATAGAAAAATTTTATTTCCTCCATTTGCCTTAAAATTAAAGCCAATCGGTCAGTTATGCTAAGAATGCACCAAAACCAAGACTCCAGCGAAAAACCGAGTTTTTTAGTTTTGGCAGTCTACCAACGCCAAGCGGTCGGATACGCTGTTATAGCGCTTAGTAACTAAGGACTATCGAAAAATTTTATTTCCTCCATTTGCCTTAAAATTAAAGCCAATCGGTCAGGTATGCTAAGAATGCACCAAAAAACAAGACTCCAGCGAAAAAGTTTTGGCAGTCTACCAACGCCAAGCGGTCGGATACGCTGTTATAGCGCTTAGTATCTAAGGACTATCGAAAATTTTTATTTCCTCCATTTGCCTTAAAATTAAAGCCAATCGGTCAGGTATGCTAAGAATGCACCAAAAAACAAGACTCCAGCGATAAACCGAGCTTTTAGTTTTGGCAGTCTACCAACGCCAAGCGGTCGGATACGCTGTTATAGCGCTTAGTATCTAAGGACTATCGAAAATTTTTACTTCCTCCATTTGCCTTAAAATTAAAGCCAATCGGTCAGGTATGCTAAGAATGCACCAAAAAACTAGACTCCAGCGAAAAACCGAGCTTTTGGTTTTGGCAGTCTACCAACGCCAAGCGGTCGGATACGCTGTTATAGCGCTTAGTAACTAAGGACTATCGAAAATTTTATTTCCTCCATTTGCCTTAAAATTAAAGCCAATCGGTCAGGTATGCTAAGAATGCACCAAAAAACAAGACTCCAGCGAAAAACCGAGTTTTTTAGTTTTGGCAGTCTACCAACGCCAAGCGGTCGGATACGCTGTTATAGCGCTTAGTAACTAAGGACTTTCGAAAAATTTTATTTAAAATTAAAGCCAATCGGTCAGGTATGCTAAGAATGCACCAAAAAAACAAGACTCCAGTGAAAAACAGAGTTTTTTAGTTTTGGCAGTCTACCAACGCCAAGCGGTCGGATACGCTGTTATAGCGCTTAGTATCTAAGGACTATCGAAAAAATTTATTACCTCCATTTGCCTTAAAATTAAAGCCAATCGGTCAGGTATGCTAAGAATGCACCAAAAAACAAGACTCCAGCGAAAAACCGAGTTTTTTAGTTTTGGCAGTCTACCAACGCCAAGCGGTCGGATACGCTGTTATAGCGCTTAGTAACTAAGGACTATCGAAAAATTTTATTTCCTCCATTTGCCTTAAAATTAAAGCCAATCGGTCAGGTATGCTAAGAATGCACCAAAAAACAAGACTCCAGCGAAAAACCGAGTTTTTTAGTTTTGGCAGTCTACCAACGCCAAGCGGTCGGATACGCTGTTATAGCGCTTAGTATCTAAGGACTATCGAAAATTTTTATTTCCTCCATTTGCCTTAAAATTAAAGCCAATCGGTCAGGTATGCTAAGAATGCACCAAAAAACAAGACTCCAGCGAAAAACCGAGCTTTTAGTTTTGGCAGTCTACCAACGCCAAGCGGTCGGATACGCTGTTATAGCGCTTAGTATCTAAGGACTATCGAAAATTTTTATTTCCTCCATTTGCCTTAAAATTAAAGCCAATCGGTCAGGTATGCTAAGAATGCACCAAAAAACAAGACTCCAGCGAAAAAGCGAGTTTTTTAGTAGCAGTCTACCAACGCCAAGCGGTCGGATACGCTGTTATAGCGCTTAGTATCTAAGGACTATCGAAAATTTTTATTTCCTCCATTTGCCTAGCCAATCGGTCAGGTATGCTAAGAATGCACCAGAAAACAAGACTCCAGCGAAAAACCGAGCTTTTAGTTTTGGCAGTCTACCAACGCCAAGCGGTCGGATACGCTGTTATAGCGCTTAGTATCTAAGGACTATCGAAAATTTTTATTTCCTCCATTTGCCTTAAAATTAAAGCCAATCGGTCAGGTATGCTAAGAATGCACCAAAAAACAAGACTCCAGCGAAAAACCGAGCATTTAGTTTTGGCAGTCTACCAACGCCAAGCGGTCGGAGACGCTGTTATAGCGCTTAGTAACTAAGGACTATCGAAAATTTTATTTCCTACATTTGCCTTAAAATTAAAGCCAATCGGTCAGGTATGCTAAGAATGCACCAAAAAACAAGACTCCAGCGAAAAACCGAGTTTTTTAGTTTTGGCAGTCTACCAACGCCAAGCGGTCGGATACGCTGTTATAGCGCTTAGTAACTAAGGACTATCGAAAAATTTTATTTCCTCCATTTGCCTTAAAATTAAAGCCAATCGGTCAGGTATGCTAAGAATGCACCAAAAAACAAGACTCCAGCGAAAAAATTTTGGCAGTCTACCAACGCCAAGCGGTCGGATACGCTGTTATAGCGCTTAGTAACTAAGGACTATCGAAAAATTTTATTTCCTCCATTTGCCTTAAAATTAAAGCCAATCGGTCAGTTATGCTAAGAATGCACCAAAACCAAGACTCCAGTGAAAAACTGAGTTTTTTAGTTTTGGCAGTCTACCAACGCCAAGCGGTTGGATACGCTGTTATAGCGCTTTTTAACTAAGGACTATCGAAAAAATTTATTTCCTCCATTTGCCTTAAAATTAAAGCCAATCGGTCAGGTATGCTAAGAATGCACCAAAAAACAAGACTCCAGCGAAAAACCGAGTTTTTTAGTTTTGGCAGTCTACCAACGCCAAGCGGTCGGATACGCTGTTATAGCGCTTAGTAACTAAGGACTATCGAAAATTTTTATTTCCTCCATTTGCCTTAAAATTAAAGCCGATCGGTCAGGTATGCTAAGAATGCATCAAAAAACAAGACTCCAGCGAAAAACCGAGTTTTTCAGTTTTGGCAGTCTACCAACGCCAAGCGGTCGGATACGCTGTTATAGCGCTTAGTAACTAAGGACTATCGAAAATTTTATTTCCTACATTTGCCTTAAAATTAAAGCCAATCGGTCAGGTATGCTAAGAATGCGCCAAAAAACAAGACTCCAGCGAAAAACCGAGTTTTTTAGTTTTGGCAGTCTACCAACGCCAAGCGGTCGGATACGCTGTTATAGCGCTTAGTAACTAAGGACTATCGAAAAATTTTATTTCCTCCATTTGCCTTAAAATTAAAGCCAATCGGTCAGGTATGCTAAGAATGCACCAAAAAACAAGACTCCAGCGAAAAAATTTTGGCAGTCTACCAACGCCAAGCGGTCGGATACGCTGTTATAGCGCTTAGTAACTAAGGACTATCGAAAAATTTTATTTCCTCCATTTGCCTTAAAATTAAAGCCAATCGGTCAGTTATGCTAAGAATGCACCAAAACCAAGACTCCAGTGAAAAACTGAGTTTTTTAGTTTTGGCAGTCTACCAACGCCAAGCGGTTGGATACGCTGTTATAGCGCTTTTTAACTAAGGACTATCGAAAAAATTTATTTCCTCCATTTGCCTTAAAATTAAAGCCAATCGGTCAGGTATGCTAAGAATGCACCAAAAAACAAGACTCCAGCGAAAAACCGAGTTTTTTAGTTTTGGCAGTCTACCAACGCCAAGCGGTCGGATACGCTGTTATAGCGCTTAGTAACTAAGGACTATCGAAAATTTTTATTTCCTCCATTTGCCTTAAAATTAAAGCCGATCGGTCAGGTATGCTAAGAATGCATCAAAAAACAAGACTCCAGCGAAAAACCGAGTTTTTCAGTTTTGGCAGTCTACCAACGCCAAGCGGTCGGATACGCTGTTATAGCGCTTAGTAACTAAGGACTATCGAAAAAAATTATTTCCTCCATTTGCCTTAAAATTAAAGCCAATCGGTCAGGTATGCTAAAAATGCACCAAAAAACGAGGCTCCAGCGAAAAACCGAGTTTTTTAGTTTTGGCAGTCTACCAACGCCAAGCGGTCGGATACGCTGTTATAGCGCTTAGTAACTAAGGACTATCGAAAATTTTTATTTACTCCATTTGCCTTAAAATTAAAGCCAATCGGTCAGGTATGCTAAGAATGCACCAAAAAACAAGACTCCAGCGAAAAACCGAGTTTTTTAGTTTTGGCAGTCTACCAACGCCAAGCGGTCGGATACGCTGTTATAGCGCTTAGTAACTAAGGACTATCGAAAATTTTTATTTCCTCCATTTGCCTTAAAATTAAAGCCGATCGGTCAGGTATGCTAAGAATGCATCAAAAAACAAGACTCCAGCGAAAAACCGAGTTTTTCAGTTTTGGCAGTCTACCAACGCCAAGCGGTCGGATACGCTGTTATAGCGCTTTTTAACTAAGGACTATCGAAAAATTTTATTTCCTCCATTTGCCTTAAAATTAAAGCCAATCGGTCAGGTATGCTAAGAATGCACCAAAAAACAAGACTCCAGCGAAAAACCGAGTTTTTTAGTTTTGGCAGTCTACCAACGCCAAGCGGTCGGATACGCTGTTATAGCGCTTAGTAACTAAGGACTATCGAAAATTTTTATTTCCTCCATTTGCCTTAAAATTAAAGCCGATCGGTCAGGTATGCTAAGAATGCATCAAAAAACAAGACTCCAGCGAAAAACCGAGTTTTTCAGTTTTGGCAGTCTACCAACGCCAAGCGGTCGGATACGCTGTTATAGCGCTTAGTATCTAAGGACTATCGAAGAATTTTATTACCTCCATTTGCCTTAAAATTAAAGCCAATCGGTCAGGTATGCTAAGAATGCACCAAAAAACAAGACTCCAGCGAAAAACCGAGTTTTTTAGTTTTGGCAGTCTACCAACGCCAAGCGGTCGGATACGCTGTTATAGCGCTTAGTAACTAAGGACTATCGAAAAATTTTATTTCCTCCATTTGCCTTAAAATTAAAGCCAATCGGTCAGGTATGCTAAGAATGCACCAAAAAACAAGACTCCAGCGAAAAACCGAGTTTTTTAGTTTTGGCAGTCTACCAACGCCAAGCGGTCGGATACGCTGTTATAGCGCTTAGTATCTAAGGACTATCGAAAATTTTTATTTCCTCCATTTGCCTTAAAATTAAAGCCAATCGGTCAGGTATGCTAAGAATGCACCAAAAAACAAGACTCCAGCGAAAAACCGAGCTTTTAGTTTTGGCAGTCTACCAACGCCAAGCGGTCGGATACGCTGTTATAGCGCTTAGTATCTAAGGACTATCGAAAATTTTTATTTCCTCCATTTGCCTTAAAATTAAAGCCAATCGGTCAGGTATGCTAAGAATGCACCAAAAAACAAGACTCCAGCGAAAAACAGAGTTTTTTAGTTTTGGCAGTCTACCAACGCCAAGCGGTCGGATACGCTGTTATAGCGCTTAGTATCTAAGGACTATCGAAAATTTTTATTTCCTCCATTTGCCCAGCCAATCGGTCAGGTATGCTAAGAATGCACCAGAAAACAAGACTCCAGCGAAAAACCGAGCTTTTAGTTTTGGCAGTCTACCAACGCCAAGCGGTCGGATACGCTGTTATAGCGCTTAGTATCTAAGGACTATCGAAAATTTTTATTTCCTCCATTTGCCTTAAAATTAAAGCCAATCGGTCAGGTATGCTAAGAATGCACCAAAAAACAAGACTCCAGCGAAAAACCGAGCTTTTAGTTTTGGCAGTCTACCAACGCCAAGCGGTCGGAGACGCTGTTATAGCGCTTAGTAACTAAGGACTATCGAAAATTTTATTTCCTACATTTGCCTTAAAATTAAAGCCAATCGGTCAGGTATGCTAAGAATGCACCAAAAAACAAGACTCCAGCGAAAAACCGAGTTTTTTAGTTTTGGCAGTCTACCAACGCCAAGCGGTCGGATACGCTGTTATAGCGCTTAGTAACTAAGGACTATCGAAAAATTTTATTTCCTCCATTTGCCTTAAAATTAAAGCCAATCGGTCAGGTATGCTAAGAATGCACCAAAAAACAAGACTCCAGCGAAAAAATTTTGGCAGTCTACCAACGCCAAGCGGTCGGATACGCTGTTATAGCGCTTAGTAACTAAGGACTATAGAAAAATTTTATTTCCTCCATTTGCCTTAAAATTAAAGCCAATCGGTCAGTTATGCTAAGAATGCACCAAAACCAAGACTCCAGCGAAAAACCGAGTTTTTTAGTTTTGGCAGTCTACCAACGCCAAGCGGTCGGATACGCTGTTATAGCGCTTAGTAACTAAGGACTATCGAAAAATTTTATTTCCTCCATTTGCCTTAAAATTAAAGCCAATCGGTCAGGTATGCTAAGAATGCACCAAAAAACAAGACTCCAGCGAAAAAGTTTTGGCAGTCTACCAACGCCAAGCGGTCGGATACGCTGTTATAGCGCTTAGTATCTAAGGACTATCGAAAATTTTTATTTCCTCCATTTGCCTTAAAATTAAAGCCAATCGGTCAGGTATGCTAAGAATGCACCAAAAAACAAGACTCCAGCGATAAACCGAGCTTTTAGTTTTGGCAGTCTACCAACGCCAAGCGGTCGGATACGCTGTTATAGCGCTTAGTATCTAAGGACTATCGAAAATTTTTACTTCCTCCATTTGCCTTAAAATTAAAGCCAATCGGTCAGGTATGCTAAGAATGCACCAAAAAACTAGACTCCAGCGAAAAACCGAGCTTTTGGTTTTGGCAGTCTACCAACGCCAAGCGGTCGGATACGCTGTTATAGCGCTTAGTAACTAAGGACTATCGAAAATTTTATTTCCTCCATTTGCCTTAAAATTAAAGCCAATCGGTCAGGTATGCTAAGAATGCACCAAAAAACAAGACTCCAGCGGAAAACCGAGTTTTTTAGTTTTGGCAGTCTACCAACGCCAAGCGGTCGGATACGCTGTTATAGCGCTTAGTATCTAAGGACTATCGAAAATTTTTATTTCCTCCATTTACCTTAAAATTAAAGCCAATCGGTCAGGTATGCTAAGAATGCACCATAAAACAAGACTCCAGCGAAAAACCGAGTTTTTTTAATTTTGGCAGTCTACCAACGCCAAGCGGTCGGATACGCTTTTATAGCGCTTAGTAACTAAGGACTATCGAAAAAAATTATTTCCTCCATTTGCCTTAAAATTAAAGCCAATCGGTCAGGTATGCTAAAAATGCACCAAAAAACAAGACTCCAGCGAAAAACCGAGTTTTTTAGTTTTGGCAGTCTACCAACGCCAAGCGGTCGGATACGCTGTTATAGCGCTTTTTAACTAAGGACTATCGAAAATTTTTATTTCCTCCATTTGCCTTAAAATTAATGCCAATCGGTCAGGTATGCTAAGAATGTACCAAAAAACAAGACTCCAGCGAAAAACCGAGTTTTTTAGTTTTGGCAGTCTACCAACGCCAAGCGGTCGGATACGCTGTTATAGCGCTTAGTAACTAAGGACTATCGAAAAATTTTATTTCCTCCATTTGCCTTAAAATTAAAGCCAATCGGTCAGGTATGCTAAGAATGCACCAAAAAACAAGACTCCAGCGAAAAACCGAGTTTTTTAGTTTTGGCAGTCTACCAACGCCAAGCGGTCGGATACGCTGTTATAGCGCTTAGTAACTAAGGACTATCGAAAAATTTTATTACCTCCATTTGCCTTAAAATTAAAGCCAATCGGTCAGGTATGCTAAGAATGCACCAAAAAACAAGACTCCAGCGAAAAACCGAGTTTTTTAGTTTTGGCAGTCTACCTACGCCAAGCGGTCGGATACGCTGTTATAGCACTTAGTAACTAAGGACTATCGAAAAATTTTATTTCCTCCATTTGCCTTAAAATTAAAGCCAATCGGTCAGGTATGCTAAGAATGCACCAAAAAACAAGACTCCAGCGAAAAACCGAGTTTTTTAGTTTTGGCAGTCTACCAACGCCAAGCGGTCGGATACGCTGTTATAGCGCTTAGTAACTAAGGACTATCGAAAAATTTTATTTCCTCCATTTGCCTTAAAATTAAAGCCAATCGGTCAGGTATGCTAAGAATGCACCAAAAAACAAGACTCCAGCGAAAAAGTTTTGGCAGTCTACCAACGCCAAGCGGTCGGATACGCTGTTATAGCGCTTAGTATCTAAGGACTATCGAAAAATTTTATTTCCTCCATTTGCCTTAAAATTAAAGCCAATCGGTCAGGTATGCTAAGAATGCACCAAAAAACAAGACTCCAGCGATAAACCGAGCTTTTAGTTTTGGCAGTCTACCAACGCCAAGCGGTCGGATACGCTGTTATAGCGCTTAGTATCTAAGGACTATCGAAAATTTTTATTTCCTCCATTTGCCTTAAAATTAAAGCCAATCGGTCAGGTATGCTAAGAATGCACCAAAAAACTAGACTCCAGCGAAAAACCGAGCTTTTGGTTTTGGCAGTCTACCAACGCCAAGCGGTCGGATACGCTGTTATAGCGCTTAGTAACTAAGGACTATCGAAAATTTTATTTCCTCCATTTGCCTTAAAATTAAAGCCAATCGGTCAGGTATGCTAAGAATGCACCAAAAAACAAGACTCCAGCGGAAAACCGAGTTTTTTAGTTTTGGCAGTCTACCAACGCCAAGCGGTCGGATACGCTGTTATAGCGCTTAGTATCTAAGGACTATCGAAAATTTTTATTTCCTCCATTTACCTTAAAATTAAAGCCAATCGGTCAGGTATGCTAAGAATGCACCATAAAACAAGACTCCAGCGAAAAACCGAGTTTTTTAATTTTGGCAGTCTACCAACGCCAAGCGGTCGGATACGCTTTTATAGCGCTTAGTAACTAAGGACTATCGAAAAAAATTATTTCCTCCATTTGCCTTAAAATTAAAGCCAATCGGTCAGGTATGCTAAAAATGCACCAAAAAACAAGACTCCAGCGAAAAACCGAGTTTTTTAGTTTTGGCAGTCTACCAACGCCAAGCGGTCGGATACGCTGTTATAGCGCTTTTTAACTAAGGACTATCGAAAATTTTTATTTCCTCCATTTGCCTTAAAATTAATGCCAATCGGTCAGGTATGCTAAGAATGTACCAAAAAACAAGACTCCAGCGAAAAACCGAGTTTTTTAGTTTTGGCAGTCTACCAACGCCAAGCGGTCGGATACGCTGTTATAGCGCTTAGTAACTAAGGACTATCGAAAAATTTTATTTCCTCCATTTGCCTTAAAATTAAAGCCAATCGGTCAGGTATGCTAAGAATGCACCAAAAAACAAGACTCCAGCGAAAAACCGAGTTTTTTAGTTTTGGCAGTCTACCAACGCCAAGCGGTCGGATACGCTGTTATAGCGCTTAGTAACTAAGGACTATCGAAACATTTTATTACCTCCATTTGCCTTAAAATTAAAGCCAATCGGTCAGGTATGCTAAGAATGCACCAAAAAACAAGACTCCAGCGAAAAACCGAGTTTTTTAGTTTTGGCAGTCTACCTACGCCAAGCGGTCGGATACGCTGTTATAGCACTTAGTAACTAAGGACTATCGAAAAATTTTATTTCCTCCATTTGCCTTAAAATTAAAGCCAATCGGTCAGGTATGCTAAGAATGCACCAAAAAACAAGACTCCAGCGAAAAACCGAGTTTTTTAGTTTTGGCAGTCTACCAACGCCAAGCGGTCGGATACGCTGTTATAGCGCTTAGTAACTAAGGACTATCGAAAAATTTTATTTCCTCCATTTGCCTTAAAATTAAAGCCAATCGGTCAGGTATGCTAAGAATGCACCAAAAAACAAGACTCCAGCGAAAAACCGAGTTTTTTAGTTTTGGCAGTCTACCAACGCCAAGCGGTCGGATACGCTGTTATAGCGCTTAGTAACTAAGGACTATCGAAAATTTTTATTTCCTCCATTTGCCTTAAAATTAAACCCAATCGGTCAGGTATGCTAAGAATGCGCCAAAAAACAAGACTCCAGCGAAAAACCGAGTTTTTTTATTTTTGGCAGTCTACCAACGCCAAGCGGTCGGATACGCTGTTAAAGCGCTTAGTAACTAAGGACTATCGAAAAATTTTATTTCCTCCATTTGCCTTAAAATTAAAGCCAATCGGTCAGGTATGCTAAGAATGCACCAAAAAACAAGACTCCAGCGAAAAACCGAGTTTTTTAGTTTTGGCAGTCTACCAACGCCAAGCGGTCGGATACGCTGTTATAGCGCTTAGTAACTAAGGACTATCGAAAAATTTTATTTCCTCCATTTGCCTTAAAATTAAAGCCAATCGGTCAGGTATGCTAAGAATGCACCAAAAAACAAGACTCCAGCGAAAAACCGAGTTTTTTAGTTTTGGCAGTCTACCAACGCCAAGCGGTCGGATACGCTGTTATACCGCTTTTTAACTAAGGACTATCGAAAATTTTTATTTCCTCCATTTGCCTTAAAATCAAAGCCAATCGGTCAGGTATGCTAAGAATGCACCAAAAAACAAGACTCCAGCGAAAAACCGAGTTTTTTAGTTTTGGCAGTTTACTAACGCCAAGCGGTCGGATACGCTGTTATAGCGCTTAGTAACTAAGGACTATCGAAAATTTTTATTTCCTCCATTTGCCTTAAAATTAAAGCCAATCGGTCAGGTATGCTAAGAATGCACCAAAAAACAAGACTCCAGCGAAAAACCGAGTTTTTTAGTTTTGGCAGTCTACCAACGCCAAGCGGTCGGATACGCTGTTATAGCGCTTAGTAACTAAGGACTATCGAAAATTTTAATTTCCTCCATTTGCCTTAAAATTAAAGCCAATCGGTCAGGTATGCTAAGAATGCACCAAAAAACAAGACTCCAGCGAAAAACCGAGTTTTTTAGTTTTGGCAGTCTACCAACGCCAAGCGGTCGGATACGCTGTTATAGCGCTTAGTAACTAAGGACTATCGAAAAATTTTATTTCCTCCATTTGCGTTAAAATTAAAGCCAGCCAATCGGTCAGGTATGCTAAGAATGCATCAAAAAACAAGACTCCAGCGAAAAACCGAGATTTTTGGTTTTGGCAGTCTACCAACGCCAAGCGGTCGGATACGCTGTTATAGCGCTTTTTAACTAAGGACTATCGAAATTTTTTATTTCCTCCATTTGCCTTAAAATTAATGCCAATCGGTCAGGTATGCTAAGAATGCACCAAAAAACAAGACTCCAGCGAAAAACCGAGTTTTTTAGTTTTGGCAGTCTACCAACGCCAAGCGGTCGGATACGCTTTTATAGCGTTTAGTAACTAAGGACTATCGAAAAATTTTATTTCCTCCATTTGCCTTAAAATTAAAGCCAATCGGTCAGGTATGCTAAGAATGCACCAAAAAACAAGACTCCAGCGAAAAACCGAGTTATTTAGTTTTGGCAGTCTACCAACGCCAAGCGGTCGGATACGCTGTTATAGCGCTTAGTAACTAAGGACTATCGAAAATTTTATTTCCTCCATTTGCCTTAAAATTAAAGCCAATCGGTCTAGTATGCTAAGAATGCACCAAAAAACAAGACTCCAGCGAAAAACCGAGTTTTTAGTTTTGGCAGTCTACCAACGCCAAGCGGTCGGATACGCTGTTATAGCGCTTAGTAACTAAGGACTATCGAAAAATTTTATTTCCTCCATTTGCCTTAAAATTAAAGCCAATCGGTCAGGTATGCTAAGAATGCACCAAAAAACAAGACTCCAGCGAAAAACCGAGTTTTTTTAGTTTTGGCAGTCTACCAACGCCAAGCGGTCGGATACGCTGTTATAGCGCTTAGTATCTAAGGACTATCGAAAATTTTTATTTCCTCCATTTGCCTTAAAATTAATGCCAATCGGTCAGGTATGCTAAGAATGCACCAAAAAACAAGACTCCAGCGAAAAACCGAGTTTTTTAGTTTTGGCAGTCTACCAACGCCAAGCGGTCGGATACGCTGTTATAGCGTTTAGTATCTAAAGACTATCGAAAATTTTTATTTCCTCCATTTGCCTTAAAATTAAAGCCAATCGGTCAGGTATGCTAAGAATGCACCAAAAAACAAGACTCCAGCGAAAAAGTTTTGGCAGTCTACCAACGCCAAGCGGTCGGATACGCTGTTATAGCGCTTAGTAACTAAGGCCTATCGAAAAATTTTATTTCCTCCATTTGCCTTAAAATTAAAGCCAATCGGTCAGGTATGCTAAGAATGCACCAAAAAACAAGACTCCAGCGAAAAACCGAGTTTTTTAGTTTTGGCAGTCTACCAACGCCAAGCGGTCGGATACGCTGTTAAAGCGCTTAGTAACTAAGGACTATCGAAAATTTTTATGTCCTCCATTTGCCTTAAAATTAAAGCCAATCGGTCAGGTATGCTAAGAATGCACCAAAAAACAAGACTCCAGCGAAAAACCGAGTTTTTTAGTTTTGGCAGTCTACCAACGCCAAGCGGTCGGATACGCTGTTATAGCGCTTAGTAACAAAGGACTATCGAAAATTTTAATTTCCTCCATTTGCCTTAAAATTAAAGCCAATCGGTCAGGTATGCTAAGAATGCACCAAAAAACAAGACTCCAGCGAAAAACCGAGTTTTTTAGTTTTGGCAGTCTACCAACGCCAAGCGGTCGGATACGCTGTTAAAGCGCTTAGTAACTAAGGACTATCGAAAATTTTTATTTCCTCCATTTGCCTTAAAATTAAAGCCAATCGGTCAGGTATGCTAAGAATGCACCAAAAACAAGACTCCAGCGAAAAACCGAGTTTTTTAGTTTTGGCAGTCTACCAACGCCAAGCGGTCGGATACGCTGTTATAGCGCTTAGTAACTAAGGACTATCGAAAATTTTAATTTCCTCCATTTGCCTTAAAATTAAAGCCAATCGGTCAGGTATGCTAAGAATGCACCAAAAAACAAGACTCCAGCGAAAAACCGAGTTTTTTAGTTTTGGCAGTCTACCAACACCAAGCGGTCGGATACGCTGTTATAGCGCTTAGTAACAAAGGACTATCGAAAATTTTAATTTCCTCCATTTGCCTTAAAATTAAAGCCAATCGGTCAGGTATGCTAAGAATGCACCAAAAAACAAGACTCCAGCGAAAAACCGAGTTTTTTAGTTTTGGCAGTCTACCAACGCCAAGCGGTCGGATACGCTGTTAAAGCGCTTAGTAACTAAGGACTATCGAAAATTTTTATTTCCTCCATTTGCCTTAAAATTAAAGCCAATCGGTCAGGTATGCTAAGAATGCACCAAAAACAAGACTCCAGCGAAAAACCGAGTTTTTTAGTTTTGGCAGTCTACCAACGCCAAGCGGTCGGATACGCTGTTATAGCGCTTAGTAACTAAGGACTATCGAAAATTTTAATTTCCTCCATTTGCCTTAAAATTAAAGCCAATCGGTCAGGTATGCTAAGAATGCACCAAAAAACAAGACTCCAGCGAAAAACCGAGTTTTTTAGTTTTGGCAGTCTACCAACGCCAAGCGGTCGGATACGCTGTTATAGCGCTTAGTAACTAAGGACTATCGAAAAATTTTATTTCCTCCATTTGCCTTAAAATTAAAGCCAATCGGTCAGGTATGCTAAGAATGCACCAAAAAACAAGACTCCAGCGAAAAACCGAGTTTTTTAGTTTTGGCAGTCTACCAACGCCAAGCGGTCGGATACGCTGTTATAGCGCTTAGTAACTAAGGACTATCGAAAAATTTTATTTCCTCCATTTGCCTTAAAATTAAAGCCAATCGGTCAGGTATGCTAAGAATGCACCAAAAAACAAGACTCCAGCGAAAAACCGAGTTTTTTAGTTTTGGCAGTCTACCAACGCCAAGCGGTCGGATACGCTGTTATAGCGCTTAGTAACTAAGGACTATCGAAAATTTTTATTTCCTCCATTTGCCTTAAAATTAAAGCCAATCGGTCAGGTATGCTAAGAATGCACCAAAAAACAAGACTCCAGCGAAAAACCGAGTTTTTTAGTTTTGGCAGTCTACCAACGCCAAGCGGTCGGATACGCTGTTATACCGCTTTTTAACTATCGAAAATTTTTATTTCCTCCATTTGCCTTAAAATCAAAGCCAATCGGTCAGGTATGCTAAGAATGCACCAAAAAACAAGACTCCAGCGAAAAACCGAGTTTTTTAGTTTTGGCAGTTTACTAACGCCAAGCGGTCGGATACGCTGTTATAGCGCTTAGTAACTAAGGACTATCGAAAATTTTTATTTCCTCCATTTGCCTTAAAATTAAAGCCAATCGGTCAGGTATGCTAAGAATGCACCAAAAAACAAGACTCCAGCGAAAAACCGAGTTTTTTAGTTTTGGCAGTCTACCAACGCCAAGCGGTCGGATACGCTGTTATAGCGCTTAGTAACTAAGGACTATCGAAAATTTTAATTTCCTCCATTTGCCTTAAAATTAAAGCCAATCGGTCAGGTATGCTAAGAATGCACCAAAAAACAAGACTCCAGCGAAAAACCGAGTTTTTTAGTTTTGGCAGTCTACCAACGCCAAGCGGTCGGATACGCTGTTATAGCGCTTAGTAACTAAGGACTATCGAAAAATTTTATTTCCTCCATTTGCCTTAAAATTAAAGCCAATCGGTCAGGTATGCTAAGAATGCACCAAAAAACAAGACTCCAGCGAAAAACCGAGTTTTTTAGTTTTGGCAGTCTACCAACGCCAAGCGGTCGGATACGCTGTTATAGCGCTTAGTAACTAAGGACTATCGAAAAATTTTATTTCCTCCATTTGCCTTAAAATTAAAGCCAATCGGTCAGGTATGCTAAGAATGCACCAAAAAACAAGACTCCAGCGAAAAACCGAGTTTTTTAGTTTTGGCAGTCTACCAACGCCAAGCGGTCGGATACGCTGTTATAGCGCTTAGTAACTAAGGACTATCGAAAATTTTATTTTCTCCATTTGCCTTAAAATTAAAGCCAATCGGTCAGGTATGCTAAGAATGCACCAAAAAACAAGACTCCAGCGAAAAACCGACTTTTTGGGTTTTGGCAGTCTACCAACGCCAAGCGGTCGGATACGCTGTTATAGCGCTTAGTAACTAAGGACTATCGAAAATTTTATTTCCTCCATTTGCCTTAAAATTAAAGCCAATCGGTCAGGTATGCTAAGAATGCACCAAAAAACAAGACTCCAGCGAAAAACCGAGTTTTTTAGTTTTGGCAGTCTACCAACGCCAAGCGGTCGGATACGCTGTTATAGCGCTTAGTATCTAAGGACTATCGAAAATTTTATTTTCTCCATTTGCTTAAAATTAAAGCCAATCGGTCAGGTATGCTAAGAATGCACCAAAAAACAAGACTCCAGCGAAAAACCGAGTTTTTTAGTTTTGGCAGTCTACCAACGCCAAGCGGTCGGATACGCTGTTATAGCGCTTAGTAACTAAGGACTATCGAAAATTTTTATTTCCTCCATTTGCCTTAAAATTAAAGCCAATCGGTCAGGTATGCTAAGAATGCACCAAAAAACAAGACTCCAGCGAAAAACCGAGTTTTTTAGTTTTGGCAGTCTACCAACGCCAAGCGGTCTGATACGCTGTTATAGCGCTTAGTATCTAAGGACTATCGAAAAATTTTATTTCCTCCATTTACCTTAAAATTAAAGCCAATCGGTCAGGTATGCTAAGAATGCACCAAAAAACAAGACTCCAGCGAAAAACCGAGTTTTTTAGTTTTGGCAGTCTACCAACGCCATGCGGTCGGATACGCTGTTATAGCGCTTAGTAACTAAGGACTATCGAAAATTTTATTTCCTCCATTTGCCTTAAAATTAAAGCCAATCGGTCAGGTATGCTAAGAATGCACCAAAAAACAAGACTCCAGCGAAAAACCGAGTTTTTTAGTTTTGGCAGTCTACCAACGCCAAGCGGTCGGATACGCTGTTATAGCGCTTAGTATCTAAGGACTATCGAAAAATTTTATTTCCTCCATTTGCCTTAAAATTAAAGCTAATCGGTCAGGTATGCTAAGAATGCACCAAAAAACAAGACTCCAGCGAAAAACCGAGTTTTTTTAGTTTTGGCAGTCTACCAACGCCAAGCGGTCGGATACGCTGTTATAGCGCTTAGTAACTAAGGACTATCGAAAAATTTTATTTCCTCCATTTGCCTTAAAATTAAAGCCAATCGGTCAGGTATGCTAAGAATACACCAAAAACAAGACTCCAGCGAAAAACCGAGTTTTTTAGTTTTGGCAGTCTACCAACGCCAAGCGGTCGGATACGCTGCTATAGCGCTTAGTAACTAAGGACTATCGAAATTTTTTATGTCCTCCATTTGCCTTAAAATTAAAGCCAATCGGTCAGGTATGCTAAGAATGCACCAAAAAACAAGACTCCAGCGAAAAACCGAGTTTTTTAGTTTTGGCAGTCTACCAACGCCAAGCGGTCGGATACGCTGTTATAGCGCTTAGTAACTAAGGACTATCGAAATTTTTTATTTCCTCCATTTGCCTTAAAATTAAAGCCAATCGGTCAGGTATGCTAAGAATGCACCAAAAAACAAGACTCCAGCGAAAAACCGAGTTTTTTAGTTTTGGCAGTCTACCAACGCCAAGCGGTCGGATACGCTGTTATAGCGCTTAGTATCTAAGGACTATCGAAAATTTTTATTTCCTCCATTTACCTTAAAATTAAAGCCAATCGGTCAGGTATGCTAAGAATGCACCAAACAACAAGACTCCAGCGAAAAACCGAGTTTTTTAGTTTTGGCAGTCTACCAACGCCAAGCGGTCAGATACGCTGTTATAGCGCTTAGTAACTAAGGACTATCGAAAAATTTTATTTCCTCCATTTGCCTTAAAATTAAAGCCAATCGGTCAGGTATGCTAAGAATGCACCAAAAAAGAAGACTCCAGCGAAAAACCGAGTTTTTTAGTTTTGGCAGTCTACCAACGCCAAGCGGTCGGATACGCTGTTATAGCGCTTAGTAACTAAGGACTATCGAAAAATTTTATTTCCTCCATTTGCCTTAAAATTAAAGCCAATGGGTCAGGTATGCTAAGAATGCACCAAAAAAGAAGACTCCAGCGAAAAACCGAGTTTTTTAGTTTTGGCAGTCTACCAACGCCAAGCGGTCGGATACGCTGTTATAGCGCTTAGTATCTAAGGACTATCAAAAATTTTTATTTCCTCCATTTACCTTAAAATTAAAGCCAATCGGTCAGGTATGCTAAGAATGCACCAAAAAACAAGACTCCAGCGAAAAACCGAGTTTTTTAGTTTTGGCAGTCTACCAACGCCAAGCGGTTGGATACGCTGTTATAGCGCTTAGTAACTAAGGACTATCGAAAATTTTTATTTCCTCCATTTGCCTTAAAATTAAAGCCAATCGGTCAGGTATGCTAAGAATGCACCAAAAAACAAGACTACAGCGAAAAAGTTTTGGCAGTCTACCAACGCCAAGCGGTCGGATACGCTGTTATAGCGCTTAGTAACTAAGGACTATCGAAAAATTTTATTTCCTCCATTTGCCTTAAAATTAAAGCCAATCGGTCAGGTATGCTAAGAATGCACCAAAAAACAAGACTCCAGCGAAAAACCGAGTTTTTTAGTTTTGGCAGTCTACCAACGCCAAGCGGTCGGATACGCTGTTATAGCGCTTAGTATCTAAGGACTATCGAAAATTTTTATTTCCTCCATTTGCCTTAAAATTAAAGCCAATCGGTCAGGTATGCTAAGAATGCACCAAAAAACAAGACTCCAGCGAAAAACCGAGTTTTTTTAGTTTTGGCAGTCTACCAACGCCAAGCGGTTGGATACGCTGTTATAGCGCTTAGTAACTAAGGACTATCAAAAAATTTTATTTCCTCCATTTGCCTTAAAATTAAAGCCAATCGATCAGGTATGCTAAGAATGCACCAAAAAACAAGACTCCAGCGAAAAACCGAGTTTTTTAGTTTTGGCAGTCTACCAACGCCAAGCGGTCGGATACGCTGTTATAGCGCTTAGTAACTAAGGACTATCGAAAATTTTTATTTCCTCCATTTGCCTTACAATTAAAGCCAATCGCTCAGGTATGCTAAGAATGCACCAAAAAACAAGACTCCAGCGAAAAACCGAGTTTTTTAGTTTTGGCAGTTTACTAACGCCAAGCGGTCGGATACGCTGTTATAGCGCTTAGTAACTAAGGACTATCGAAAAAATTTATTTCCTCCATTTGCCTTAAAATTAAAGCCAATCGGTCAGGTATGCTAAGAATGCACCAAAAAAGAAGACTCCAGCGAAAAACCGAGTTTTTTAGTTTTGGCAGTCTACCAACGCCAAGCGGTCGGATACGCTGTTATAGCGCTTAGTATCTAAGGACTATCAAAAATTTTTATTTCCTCCATTTACCTTAAAATTAAAGCCAATCGGTCAGGTATGCTAAGAATGCACCAAAAAACAAGACTCCAGCGAAAAACCGAGTTTTTTTAGTTTTGGCAGTCTACCAACGCCAAGCGGTTGGATACGCTGTTATAGCGCTTAGTAACTAAGGACTATCGAAAATTTTTATTTCCTCCATTTGTCTTAAAATTAAAGCCAATCGGTCAGGTATGCTAAGAATGCACCAAAAAACAAGACTCCAGCGAAAAAGTTTTGGCAGTCTACCAACGCCAAGCGGTCGGATACGCTGTTATAGCGCTTAGTAACTAAGGACTATCGAAAAATTTTATTTCCTCCATTTGCCTTAAAATTAAAGCCAATCGGTCAGGTATGCTAAGAATGCACCAAAAAACAAGACTCCAGCGAAAAACCGAGTTTTTTAGTTTTGGCAGTCTACCAACGCCAAGCGGTCGGATACGCTGTTATAGCGCTTAGTATCTAAGGACTATCGAAAATTTTTATTTCCTCCATTTGCCTTAAAATTAAAGCCAATCGGTCAGGTATGCTAAGAATGCACCAAAAAACAAGACTCCAGCGAAAAACCGAGTTTTTTAGTTTTGGCAGTCTATCAACGCCAAGCGGTCGGATACGCTGCTATAGCGCTTAGTAACTAAGGACTATCGAAATTTTTTATGTCCTCCATTTGCCTTAAAATTAAAGCCAATCGGTCATGTATGATAAGAATGCACCAAACAACAAGACTCCAGCGAAAAACCGAGTTTTTTAGTTTTGGCAGTCTACCAACGCCAAGCGGTCGGATACGCTGTTATAGCGCTTAGTAACTAAGGACTATCGAAATTTTTTATTTCCTCCATTTGCCTTAAAATTAAAGCCAATCGGTCAGGTATGCTAAGAATGCACCAAAAAACAAGACTCCAGCGAAAAACCGAGTTTTTTAGTTTTGGCAGTCTACCAACGCCAACCGGTCGGATACGCTGTTATAGCGCTTAGTAACTAAGGACTATCGAAAATTTTTATTTCCTCCATTTACCTTAAAATTAAAGCCAATCGGTCAGGTATGCTAAGAATGTACCAAAAAACAAGACTCCAGCGAAAAACCGAGTTTTTTAGTTTTGACAGTCTACCAACGCCAAGCGGTCGGATACGCTGTTATAGCGCTTAGTAACTAAGGACTATTGAAAAATTTTATTTCCTCCATTTGCCTTAAAATTAAAGCCAATCGGTCAGGTATGCTAAGAATGCACCAAAAAACAAGACTCCAGCGAAAAACCGAGTTTTTTAGTTTTGGCAGTCTACCAACGCCAAGCGGTCGGATACGCTGTTATAGCGCTTAGTAACTAAGGACTATCGAAAAATTTTATTTCCTCCATTTGCCTTAAAATTAAAGCCAATCGGTCAGGTATGCTAAGAATGCACCAAAAAACAAGACTCCAGCGAAAAACCGAGTTTTTTAGTTTTGGCAGTCTACCAACGCCAAGCGGTCGGATACGCTGTTATAGCGCTTAGTAACCAAGGACTATCGAAATTTTTTATTTCCTCCATTTGCCTTAAAATTAAAGCCAATCGGTCAGGTATGATAAGAATGCACCAAAAAACAAGACTCCAGCGAAAAACCGAGTTTTTTAGTTTTGGCAGTCTACCAACGCCAAGCGGTCGGATACGCTGTTATAGCGCTTAGTAACTAAGGACTATCGAAAATTTTAATTTCCTCCATTTGCCTTAAAATTAAAGCCAATCGGTCAGGTATGCTAAGAATGCACCAAAAAACAAGACTCCAGCGAAAAACCGAGTTTTTTAGTTTTGGCAGTCTACCAACGCCAAGCGGTCGGATACGCTGCTATAGCGCTTAGTAACTAAGGACTATCGAAATTTTTTATGTCCTCCATTTGCCTTAAAATTAAAGCCAATCGGTCAGGTATGCTAAGAATGCACCAAAAAACAAGACTCCAGCGAAAAACCGAGTTTTTTAGTTTTGGCAGTCTACCAACGCCAAGCGGTCGGATACGCTGTTATAGCGCTTAGTAACTAAGGACTATCGAAATTTTTTATTTCCTCCATTTGCCTTAAAATTAAAGCCAATCGGTCAGGTATGCTAAGAATGCACCAAAAAACAAGACTCCAGCGAAAAACCGAGTTTTTTAGTTTTGGCAGTCTACCAACGCCAAGCGGTCGGATACGCTGTTATAGCGCTTAGTATCTAAGGACTATCGAAAATTTTTATTTCCTCCATTTACCTTAAAATTAAAGCCAATCGGTCAGGTATGCTAAGAATGCACCAAACAACAAGACTCCAGCGAAAAACCGAGTTTTTTAGTTTTGGCAGTCTACCAACGCCAAGCGGTCGGATACGCTGTTATAGCGCTTAGTAACTAAGGACTATCGAAATTTTTTATTTCCTCCATTTGCCTTAAAATTAAAGCCAATCGGTCAGGTATGCTAAGAATGCACCAAAAAACAAGACTCCAGCGAAAAACCGAGTTTTTTAGTTTTGGCAGTCTACCAACGCCAAGCGGTCGGATACGCTGTTATAGCGCTTAGTAACTAAGGACTATCGAAAATTTTTATTTCCTCCATTTGCCTTAAAATTAAAGCCAATCGGTCAGGTATGCTAAGAATGCACCAAAAAACAAGACTCCAGCGAAAAACCAAGTTTTTTAGTTTTGGCAGTCTACCAACGCCAAGCGGTCGGATACGCTGTTGTAGCGCTTAGTATCTAAGGACTATCAAAAATTTTTATTTCCTCCATTTACCTTAAAATTAAAGCCAATCGGTCAGGTATGCTAAGAATGCACCAAAAAACAAGACTCCAGCGAAAAACCGAGTTTTTAGTTTTGGCAGTTGTAACACTGTATTTTACACCACTGTTAACACTTACTTTTTTGCTTTGGATTTCCACATATAATAACATACTTGTATTACATTTAAATAATTGTAAATCACCATTGTTTGTCTTTAGTTTTTTTGTACTTGACGGACCGACTGACATTATAGTGACATCTGGCTTTGACGTTTGGCAAGTACAGGTAGTTGTTTTTTTTTTTTAATGAAAAGGGTATCGGTACAGCCATTATTTGGCCAACATCAAATTGTAGTAAATTATTTTAGAATTAAAATTGAGATATCCTAGATTTTATTGAGATAAATACTAACTGCTGTGTCAAACTAGGCCCATGTCCGTCACGAGAGTTGTTTTTCTTAAATGTCTGTAAAGTATTTTTTTTTCAAATCATAGTTGCAATTGGACTTATGCGATACAGTGTTGCTTTATTATTTTTTTTGTTTTGTCTGTGACCATGGTGCATTACGGTGCAAGAAGTGGGTTTCTCGAACTTTCGGCGTTCGCAAACGTATATAAGGACTGGAGGGGTAGGCCTCCGCCTTTTCTTTCTCCGGAGCCGGCGTCAAATAGAAGCAGAGTCGTCGCGTGTAGCCCGTGTTCTTAGACCACGTGCGCTATTCTTCAGTATAGCTGGTGAGAATCTGATGGATTTTTGTTGTAGTTCTTCTTTCTTTAAAAAGTGTTTCCTAGTGCTTTGCACAATGTTTTGGTGCTAAGATTTGCGTTCCTTTTGTTTTTAGCTGCCATTTCCTGGGGTTGAGTTCGAGCGCCTGACCCTCGCCGAACTCCCTCACCTTATTTATTTTGGAAGAACCCAACCTTTGTTGGTAAGTTTTGAACCATTTTTTTTTAAAAGGTTAGGTTTATTTGGTGGGCCTATTGTCAAACACAAAGGTTAACCACGTGTTCCTTTGTGTTCCAGGGTTCTTCGTTTCTTGGTTCTTCTTCTTCTCTTTTACTTCACGAGACGTCCACTCCATCAACCCCATTCTACATCCACGTGGTAGTAATCATCGCGTTGGAATCTTCCTGAGGGTTGAATTGGTTGAACCGTCTTGGAGACCTCAACCCCATCCGGAGCGTGACGCCCTGTGGGTGTTGGTATCTGCGGTCTCCATTTAGAAAACTTATGCTGCCTCTCCAAGGATTGTTCCGGGTTCCTTGAAGGAGGGAAGTAGGAGTATATTTTTTTTTAACTTCAGTTTCCTTTTTATCTTAAATTATTTCACCTTTTATCTATATAAAGGGAACAACAAATAAGGAGAAAACTGTTAAACTTAAGACTTATTTCTTAGGTATTTTACCTGTATTAGGTAATAAGAACCTCTTATGTACTTTTATTTAAGTGAAATTAGATATAATAATTTGAACCAACTGTTTGATTGTGATAGTGTGGTAAGGCGCCCAACAATTTAATTACCCTTTGAAGAATTGATAATAAATAGTCCATTTTTTTTATTGTTCTGTGTAGTTTTTTTTTAACCACACCGTCCTCCAGGCCTACACACCCACACACCCTCACACACACCGGTGCACCCTAACATCTGGTGCACCCTGCTCACCGCTTATAGAGCCTAGCCGAGGTGGACTGTCACAGTGGCGCCCAACGTGGGGCCTGGAAAACAGTTGGTTCACTTGTACAACTTTGTTTGTTATTTTAAGTAAATTGTACTTGTTAACTTTTCAGGTTAATGTTTCAATCAATATTGTAAATTGTAACTTTAACTTAATTTTTTGGTTTCCAAATTGAATCTACTTTTTGTCAATTTGAATTTCAAATGTTATTTTAATTGTTAATTTTAAATTGTACTTTTGTCTTTTTGACACTCTGATTATTTAAATCTGTGAAGTGTTCCTGTTAGAACGGAAACTTAATTTAATTAACAATTACTTTATCTCTTTATTTTAAATATGGCAGGTTTAGGTTGCAACATTAATTTCCTAACTAAAGATGAAATTATTTATGAGCTGTCTATCCGGAAAATTTCAGTTTCTTCGGAGAGTCGACTGGATGAGCTCCGAAGGAAGCTTCGCTCAACTCTGAAGCTCACCCATGGAGGTACCCTTAACGTGTCTGGTGAGGAGGCTGACGGTGATGCGGGTGAAGAGTTGAAGGTAATTTCCGCTAAGGTTAGTGATTTGGCTTCGGTTTTGGCTTCGGACGAGACCTTGTCGGAGTCCACTCGTATGCGCTTGTTAGGGAGGTGCCATTATTTATTAAGAAGGTTGAACCGAATCTCAGACTCAAAGTATGAGGAGGAGGCGAGTAAACTTAGGGATTCTTTGGTCAAAAATGTTTCCATCTTAGATCCAGATAGCTCTAGTTCCGAATCAGAGGGGAGCTGTGGTAGTAAGAGAGAGGTAGTGCGCAGCATCCTCCATAAAATAGAACACAAGGTGAATTTAAATAGTTTAAACTTAAAATTTGATGGGCAAACTTGTGTTCGATCATTCATTAATAGATTAGAAGAGCTCAGAGTGGCTAGGGGCATTAAAGAAGAGGAGGCCCTTCATGGTTTTCCTGACTTACTGTCCGGTCCGGCTTTGTGCTGGTTCCGTGCCAATAAATCTAACTTTTCTAGTTTATCAAGCCTTTTGTCCGCTTTACGGAATGATTTTGATCTGCCTGACTATGACCATAGGTTATTGCAAGAGATACATTCTCGCACGCAAGCAAAGGGGGAATCCATTGCTGTCTATACCTCTATAATGTTAGGAATGATGTCCCAGCTCTCGGTTCCTTTGTCTGAGGAGGATAAACTCAGAATTATTCTGAGGAATGTCCGCCCCGAATATAGTAGAGAATTTATATTATTAGACATAAAATCTATATCTCAGTTATTAGAACTTGGGAAAAAATGTGAATTAATAAGATACAGAATGGAAAGTTTTGTTGAACCTTCACCTGTAAAGAAATCTTTGGCTCCAGATTTTAATTTACCTTTTAAGGCTGAAACCACATCTAAGCCACCTAAACTCTCTCAGGTATCCTCTGTATCACGATCTGCAAACCATAAGTGTTTCCGTTGTGGGGAGACAGGGCACCTTACTAAGGAATGCACTCTTACTGGGGAGATACTTTGTTATAAATGTGGAGAAAAGGGTGTGAGAGTGGTTAACTGCCCTAAGTGCTCCCATTCAAAAAACTGAATAGGCCTGTCTCCGTGAATGCCAGGGTTCCGGAGACACATTTAGCTCCTGATATCAATGTGAAATTTTCTAAAGGGCATTCCACTAAGTCCGGCACACCAGTCTCTGCTTCCCCTGCTCGGCCTGAGTCGAAGCGAGCCAAGCCTAAGAGGCGCTCGACTCTGCCATGTAAGGTGTCGCAGCAACCGGAAGGGTCAGTAGTTGAACACAACCACTCAATAGAACCCTTATTCTCACCACCAGCTGAGGACTGTAGGCCATATTTGTCAGTTACCATCTTAGGACAAAAGGTGTGTGGTTTATTGGACTGTGGTGCTTCATGTTCTATTTTAGGTGACAATGTTCACATGTTGTTTTTAAAATTAAAGGTTCCACTTTTAAACTTTGACCAGCCCAGAGTGCTGAGAGTAGCTAGTGGAAATGAACTAGTTTGTAAATCTTATATGAACCTTCCGGTAGAATGCAATGGAATGGTGCAAGTAGTTACTTTCTATGTTCAGCCACAAATTAAATTGCCTATTCATTTTGGTATTAATTTTTGGAAAGCTTTTAATTTAGGTCCTGATATTTTATCCTGTTTACCTACATCCGATATTAATAGTTTTAATCTTAGTAATATTAAGGAAGATGGCTTAAGGAGCCTGGACTCCTTAACCGCTTCTCAAAAGGTTCAGTTAGAGCGAATCAGGACTTTGTTTAATAACATTAATACTGATGTTGTTGGTTTGGGTCTTACAAATTTAATTGAACATAATATTGATACTGGGTCAGCCCAACCAATTAAACAGAAGTACTATCGCCTTAGTCCGGAGAAACTTAAGCATTTAAACAGTGAGTTAGACCGAATGTTAAAACTCAAAATTGTTGAGCCTTCATCTTCGCCTTGGAATTCACCCGTTACTATGGTGCCTAAGTCCAATGGTGAGGTGAGACTTTGCCTTGATAGCAGGAAGGTCAACTCCGTTTCTAAATCTGATGCCTATCCATTACCTTACATTAATTATATATTGGACAACCTTCGGGACGCCAAATATTTGACGTCCCTGGACCTGAGTGCGGCATATCACCAGGTGCCTCTCTCTCCGTCTTCGAGGGAGAAGACGGCTTTTACAGTGCCAGGACGAGGGTTATTCCATTATAAGGTGATGTGCTTTGGTCTCATGGGAGCCTCTGCAACCATGCAAAGGTTGATGGATAGTCTCTTTAGTGCAGAATTTGACAATAAAGTATTTTGTTATATTGATGACATAATTATTTGTACTAGTACCTTTGAGGAACATATAAATATTTTAAAACGGGTTTATGACAAACTTAAGTTTGCTAACCTCACTATCAACATGGAGAAATCTATGTTCTGTAGGAGTGAATTAAAATATTTGGGGTATGTTGTAGATTGCTTTGGTCTTAGGACTGATCCATCAAAAGTCGATGTGATCATGAATTTTCCCACTCCTACAGATGGGAAAGAGGTTAAGCGATTTTTAGGTATGGCAGGTTGGTATCGTAGATTTATAAAGGATTTTTCCAAAGTGGCTAGGCCGCTTTCCCGGCTTACTAGTAAGAAGGTGAAATTTGTATGGGATGCTGATGCCGAGGAATCCTTTTCACAATTAAAATCTGCTCTTGTATCATCTCCTATCCTTAGGTGTCCTAATTTTGAGGAACCTTTTTACATCCATACCGATGCATCTTCTTATGCTATTGGTGGTGTCTTAACCCAGAAGCATGAGGGTGTGGACCATCCAATTGCTTACTGCAGTAGGACACTTTCTGCCCCTGAAACAAATTACACCGCCACGGAACGGGAGTTACTAGCCGTCATTTATGCTCTAGAGCAGTACCGTTCCTATGTAGAGGGCAAGAAGTGTTTTATTGTGACTGACCATGCCTCACTTCTGTGGTTCTATAATTTGAAAAATCCAACGGGCAGACTTAACCGATGGGCGTGTCGGTTGAGTCAATTTGATTTTGAAATCATCCATAGGAAGGGGAAGGAACATGTTATTCCGGACACTTTATCCCGAATCAAGATTGACTCTATCGACATTGTTCCAGAGGATGTCTCTGACCCGTGGTACCTTAAACTACTTGATGGATGTAATAGGAATCCCAACCATTTTCCAAATTTTAATATGATTGAGGGAAAGTTGTACCGGTTGTCTAAGAACAAATATAACTTAACTTCTCAGTTTGACTGGAAGCTGGTGGTTCCTTTGGAGAAGCGACCTGACATTTTGAAGAGGTACCATGATGACCCCGAGGCAGGACATTTTGGTGTGGCTAAGACCCACAAGAGGATTTCCACGTATTACTTTTGGCCTTCTTTATTTAAAGATGTCAAGGCCTATGTGGATTCTTGTGAAACTTGTCGCTGTTACAAGCCTGTTAATACAGCACGCCCCGGACTCATGGGAAATCCCAAGTTAGTTTCACAACCATGGGAAGCTATTTCTTGTGATATACTTGGACCTTTTCCTCCATCTTATTCTAGGAACCAATATTTATTTGTAGTTTCTGATTATTTTTCAAAATATGTTTTAATATTTCCTATGCGTACTGCTACTGCTAAAAATATTGTAAACATTCTTCATAAAAAGGTTTTCTTAGTTCATGGAGTTTGCAAATTTTTATACACTGATAACGGACCTCAATTCACTTCTAAGGAGTTTAGGGATCTTATCACTCAATTTGGAGTGCCTAATTTGTTTTATAATCCTCGCTATCACCCTCAGACAAACCAAACAGAGAGAGTGAACAGAGATATTGTTAGGGCTATTGCATCTTATGTGCGTTCTGATCATCGCAACTGGGACCAGAACATTCCTGAGATCCAGTGTGCCTTGAACACCTCTGTTCACGATAGCACCAAATTCTCAGCTTATTTTTTGAACCATGGTAGGGTGTACGGGTTTGAACCGTAATTATTATAAAGTAATAAATAAAAGAGAAATTTTAAGTAAAAATCTATAATTCCGTCTTAATGGAATATAAACTAAATTAACTAAATATGAGTGGAATGACGCGGTACTCTTAATGACCGTATGCGACGAGAGACGGTAAGTCACTGCAGTTCACTAAATAACATAGGTATAAAATAAATTAGCGATCGGCGTAAATCGCTGATCGTTGCAATTGTACGCGCGTAGCCCGTACATGCTCCCGGGGGCAAAAGATGAGATTAGTAGATGAAACGACCCTGTGAACTTAAACTAACAAGGTGAAACAATATTCTTAAATCTAGCATGCACCCGATGGTTTGGTTAATTATGATATAACAAGGTGAAGGGCATTATTAAATAATTCTAAATTCTAACTAAACTAAAATTTAACTGCTCTTAATTGTCAAAGGAAGTAAACACTGAACGAAGCACTACCGGAGACGCACTTCGATTTACTTTAGACACTCGCGCACTCTCAATTCTATCACTTTCACTTTCACTAACACAATATGCCCTATTGGACATTTCCCTTACATTGAATCTAGTACACTTAACACTATCACTAACACCACGCTGCGCACGCGCTGCGGCCTGCGGTCCCGGGGCCGCCGGGAGGGGCGCCGCCGCCGTGCGCGCACTGCCCGCCGTCGGAGCAGCCACCGCCACCGCCGCTGCCTCCCCCGCCGCCGCTGCCGTCGGCAGACGCTCCCGAAGCAAACGTCTGCATCCATACACTGCACCGACTACGATTATGACTGCTACTATGCTATAGATGAGCGTGTAGTGGTGAACGTCATGATACGTCACCTGGCTAGCTAAGGGTTCACTCTTCTTCATGCTGTCAATCTGTTCCTTTAAGACTTGTAGCTCCTTTATGTCCTCTAGAGGTATTGAAGAGTTTGAGCTTATATCGGAAAGTCGGGGGATGGTTAGATTGATAACGTGATTTATAGGAGGTATAGCAGGCAGTTGTAATTCTGATGTAATCTTAATTTTGTTAGTAAAAGACGAACTCTGCGAATACATGTAGAAATCAGCTGATTTCATTATGCAGCCTTCTACAATTACGAAAAGGCCGGCTCGGGTCATTCGCACGACGGTAACGTGATCGCCGCACAGTAGCTTCAGCTGACACTGGTCACAACAATAAAAGAAATATTTATTTATCTCCTTTAATGGAATCCATTGATTTTCGCAGGGTTGAATAATTGACTTGCAAGTCCTTAAATGTAATTTGGTCTCGCACAGAGCCTGATCATCCTTAATATGATATATAGGTTTATTCAAGTGACATAAAATTCTATTTGAGGCCTGCTGCAAACATAACTTCATATCGTCTTCCGTTACGTGAATTAAAATATCCTTATGTAAGTTGATAGCGGCGTAAGTCGATACTGGAACTATGCTTATCATCTTGGTTTCAAATTTTTGAGGGATGGGAATGAGTCTAAATATTTCAAATCTGTCTCTGCCTATCAGGGGTATTCTAATCTCAAATAACAAATAATCACTGAGCATTCTTGCCTTAATTGTCAGAAAATCGTATATAGCCATTATGTCTGTGTTTTCAATGGGTACTGATAAATCTTTAGGTAGCTGTCCTGTTATAATATTCAATTCTTTTCTTAACTGGTCTGGAGTTATAAGATGAAAGTTTAATTTGCCACTGTACAGATTTGTGAGAGTGTCCATCAAAGTTTCTTGTGTATTTCTCAAACTTAACAAAATGTTATTTGCAATCATTGCGGACGTAAAGAACTCGCTAAATAGTGTAATATTATTTAAATTGGTTTTAAATATCTTCATAGAGTTTTCTAAATTAGTAAGCTGTTGATTAATAATTTTATGCTGTTTATCCATTACGTTTTCAGTGCGCTTTAAAATATTAAGTTCTGCTTCTACAATTGACGTTTGGTTCTTCCACAATAATGCTAAGTGATTCTGATTTTCCCTAAGAATATTAATATCCTTTTCATATTTTTCGGCAAAGCTTTGATCTAGGACACCAAACAAGCTATTTGCTAGGTAGCCCACGCCATTGATGAGACCGCGCCGGCGCCTCGCTCGTACGCTGTCCTGACGATGCATCATAATAAGGTTATTATGTTTCAATTCTGAGAACTCGTGCCTTAGTTGCAACAGGATCCCTTCGCAATTAAATTGTGATCTTATCTGAGTACAGGTGTTTTCTAGAAATTTGATATACTGAGCTACCGCAGTATTTCCTTGCTGGTACGGGTACATGTCATAGTAGACGATGAGTCGCCAGTCGTCGCGTATTAAATTCATATTCGTAATGCTATCAAAATAGAGACTATTGTTGTTTGGCAAAGGTGTGACGTTATAGTATGCCGCATGTGAGGACGATATAATAGTCATAAAAAATAAAACTAAAGACATACAGAGAGAAACGAAACTGTATGTTTTCTTTGATCTATGACGCTTATTGGACACATTTTTCTGATCTTCTGGTAGTTGATTAAAATTATCTTGAGTGCTCACCGATGCATTTCCATCGCTCTCGTTCACTGGTAAAACTGAAAGCTTGACAACAGGACGTTGCATAAAACCGTTCTTTGTTTTGAGTGTAACAACTCTTACTAAGCCGTCTGCTCCCGGATGCAGTTTTACCACGCGGCCTAGTGCCCATTTCCCGGGCGGGAGGTTGTCATCCTTAATTATGACAACATCATTTAAACTAATATTCGTCCGTGGCTTTCTCCACTTGCTTCTTACTGTAAGCGATGTTAAATATTCCTCACGCCAACGACGCCATATATCATTAAATATCTTCTGAGTCAGCTGCCATCTGGTTCTCAGATCTTTCTCCGTATCGTAGAGGGTCAAAACGGGCCCACTCGATAAAAAGTGAGAAGGTGTTAAAAAGTCCAAGTCGTCGGGGTCTTCCGTGAGGGGACAAAGTGGGCGAGAGTTAAGACATCCTTCTAACTGGGTAAGCAACGTCGTAAATTCTTCAAAAGTAAGGTTCTTGTCACCTAACACTCTCTTAAGATGGTATTTTAAGCTCTTTACGGCGGCTTCCCACAGACCGCCTGCTGATGGCCAGGAAGGTGCATTAAAGTGCCACTCTATGCCTAAACTCGTTAGCTCTGTCATAAATTCTTCGTTAAAGGTTTCCTTAATGCTCTCTAGCTGCTTTCTTAAAACATTGTCAGCCCCAATAAAGTTTTTTCCCTGATCGCTATAGATGTGGCCGGGAACTCCTCTTCTAGCAACCATTCGGTGTAACGCTGCAAGGAAAGCTGACGTGGTGAGGTCGGAGACGAGCTCTAAATGAATGGCCTTAGTCGCCATGCAAACAAAGACTGCCACGTATCCCTTTGTAGTCCTGATGCCTCGGCCCTTATTGGCTTTGACTGTCACGTGGCCTGTGTAGTCTATACCACAGTGATAAAATGGACGTGAAGCATTTGTTCGTGCGGAAGGTAAGTCACCCATTAATTGACTTTTAGTGATTGGACTCTGTTTCTTACACTGGATGCACAGGCGAAGTCGTTTCTTCGTGGCATTATTTCCACCAATAATCCAATACTTGCGTCGTATGAATGCGGTAGTCAGTCTCGCTCCCCCATGAAAGGTAAGTTTATGCGCTTCATCTATTAAGAGATCTGATAATCTCGTGTTGTTCGGTATGATGATGGGATATTTCATTTCAGGGTCTATATTTGCATTCTTAAGTCTGCCGCCGACCCGCAGGATACCGTTTTCATCCAACTTCGGATTTAAATTAAGGATTTTACTGGAATGGCTGACAATCTTGCTTTCTTTCAGTTGACTTATCTCTTCTGTAAAATATGCACGTTGAAAATACCTAACAACTAAATTTCTAGTCCTATTTAGCTCTCGTATACTCAAATATTCATGCTTTTTTGTTTTAATAGTAAATCTAAGCATCCACGCCAATATTCTTATGGCCTTTGTTAACGAGCTTTGCTTCTCAACCAATTGCTTTATAATATCATCGCCGTTTGATAATACAACATTAGTTTGTTTAATCTTTTTCGCTTCTTCATTTGTAAAATATAATTGGTTTTTATTTTCAGGGGTGTATGTGGCCAGCCAGGTAGGTCCCGTCCACCATAACTCGTGTTCCTTAAGTTGACACGCTGTGAGACCTCTACTAGCGCAATCAGCTGGGTTTTCCTTTGATGTCACATACTGCCAGTTATTAGCTGACATTACTTCTGTAATCTGTCTTACACGGTTCGCGACGAATGGTTTCCAGCGGTTTACGTCGCCGTTTAGCCAACCCAGCACCACCATCGAATCCACCCAACCATATATCTTGGTATTATATGTACGAAGGCATCTCTTAATCTTTGCCATTAACCTCGCAAGTAAGAGTGCTCCACACAGTTCCAGTCTCGGAAGCGATATGGTTTTACTTGCTGGCACTAGTCGTGCTTTTCCAGCAACCAATATAACTGAAGGATTCGCATCTTTTCTAATAACTTTTATGTAAACTACGCCTGCGTAAGCCTTAATAGACGCATCACAAAAACCGTGTAACTCGATATGATCATCACGGTGTGTCTTAAACCACCTAGGAACCGAACATAAATCAATATCTCTTAAATCCATCTTAATACGTTCCCATTCGTTCCATAAATCAATAGGTAATTGATCATCCCATGCTATATTGGCCTTCCAGACATCTTGGAACAATATTTTTAATTTAATAGTAACTGGTGATAACCATCCTAATGGATCAAATAACTTTGAGGTATCCGATAAAAGTGACCTCTTAGTTGGTCTTGCTGTCGTCAAAGGTATTTGCAATTGAAACGTGAACTGGTCCGCACCAGGATTCCATCTCAGGCCTAAAGTTTTGGCTGACTCCGCTTGCTTGAAGTCATATCCTTGGGTAGGGCTATCACTATTTACTCCTTCTAGCATCTCTGGCAGGTTAGACTTCCATTTTCTAATATTGAAACCTCCTGAACTTAAAATATTAATTAAATCCGCTTGCAACCCTTTTGCTTCCTCTGGAGTGTGAGAACCATGTACCAAATCGTCCATATAAAATGAGTTTTCTAATACCTCAGGTGCCAAACTCTCTAAATAATTTAATTTTTCGTCGTGAGCTAACTGTTTTAATGTCATCATAGCCAGGAACGGTGCAGCCTTTGTACCATATGTGACCGTGGCTAATTGATACTCTCTTAAACGATCTCGATGACTATCTCTCCAAATAATTTTCTGTAGGTTTTGATCCTCTGGGTGCAGCCAAATCTGCCTAAACATTTTCTCTAAGTCAGCTGTGTACGCATACTTGTACTGTCTCCACTTAATAATGAGATCTTGAAGGTCATGTTGTAAATTTGGTCCCCTAAACATTAAATCATTTAAACTCATACCACTGGAGGTTATTGCCGATGCATTAAAAACGACCCGTAACTTCGTAGTAGTAGAGTCTTCGCGACGCACACAGTGATGCGGTAGGTAACAATTAGGTGTTGAATTACCGCTCGCTGTTGTCATGTGCCCTAATTCCAAATACTCGTGTATAAATAATTTATATGATTCTAAAGTTTCCGGTTGTTTATTAATTTTCTTCTCTAATTGACAAAATTGAGCAATAGCCTTTGATTTTGATTCTCCTAACTTTTCCTCGTAGCCTGGTTTCAATGGCAATCTTACTTCGTATCGTCCATCCTCTCTCCTAGTTGTAGTATTCTGATAAAATTTTAAGCATTGCTCATCCTCTAATGATAATTCCGACGCATCCTTTATATCTTCGATTTCCCAAAATTTTTGTATTTCATCAAGGTTGTTAATAACTACATTACATTGAAACGTTTTAACATTCCCGCTTAAAATCCAACCAAGCCGAGTCTGCTGCGCAGTCGGTAGGGTTGCCTCTCCTCTACAAATACCATCCATTAAAATGGTGGAATAAATATCCGCTCCTAATAATATTTCTACCGGACGACTGCTAAAGAATTCTGGATCCGCTAATTTTATTTGATCGAGGTATGACCAATTCGGTTTAGAGAACGTGCTAGAAGGCAAATTTTTAATTAAACTCTTCATAATAAGAGCGTCCGTTTCGAAAGTGTAATCGCAAGATAATGAAAAACATTTAATAGTAATCATCCCCTTACAGTTGCTATCCTTCTCTCCTACTCCAGATATTACACCTTTGCATCTCTGTCGAGGTATTTTCAAAAGCTGGGCTGCTCGCTCGCTTATTAAAGACGTCTGCGACCCTTGATCTAAGAGGGCCCGCATGACATGGTATGAACCATCAGCAGCTTGTACCTTTATCATGGCCGTCGGTAACAAAACTTCGCAGGGGTCATCCTGGACTGACACGTGTGTGCTACTTTGAACTTGTTTTCCAGCATAAGCACTTCCGTTCCTCGCGTCCGCTGCGTTGCCCCCGCGCGCGCTGCTGCCCTCCCCGCTGCGACCGATTTCCTTCGCTGGGTAAGTATTTTGCGACTGAGCAAGCACTTCGTGTAACAGGCGATTATGACTCTTATGGCATTCTCGACAAACTTTATCCGAATCGCATGGTTTCTCCGGATGATGGGACAGGCATCTCTTACAAAGACTTAATTTGTTTACCGTTTTGAGTCTATTATAGGGTGACATTTCCAAAAATTGTTGGCAAAAATAAATTCCGTGTTCATTACTATTGCACAACAAACACCGATACTTTGATGACGCGACCTTTTTATTGTTACACGCGTTAGGTATCATTTTACTGGTTGTGAATGAAGTTTTAAAGAAATTAGGTTTATTATAATTTTTGAATGATTTATTATTATTTGATTGATTCCTGTTACTTAATTGGTATTTTTGAGAAGAATTATCTTGATTTCTGCGTAGCGATTCTAATGACGTAAATTTCGCTTCTAAAAATTGTAAGAATTCCTTCAAATCTGGCAGCTCTCGTGGGTTCTTAACCACTTCTACGTAATCCGTAAACGTAACCGAATCTAATTTTTGCGTCAATAGGTACACTATAATTGGATCCCAGGAAGTTATATCAACCCCTAAATTCTTAATGGCATTCAGACACTCTTGCGTCGTATCATGCATACGTTTTATGGCAGAGACAGATTGTTGTTGTATATTAGGTAGACTCGTTAAAATATTCATATGCGAAGTAAAAATAAGCTTCTTATTGTTATATCTTTGATTCAGTATATCCCAGCAAACAATATAATTATCCGAACTTACTTGCAGATGCTGAATAAGTCTTTCAGCTTCCCCCTTAACCTTAGACTTGAGGTACTGCATTTTCTGGGCGTTAGACATCGAGTTGTTGGAGTGTATGGCCTCATTAAACAGGTCCTTAAAGGAGACCCAGGTATTGTAATTACCGTTAAACGTAGGTATTTCCATCTGAGGAGTAGATTTAGTTATGTGGGCTACTGACCACAGCTTCTTGCTAATGGCTCTCTTAATGTCCTGGTACTTGCGTTCGTATAATGCGAAGGCACGCTCATACTCCTCATTGGTTCCATTTAGCTGGCTGTCCAGATCCCAGTGGAGCGCGTCGATAGTAGACCAGCGGGACTGGACTGAGCGGAGTAAATCCTCCAACTCCCACCTTTCACTTACATCTTCTAACTGGATGCCTTCTATAGTACGATGGAAGGCCTTAAAATTACTTTGCTGTTTTCGGAGCAATTCCTCTGTTAAACTTACCGTCGCACTTGACGATAGTGTAGTAGCCTTACTGCTACTCGGTCTTGGATTGGCTTGATTTGGTATTTGTTCACCTTGATCCATGGGGCTGGGTATAAACGTTGGCGGTTTGATGAAAGGTGACTGCGGCGTTTCAGCAGCCGTAACTTCGCAGCTTTGAATATGACCTTTTATAGTGTAATACCTCTCATTCATCCTCTCCAGATCCTTATTAATAGAATCACGCGTACTAACATCTAACTCCATCCCCGACAATCGCGAATAGCTTGCCTCATACTCAAACCAATACCTATCCAATAAATCAAGCCGTTTCTTAACATAATCGGCAGTCCTGCGGCTGGCACCATCCTTCTTAAAATTGGTGTAAATGTTTTCAATCGCCGATGCCAGCTGCTGCTGGTTAGCTAAGATGTCACTAACCGAAGACATTGTTATGAATAATTTTCTTTCCTCTAAAGTAGGTACAAACAAAATGGACAGATCTTACTTGTGATCACCCTGCGCCTTACTAAATGCTCGAACCCTTAACTGACGTCCAAGCTCTGCAGCTCTTAATCCGCAGCTCAGCTTGTTGGCACAGCACTAAATATAGTCTTACACTTGATGAGAACTGTATGTCTATAGGGTCCGGTAAACGAAATCACTTACGCGTACCGCACTATGATCCCGCTTTACCGAAGCTCGAAGGACCAATGTACGGGTTTGAACCGTAATTATTATAAAGTTAAATAAATAAAAGAAAAGTTATAAGTAAAAATCTATAATTCCGTCTTAATGGAATATAAACTAAATTAACTAAATATGAGTGGAATGACGCGGTACTCTTAATGACCGTATGCGACGAGAGACGGTAAGTCACTGCAGTTCACTAAATAACATAGGTATAAAATAAATTAGCGATCGGCGTAAATCGCTGATCGTTGCAATTGTACGCGCGTAGCCCGTACATAGGGAGATAGTCTTGGATGGAGCTTTATATAATTTGAACACCCCGATAGATAGGCAAGCCATACAAGTGGATTCCGACACCTTTCCGAAGGGATTGCCGAAGTTAAAGGAAATATTTGGCAAAGTTCATTCCCATCTTAAAAAGGCTCATGAACATAACGCCAAATACTATAACCTGCGGAAGCGACCAGTGGAGTTTCAAGAGGGGCAAATAATTTATAAAAGATGTTTTCCCCTATCCAGTGCTCCCAAGTACTTTTCTTCCAAATTGTCTCCGAAATTTGAAAAGTGTATAATTAGCAAGAAACTTTCTCCATTAGTTTATTCATTGAAGTCTTTGGATGGGAAATCTTTGGGTCAATTTCACATCAAAGATCTTGTGGACAGGAATAGGGAAGAGGAATCGGCGTAGAAGGTGGTAGCAGCTGTACTGAAGAGCATTGGGTCACTAGGTTAGGTTTTTGTGTCTGTGTTTGTCCTTAGCGTAGTAATTCCCGTAGGCCTAGATGCATTGGTGGGCCTTCTGTCCACCAATGATGCTAAGGGACTTACTCATGGTTAGGTAGGGGTCAAGTTTTTTTTTTTCTTTTTTTTTTAACAATGGATTAAATTTTCTTTCATTTGGGCTTAACCTTGTCTTCGTATTTTGTCGGGTCGAAGTTTGTCGAAAAATTTTATTTCTTCAAAATAAAATTTTTCTTTCCAACGGGAGATGTACTGTAACACTGTATTTTACACCACTGTTAACACTTACTTTTTTGCTTTGGATTTCCACATATAATAACATACTTGTATTACATTTAAATAATTGTAAATCACCATTGTTTGTCTTTAGTTTTTTTGTACTTGACGGACCGACTGACATTATAGTGACATCTGGCTTTGACGTTTGGCAAGTACAGGTAGTTGTTTTTTTTTTTAATGAAAAGGGTATCGGTACAGCCATTATTTGGCCAACATCAAATTGTAGTAAATTATTTTAGAATTAAAATTGAGATATCCTAGATTTTATTGAGATAAATACTAACTGCTGTGTCAAACTAGGCCCATGTCCGTCACGAGAGTTGTTTTTCTTAAATGTCTGTAAAGTATTTTTTTTTCAAATCATAGTTGCAATTGGACTTATGCGATACAGTGTTGCTTTATTATTTTTTTTGTTTTGTCTGTGACCATGGTGCATTACGGTGCAAGAAGTGGGTTTCTCGAACTTTCGGCGTTCGCAAACGTATATAAGGACTGGAGGGGTAGGCCTCCGCCTTTTCTTTCTCCGGAGCCGGCGTCAAATAGAAGCAGAGTCGTCGCGTGTAGCCCGTGTTCTTAGACCACGTGCGCTATTCTTCAGTATAGCTGGTGAGAATCTGATGGATTTTTGTTGTAGTTCTTCTTTCTTTAAAAAGTGTTTCCTAGTGCTTTGCACAATGTTTTGGTGCTAAGATTTGCGTTCCTTTTGTTTTTAGCTGCCATTTCCTGGGGTTGAGTTCGAGCGCCTGACCCTCGCCGAACTCCCTCACCTTATTTATTTTGGAAGAACCCAACCTTTGTTGGTAAGTTTTGAACCATTTTTTTTTAAAAGGTTAGGTTTATTTGGTGGGCCTATTGTCAAACACAAAGGTTAACCACGTGTTCCTTTGTGTTCCAGGGTTCTTCGTTTCTTGGTTCTTCTTCTTCTCTTTTACTTCACGAGACGTCCACTCCATCAACCCCATTCTACATCCACGTGGTAGTAATCATCGCGTTGGAATCTTCCTGAGGGTTGAATTGGTTGAACCGTCTTGGAGACCTCAACCCCATCCGGAGCGTGACGCCCTGTGGGTGTTGGTATCTGCGGTCTCCATTTAGAAAACTTATGCTGCCTCTCCAAGGATTGTTCCGGGTTCCTTGAAGGAGGGAAGTAGGAGTATATTTTTTTTTAACTTCAGTTTCCTTTTTATCTTAAATTATTTCACCTTTTATCTATATAAAGGGAACAACAAATAAGGAGAAAACTGTTAAACTTAAGACTTATTTCTTAGGTATTTTACCTGTATTAGGTAATAAGAACCTCTTATGTACTTTTATTTAAGTGAAATTAGATATAATAATTTGAACCAACTGTTTGATTGTGATAGTGTGGTAAGGCGCCCAACAATTTAATTACCCTTTGAAGAATTGATAATAAATAGTCCATTTTTTTTATTGTTCTGTGTAGTTTTTTTTTAACCACACCGTCCTCCAGGCCTACACACCCACACACCCTCACACACACCGGTGCACCCTAACATCTGGTGCACCCTGCTCACCGCTTATAGAGCCTAGCCGAGGTGGACTGTCACACAGTCTACCAACGCCAAGCGGTCGGATACGCTGTTATAGCGCTTAGTAACTAAGGACTATCGAAAATTTTTATTTCCTCCATTTGCCTTAAAATTAAAGCCAATCGGTCAGGTATGCTAAGAATGCACCAAAAAACAAGACTCCAGCGAAAAACCGAGTTTTTTTAGTTTTGGCAGTCTACCAACGCCAAGCGGTCGGATACGCTGTTAAAGCGCTTAGTAACTAAGGACTATCGAAAAATTTTATTTCCTCCATTTGCCTTAAAATTAAAGCCAATCAGTCAGGTATGCTAAGAATGCACCAAAAAACAAGACTCCAGCGAAAAACCGAGTTTTTTAGTTTTGGCAGTCTACCAACGCTAAGCGGTCGGATACGCTATTAAAGCGCTTAGTAACTAAGGACTATCGAAATTTTTTATTTCCTCCATTTGCCTTAAAATTAAAGCCAATCGGTCAGGTATGCTAAGAATGCACCAAAAAACAAGACTCCAGCGAAAAACCGAGTTTTTTAGTTTTGGCAGTCTACCAACGCCAAGCGGTCGGATACGCTGTTATGGCGCTTAGTAACTAAGGACTATCGAAAATTTTTATTTCCTCCATTTGCCTTAAAATTAAAGCCAATCGGTCAGGTATGCTAAGAATGCGCCAAAAAACAAGACTCCAGCGAAAAACCGAGTTTTTTATTTTTGGCAGTCTACCAACGCCAAGCGGTCGGATACGCTGTTAAAGCGCTTAGTAACTAAGGACTATCGAAAATTTTTATTTCCTCCATTTGCCTTGAAATTAAAGCCAATCGGTCAGGTATGCTAAGAATGCACCAAAAAACAAGACTCCAGCGAAAACCAGAGTTTTTTAGTTTTGGCAGTCTACCAACGCCAATCGGTCGGATACGCTGTTATAGCGCTTAGTAACTAAGGACTATCGAAAATTTTTATTTCCTCCATTTGCCTTAAAATTAAAGCCAATCGGTCAGGTATGCTAAGAATGCACCAAAAAACAAGACTCCAGCGAAAAACCGAGTTTTTTAGTTTTGGCAGTCTACCAACGCCAAGCGGTCGGATACGCTGTTATAGCGCTTAGTAACTAAGGACTATCGAAAAATTTTATTTCCTCCATTTGCCTTAAAATTAAAGCCAATCGGTCAGGTATGCTAAGAATGCACCAAAAAAGAAGACTCCAGCGAAAAACCGAGTTTTTTAGTTTTGGCAGTCTACCAACGCCAAGCGGTCGGATACGCTGTTATAGCGCTTAGTATCTAAGGACTATCAAAAATTTTTATTTCCTCCATTTGCCTTAAAATTAAAGCTAATCGGTCAGGTATGCTAAGAAAGCACCAAAAAACAAGACTCCAGCGAAAAACCGAGTTTTTTAGTTTTGGCAGTCTACCAACGCCAAGCGGTCGGATACGCTGTTATAGCGCTTAGTAACAAAGGACTATCGAAAATTTTTAATTCCTCCATTTGCCTTAAAATTAAAGCCAATCGCTCAGGAATGCTAAGAATGCACCAAAAAACAAGACTCCAGCTAAAAACCGAGTTTTTTAGTTTTGGCAGTCTACCAACGCCAAGCGGTCGGATACGCTGTTATAGCGCTTAGTAACTAAGGACTATCGAATTTTTTTATTTCCTCCATTTGCCTTAAAATTAAAGCCAATCGGTCAGGTATGATAAGAATGCACCAAAAAACAAGACTCCAGCGAAAAACCGAGTTTTTTAGTTTTGGCAGTCTACCAACGCCAAGCGGTCGGAAAAGCTGTTATAGCGCTTAGTAACTAAGGACTATCGAAAAATTTTATTTCCTCCATTTGCCTTAAAATTAAAGCCAATCGGTCAGGTATGCTAAGAATGCACCAAAAAACAAGACTCCAGCGAAAAACCGAGTTTTTTAGTTTTGGCAGTCTACCAACGCCAAGCGGTCGGATACGCTGTTATAGCGCTTAGTATCTAAGGACTATCGAAAATTTTTATTTCCTCCATTTACCTTAAAATTAAAGCCAATCAGTCAGGTATGCTAAGAATGCACCAAAAAACAAGACTCCAGCGAAAAACCGAGTTTTTTAGTTTTGGCAGTCTACCAACGCCAAGCGGTCGGATACGCTGTTATAGCGCTTAGTAACTAAGGACTATCGAAAATTTTTATTTCCTCCATTTGCCTTAAAATTAAAGCCAATCGGTCAGGTATGCTAAGAATGCACCAAAAAACAAGACTCCAGTGAAAAACCGAGTTTATTAGTTTTGGCAGTCTACCAACGCCAAGCGGTCGGATACGCTGTTATAGCGCTTAGTGGCTAAGGACTATCGCAAATTTTTATTTCCTCCATTTGCCTTAAAATTAAAGCCAATCGGTCAGGTATGCTAAGAATGCACCAAAAAACAAGACTCCAGCGAAAAACCGAGTTTTTTAATTTTGGCAGTCTACCAACGCCAAGCGGTCGGATAAGCTGTTATAGCGCTTAGTAACTAAGGACTATCGAAAAATTTTATTTCCTCCATTTGCCTTAAAATTAAAGCCAATCGGTCAGGTATGCTAAGAATGCACCAAAAAACAAGACTCCAGCGAAAAACCGAGTTTTTTAGTTTTGGCAGTCTACCAACGCCAAGCGGTCGGATACGCTGTTATAGCGCTTAGTAACTAAGGACTATCGAAAATTTTTATTTCCTCCATTTGCCTTAAAATTAAAGCCAATCGGTCAGGTATGCTAAGAATGCACCAAAAAACAAGACTCCAGTGAAAAACCGAGTTTATTAGTTTTGGCAGTCTACCAACGCCAAGCGGTCGGATACGCTGTTATAGCGCTTAGTGGCTAAGGACTATCGCAAATTTTTATTTCCTCCATTTGCCTTAAAATTAAAGCCAATCGGTCAGGTATGCTAAGAATGCACCAAAAAACAAGACTCCAGCGAAAAACCGAGTTTTTTAGTTTTGGCAGTCTACCAACGCCAAGCGGTCGGATACGCTGTTATAGCGCTTAGTAACTAAGGACTATCGAAAAATTTTATTTCCTCCATTTGCCTTAAAATTAAAGCCAATCGGTCAGGTATGCTAAGAATGCACCAAAAAAGAAGACTCCAGCGAAAAACCGAGTTTTTTAGTTTTGGCAGTCTACCAACGCCAAGCGGTCGGATACGCTGTTATAGCGCTTAGTAACTAAGGACTATCGAAAATTTTTATTTCCTCCATTTGCCTTAAAATTAAAGCCAATCGGTCAGGTATGCTAAGAATGCACCAAAAAACAAGACTCCAGCGAAAAACCGAGTTTTTTAGTTTTGGCAGTCTACCAACGCCAAGCGTTTGGATACGCTGTTATAGCGCTTAGTAACTAAGGACTATCGAAAAATTTTATTTCCTCCATTTGCCTTAAAATTAAAGCCAATCGGTCAGGTATGCTAAGAATGCACCAAAAAAAAAGACTCCAGCGAAAAACCGAGTTTTTTAGTTTTGGCAGTTTACTAACGCCAAGCGGTCGGATACGCTGTTATAGCGCTTAGTAAATAAGGACTATCGAAAATTTTTATTTCCTCCATTTGCCTTAAAATTAAAGCCAATCGGTCAGGTATGCTAAGAATGCACCAAAAAACAAGACTCCAGCGAAAAACCGAGTTTTTTAGTTTTGGCAGTCTACCAACGCCAAGCGGTCGGATACGCTGTTATAGCGCTTAGTAACTAAGGACTATCAAAAATTTTATTTCCTCCATTTGCCTTAAAATTAAAGCCAATCGGTCAGGTATGCTAAGAATGCATCAAAAAACAAGACTCCAGCGAAAAACCGAGTTTTTTAGTTTTGGCAGTCTACCAACGCCAAGCGGTTGGATACGCCGTAATAGCGCTTTTTAACTAAGGACTATCGAAAATTTTATTCCCTCCATTTGCCTTAAAATTAATGCCAATCGGTCAGGTATGCTAAGAATGTACCAAAAAACAAGACTCCAGCGAAAAACCGAGTTTTTTAGTTTTGGCAGTCTACCAACGCCAAGCGGTCGGATACGCTGTTATAGCGCTTAGTAACTAAGGACTATCGAAAAATTTTATTTCCTCCATTTGCCTTAAAATTAAAGCCAATCGGTCAGGTATGCTAAGAATGCACCAAAAAACAAGACTCCAGCGAAAAACCGAGTTTTTTAGTTTTGGCAGTCTACCAACGCTAAGCGGTCGGATACGCTGTTATAGCGCTTAGTATCTAAGGACTATCGAAAAAATTTATTTCCTCCATTTACCTTAAAATTAAAGCCAATCGGTCAGGTATGCTAAGAATGCACCAAAAAACAAGACTCCAGCGAAAAACCGAGTTTTTTAGTTTTGGCAGTCTACCAACGCCAAGCGGTCGGATACGCTGTTATAGCGCTTAGTAACTAAGGACTATCGAAATTTTTTATTTCCTCCATTTGCCTTAAAATTAAAGCCAATCGGTCAGGTATGCTAAGAATGCACCAAAAAACAAGACTCCGGGGAAAAACCGAGTTTTTAGTTTTGGCAGTTTACCAACGCCAAGCGGTCGGATACGCTGTTATAGCGCTTAGTAACTAAGGACTATCGAAAAATTTAATTTCCTCCATTTGCCTTAAAATTAAAGCCAATCGGTCAGGTATGCTAAGAATGCACCAAAAAACAAGACTCCAGCGAAAAACCGAGTTTTTTAGTTTTGGCAGTCTACCAACGCCAAGCGGTCGGATACGCTGTTATAGCGCTTTTTAACTAAGGACTATCGAAAATTTTTATTTCCTCCATTTGCCTTAAAATTAAAGCCAATCGGTCAGGTATGCTAAGAATGCACCAAAAAACAAGACTCCAGCGAAAAACCGAGTTTTTTAGTTTTGGCAGTCTACCAACGCCAAGCGGTCGGATACGCTGTTATAGCGCTTAGTAACTAAGGACTATCGAAAATTTTATTTCCTCCATTTGCCTTAAAATTAAAGCCAATCGGTCAGGTATGCTAAGAATGCACCAAAAAACAAGACTCCAGCGAAAAACCGAGTTTTTTAGTTTTGGCAGTCTACCAACGCCAAGCGGTCGGATACGCTGTTATAGCGCTTTTTAACTAAGGACTATCGAAAATTTTTATTTCCTCCATTTGCCTTAAAATTTATGCCAATCGGTCAGGTATGCTAAGAATGCACCATAAAACAAGACTCCAGCGAAAAACCGAGTTTTTTAGTTTTGGCAGTCTACCAACGCCAAGCGGTCGGATACGCTGTTATAGCGCTTAGTAACTAAGGACTATCGAAAATTTTTATTTCCTCCATTTGCCTTAAAATTAAAGCCAATCGCTCAGGTATGCTAAGAATGCACCAAAAAACAAGACTCCAGCTAAAAACCGAGTTTTTTAGTTTTGGCAGTCTACCAACGCCAAGCGGTCGGATACGCTGTTATAGCGCTTAGTAACTAAGGACTATCGAAAAAATTTATTTCCTCCATTTGCCTTAAAATTAAAGCCAATCGGTCAGGTATGCTAAGAATGCATCAAAAAACAAGACTCCAGCGAAAAACCGAGTTTTTTAGTTTTGGCAGTCTACCAACGCCAAGCGGTCGGATACGCTGTTATAGCGCTTAGTAACTAAGGACTATCGAAAAATTTTATTTCCTCCATTTGCCTTAAAATTAAAGCCAATCGGTCAGGTATGCTAAGAATGCACCAAAAAAGAAGACTCCAGCGAAAAACCGAGTTTTTTAGTTTTGGCAGTCTACCAACGCCAAGCGGTCGGATACGCTGTTATAGCGCTTAGTATCTAAGGACTATCAAAAATTTTTATTTCCTCCATTTACCTTAAAATTAAAGCCAATCGGTCAGGTATGCTAAGAATGCACCAAAAAACAAGACTCCAGCGAAAAACCGAGTTTTTTAGTTTTGGCAGTCTACCAACGCCAAGCGGTTGGATACGCTGTTATAGCGCTTAGTAACTAAGGACTATCGAAAATTTTTATTTCCTCCATTTGCCTTAAAATTAAAGCCAATCGGTCAGGTATGCTAAGAATGCACCAAAAAACAAGACTCCAGCGAAAAAGTTTTGGCAGTCTACCAACGCCAAGCGGTCGGATACGCTGTTATAGCGCTTAGTAACTAAGGACTATCGAAAAATTTTATTTCCTCCATTTGCCTTAAAATTAAAGCCAATCGGTCAGGTATGCTAAGAATGCACCAAAAAACAAGACTCCAGCGAAAAACCGAGTTTTTTAGTTTTGGCAGTCTACCAACGCCAAGCGGTCGGATACGCTGTTATAGCGCTTAGTATCTAAGGACTATCGAAATTTTTTATTTCCTCCATTTGCCTTAAAATTAAAGCCAATCGGTCAGGTATGATAAGAATGCACCAAAATACAAGACTCCAGCGAAAAACCGAGTTTTTTAGTTTTGGCAGTCTACCAACGCCAAGCGGTCGGATACGCTGCTATAGCGCTTAGTAACTAAGGACTATCGAAATTTTTTATGTCCTCCATTTGCCTTAAAATTAAAGCCAATCGGTCATGTATGATAAGAATGCATCAAACAACAAGACTCCAGCGAAAAACCGAGTTTTTTAGTTTTGGCAGTCTACCAACGCCAAGCGGTCGGATACGCTGTTATAGCGCTTAGTAACTAAGGACTATCGAAATTTTTTATTTCCTCCATTTGCCTTAAAATTAAAGCCAATCGGTCAGGTATGCTAAGAATGCACCAAAAAACAAGACTCCAGCGAAAAACCGAGTTTTTTAGTTTTGGCAGTCTACCAACGCCAAGCGGTCGGATATGCTGTTATAGCGCTTAGTATCTAAGGACTATCGAAAATTTTTATTTCCTCCATTTACCTTAAAATTAAAGCCAATCGGTCAGGTATGCTAAGAATGCACCAAAAAACAAGACTCCAGCGAAAAACCGAGTTTTTTAGTTTTGGCAGTCTACCAACGCCAAGCGGTCGGATACGCTGTTATAGCGCTTAGTAACTAAGGACTATCGAAAAATTTTATTTCCTCCATTTGCCTTAAAATTAAAGCCAATCGGTCAGGTATGCTAAGAATGCACCAAAAAAGAAGACTCCAGCGAAAAACCGAGTTTTTTAGTTTTGGCAGTCTACCAACGCCAAGCGGTCGGATACGCTGTTATAGCGCTTAGTAACTAAGGACTATCGAAATTTTTTATTTCCTCCATTTGCCTTAAAATTAAAGCTAATCGGTCAGGTATGATAAGAATGCACCAAAATACAAGACTCCAGCGAAAAACCGAGTTTTTTAGTTTTGGCAGTCTACCAACGCCAAGCGGTCGGATACGCTGTTATAGCGCTTAGTAACTAAGGACTATCGAATTTTTTTATTTCCTCCATTTGCCTTAAAATTAAAGCCAATCGGTCAGGTATGATAAGAATGCACCAAAAAACAAAACTGCAGCGAAAAACCGTGTTTTTTTAGTTTTGGCAGTCTACCAACGCCAAGCGGTCGGATAAGCTGTTATAGAGCTTAGTAACTAAGGACTATCGAAAAATTTTATTTCCTCCATTTGCCTTAAAATTAAAGCCAATCGGTCAGGTATGCTAAGAATGCACCAAAAAACAAGACTCCAGCGAAAAACCGAGTTTTTTAGTTTTGGCAGTCTACCAACGCCAAGCGGTCGGATACGCTGTTATAGCGCTTAGTATCTAAGGACTATCGAAAATTTTTATTTCCTCCATTTACCTTAAAATTAAAGCCAATCAGTCAGGTATGCTAAGAATGCACCAAAAAACAAGACTCCAGCGAAAAACCGAGTTTTTTAGTTTTGGCAGTCTACCAACGCCAAGCGGTCGGATACGCTGTTAAAGCGCTTAGTAACTAAGGACTATTGAAATTTTTTATTTCCTCCATTTGCCTTAAAATTAAAGCCAATCGGTCAGGTATGCTAAGAATGCACCAAAAAACAAGACTCCAGCGAAAAAGTTTTGGCAGTCTACCAACGCCAAGCGGTCGGATACGCTGTTATAGCGCTTAGTAACTAAGGACTATCGAAAAATTTTATTTCCTCCATTTGCCTTAAAATTAAAGCCAATCGGTCAGGTATGCTAAGAATGCACCAAAAAAGAAGACTCCAGCGAAAAACCGAGTTTTTTAGTTTTGGCAGTCTACCAACGCCAAGCGGTCGGATACGCTGTTATAGCGCTTAGTATCTAAGGACTATCAAAAAATTTTATTTCCTCCATTTGCCTTAAAATTAAAGCCAATCGGTCAGGTATGCTAAGAATGCACCAAAAAACAAGACTCCAGCGAAAAACCGAGTTTTTTAGTTTTGGCAGTCTACCAACGCCAAGCGGTCGGATACGCTGTTATAGCGCTTAGTATCTAAGGACTATCGAAAATTTTTATTTCCTCCATTTACCTTAAAATTAAAGCCAATCAGTCAGGTATGCTAAGAATGCACCAAAAAACAAGACTCCAGCGAAAAACCGAGTTTTTTAGTTTTGGCAGTCTACCAACGCCAAGCGGTCGGATACGCTGTTAAAGCGCTTAGTAACTAAGGACTATTGAAATTTTTTATTTCCTCCATATGCCTTAAAATTAAAGCCAATCGGTCAGGTATGCTAAGAATGCACCAAAAAACAAGACTCCAGTGAAAAACCGAGTTTTTTAGTTTTGGCAGTCTACCAACGCCAAGCGGTCGGATACGCTGTTATAGTGCTTAGTAACTAAGGACTATCGAAAATTTTATTTCCTCCATTTGCCTTAAAATTAAAGCCAATCGGTCAGGTATGCTAAGAATGCAACAAAAAACAAGACTCCAGCGAAAAACCGAGTTTTTTAGTTTTGGCAGTCTACCAACGCCAAGCGGTCGGATACGCTGTTGTAGCGCTTAGTAACTAAGGACTATAGAAAAATTTTATTTCCTCCATTTGCCTAAAAATTAAAGCCAATCGGTCAGGTATGCTAAGAATGCACCAAAAAACAAGACTCCAGCGAAAAACCGAGTTTTTTAGTTTTGGCAGTCTACCAACGCCAAGCGGTCGGATACGCTGTTGTAGCGCTTAGTAACTAAGGACTATAGAAAAATTTTATTTCCTCCATTTGCCTAAAAATTAAAGCCAATCGGTCAGGTATGCTAAGAATGCACCAAAAAACAAGACTCCAGCGAAAAACCGAGTTTTTTAGTTTTGGCAGTCTACCAACGCCAAGCGGTCGGATACGCTGTTATAGCGCTTAGTAACTAAGGACTATCGAAAAATTTTATTTCCTCCATTTGCCTTAAAATTAAAGCCAATCGGTCAGGTATGCTAAGAATGCACCAAAAAAGAAGACTCCAGCGAAAAACCGAGTTTTTTAGTTTTGGCAGTCTACCAACGCCAAGCGGTCGGATACGCTGTTATAGCGCTTAGTATCTAAGGACTATCAAAAAATTTTATTTCCTCCATTTGCCCTAAAATTAAAGCCAATCGGTCAGGTATGCTAAGAATGCACCAAAAAAGAAGACTCCAGCGAAAAACCGAGTTTTTTAGTTTTGCCAGTCTACCAACGCCAAGCGGTCGAATACGCTGTTATAGCGCTTAGTATCTAAGGACTATCGAAATTTTTTATTTCCTCCATTTACCTTAAAATTAAAGCCAATCGGTCAGGTATGCTAAGAATGCACCAAAAAACAAGACTCCAGCGAAAAACCGAGTTTTTTAGTTTTGGCAGTCTACCAACGCCAAGCGGTCGGATACGCTGTTATAGCGCTTAGTAACTAAGGACTATTGAAAAATTTTATTTCCTCCATTTGCCTTAAAATTAAAGCCAATCGGTCAGGTATGCTAAGAATGCACCAAAAAACAAGACTCCAGCGAAAAACCGAGTTTTTTAGTTTTGGCAGTCTACCAACGCCAAGCGGTCGGATATGCTGTTATAGCGCTTAGTAACTAAGGACTATCGAAAAATTTTATTTCCTCCATTTGCCTTAAAATTAAAGCCAATCGGTCAGGTATGCTAAGAATGCACCAAAAAACAAGACTCCAGTGAAAAACCGAGTTTTTTAGTTTTGGCAGTCTACCAACGCCAAGCGGTCGGATACGCTGTTATAGCGCTTTTTAACTAAGGACTATCGAAAATTTTTATTTCCTCCATTTGCCTTAAAATTAAAGCCAATCGGTCATGTATGCTAAGAATGCACCAAAAAACAAGACTCCAGCAAAAAACCGAGTTTTTTAGTTTTGGCAATTTACTAACGCCAAGCGGTCGGATACGCTGTTATAGCGCTTAGTAACTAAGGACTATCGGAAATTTTTATTTCCTCCATTTGCCTTAAAATTAAAGCCAATCGGTCAGGTATGCTAAGAATGCACCAAAAAACAAGACTCCAGCGAAAAACCGAGTTTTTTAGTTTTGGCAGTCTACCAACGCCAAGCGGTCGGATACGCTGTTATAGCGCTTAGTAACTAAGGACTATCGAAAATTTTTATTTCCTCCATTTGCCTTAAAATTAAAGCCAATCGGTCAGGTATGCTAAGAATGCACCAAAAAACAAGACTCCAGCGAAAAACCGAGTTTTTTAGTTTTGACAGTCTACCAACGCCAAGTGGTCGGATACGCTGTTATAGCGCTTAGTAACTAAGGACTATCGAACAATTTTATTTCCTCCATTTGCCTTAAAATTAAAGCCAATCGGTCAGGTATGCTAAGAATGCATCAAAAAACAAGACTCCAGCGAAAAACCGAGTTTTTTAGTTTTGGCAGTCTACCAACGCCAAGCGGTCGGATACGCTGTTATAGCGCTTAGTATCTAAGGACTATCGAAAATTTTTATTTCCTCCATTTACCTTAAAATTAAAGCCAATCGGTCAGGTATGCTAAGAATGCACCAAAAAACAAGACTCCAGCGAAAAACCGAGTTTTTTAGTTTTGGCAGTCTACCAACGCCAAGCGGTCGGATACGCTGTTATAGCGCTTAGTATCTAAGGACTATCGAAAATTTTTATTTCCTCCATTTACCTTAAAATTAAAGCCAATCAGTCAGGTATGCTAAGAATGCACCAAAAAACGAGACTCCAGCGAAAAAGCGAGTTTTTTAGTTTTGGCAGTCTACCAACGCCAAGCGGTCGGATACGCTGTTAAAGCGCTTAGTAACTAAGGACTATCGAAAATTTTTATTTCCTCCATTTGCCTTAAAATTAAAGCCAATCGGTCAGGTATGCTAAGAATGCACCAAAAAACAAGACTCCAGCGAAAAACCGAGTTTTTTAGTTTTGGCAGTCTACCAACGCCAAGCGGTCGGATACGCTGTTATAGCGCTTAGTAACTAAGGACTATCGAAAATTTTAATTTCCTCCATTTGCCTTAAAATTAAAGCCAATCGGTCAGGTATGCTAAGAATGCACCAAAAAACAAGACTCCAGCGAAACACCGAGTTTTTTAGTTTTGGCAGTCTACCAACGCCAAGCGGTCGGATACGCTGTTATAGCGCTTAGTAACTAAGGACTATCGAAAATTTTTATTTCCTCCATTTGCCTTAAAATTAAAGCCAATCGGTCAGGTATGCTAAGAATGCACCAAAAAACAAGACTCCAGCGAAAAACCGGGTTTTTTAGTTTTGGCAGTCTACCAACGCCAAGCGGTCGGATACGCTGTTATAGCGCTTAGTAACTAAGGACTATCGAAAATTTTTATTTCCTCCATTTGCCTTAAAATTAAAGCCAATCGGTCAGGTATGCTAAGAATGCACCAAAAAACAAGACTCCAGCGAAAAACCGAGTTTTTTAGTTTTGGCAGTCTACCATCGCCAAGCGGTCGGATACGCTGTTATAGCGCTTAGTAACTAAGGACTATCGAAAATTTTTATTTCCTCCATTTGCCTTAAAATTAAAGCCAATAGGTCAGGTATGCTAAGAATGCACCAAAAAACAAGACTCCAGCGAAAAACTCGGTTTTTTAGTTTTGGCAGTCTACCAACGCCAAGCGGTCGGATACGCTGTTATAGCGCTTAGTAACTAAGGACAATCGAAAATTTTTATTTCCTCCATTTGCCTTAAAATTAAAGCCAATCGGTCAGGTATGCTAAGAATGCACCAAAAAACAAGACTCCAGCGAAAAACCGGGTTTTTTAGTTTTGGCAGTCTACCAACGCCAAGCGGTCGGATACGCTGTTATAGCGCTTAGTAACTAAGGACTATCGAAAATTTTTATTTCCTCCATTTGCCTTAAAATTAAAGCCAATCGGTCAGGTATGCTAAGAATGCACCAAAAAACAAGACTCCAGCGAAAAACCGAGTTTTTTAGTTTTGGCAGTCTACCATCGCCAAGCGGTCGGATACGCTGCTATAGCGCTTAGTTACTAAGGACTATCGAAAATTTTTATTTCCTCCATTTGCCTTAAAATTAAAGCCAATCGGTCAGGTATGCTAAGAATGCACCAAAAAACAAGACTCCGGCGAAAAACCGAGTTTTTTAGTTTTGGCAGTCTACCAACGCCAAGCGGTCGGATACGCTGTTATAGCGCTTAGTAACTAAGGACTATCGAAAATTTTTATTTCCTCCATTTGCCTTAAAATTAAAGCCAATCGGTCAGGTATGCTAAGAATGCACCAAAAAAACAAGACTCCAGCGAAAAACCGAGTTTTATAGTTTTGGCAGTCTACCAACGCCAAGCGGTCGGATACGCTGTTATAGCGCTTAGTATCTAAGGACTATCGAAAAATTTTATTTCCTCCATTTACCTTAAAATTAAAGCCAATCGGTCAGGTATGCTAAGAATGCACCAAAAAACAAGACTCCAGCGAAAAACCGAGTTTTTTTAGTTTTGGCAGTCTACCAACGCCATGCGGTCGTATACGCTGTTATAGCGCTTAGTAACTAAGGACTATCGAAAAATTTTATTTCCTCCATTTGCCTTAAAATTAAAGCCAATCGGTCAGGTATGCTAAGAATGCACCAAAAAACAAGACTCCAGCGAAAAACCGAGTTTTTTAGTTTTGGCAGTCTACCAACGCCAAGCGGTCGGATACGCTGTTATAGCGCTTAGTATTGTAGCGACCTTCCGCTACTCATCAAGAGATGGCACCACGGGTATTCCTGAATCACGCTATCGAAGTTTTCGGAAAATCCTACCATATATACAAGCTCCGAATTGAGTCAACCGGAGCGCGGCCGCTCCCCGGGCATGACCACCTCGCCCGGCGGGAGATCTCCCTTTGCCAAACTGGTGACCCCGGACAAGAATACGTCCCTTCTGACCTTCATCAGTCGCACCTTCACTCCCTGGATGGACTGCAGCATCACTTCACCAGCTCGTCAGGGTCATCGCAGCGCACCGTGTACACGCTTCCTGATCCTGATCAAGCTGCCTCCTGCGACGTCGTGGACGGCTCGAGTACCCACTCTACTCGCCTCCACATTCCAACCTACCCTCACATCTCGACTCACCGAAGATAGAGGGCACCTCCACACTTCGCTACACCCTCACATCCCGACTCACCGTGGACAGAGGGCGACACAAGGTCTGCACCCTCACATCTCGACTCACCGCAGATAGAGGGCATTCAAGGCGCTTGTAAGCGAAGATTACTCAAGCATGGATGGAAGTCATCGACCTCCGGTCTGAGCAGGGGGTGATGTAGCGACCTTCCGCTACTCATCAAGAGATGGCACCACGGGTATTCCTGAATCACGCTATCGAAGTTTTCGGAAAATCCTACCATATATACAAGCTCCGAATTGAGTCAACCGGAGCGCGGCCGCTCCCCGGGCATGACCACCTCGCCCGGCGGGAGATCTCCCTTTGCCAAAGTATCTAAGGACTATCGAAAATTTTTATTTCCTCCATTTACCTTAAAATTAAAGCCAATCAGTCAGGTATGCTAAGAATGCACCAAAAAACAAGACTCCGGCGAAAAACCGAGTTTTTTAGTTTTGGCAGTCTACCAACGCCAAGCGGTCGGATACGCTGTTATAGCGCTTAGTAACTAAGGACTATCGAAAAATTTTATTTCCTCCATTTGCCTTAAAATTAAAGACAATCGGTCAGTTATGCTAAGAATGCACCAAAAAACAAGACTCCAGCGAGAAACCGAGTTTTTTAGTTTTGGCAGTCTACCAACGCCAAGCGGTCGGATACGCTGTTAAAGCGCTTAGTAACTAAGGACTATCGAAAAAAATTATTTCCTCCATTTGCCTTAAAAATAAAGCCAATCGGTCAGGTATGCTAAGAATGCACCAAAAAACAAGACTCCAGCGAAAAACCGAGTTTTTTAGTTTTGGCAGTCTACCAACGCCAAGCGGTCGGATACGCTGTTATAGCGCTTAGTAACTAAGGACTATCGAAAATTTTTATTTCCTCCATTTGCCTTAAAATTAAAGCCAATCGGTCAGGTATGCTAAGAATGCACCAAAAAACAAGACTCCAGCGAATAACCGAGTTTTTTAGTTTTGGCAGTCTACCAACGCCAAGCGGTCGGATACGCTGTTATAGCGCTTAGTAACTAAGGACTATCGAAAATTTTTATTTCCTCCATTTGCCTTAAAATTAAAGCCAATCGGTTAGGTATGCTAAAAATGCACCAAAAAACAAGACTCCAGCGAAAAACCGAGTTTTTTAGTTTTGGCAGTCTACCAACGCCAAGCGGTCGGATACGCTGTTATAGCGCTTAGTATCTAAGGACTATCGAAAATTTTTATTTCCTCCATTTACCTTAAAATTAAAGCCAATCGGTCAGATATGCTAAGAATGCACCAAAAAACAAGACTCCAGCGAAAAACCGAGTTTTTTAGTTTTGGCAGTCTACCAACGCCAAGCGGTCGGATACGCTGTTACAGCGCTTAGTAACTAAGGACTATCGAAAAATTTTATTTCCTCCATTTGCCTTAAAATTAAAGCCAATCGGTCAGGTATGCTAAGAATGCACCAAAAAACAAGACTCCAGCGAAAACCCGAGTTTTTTAGTTTTGGCAGTCTACCAACGCCAAGCGGTCGGATACGCTGTTATAGCGCTTAGTAACTAAGGACTATCGAAAAATTTTATTTCCTCCATTTGCCTTAAAATTAAAGACAATCGGTCAGGTATGCTAAGAATGCACCAAAAAACAAGACTCCAGCGAAAAACCGAGTTTTTTTAGTTTTGGCAGTCTACCAACGCCAAGCGGTCGGATACGCTGTTATAGCGCTTAGTAACTAAGGACTATCGAAAATTTTTATTTCCTCCATTTGCCTTAAAATTAAAGCCAATCGGTCAGGTATGCTAAGAATGCGCCAAAAAACAAGACTCCAGCGAATAACCGAGTTTTTTAGTTTTGGCAGTCTACCAACGCCAAGCGGTCGGATACGCTGTTATAGTGCTTAGTAACTAAGGACTATCGAAAAATTTTATTTCCTCCATTTGCCTTAAAATTAAAGCCAATCGGTCAGGTATGCTAAGAATGCACCAAAAAACAAGACTCCAGCGAAAACCCGAGTTTTTTAGTTTTGGCAGTCTACCAACGCCAAGCGGTCGGATACGCTGTTATAGCGCTTAGTAACTAAGGACTATCGAAAAATTTTATTTCCTCCATTTGCCTTAAAATTAAAGACAATCGGTCAGTTATGCTAAGAATGCACCAAAAAACAAGACTCCAGCGAAAAACCGAGTTTTTTAGTTTTGGCAGTCTACCAACGCCAAGCGGTCGGATACGCTGTTACAGCGCTTAGTAACTAAGGACTATCGAAAATTTTTATTTCCTCCATTTGCCTTAAAATTAAAGCCAATCGGTTAGGTATGCTAAAAATGCACCAAAAAACAAGACTCCAGCGAATAACCGAGTTTTTTAGTTTTGGCAGTCTACCAACGCCAAGCGGTCGGATACGCTGTTATAGCGCTTAGTAACTAAGGACTATCGAAAAATTTTATTTCCTCCATTTGCCTTAAAATTAAAGACAATCGGTCAGTTATGCTAAGAATGCACCAAAAAACAAGACTCCAGCGAAAAACCGAGTTTTTTAGTTTTGGCAGTCTACCAACGCCAAGCGGTCGGATACGCTGTTACAGCGCTTAGTAACTAAGGACTATCGAAAATTTTTATTTCCTCCATTTGCCTTAAAATTAAAGCCAATCGGTCAGATATGCTAAGAATGCACCAAAAAACAAGACTCCAGCGAAAAACCGAGTTTTTTAGTTTTGGCAGTCTACCAACGCCAAGCGGTCGGATACGCTGTTAAAGCGCTTAGTAACTAAGGACTATCGAAAAAAATTATTTCCTCCATTTGCCTTAAAAATAAAGCCAATCGGTCAGGTATGCTAAGAATGCACCAAAAAACAAGACTCCAGCGAAAAACCGAGTTTTTTAGTTTTGGCAGTCTACCAACGCCAAGCGGTCGGATACGCTGTTATAGCGCTTAGTAACTAAGGACTATCGAAAATTTTTATTTCTTCCATTTGCCTTAAAATTAAAGCCAATCGGTCAGGTATGCTAAGAATGCACCAAAAAACAAGACTCCAGCGAATAACCGAGTTTTTTAGTTTTGGCAGTCTACCAACGCCAAGCGGTCGGATACGCTGTTATAGCGCTTAGTAACTAAGGACTATCGAAAATTTTTATTTCCTCCATTTGCCTTAAAATTAAAGCCAATCGGTCAGGTATGCTAAGAATGCACCAAAAAACAAGACTCCAGCGAATAACCGAGTTTTTTAGTTTTGGCAGTCTACCAACGCCAAGCGGTCGGATACGCTGTTATAGCGCTTAGTAACTAAGGACTATCGAAAAATTTTATTTCCTCCATTTGCCTTAAAATTAAAGCCAATCGGTCAGGTATGCTAAGAATGCACCAAAAAACAAGACTCCGGCGAAAAACCGAGTTTTTTAGTTTTGGCAGTCTACCAACGCCAAGCGGTCGGATACGCTGTTATAGCGCTTAGTAACTAAGGACTATCGAAAAATTTTATTTCTTCCATTTGCCTTAAAATTAAAGCCAATCGGTCAGGTATGCTAAGAATACACCAAAAAAACAAGTCTCCAGCGAAAAACCGAGTTTTTTAGTTTTGGCAGTCTACCAACGCCATGCGGTCGGATACGCTGTTACAGCGCTTAGTAACTAAGGACTATCGAAAGTTTTTATTTCCTCCATTTGCCTTAAAATTAAAGCCAATCGGTCAGATATGCTAAGAATGCACCAAAAAACAAGACTCCAGCGAAAAACCGAGTTTTTTAGTTTTGGCAGTCTACCAACGCCAAGCGGTCGGATACGCTGTTACAGCGCTTAGTAACTAAGGACTATCGAAAAATTTTATTTCCTCCATTTGCCTTAAAATTAAAGCCAATCGGTCAGGTATGCTAAGAATGCACTAAAAAACAAGACTCCAGCGAAAACCCGAGTTTTTTAGTTTTGGCAGTCTACCAACGCCAAGCGGTCGGATACGCTGTCATAGCGCTTAGTAACTAAGGACTATCGAAAAATTTTATTTCCTCCATTTGCCTTAAAATTAAAGACAATCGGTCAGGTATGCTAAGAATGCACCAAAAAACAAGACTCCAGCGAAAAACCGAGTTTTTTTAGTTTTGGCAGTCTACCAACGCCAAGCGGTCGGATACGCTGTTATAGCGCTTAGTAACTAAGGACTATCGAAAAATTTTATTTCCTCCATTTGCCTTAAAATTAAAGCCAATCGGTCAGGTATGCTAAGAATGCACCAAAAAACAAGACTCCAGCGAAAAACCGAGTTTTTTAGTTTTGGCAGTCTACCAACGCCAAGCGGTCGGATACGCTGTTATAGCGCTTAGTAACTAAGGACTATCGAAAAAATTTATTTCCTCCATTTGCCTTAAAATTAAAGACAATCGGTCAGTTATGCTAAGAATGCACCAAAAAACAAGACTCCAGCGAGAAACCGAGTTTTTAAGTTTTGGCAGTCTACCAACGCCAAGCGGTCGGATACGCTGTTAAAGCGCTTAGTAACTAAGGACTATCGAAAAAATTTATTTCTTCCATTTGCCTTAAAATTAAAGCCAATCGGTCAGGTATGCTAAGAATGCACCAAAAAACAAGACTCCAGGGAAAAACCGAGTTTTTTTAGTTTTGGCAGTCTACCAACGCCAAGCGGTCGGATACGCTGTTATAGCGCTTAGTAACTAAGGACTATCGAAAAAATTTATTTCCTCCATTTGCCTTAAAATTAAAGCCAATCGGTCAGGTATGCTAAGAATGCACCAAAAAACAAGACTCCGGCGAAAAACCGAGTTTTTTAGTTTTGGCAGTCTACCAACGCCAAGCGGTCGGATACGCTGTTATAGCGCTTAGTAACTAAGGACTATCGAAAAATTTTATTTCCTCCATTTGCCTTAAAATTAAAGACAATCGGTCAGTTATGCTAAGAATGCACCAAAAAACAAGACTCCAGCGAGAAACCGAGTTTTTTAGTTTTGGCAGTCTACCAACGCCAAGCGGTCGGATACGCTGTTAAAGCGCTTAGTAACTAAGGACTATCGAAAAAAATTATTTCCTCCATTTGCCTTAAAAATAAAGCCAATCGGTCAGGTATGCTAAGAATGCACCAAAAAACAAGACTCCAGCGAAAATCCGAGTTTTTTAGTTTTGGCAGTCTACCAACGCCAAGCGGTCGGATACGCTGTTATAGCGCTTAGTAACTAAGGACTATCGAAAATTTTTATTTCCTCCATTTGCATTAAAAATAAAGCCAATCGGTCAGGTATGCTAAGAATGCGCCAAAAAACAAGACTCCAGCGAAAAACCGAGTTTTTTAGTTTTGGCAGTCTACCAACGCCAAGCGGTCGGATACGCTGTTATAGCGCTTAGTAACTAAGGACTATCGAAAAATTTTATTTCCTCCATTTACGTTAAAATTAAAGCCAATCGGTCAGATATGCTAAGAATGCACCAAAAAACAAGACTCCAGCGAAAAACCGAGTTTTTTAGTTTTGGCAGTCTACCAACGCCAAGCGGTCGGATACGCTGTTACAGCGCTTTGTAACTAAGGACTATCGAAAAATTTTATTTCCTCCATTTGCCTTAAAATTAAAGCCAATCGGTCAGGTATGCTAAGAATGCACCAAAAAACAAGACTCCAGCGAAAACCCGAGTTTTTTAGTTTTGGCAGTCTACCAACGCCAAGCGGTCGGATACGCTGTTATAGCGCTTAGTATTTAAGGACTATCGAAAAATTTTATTTCCTCCATTTGCCTTAAAATTAAAGACAATCGGTCAGGTATGCTAAGAATGCACCAAAAAACAAGACTCCAGCGAAAAACCGAGTTTTTTTAGTTTTGGCAGTCTACCAACGCCAAGCGGTCGGATACGCTGTTATAGCGCTTAGTAACTAAGGACTATCGAAAATTTTTATTTCCTCCATTTGCCATAAAATTAAAGCCAATCGGTCAGGTATGCTAAGAATGCACCAAAAAACAAGACTCCAGCGAATAACCGAGTTTTTTAGTTTTGGCAGTCTACCAACGCCAAGCGGTCGGATACGCTGTTATAGCGCTTAGTAACTAAGGACTATCGAAAAATTTTATTTCCTCCATTTGCCTTAAAATTAAAGCCAATCGGTCAGGTATGCTAAGAATGCACCAAAAAACAAGACTCCAGCGAAAACCCGAGTTTTTTAGTTTTGGCAGTCTACCAACGCCAAGCGGTCGGATACGCTGTTATAGCGCTTAGTAACTAAGGACTATCGAAAAATTTTATTTCCTCCATTTGCCTTAAAATTAAAGACAATCGGTCAGGTATGCTAAGAATGCACCAAAAAACAAGACTCCAGGGAAAAACCGAGTTTTTTTAGTTTTGGCAGTCTACCAACGCCAAGCGGTCGGATACGCTGTTATAGCGCTTAGTAACTAAGGACTATCGAAAAATTTTATTTCCTCCATTTGCCTTAAAATTAAAGCCAATCGGTCAGGTATGCTAAGAATGCACCAAAAAACAAGACTCCGGCGAAAAACCGAGTTTTTTAGTTTTGGCAGTCTACCAACGCCAAGCGGTCGGATACGCTGTTATAGCGCTTAGTAACTAAGGACTATCGAAAAATTTTATTTCTTCCATTTGCCTTAAAATTAAAGCCAATCGGTCAGGTATGCTAAGAATACACCAAAAAAACAAGTCTCCAGCGAAAAACCGAGTTTTTTAGTTTTGGCAGTCTACCAACGCCATGCGGTCGGATACGCTGTTATAGCGCTTAGTAACTAAGGACTATCGAAAATTTTTATTTCCTCCATTTGCCTTAAAATTAAAGCCAATCGGTCAGGTATGTTAAGAATGCACCAAAAAACAAGACTCCAGCGAAAATCCGAGTTTTTTAGTTTTGGCAGTCTACCAACGCCAAGCGGTCGGATAAGCTGTTATAGCGCTTAGTAACTAAGGACTATCGAAAAATTTTATTTCCTCCATTTGCCTTAAAATTAAAGCCAATCGGTCAGGTATGCTAAGAATGCACCAAAAAACAAGACTCCAGCGAATAACCGAGTTTTTTAGTTTTGGCAGTCTACCAACGCCAAGCGGTCGGATACGCTGTTATAGCGCTTAGTAACTAAGGACTATCGAAAAAATTTATTTCCTCCATTTGCCTTAAAATTAAAGACAATCGGTCAGGTATGCTAAGAATGCACCAAAAAACAAGACTCCAGCGAAAAACCGAGTTTTTTAGTTTTGGCAGTCTACCAACGCCAAGCGGTCGGATACGCTGTTAAAGCGCTTAGTAACTAAGGACTATCGAAAAATTTTATTTCCTCCATTTGCCTTAAAAATAAAGCCAATCGGTCAGGTATGCTAAGAATGCACCAAAAAACAAGACTCCAGCGAAAAACCGAGTTTTTTTAGTTTTGGCAGTCTACCAACGCCAAGCGGTCGGATACGCTGTTATAGCGCTTAGTAACTAAGGACTATCGAAAATTTTTATTTCCTCCATTTGCCTTAAAATTAAAGCCAATCGGTCAGGTATGTTAAGAATGCACCAAAAAACAAGACTCCAGCGAAAAACCGAGTTTTTTTAGTTTTGGCAGTCTACCAACGCCAAGCGGTCGGATACGCTGTTATAGCGCTTAGTAACTAAGGACTATCGAAAATTTTTATTTCCTCCATTTGCCTTAAAATTAAAGCCAATCGGTCAGGTATGTTAAGAATGCACCAAAAAACAAGACTCCAGCGAAAAACCGAGTTTTTTTAGTTTTGGCAGTCTACCAACGCCAAGCGGTCGGATACGCTGTTATAGCGCTTTGTAACTAAAGACTATCGAAAAATTTTACATTTGCCTTAAAATTAAAGCCAATCGGTCAGGTTTGCTAAGAATGCACCAAAAAACAAGACTCCAGCGAAAAACCGAGTTTTTTAGTTGTGGCAGTCTACAAACGCCAAGCGGTCGGATACGCTGTTATAGCGTTTAGTAACTAAGGACTATCGAAAAATTTTATTTAAAATTAAAGCCAATCGGTCAGGTATGCTAAGAATGCACCAAAAAAACAAGACTCCAGTGAAAAACAGAGTTTTTTAGTTTTGGCAGTCTACCAACGCCAAGCGGTCGGATACGCTGTTATAGCGCTTAGTAACTAAAGACTATCGAAAAATTTTATTTCCTCCATTTGCCTTAAAATTAAAGCCAATCGGTCAGGTATGCTAAGAATGCACCAAAAAACAAGACTCCGGCGAAAGACCGAGTTTTTAGTTTTGGCAGTCTACCAACGCCAAGCGGTCGGATACGCTGTTATAGCGCTTAGTAACTAAGGACTATCGAAAATTTTTATTTCCTCCATTTGCCTTAAAATTAAAGCCAATCGGTCAGGTATGCTAAGAATGCACCAAAAAACAAGACTCCAGCGAAAAACCGGGTTTTTTAGTTTTGGCAGTCTACCAACGCCAAGCGGTCGGATACGCTGTTATAGCGCTTAGTAACTAAGGACTATCGAAAATTTTTATTTCCTCCATTTGCCTTAAAATTAAAGCCAATCGGTCAGGTATGCTAAGAATGCACCAAAAAACAAGACTCCAGCGAAAAACCGAGTTTTTTAGTTTTGGCAGTCTACCATCGCCAAGCGGTCGGATACGCTGTTATAGCGCTTAGTAACTAAGGACTATCGAAAATTTTTATTTCCTCCATTTGCCTTAAAATTAAAGCCAATCGGTCAGGTATGCTAAGAATGCACCAAAAAACAAGACTCCAGCGAATAACCGAGTTTTTTAGTTTTGGCAGTCTACCAACGCCAAGCGGTCGGATACGCTGTTATAGCGCTTAGTAACTAAGGACTATCGAAAAAATTTATTTCCTCCATTTGCTTTAAAATTAAAGACAATCGGTCAGGTATGCTAAGAATGCACCAAAAAACAAGACTCCAGCGAAAAACCGAGTTTTTTAGTTTTGGCAGTCTACCAACGCCAAGCGGTCGGATACGCTGTTATAGCGCTTTGTAACTAAAGACTATCGAAAAATTTTACATTTGCCTTAAAATTAAAGCCAATCGGTCAGGTTTGCTAAGAATGCACCAAAAAACAAGACTCCAGCGAAAAACCGAGTTTTTTAGTTGTGGCAGTCTACAAACGCCAAGCGGTCGGATACGCTGTTATAGCGTTTAGTAACTAAGGACTATCGAAAAATTTTATTTAAAATTAAAGCCAATCGGTCAGGTATGCTAAGAATGCACCAAAAAAACAAGACTCCAGTGAAAAACAGAGTTTTTTAGTTTTGGCAGTCTACCAACGCCAAGCGGTCGGATACGCTGTTATAGCGCTTAGTAACTAAAGACTATCGAAAAATTTTATTTCCTCCATTTGCCTTAAAATTAAAGCCAATCGGTCAGGTATGCTAAGAATGCACCAAAAAACAAGCCTCCAGCGAAAAACCGAGTTTTTAGTTTTGGCAGTCTACCAACGCCAAGCGGTCGGATACGCTGTTATAGCGCTTAGTAACTAAGGACTATCGAAAATTTTTATTTCCTCCATTTGCCTTAAAATTAAAGCCAATCGGTCAGGTATGCTAAGAATGCACCAAAAAACAAGACTCCAGCGAAAAACCGGGTTTTTTAGTTTTGGCAGTCTACCAACGCCAAGCGGTCGGATACGCTGTTATAGCGCTTAGTAACTAAGGACTATCGAAAATTTTTATTTCCTCCATTTGCCTTAAAATTAAAGCCAATCGGTCAGGTATGCTAAGAATGCACCAAAAAACAAGACTCCAGCGAAAAACCGAGTTTTTTAGTTTTGGCAGTCTACCATCGCCAAGCGGTCGGATACGCTGTTATAGCGCTTAGTAACTAAGGACTATCGAAAATTTTTATTTCCTCCATTTGCCTTAAAATTAAAGCCAATCGGTCAGGTATGCTAAGAATGCACCAAAAAACAAGACTCCAGCGAATAACCGAGTTTTTTAGTTTTGGCAGTCTACCAACGCCAAGCGGTCGGATACGCTGTTATAGCGCTTAGTAACTAAGGACTATCGAAAAAATTTATTTCCTCCATTTGCTTTAAAATTAAAGACAATCGGTCAGGTATGCTAAGAATGCACCAAAAAACAAGACTCCAGCGAAAAACCGAGTTTTTTAGTTTTGGCAGTCTACCAACGCCAAGCGGTCGGATACGCTGTTAAAGCGCTTAGTAACTAAGGACTATCGAAAAATTTTATTTCCTCCATTTGCCTTAAAAATAAAGCCAATCGGTCAGGTATGCTAAGAATGCGCCAAAAAACAAGACTCCAGCGAAAAACCGAGTTTTTTTAGTTTTGGCAGTCTACCAACGCCAAGCGGTCGGATACGCTGTTATAGCGCTTAGTAACTAAGGACTATCGAAAATTTTTATTTCCTCCATTTGCCTTAAAATTAAAGCCAATCGGTCAGGTATGTTAAGAATGCACCAAAAAACAAGACTCCAGCGAAAAACCGAGTTTTTTTAGTTTTGGCAGTCTACCAACGCCAAGCGGTCGGATACGCTGTTATAGCGCTTAGTAACTAAGGACTATCGAAAATTTTTATTTCCTCCATTTGCCTTAAAATTAAAGCCAATCGGTCAGGTATGTTAAGAATGCACCAAAAAACAAGACTCCAGCGAAAAACCGAGTTTTTTTAGTTTTGGCAGTCTACCAACGCCAAGCGGTCGGATACGCTGTTATAGCGCTTTGTAACTAAAGACTATCGAAAAATTTTATTTCCTCCATTTGCCTTAAAATTAAAGCCAATCGGTCAGGTTTGCTAAGAATGCACCAAAAAACAAGACTCCAGCGAAAAACCGAGTTTTTTAGTTGTGGCAGTCTACAAACGCCAAGCGGTCGGATACGCTGTTATAGCGTTTAGTAACTAAGGACTATCGAAAAATTTTATTTAAAATTAAAGCCAATCGGTCAGGTATGCTAAGAATGCACCAAAAAAACAAGACTCCAGTGAAAAACAGAGTTTTTTAGTTTTGGCAGTCTACCAACGCCAAGCGGTCGGATACGCTGTTATAGCGCTTAGTAACTAAAGACTATCGAAAAATTTTATTTCCTCCATTTGCCTTAAAATTAAAGCCAATCGGTCAGGTATGCTAAGAATGCACCAAAAAACAAGACTCCAGCGAAAAACCGAGTTTTTAGTTTTGGCAGTCTACCAACGCCAAGCGGTCGGATACGCTGTTATAGCGCTTAGTAACTAAGGACTATCGAAAATTTTTATTTCCTCCATTTGCCTTAAAATTAAAGCCAATCGGTCAGGTATGCTAAGAATGCACCAAAAAACAAGACTCCAGCGAAAAACCGGGTTTTTTAGTTTTGGCAGTCTACCAACGCCAAGCGGTCGGATACGCTGTTATAGCGCTTAGTAACTAAGGACTATCGAAAATTTTTATTTCCTCCATTTGCCTTAAAATTAAAGCCAATCGGTCAGGTATGCTAAGAATGCACCAAAAAACAAGACTCCAGCGAAAAACCGAGTTTTTTAGTTTTGGCAGTCTACCATCGCCAAGCGGTCGGATACGCTGTTATAGCGCTTAGTAACTAAGGACTATCGAAAATTTTTATTTCCTCCATTTGCCTTAAAATTAAAGCCAATCGGTCAGGTATGCTAAGAATGCACCAAAAAACAAGACTCCAGCGAATAACCGAGTTTTTTAGTTTTGGCAGTCTACCAACGCCAAGCGGTCGGATACGCTGTTATAGCGCTTAGTAACTAAGGACTATCGAAAAAATTTATTTCCTCCATTTGCCTTAAAATTAAAGACAATCGGTCAGGTATGCTAAGAATGCACCAAAAAACAAGACTCCAGCGAAAAACCGAGTTTTTTAGTTTTGGCAGTCTACCAACGCCAAGCGGTCGGATACGCTGTTATAGCGTTAAGTAACTAAGGACTATCGAAAAATTTTATTTCCTCCATTTGCCTTAAAAATAAAGCCAATCGGTCAGGTATGCTAAGAATGCGCCAAAAAACAAGACTCCAGCGAAAAACCGAGTTTTTTTAGTTTTGGCAGTCTACCAACGCCAAGCGGTCGGATACGCTGTTATAGCGCTTAGTAACTAAGGACTATCGAAAATTTTTATTTCCTCCATTTGCCTTAAAATTAAAGCCAATCGGTCAGGTATGTTAAGAATGCACCAAAAAACAAGACTCCAGCGAAAAACCGAGTTTTTTTAGTTTTGGCAGTCTACCAACGCCAAGCGGTCGGATACGCTGTTATAGCGCTTAGTAACTAAGGACTATCGAAAATTTTTATTTCCTCCATTTGCCTTAAAATTAAAGCCAATCGGTCAGGTATGTTAAGAATGCACCAAAAAACAAGACTCCAGCGAAAAACCGAGTTTTTTTAGTTTTGGCAGTCTACCAACGCCAAGCGGTCGGATACGCTGTTATAGCGCTTTGTAACTAAAGACTATCGAAAAATTTTATTTCCTCCATTTGCCTTAAAATTAAAGCCAATCGGTCAGGTTTGCTAAGAATGCACCAAAAAACAAGACTCCAGCGAAAAACCGAGTTTTTTAGTTGTGGCAGTCTACAAACGCCAAGCGGTCGGATACGCTGTTATAGCGTTTAGTAACTAAGGACTATCGAAAAATTTTATTTAAAATTAAAGCCAATCGGTCAGGTATGCTAAGAATGCACCAAAAAAACAAGACTCCAGTGAAAAACAGAGTTTTTTAGTTTTGGCAGTCTACCAACGCCAAGCGGTCGGATACGCTGTTATAGCGCTTAGTAACTAAAGACTATCGAAAAATTTTATTTCCTCCATTTGCCTTAAAATTAAAGCCAATCGGTCAGGTATGCTAAGAATGCACCAAAAAACAAGACTCCAGCGAAAAACCGAGTTTTTAGTTTTGGCAGTCTACCAACGCCAAGCGGTCGGATACGCTGTTATAGCGCTTAGTTACTAAGGACTATCGAAAATTTTTATTTCCTCCATTTGCCTTAAAATTAAAGCCAATCGGTCAGGTATGCTAAGAATGCACCAAAAAACAAGACTCCAGCGAAAAACCGGGTTTTTTAGTTTTGGCAGTCTACCAACGCCAAGCGGTCGGATACGCTGTTATAGCGCTTAGTAACTAAGGACTATCGAAAATTTTTATTTCCTCCATTTGCCTTAAAATTAAAGCCAATCGGTCAGGTATGCTAAGAATGCACCAAAAAACAAGACTCCAGCGAAAAACCGAGTTTTTTAGTTTTGGCAGTCTACCATCGCCAAGCGGTCGGATACGCTGTTATAGCGCTTAGTAACTAAGGACTATCGAAAATTTTTATTTCCTCCATTTGCCTTAAAATTAAAGCCAATCGGTCAGGTATGCTAAGAATGCACCAAAAAACAAGACTCCAGCGAAAAACCGGGTTTTTTAGTTTTGGCAGTCTACCAACGCCAAGCGGTCGGATACGCTGTTAAAGCGCTTAGTAACTAAGGACTATCGAAAAATTTTATTTCCTCCATTTGCCTTAAAAATAAAGCCAATCGGTCAGGTATGCTTAGAATGCGCCAAAAAACAAGACTCCAGCGAAAAACCGAGTTTTTTTAGTTTTGGCAGTCTACCAACGCCAAGCGGTCGGATACGCTGTTATTGCGCTTAGTAACTAAGGACTATCGAAAAATTTTATTTCCTCCATTTGCCTTAAAATTAAAGCCAATCGGTCAGGTATGCTAAGAATGCACCAAAAAACAAGACTCCAGCGAAAAACCGAGTTTTTTAGTTTTGGCAGTCTACCAACGCCAAGCGGTCGGATACGCTGTTATAGCGCTTAGTAACTAAGAACTATCGAAAAATTTTATTTAAAATTAAAGCCAATCGGTCAGGTATGTTAAGAATGCACCAAAAAAACAAGACTCCAGTGAAAAACAGTGTTTTTTTAGATTTGGCAGTCTACCAACGCCAAGCGGTCGGATACGCTGTTATAGCGCTTAGTAACTAAAGACTATCGAAAAATTTTATTTCCTCCATTTGCCTTAAAATTAAAGCCAATCGGTCAGGTATGCTAAGAATGCACCAAAAAACAAGACTCCAGCGAAAAACCGAGTTTTTTTAGTTTTGGCAGTCTACCAACGCCAAGCGGTCGGATACGCTGTTATAGCGCTTAGTAATTAAGGACTATCGAAAATTTTTATTTCCTCCATTTGCCTTAAAATTAAAGCCAATCGGTCAGGTATGCTAAGAATGCACCAAAAAAACAAGACTCCAGCGAATAACGGAGTTTTTTAGTTTTGGCAGTCTACCAACGCCAAGCGGTCGGATACGCTGTTAAAGCGCTTAGTAACTAAGGACTATCGAAAAATTTTATTTCCTCCATTTGCCTTAAAAATAAAGCCAATCGGTCAGGTATGCTAAGAATGCGCCAAAAAACAAGACTCCAGCGAAAAACCGAGTTTTTTTAGTTTTGGCAGTCTACCAACGCCAAGCGGTCGGATACGCTGTTATAGCGCTTAGTAACTAAGGACTATCGAAAAATTTTATTTCCTCCATTTGCCTTAAAATTAAAGCCAATCGGTCAGGTATGCTAAGAATGCACCAAAAAACAAGACTCCAGCGAAAAACCGAGTTTTTTAGTTTTGGCAGTCTACCAACGCCAAGCGGTCGGATACGCTGTTATAGCGCTTAGTAACTAAGGACTTTCGAAAAATTTTATTTAAAATTAAAGCCAATCGGTCAGGTATGCTAAGAATGCACCAAAAAAACAAGACTCCAGTGAAAAACAGAGTTTTTTAGTTTTGGCAGTCTACCAACGCCAAGCGGTCGGATACGCTGTTATAGCGCTTAGTAACTAAAGACTATCGAAAAATTTTATTTCCTCCATTTGCCTTAAAATTAAAGCCAATCGGTCAGGTATGCTAAGAATGCACCAAAAAACAAGACTCTAGCGAAAAACCGAGTTTTTTAGTTTTGGCAGTCTACCAACGCCAAGTGGTCGGATACGCTGTTATAGCGCTTAGTAACTAAGGACTATCGAAAATTTTTATTTCCTCCATTTGCCTTAAAATTAAAGCCAATCGGTCAGGTATGCTAAGAATGCACCAAAAAAACAAGACTCCAGTGAAAAACAGATTTTTTTTAGTTTTGGCAGTCTACCAACGCCAAGCGGTCGGATACGCTGTTATAGCGCTTAGTAACTAAGGACTATCGAAAATTTTTATTTCCTCCATTTGCCTTAAAATTAAAGCCAATCGGTCAGGTATGCTAAGAATGCACCAAAAAACAAGACTCCAGCGAAAAACCGAGTTTTTTAGTTTTGGCAGTCTACCATCGCCAAGCGGTCGGATACGCTGTTATAGCGCTTAGTAACTAAGGACTATCGAAAATTTTTATTTCCTCCATTTGCCTTAAAATTAAAGCCAATCGGTCAGGTATGCTAAGAATGCACCAAAAAACAAGACTCCAGCGAAAAACCGGGTTTTTTAGTTTTGGCAGTCTACCAACGCCAAGCGGTCGGATACGCTGTTATAGCGCTTAGTAACTAAGGACTATCGAAAAATTTTATTTCCTCCATTTGCCTTAAAAATAAAGCCAATCGGTCAGGTATGCTTAGAATGCGCCAAAAAACAAGACTCCAGCGAAAAACCGAGTTTTTTTAGTTTTGGCAGTCAACCAACGCCAAGCGGTCGGATACGCTGTTATTGCGCTTAGTAACTAAGGACTATCGAAAAATTTTATTTCCTCCATTTGCCTTAAAATTAAAGCCAATCGGTCAGGTATGCTAAGAATGCACCAAAAAACAAGACTCCAGCGAAAAACCGAGTTTTTTAGTTTTGGCAGTCTACCAACGCCAAGCGGTCGGATACGCTGTTATAGCGCTTAGTAACTAAGAACTATCGAAAAATTTTATTTAAAATTAAAGCCAATCGGTCAGGTATGTTAAGAATGCACCAAAAAAACAAGACTCCAGTGAAAAACAGTGTTTTTTTAGATTTGGCAGTCTACCAACGCCAAGCGGTCGGATACGCTGTTATAGCGCTTAGTAACTAAAGACTATCGAAAAATTTTATTTCCTCCATTTGCCTTAAAATTAAAGCCAATCGGTCAGGTATGCTAAGAATGCACCAAAAAACAAGACTCCAGCGAAAAACCGAGTTTTTTTAGTTTTGGCAGTCTACCAACGCCAAGCGGTCGGATACGCTGTTAAAGCGCTTAGTAACTAAGGACTATCGAAAAATTTTATTTCCTCCATTTGCCTTAAAAATAAAGCCAATCGGTCAGGTATGCTAAGAATGCGCCAAAAAACAAGACTCCAGCGAAAAACCGAGTTTTTTTAGTTTTGGCAGTCTACCAACGCCAAGCGGTCGGATACGCTGTTATAGCGCTTAGTAACTAAGGACTATCGAAAAATTTTATTTCCTCCATTTGCCTTAAAATTAAAGCCAATCGGTCAGGTATGCTAAGAATGCACCAAAAAACAAGACTCCAGCGAAAAACCGAGTTTTTTAGTTTTGGCAGTCTACCAACGCCAAGCGGTCGGATACGCTGTTATAGCGCTTAGTAACTAAGGACTTTCGAAAAATTTTATTTAAAATTAAAGCCAATCGGTCAGGTATGCTAAGAATGCACCAAAAAAACAAGACTCCAGCGAATAACGGAGTTTTTTAGTTTTGGCAGTCTACCAACGCCAAGCGGTCGGATACGCTGTTATAGCGCTTAGTAATTAAGGACTATCGAAAATTTTTATTTCCTCCATTTGCCTTAAAATTAAAGCCAATCGGTCAGGTATGCTAAGAATGCACCAAAAAACAAGACTCCAGCGAAAAACCGAGTTTTTTAGTTTTGGCAGTCTACCAACGCCAAGCGGTCGGATACGCTGTTATAGCGCTTTGTAACTAAAGACTATCGAAAAATTTTATTTCCTCCATTTGCCTTAAAATTAAAGCCAATCGGTCAGGTTTGCTAAGAATGCACCAAAAAACAAGACTCCAGCGAAAAACCGAGTTTTTTAGTTGTGGCAGTCTACAAACGCCAAGCGGTCGGATACGCTGTTATAGCGTTTAGTAACTAAGGACTATCGAAAAATTTTATTTAAAATTAAAGCCAATCGGTCAGGTATGCTAAGAATGCACCAAAAAAAACAAGACTCCAGTGAAAAACAGAGTTTTTTAGTTTTGGCAGTCTACCAACGCCAAGCGGTCGGATACGCTGTTATAGCGCTTAGTAACTAAAGACTATCGAAAAATTTTATTTCCTCCATTTGCCTTAAAATTAAAGCCAATCGGTCAGGTATGCTAAGAATGCACCAAAAAACAAGACTCCAGCGAAAAACCGAGTTTTTAGTTTTGGCAGTCTACCAACGCCAAGCGGTCGGATACGCTGTTATAGCGCTTAGTAACTAAGGACTATCGAAAATTTTTATTTCCTCCATTTGCCTTAAAATTAAAGCCAATCGGTCAGGTATGCTAAGAATGCACCAAAAAACAAGACTCCAGCGAAAAACCGGGTTTTTTAGTTTTGGCAGTCTACCAACGCCAAGCGGTCGGATACGCTGTTATAGCGCTTAGTAACTAAGGACTATCGAAAATTTTTATTTCCTCCATTTGCCTTAAAATTAAACCCAATCGGTCAGGTATGCTAAGAATGCACCAAAAAACAAGACTCCAGCGAAAAACCGAGTTTTTTAGTTTTGGCAGTCTACCATCGCCAAGCGGTCGGATACGCTGTTATAGCGCTTAGTAACTAAGGACTATCGAAAATTTTTATTTCCTCCATTTGCCTTAAAATTAAAGCCAATCGGTCAGGTATGCTAAGAATGCACCAAAAAACAAGACTCCAGCGAATAACCGAGTTTTTTAGTTTTGGCAGTCTACCAACGCCAAGCGGTCGGATACGCTGTTATAGCGCTTAGTAACTAAGGACTATCGAAAAAATTTATTTCCTCCATTTGCCTTAAAATTAAAGACAATCGGTCAGGTATGCTAAGAATGCACCAAAAAACAAGACTCCAGCGAAAAACCGAGTTTTTTAGTTTTGGCAGTCTACCAACGCCAAGCGGTCGGATACGCTGTTATAGCGTTAAGTAACTAAGGACTATCGAAAAATTTTATTTCCTCCATTTGCCTTAAAAATAAAGCCAATCGGTCAGGTATGCTAAGAATGCGCCAAAAAACAAGACTCCAGCGAAAAACCGAGTTTTTTTAGTTTTGGCAGTCTACCAACGCCAAGCGGTCGGATACGCTGTTATAGCGCTTAGTAACTAAGGACTATCGAAAATTTTTATTTCCTCCATTTGCCTTAAAATTAAAGCCAATCGGTCAGGTATGTTAAGAATGCACCAAAAAACAAGACTCCAGCGAAAAACCGAGTTTTTTTAGTTTTGGCAGTCTACCAACGCCAAGCGGTCGGATACGCTGTTATAGCGCTTAGTAACTAAGGACTATCGAAAATTTTTATTTCCTCCATTTGCCTTAAAATTAAAGCCAATCGGTCAGGTATGTTAAGAATGCACCAAAAAACAAGACTCCAGCGAAAAACCGAGTTTTTTTAGTTTTGGCAGTCTACCAACGCCAAGCGGTCGGATACGCTGTTATAGCGCTTTGTAACTAAAGACTATCGAAAAATTTTATTTCCTCCATTTGCCTTAAAATTAAAGCCAATCGGACAGGTTTGCTAAGAATGCACCAAAAAACAAGACTCCAGCGAAAAACCGAGTTTTTTAGTTGTGGCAGTCTACAAACGCCAAGCGGTCGGATACGCTGTTATAGCGTTTAGTAACTAAGGACTATCGAAAAATTTTATTTAAAATTAAAGCCAATCGGTCAGGTATGCTAAGAATGCACCAAAAAAACAAGACTCCAGTGAAAAACAGAGTTTTTTTTGTTTTGGCAGTCTACCAACGCCAAGCGGTCGGATACGCTGTTATAGCGCTTAGTAACTAAAGACTATCGAAAAATTTTATTTCCTCCATTTGCCTTAAAATTAAAGCCAATCGGTCAGGTATGCTAAGAATGCACCAAAAAACAAGACTCCAGCGAAAAACCGAGTTTTTAGTTTTGGCAGTCTACCAACGCCAAGCGGTCGGATACGCTGTTATAGCGCTTAGTAACTAAGGACTATCGAAAATTTTTATTTCCTCCATTTGCCTTAAAATTAAAGCCAATCGGTCAGGTATGCTAAGAATGCACCAAAAAACAAGACTCCAGCGAAAAACCGGGTTTTTAGTTTTGGCAGTCTACCAACGCCAAGCGGTCGGATACGCTGTTATAGCGCTTAGTAACTAAGGACTATCGAAAATTTTTATTTCCTCCATTTGCCTTAAAATTAAAGCCAATCGGTCAGGTATGCTAAGAATGCACCAAAAAACAAGACTCCAGCGAAAAACCGAGTTTTTTAGTTTTGGCAGTCTACCATCGCCAAGCGGTCGGATACGCTGTTATAGCGCTTAGTAACTAAGGACTATCGAAAATTTTTATTTCCTCCATTTGCCTTAAAATAAAAGCCAATCGGTCAGGTATGCTAAGAATGCACCAAAAAACAAGACTCCAGCGAAAAACCGGGTTTTTTAGTTTTGGCAGTCTACCAACGCCAAGCGGTCGGATACGCTGTTAAAGCGCTTAGTAACTAAGGACTATCGAAAAATTTTATTTCCTCCATTTGCCTTAAAAATAAAGCCAATCGGTCAGGTATGCTTAGAATGCGCCAAAAAACAAGACTCCAGCGAAAAACCGAGTTTTTTTAGTTTTGGCAGTCTACCAACGCCAAGCGGTCGGATACGCTGTTATTGCGCTTAGTAACTAAGGACTATCGAAAAATTTTATTTCCTCCATTTGCCTTAAAATTAAAGCCAATCGGTCAGGTATGCTAAGAATGCACCAAAAAACAAGACTCCAGCGAAAAACCGAGTTTTTTAGTTTTGGCAGTCTACCAACGCCAAGCGGTCGGATACGCTGTTATAGCGCTTAGTAACTAAGAACTATCGAAAAATTTTATTTAAAATTAA